>CM067356.1:13327764-13360264 GCA_034190875.2 Urechis unicinctus
ATTTGTTCTCCTCACGAAACCTACTGGGTTGCATTAATCTGGGAATTATTATTTGAACTGGCCAACACAACCCACCTAGCGGAATGATGCATGTGCTGAATAAGTTAAACTCAATGACAGACAAATCATACTTATTTCATGTTGTCAATACAAAGATATATAGTATAAAGATGACAACAATTTACTACCTTTTACCGTAGATGAGAACATCAAAAGATGCGAGTTATCGAAGTCATGAATTACACCAGCAGTGGGCTGACTCTACTATCAAGCTGTTGTCCATCTTGCATTGTTTGTCGGACAAAGAGATTTTTCTTGCTCACGTGGGTGTCTGAATAGAGATATGGTAAAGTCATTCTTAAAATACATTGAATGCCAAGTTAGTGATGGAATGAGGAGAAATTCGTGAATGATTTCAATATTCTCAACAAAGCACAAGCAGTGTACCATTTAAGGGCTGCGATGTTAAGTAATATTTGATGCTTGCTTAACCTTTAACTACCGTGTTAATACACGCAAAGCGTCTAAATTCTGTTATGTTTATATCAATTAACCATGTAAATTCTCTTTATTTTCACGAGCATCAAGACCCATTATAACGCATTTTTGCAGTGGCGCTGTTGCTTCGCCTCTTTCCGCTACGTTGGTCAGAGTGTGGTGCATTATATTAAACACACAAGTCTAAAAGTACAATAGCAAAGACACGTATCATCAGCCTTATAGATCTTTTGATACAAGTTCTTGTACAGAGAGCCTGCAATGAGGATTTTATCATCCTCTTTTAAGACTACATGTCGAAAAATGTGAATAAATAAGTCATTGTTTACAACTGAATCTCTTACACAATAAATGAGAGCAAGCACCAGCTCAAGTACGCCATGTGATGTGCTAATCTGGCTTTGGTGGGTTATTGACGCCAGCTTTGCAAGTAAATGTTGACCACTCAACAATATGTACGTTTTGCGTAGACATTTAGACGATAAGTAGAGCCAGTTGCGTGGGTGCTTCTTCATTAATGCAATTCTGTCCTAACGGACCTATGTAAGCTGACATAGTTTTATTGCGGTGACTCAGAGGAATAGGCTCTGAAGTAGTTGCTGCTGGCAAAAAACCCCTTACTAAGTTACTATTGCAGACCTTCTACATACAACATTGTTAGGTAAGCCTGGAAATAACTGGCATGTGGTAAGCAAGTTATTATAAAACTCTGACTTTGCCAACTCTTCTTGGATGGTTCGCTCATTTGCACTCGTACGCAACAATGATAATCTAATATTCTCCATGATGACATTTTCGAGAAACTTGGCTCTTTATCTCAGTCAATAGAAAGCATGGTTGCTTTTTGGGTTAGTGTTTACTGGAGCTGAATCAAAATGAACCTGTTCAATACTGATTTAATGACATCCAAGCCTAGCAATTTATTCGACAGTACGTTGTTTCTATGCTACTCTGAAATAAACAGATTATACAGTGTGTGGGTTTATTTTTGCTACGTAGCACTTTTGATCAACGTGTACAATGCGGGACACACCACAACATGCTACCCGGTGGATATACTTGTGTGTTCTTCTTTCACTTGTCTGATTACTATTTTTTGTAGTTGCTCGTCAATGATGGATCTTGGGATAGTCACTGGTGCCTAAACTTTTCCAGGTTGCCCACCTCAGAAGACCAGCTACAGGGCCTGGCACACAAAATCAGACAGGTATGGAAATGCTTCAGTTTATTGCACATATACTAAAATTAAGCTGAATAAAGTGTAATATTTATAGAACTGATTGTACAAAATAGACAACTGGGGTATGCAAACAGAATGAAGTCACTTTATTGATTCTTTCTGTTTAACAGAGCAATCCTCACGCTCAAGCCCTCGAACTACTCGAAAGACCCAAGTCAACCTTCATCTCAGTCTCCAGAGCCAGAGCCCACATGCCTCTCTTCGCTGGATTGAGCAAAGCAGTTTGTCGGGCACATCATACAGTCTACTCAAGCCATACCGGGAGCCACCTTAGTTGCCTGCACTGCAGATTATTTTGTCCAATTTGTCAAATACGCCCCTGCTGATATTGAACTCATTGATTCAGATTCCAAAGGGCAAGCCGATAACTCAGCATGGCATGCAATGAGGCGAGGACGAATCACAGCCTTGGTGTTCCACCAGGTGTGCACCAGGATGCACACCATCATGAACAAACCAGATACTGACCCGTCTTTGCTCATTTCTAAAATAATGGGAGACAATTTACCCGTTACCACTCCAGCTCTCGATTGGGTTCCAAGAAAGATAAATCTGCCCGTTCTTTATACACTAATTAATAGAAAGATTCACAAGCACCTCAAAGTAGATACTCCCGGACTACTTGTGTCTTCAGACAGACCGTATATGGCTTGCTCCGCTGATGGCGTTGTAAGTTGTTCATGTCACCCGAAAATACTTCTCGAGATCAAGTGCCCATATGCACTGAGAAAAAAAAATCATCGATTGGCAGCCATTGAAAAAGGGTGCGTAGAAAATGAAGATGGGCTTCCTCACCTCAAGCACACATGCTTATTACACTCAAGTGCAGGGACAGATGGGAATTTATGATGTACAGAATTGTGACTTTGTGTTGTACACAATAAAAGGCTTCCACATTATCAGTATACCCTTTGATGAAGAAAAGTTTGCAGAAATTGTGTGTTATGTGTCGCATTTTTCTTTTCATCATTTGTCTTTCCAGAAATAATCATGTTGCCACAGCAATAGTGCTTATTTTTTCTGCAATGCAATGGAAGTGTGTTTATTATTCTTTATTGTAAAATTAATCAGTGTTTTGTAGAGTTGGCAAGGAACTGTCTTGTTATATTCTGGGGAAAAATATAAACTGGTCTTCAACAAATAGATATAAACTATTTTTTTCTTAACTGCAGTTAAGAAAAAAAAATCAAACTTTTAACACAAGCATATATTTGAGTCTCGAGAACCTGTTTATGTTTTAATATGGTTACTCGGTTCTTGCTACACACACCAGGTGTTTGCTGCTTTGGCATGTGGGGATCAACACAGGATCTTTCTTTAGGTGCAGGCCTTTGTTTTTTCGCATGAAGCGCTGAAGTTCAGTTTCTGATTGGAAAGTAACAAGTATTGGGTTAGGATGCTCAATTGTTGGACCGTTTCCCCCGATGAAATGCTTTGTACAGATATAGGTGCCCTCATTAACCATCTTTGGGCCAAAGTTTTCCCGTCCACTAGCTGCGCCCGACGGTAATATAAATATATCAATAAGACGTCGTGCACGGCTACCCGTCCACATGCCCTCGCCCACTCTCTGCATTTCTTTGGATTGGAGCGTAGCTTTGGAAAAAGAATGAAAGACACGCTGTTTATATCGGCTGTCTGAGTTGCACCACCCCCGCAGCAAAGTTTCTTGGGCATTCTGGTTCGATGTGATTGTTAATCATTCGGCAAAAACAGATTCAAAACATAATTTACGGTACGCTACAAACTGTTCATACAGCGTCGCTAAGGAAAAGCTTGTTACGGGTGGCGGGCCTTAGCAACAAGACGGGGTACGGGAAAAACTACTTCCGGGTCACCGGGAAACGGCGTATTACAGCATTGTTTCCTACAGTCGCAAGTCACCACCTTTCTCAGGTTGGAGATTTTGCGTATTCATCAACCTATTTCTGTTGGGTAAGCTGAGTGTGCCTTTGCACTATCATGAGACCAAGATAGATCTGCAGGTCCCTGTAGTAAAGCACAGATATTTTCCTCTCCCAGAGAAAAGAAGACTCTAGGGGAAAGTCATTTCGGAAAATTTCGTGATGTTGAGAATAATTATGAATGCTTTGTCTCAACGCATTGAGAAACATAAAGCTTAAACTCTGAATGCATATATGGTTAATGAATTAGTTATAACAGCATGAAGACTTAGAAGTTGATAATGGCAATTTTGCAGATTAACGTCACTTCCAACAGCGCGGTTATACAACGAAGGTAATGGATGAGGATGATTGAGAACTCCCTATAAGTCTCAGCTCCTATATGGCACAAACCCGTTACCCAGACCAGGTTGCGAAACCCATACTGCTGGGGCAAAACTCGTTAGTGCACATATGAACAGTACACATGTAATGATATAGGTAGTAAATGCTTAATATGGGAGTAGATCGACATGACTTATTACCCCTGGGGTTCTATATGCTCCAAATCACGCATGGGTCGGAATGAATTAATAAAATACGTTCGGTTCATATACTGTGCACAACAATGGCTTGACTGTGTCTCGCTATATAACTTGCATGCATGTGGAACTGCTACTCAATGATTTACATTCGAAGTAGTAGCGCCCACAGCAGTTGTGTTAATCGGATTACATTCTGCCTTTGCAGCACATTTAATGAACAATATATCTGTGAACCTGTTGACGTTGGTAATATGTATTTCCTCAATGGCATAGAATGGCGAATGCGCAGGTCGACGTTCAGATAATCAATGATGTAGTTATTCACGTAGTAAAATGTATTGAAAGGAAAATGCACATCCAAGTCATTTACACAGTTGCCTGGTAGTATAGGCTAGGGTTCCGTGCAATGAAATACCCATGCATATCTATAACAATGACACAAGATTATGATTATTTATTGCTCAGAGAAGGCGTAAAGTTTCTTTCCATCGGCAGTTCAAGGCCAGCTATCCTTTGACCAAGTTAAGAGAGAATAAAATTCAGTTATGGCTTATACGCATATTAACAGGTTAATGCATGATATTATAGGGGCACAGTGCTGGATGTTAATGAGCTATACCAAATGTGGATGTCATCTAAATGTTCCTCAGCAATTGCCCAGTTATGCATTTAATAAGGCCGTTCAATACATAATATTGACATGTGTTATTTAGGTTACTGAGCATAGGCACTGATTTCGCTTGGAGCAATCTATATATGGTTAATTCAGATGATCTATGGCTATTTACATTCACTTTGTAAGTAGTCATCAGTATTTTCATGTTGACGATGTCAGATCATGGCCACATAAAATTGACTTTGTTGACTTGAAGATAATCAATTGAAAGGAACCCCGCTACGCTGAAGACGATGCTTATAATTCGGTGGTGGTCGCTATTGTACGAACAAGTCTCTTATATCTGAGATAACTAAGAAAAGATATTTATTTTGCGTAGGCACCACAAGAATGAAAATTACGATAAGAGTATGGTTGACACTTTTGAAATCAATTCACATAAGTGGGAATAATAGTGGATGTCTTTCAACGAAATAATATCCAACATTTCCAAATGTTGTCACATGCCTTGCTTTACCAGGCTGCTTATCACCATAATGTATTAGACCTAGTGTATATTTTTGTCAGTATGCAGACGATTTATTGTTCGTCATTGAAGTGTTGACCTCCGGATCAGTACATGATTTTTCGTTTTGTTGTCGGAATGTTATTTGATAATTGCGCCGCACAGTTGATAACAGACGCTTTTGACGTTTCTCGTGCGATTAAGCGCGATATATTAAAGATAAAGGTTTGCATGATATACGATGCAGGGGATGGGGTGGTGAGTATAGCAGATACGACTGGTTTCAGACGATTGACTTGATTACGGTTGCTCAATCATAATTAAGACCAGACAGGGCTTTATCAATCTTCAATCCAGCCGGCCACATTTCCATTATGTTCGCTTACAAATCGATGAATCCAAAGTGGTTACTGAACCACGCTAGATATATTTGACCCAATAGGTCAAAGCATAATCCAAAGTATGATAGTTATTCTACTGATACCCGAATCTCATCCGGATCATAGCCAGTCTTCGAGATGATGCTGAACCTTAATCAATGCCAACATTTACACAAGTTTATCATAAAAATACAGCTAGGTTAGAAAAGTGGTGAAACCAGAGTATCAGTTTCAATAAAAAAATCGACTGAACTTATACACTTATCCAATTTAAAAGGCCATTTCCTTCAATCATAAATGATATCTTGTGATGAGTCCGAGCTTCAATCATAGCTCTTAATTTCTTTTCCCCGGACGACGGTCAGGCGATTAATAAACTACCGGGTACAGTAAATCGCCTAAACGGCTAAAATAGCGTTTGAACACGAAAAAGTATCCGTTTAGGTGGCAAATGGTTTAGGTGAGATATTTGGTGAGCTGGTGGCGAAATCGTTGTCCCCCTTGGGTTTATGTATACATAGAAGATAGCGGCCGGCAGGCTAACGCAAATCCCTGTAAATGTAGAACCATTCTTGAATGGGATTTAAACTATGAACGTCAGCGGCGTTGATTCATTTCGTGCAAACGCTGACCATCAATATATCAACTGAAGCGTTTATATCATTAAAAGTATTTGCAGCACGTCATAAAATAATGAAGCCATTTGGATTTAAGCCCATTTCACTTAATTGCATCGTTCTTATATTTTGACAGCCATTTCCTGTTTGATGACTGCAACTGCGCTAATTCATCAATTAGCGACTGTGTGCAAAGGATCTTTCCGTTTTCGGCAAAAAGCGAGCAATCCTCAGCTAAAGTTAAGAAAGTACTGTATGAACTGCCTAAAACCGCATGATATTGGAAGGTGCTAACGGCCTGGCATACCATGCTTTATGTGGCGGTCATCTTATTTGATAAAGTTATTTGTGGCTGAGAACTGTAGAATGACAATAGTCAGCATCCAGCGTAGTTCCAGTGATTGTAAATAACAATTCCTGAATATTGTATCAATGTTAAACATATATTAGGGTTAATTTAACCTAACATCGACGTAAACAATACCGAAGGTGTAGTGTGCTTGCTATTCAATTTCCAACCTCTGTTCAATAGATATTATATTGTGAGTTAAATTTTAAACAACCATGATTTGAACATCAAACCATTGAGCTTAAAGACCGAGCAAACAAAAATATACTGCGGGACACAGTAAGCCACTTAGAGTAAGCAGATGCAAAAAGCGGTAATAACAGCCATATTCAGAATCACAACAGATAAATCGTTGAAACCCAATTAATAAATTGAAATGCTGTATTAAGTTAATTAATTTTGGGGCGTTCTGGGAAATTCTCACCAGCTTGATATGCTTCAGGTTAGCCCCGCTTGTAAAGCCCACGTTGTCATCTTTATCATTTCAACTTATTCACCATTTACAAATAAAGAAAATCACATGTTCCAGACAGCGAGTCGAGAAACTGATTTGATGTTGGAACAATCACCCGCTGCCTATGTTTAATATTAGAAACAAAGCCTTGCTGTGGGACTCCTCAATGTTGTTTATTGTATGTCTAGAGTATATGTTCTGCATAACATATGTTCAGGTTACATCTACTGCACGTTTGCTCTACAGCTATATAAAATTGCTATGTCATCTGTATTTATTGGTTGCCATGCTTAGTACAGTTCAACATAAACCTCAGCAATAACGTATTGAGAGTAGCTATCCACAAGAAAAAGCAATTCAAAGTATACTGTACATATATATGTTCCTCAACATCCAATATGTTAAAGCTGTGTATTATGATGCGACAATGCCGGCTACTGTAACAATATAAACATACCCAATGTTATGCTCGCACAGTCAGTTTCCAAATGTATTGATTCCAGTGCTCCACAAGCTTTTTACTTCATTCATCTTTTGCATCTACTGATCTGCCATGCTTAAGCCATTCATGTTATTCATGTATTCAATACGTATAGCTCTGCTTTAGATATTTAACAAACGCTTGCAAGAAATCTAAGCTGTTAGTTGTATAGCATGCACAGAGTGAGGATCAACCCCCACCCACCAACCCTTTATTGCGCAGGTGTCACATTTCATCTCTTTACATCGGGTTTTATTTTGTTCGGCAGTCACTGGTGAAACATGCGAAGTGCGTTTCTCACAAAGCAGTGAATCACATACGCGTTGTCAGTACACTGTTTATTGCGATCAGACAATAAAATCGGCATCGTTAATTTAAAAATATGTTACTTCAAAAAGGCGTTTCATCCACTCGGCTCTTGTGTGGTAGCTTATGGTTCAACGTGACAGAGGATAATACAACCACAATATTTGATCTGCTAAAGCATGTGGGTTGGTTTCGGGTGCACTTTGTTTGTAGTTGTTAACTGTCTTCTCGGTGGCGGCGGATGTCACATTAGTGAAGCGGCACATTAGTGGGAAGTATGAAACATAACTTCAAACTCATGTGTTAAATAAGCTGTTACCACAGAGATTAGCTTCTTGAATGTATCATTATTTGAATTCATGTTCATTTGGCGGGGTTATTCATCAATCGACGAAGTAACCAAGATCCATTAGATTGGCGGTTTAAGACAAGCATTCCTCTAACAAAGCAAACAAATAACAAAGTTTATAAACAAATATAAAAGCAGATTAAAGGTGTATTGGCTTTTAATATAGATGAAAGAAAAAGTAAAAGCTCGGTGTGTCATACTCAAGGTGCATATCGCCAAATGTGAAATCGTCCCTACATATAGCCCAGTCATCTGTAATGACCATTACTTCATCACATCTGATATGTATCGTTTCTCCCTAAGAAATGGCTCACACATGAGGAAGAATGAGATAAAGCCTTCTGCCATGGGCTGCTTGCTGCTTTGTTTGTAGTTAATGTGATAATGTTGTTCGCAGCCGGTGGCTATTTTCAATGCAGTTGCTTCGTTCAACGCCGAAGTTTATTGTTGTACTGGCGTAACAGTTATTGACAAAGTTATCCAAACCTGCAAAACTTGCTGCACGAGGTCTGTCATCTACCCCGATATGTGGAACAAACAGTGTAGAGCAGCCACATTCTTTGTCACTTCTATAATGATTGTTTTGTTGCCGGTTCATCTGTGTCAAAGTACTGATTTATGGTCATAATAATGTCAACGTCGGCTTTGGTGAAATGAATCAATAGGCAATAGTACAGAGAACGTACGCAATATCATCCATTCGAGCTCATTATCCATTTAAGATAATCCTGTCTACTATAAGTCGCTGAGTTGCGACAACAAAGTAGAAGGCCGAAAGGTGTCCAAATGCTTACTCAATGTCTACTTAGACGCTCTGTCACTAAGCCCGATGAGTCTGTGCTCTACCTGAATTATAGTCTGTTGTTTTCTTGAACTTTGACCTCTTGGTGGTTTCCTAGTATTGATGATACTCTTCACTAACAGGTCAGAGTTGCTCTTTTAGAAAATCTTACAACGGTGTGGATATTGTTACTCATAGAGAAACCTTTCTAACAGTTGTTTGTCTGTCTGAAATCACTTTCGGTATTAGGTCGCGGCACATCACATACATTAAGGGGGTTATCGGTATTTCATTCATGTGTGGTTGGATCTTGTTCATAGCTTGTGTTATAAAGACAACCGTTTTGTTCCATTATTAATTACTTTGGCAAATATTACCGCTTACATTTTCCGTAAAGAACTGCTAAACAATATACCATTCCAACGATTATTGTAACTTTCATTCACGAAGGAAATTAATTTACTTGCTGCAACTATAAACAGTGCATACAAACCGATTCAATACGTAATGGAAATCATCCGATCCTACACATATGCAACATCTAAATGATCTTTCCAAGCCTCATCAAGCCATACCACCATCTGCTAAGTGGAAACGGATAAATAAGCAATGGTCGGAACAGAACAGGCGACATCATCAACTGGAGCTCTTTACCTAGAGTTTGAGTATTTTCTATTTACTATGGCTCTCGACACGCTATGCTTCTGCTTGCTAGCTATTGGCCTGGCAACTGCTAGCAACGACTGCAAGATGCTTGGCGACACGAGTAAGTAATCGCGATAACCCAACAAAAGCAGAACATATTATGTGTAATCACATTTTCTTCCAATTCGCTTTCACGTCATGTGCTGTTAAATAGTTTTATTTTTCAACCGTACCAGCGATTGGTAACTCGGTGGTTGAAAGGCTGTACGCTACGGAGAAAATCTACAACGAAGGCAAAATAGATCAACTCAAGGACTTTTTCACCAAAGATTGTATATTTGCGATGCACGACAAGGATGACTTGGTTGGCATTGAAGGTAATCCTTGTGAATATTGTGGGAAATCATTAGGGGAAAAGCAAATGATTCATGTTGTTTCGTGTCATTTGCTGACATAAACAATGCACCTATGCTGTCTATTGTGACGTGTCGTAATATTTAATCATCTGTTAAAAGAGAGAAGATTGTGTTTACTTTTAGAGCTGAGTTTGGAATGATGCAGCATATATAAATAAAATTATAATCAGCATTTTACACTTGACCGTAACATCATTTCTCAGTTAATAGAATTCATACATAATACAGCAAATGTTTTACAAATGGACGCTAAACTAATGTTTACATTAATTGAGCTGATTTGTGTTTGCATTGTGTGACAGCAATTGCTACATACTTGGAGGGCGATTTCAAAGACAGGGAGGGATCAACAATCCATGTTGGATGTGATGAGGTGATAGTCATCAACAACGACTGGGCGATAGTCAGAACCCATTATGAGTTTGGTAACACCCATATCAGGTATAGCATACCAGTATACTAACATCAAGCAACATATTTAGAAAATATTCCCATTAACTTATTATCTCACTTAACTTTTTCAGAGGATTTGTCGTCTTCAACCGCAAGGAGAACAAACCTTGGCGCATTATTCGAATGATGAATAATCGTAGACCCAATCATCCAAACTGAACTCTCAGTCACAGCCAATCAGGTTGAATCTATTGGCAATGCAATAAATAAGCTGATCAGCATGTGTCATTGTTATGCATGTGTTCCAAAGTAGTTACTTGTTACTAAGTCTTTGAATAATATAAAGGGGCGGGTATGCGTTTCGCGTTGAATGTATTAAATATATGAAAAATCACGCCGCTGATCGCCATTTGCGTCCATCTAGCAGATACACATTGGCTATATGAACATTTGCATCTGCTCTGCTTTTGACAATATTTTCTCTAGGAGAGGCATATCAATTATAATAGGACGAATCCAGCTGTTAGAGCGTAACTACTTTGGATGTTTATGTCACGATGCAGCAGTTGTTGCATACCAGTCAATAAAAAAACCCATCCCAAGTATTTGAAATAGAATATAACTATCAATATTGCCAGGACACGTGATGGAGAGTATGTTTCATGTGAGAATGAATACTTTATCAGTTAGAATCGAACCAAAGAAGGTATCCACAAAAGAATGGTAAAGCCTATACCGTCAACGGCTGTTACCTCGGGCAATCAACTGTCCCATAAACGTACAGAGTTGCAGTGTCTCCGTATGGAGCCCAAATAGGCCATTAAAGCTTATTTCAGTACCTGTATGATATCTGTCGCCTGCATGTATATGCAGTGTATGAAGCTAGTGTGGAAGTAATGCATTGAGAATATGGTAATCTGGACAAACGTTCTCAGTTTCGAATCACAATGGGCTTCCGTTGGTTTCTTGTCAATAGCAATCAGCTCAGTGTTAGTAAATGTCAATCGCAAGAAAGAATATATAAGTTGTAAGTAATTGATATATCTGTACATATGGCTTAACCACAAAGTATTGTCCTTAGCTTAGTAGAAGGTGATGACGAATGCATAATGCTGGGTAATACTTGTAAGTAGATAACAACTTTTGATGCATAGACAACTGCACTAGTTTCTCCATTAATTATTCATACATGTGACATTAAGAAGACATGCATTTGCTTGTCAAGGAATATATCATTCTCTTATTGAGCAGTCCCTTTGTGCTATTACATTATTTGAAATAGCTACAAAGGTGTATATCCCGTTTACTGCCAACGCAACTGAGTTGTACTCTGCATTTAATTTTCCAGCCGGTGCTGAGGCTAACATCCATATAAATATCGAACAAATGCTTGTTATTCGCGGAGTTAAGAATGATATTATGAGGCAGCAACATCACTGAAAGTTTTGTAATCATTTTATTGATTAGTTTATTCTATCTAACATTGAAGGAAATGAGTGAATGGCCAGGCACAGCCGGACGTAAAGTGCAGGGTCAAGGACACGAATACATCCCTAGGCTATCACTGTCTTTGATAGCCTTTACAATACCTGATGCCGAAAAGGTAGTGAGTGATAAACGAAGGAATTAAAGTTGTTCGTCAACACGTGACGACAGTGATTTTAAGTCTGCCACTATGACATTATCTTATTTAGTCATCTTTTATATGTTGTTCACATAGTTTTTATACGTGGTGCATGTTGAGATGATTAACGCAATGTTAAATTTGCTATGATTTAGGACCAAAATTATATCTAAATGCTCTTCTTTGAATGCATAAATGAGAATTGTTGCAGATGTTTGAAGGGTTACTTGATCATTTTATTCACTATAATAATCGGAACGACCTTCCCTTCAATGCATTCTAAAGTCACCTAGGGTTTAAACAAACGTAAAGAATTAATTAAACGTTAGCGATTTGCCACCCCCCCCCCCCCCCCCCTCAAACATAATTTGCCAACCCGCGTTATAATAAAATTGTCGAGAGCTATAGACTATCAACAAACACAATTGCCCCCCCCCTTCACTAATACCAACGGTCCTCGCATTATTGTGACATCCAAAGTGGAGGGTGCGCTATGAGTTGTAGTTGTATCATGAAGACCTCAGATAATATTGCTGGAAATTAGAAGGTTTCTATTTGTTAATTGGTCTTCTCCTTTTGTGACCTACAGAAAGACATTTCTATTTAGGTAATCTAACAATAGGCCGCATAATCTGAATAGTGTTTGACGATAAATTATTTGGTGCATAAGCTCCGTGGTTTTATATTGTTAAACAAGGTGGATGTATTTTTTTGTTGATTTTCATTGTTACCTTTGTTGCCGACTATGTCATCCATGGCGAGCATGACATCTTTTGTGTAAAAGTCCTCGCATGCTTTGCAATCGCCAGCATCGTATATATTTTGAAACGCCGAAACTTTGCAGGCAACAAATACTTTAACGATGGCATCAAACGCCAAGCATGATGTAGTCTCAGTCTGCCGATATTATATACATGTCACATTATGCATAGCTACATATTTTCCATGCCTATGTCTACACTAGATAGCAGTGTTAGTATCATAACTTAGTTAACAGTAGTCGTGTGTAATACAAAATACATTTTAGTTCACAAAGCAGATGTAACATCAGCTATTTTTGTGCAGGGCACGTAATGCATTTGTGCTACCACTCAGTATCGAATTAATAATCAAGCAGTTTTGTGCCTTACCTCACCTCTTCGGTATCCTACAGAATGTGATTTATCTGACAGTTTGGATGAAGGGACCATAAAGAACCTAAGGTTTGGTTTGATGTCGCAAGTTTGAGTCTCAATTCCTTGGCAGCGCACTAAAACACTGATTGTAATGAATACGTATGCCATGCACTAAACATCGACGTCTCATGTCGAATGTTACACTGTTGGCAAATTGTGTTGTAGTACTGGTTCCATATTACTGCAATTTATTTTAAACTGTCATTACCTGGTAAATATGCCCAATCCACAACATCAGCAAGAACTCAAAATATCTTTGGCCTTTCGTTTCATCATCATATTACTTACAATTGCCTTTGCATTGTGCTTACACAATCGATTTCACAGTTTATTAAGATGCATAAAATAAGATGGGGGATGTATGAAGTTGATGACTATCGCCATGGTAGCATAGATCAGCTAATGTGTGCTTGAAACTGGAAAATAATTGTAACTTTGTAATGTGGAACTGTTCCTAGCAATCAGCACTATCTCTAACGGTTTTGTCATCTATTGCCCTTTACTAAAAAAACCGTCCTTGCATCTCTGCTTATAGCCATCATTCGGGACAGCTTGCAAGTATTTTCGACATTTCTTGCAATAACTTGTTTGGTGAAGTGAACATTTCTGCATTTATGCTACTTGTCAATGATGTACTGTATTGTACAAAATCAACGTAAAAGCCATGGAAATTCTCTTTCTACCACAACATTGTATAACAAACAGAACAAGGTTGGAGTTTCACAGTTAAAGTATTTCTTAATCATAATGTGGCGAAACTCCAAGCAAATCTCCCACGAGTATTTCTTGATAATGATATAAGCATACGTTATGGCTATAGAACCACAGACAAATATTGTCCCTGCTTGCCATATTGACAGCAGTAAATTAACATAATCTGTGTTAGGAATATATACATGTTGCAACGTTTCTGGTCACTATGCAGAGCCGCAACATACTCGCAAGGCATATGAGAAAATCTTCATTGTGGTCAAGTGCTTTTTCTTTAAAACAAACTGCATCGTGACTATTCTTAGACATTTTACTAATAACGATTACGAAGATCAACGTGGATAGCATTAGCGGGGGTGCTTTTACATATAGTCCAAGCCATAAAAGCTAAACGCTCGCCAACACCCTAATAATATTAACTAAAGCGTTGAATTTCATGACGAATTTGTACAACATTATGAGCTAGTTGTCATTGTAATTAAACATCCGTGCATGTTCATAAGCCAATAGCTAGCAAGCACAAACACTGTAGCGAGACCCATGATAAATAAATACTTTCTCAAATGCTGGGAAAGAGCTCAAGTAGATGCTGTTGCTTAAACTGTTCCAGCCATTGCTTATTTATTCGTTTCCACATCGCAGATGGCGGCGTTGGTAACACAATCAAGCAGTACTTCACCCAATGCTCGACAAGTAAAATCAAAATACATACTGAATGCATGATAACGGGGTGAACATCACAGGTATACAACTTGTGCAGGTGGTAGAGATGATACCGTGCATTCTTTTTTACAACGTGTGAGACGCATGTTGGCGTAGAACTTTGGTTACTTCGTGTTTAACTGCTGTATCAGAATAAGGACCGTCATGGTGGTGAACGTTTCAAATCAACTCATTCCGGTAAATTATCCTACCAAAAGGCGCTGAAGTTTGCAGTGAATTGACTTTATAACCTTTATTTTGTGCGTAATCCATGTTGCACAACGATACCAGGTAAACCCAGAGCTCTCCCTAATATATGTTTTCATAATCTTTTAAGACTTTCTTTTGGTGTTTGTGTACACGCGTATTTTACACAACAGATAGATAATATGATCTGCTGTACAAGCTATGATGGATCTACATTGGATCCTTCATAAACTGTGCAAGCTCTCTTGATATTGATAATTACCCTGATTTGCAATTTAATCCAACACGTTGTATCTGAGTATTGTGTTAAATAGGGGAGATATTTGTGTCTTGTCATGTTATTTATATCAAAGACGAGAACTCTTGTTGTGATTATTTTTGAGTTTGGCCATTCCTATGAATGGACATCCGGTCCATTAATAACGCAAACATTATAAAGCGCTTGAAAAATGCATCTTATATTGCCCTTCCATACCCAGATAAGTCATGGATATCGACATGTGGTACCACAAGACAAAGCTGATCTTACTGAACAGCCTACGTGCGATGAAATATTGTATATTGACATATCATATTGCGCCCTTCATATACTATATTTATTGCGTTAGGTGATCGGAGTTAGCAGGAGCGTTACAAACAGAACAATCAATGTTCTGCGTCAACCTGCATCACACTGGTAATAAAAGAGATATCAAACGCACAAGGTAGAATGTGTCGCATTCGCTCTGTCAGTACTTTGAAGTTATCTTCCGATGATATAGAACCCGTTGTTGTATTAAATTGTATTTTTACTGATTAAGCATCGGTGAAGTGTGGCTTTATTGTTACCAACGCCAACATCTGTTACGGGGAATCTGATAAATAAGCAATGGTCGGAACAGAGCAGGCGACTGCATCCACTGGAGCTCTTTACTCAGCGTGTGAGTATTTCAGGTTTACCATGACTCTGGACACACTGTGTTTCTTCATGCTAGCAATTGGCCTGGCGACTGCTAGCAACGACTGCAAGATATTTGGCGACACAAGTAAGTATTTGTGATGATTCAAAAAAAGCAGAACATATCAAGTGTAACGCTATTCGCCTTCATATCATGTAATGACATTTAAAATTGGTTTATTTTCAACCGTACCAGCGATTGGTAACTCGGTGGTTGAAACTATGAGCTCTTGGGAGAAAATTTACAACGAAGGCAAATTAGATCAACACAAGGACTTTTTCACCAAAGATTGCATATTTGCGATGCACGACAAGGATGACATGGTTGGCAATGAAGGTACTCTGACGACGCATTTTGTGGGACATAATTGGGAAAAGGCAAAGGATTAGTGTCGTTTTGTAAAGTAAGCAATTCACAAATGCTGTCTGTTGTGACGCATCGCATATATCATCAACGTTGGAAAGGCAAACAACTATTTTTTACTTCCATTGCACAAAGGGAATAATGCAGTAATTATCAATATCATCATTATAATCAGCTTGCAACTCTCGGGCACTGTAATATCAAGTTTCAATTAATAACATTCAGACATAATGCAGAAAAGTTTTGGCAAATAAACGTTTAAGTAATAGTTACATATATGGAGTTACTTATTGTGTGTTGCATTTTGTGACAGTAATTGCTACATATTTGAATGGCGCGTTTAAAGACAAAGAGGGATCAACAATCCATCTCGGTTGCGACGAGGTGATGGTCATCAACAACGACTGGGTGATAGCAAGAAACCATTATGAGTTTGGTAACACCCACATCAGGTATGGTTTACCAGTGTGCAAATGCCAAACAATATCTTTAGTAAATATTCCCATAAACATTAACTAATTATCTCACTTAACATTTTCAGAGGACTGCTCGTCTTTGCCCGCCAGGATAACGAACCTTGGCGCATTATTCGAATTATGGATAATCGTAGACCCAATCATAAAAATTGATCTGTCGGTCACAGCCAATCATGCTGAATCTGTTGACAATGTTATAAATAGGCTTATCAGCACGTGGCGTTGTTATGAATATCCATAGGTTATTTAATACACTAAAATCTAGCATAGACTGAGTTATACATTTCTTCAGTCAACACTTCATTGAATACGATAGAGGAATAGGTGTGCGTGTCGCGTTGAATGTATTCAATATGTGGAAAATAACGCCAATGATGCTCTCCACTTTGACCTTCCCATTCGTCATTTGCTGCCATCGAGCAGATACATGTTAACTTTAAAGAACATTTTTGTCTGCCACGCTGGTCACAATATTTGCTCCAATGGAAGCAATATTCACTATGATAAACACAGCTGTTGTGAGCGTTACCTCTTTAGAAGTTCTACAAGACTCACGATTTAGCAGTTTGTTGAACATACCAATAAATAGACGAAACACAGCCTCACTATCTGGAACAGAATATACATATCGCCAGGACATGTGCTGTTGAGTATATAGCACCCGACAATGAACAAACTATTTCGAAATACTACCACAGTAAGCATTTATTACCTATATTATGACATGGTCACAGGTTGCTTGCGCATGTTGTAGCAGGCAGTGGTCCATATAAGGCTGCCTAGCAGATGCTCGCATATTTTCACTTCCACAACCGCGCTTCGTATTTTGCATAGAATAGCCTGCTACATTCCTATTAACATTGGTAGTCAAACCACTAGAACAGCCCGTTAAATTCACTTTCGACAAAACATTTTACTTTTCAAACGACAATTGAAATCAATAATGTTAGTGAAAATATCTTCCAAAAGGCGGTTGCAGCCATCGAAGATCTATAAAGGATAACCTTCCCATCGATGTATCCCTGGTAAATGTAAAACCAGCAGTAGCTTAAAGGTATGATATAGGTAGCCATCCATAGAACTTATCGTGACAATATCATATTTCAGTCGTGGCTATCCGTAGCTAGTCTACATCCCTCGACTCCGAGAGTTCGCTTATCTCCACCGTCTCAGAGTCTGCGTGTAGTACATGTGGCCAAGTGCTCCAGCGGAATAACTCAATACAATACCAGTACGCTACTAAAAATAAAAGCCGAATAATTTCTTCACTCAGAGAATCCTATCGAAGTCAATAAACTTATGTTGTTTATATGCATTTGTAAGTGTCAATAAATAGATGCATGATAAGTGTTCAACGTCTAACAGATATCATCATCTTATGGCCCCAACTGACTGTGACTGGGGATATATTAAAAAAAACATCGATCGTTGCACGTCCTGCTTGTGAATGGTCTTTATGTCATTCGTGACACTATAAGTCGCACCTTGGAGTTTTATGAGGAATGTGTGGGATACCGTATAAACCCACAGAAGAAATAACTGCTGATCGCTGTCTATGGATGTAGAATATGCTAACTCAATCAATCTGACAATAGTTCTAGATGACTTTTCAAAAACGGAAGCATAGATATAAATATAGTCAAATAAATCACGATTTATATTCAAACTACATAAGGTATAATCAATTCTTGCAGATTTGGTGATTCACAAAGGAACGTTAAAGCCTATACCGTCAAAGGTATTACCTTAAACAATCAACGGTCCAATAATTGTATAGTGTTGCACCTATCCTATATAGGCCATAAAATTATTGTTCAGTACCTGCCTGATATATGTCACCTGCGTGTATATGCAGTGTATGAAGTTGTTGTATGTACCAAACTACCAACAGTATCCACTGTGAAAATGATATATAGAGACTGTTTCTTGCTGACAGCAATCTGGTCAGCGGAAGTGAACGCCAAGCACAAGAAAGTTTTAAGTGCTGTAATTATGTACATATAGTTCAACCACATAGTATTTGTTAAGGTTATGACAACACGTATAGTTAAAAAAAACCAGAGATATGATAGTGTATTATCAAGGGTAACTGGAACAGATACAAATGCAAACATGATCTGGTCAAAAGTGATAAATAGAGTAGTCAGAATAGAACCCCTGGCTTTTGGCGATCATCAACGTATCGCTGCCACTAAGCAGCTGTAGCGAGGATTGTACAAAGACGTTTGCATCACAGCTGTGTACATATTTGTAAACTGGTTGGTAGTAGGAGTGGAAAATCCACAATTCAGCTAGTCATATCCATGCAGCATGTGAAACGCGAATAAAATTGCTTTGTCGCTAAACAAACGTCTGGGGCTCATGCAATAATATTGGTTACACACGCTAACAACGAGAGTAAAACTGCTTGGTTTGTTACCTACCGAGAATAATATGATTTCCACCATATCGAGCAGCGTGTTCTTTGACTCTATTGTATTGATAGCTCGGTATGGCCGTATTTATTTACGGAGATTCACTTGCAAATATTTCCAACAGATAACAATGCTGCATTAAGTGGATGTTCAATACAACAGCTGCAGCAAAGTCGTACAACTTCTGTCTACCAAAATATAGCACATTCTATAGGGATCAAAGGGAACTCACTTGTCGTTGCTGAAGATCCACTCTTGTCACAGAAATGAGTGTGTTGCTGACTGATATAGCTAACATTACCCCATTTTCTATTTTTATGGTATTCTTTGAAATAAACAATATTTGTTTGAAATGTACCGTTAAAGTCAATATATCCATCTTCTGTAAGACGTACTCATTACGTATTGCATAGATTCACACATTTGACACCATGTTCCAACGAGAGGACAGTTTTTGATAGTATGGAAACGTTTACTTGAGGCTTAATATATAACATGTTTTACAGCTTGGTATATTTAACGCGACTCGTATTCCGTTCACATACATTATAAATAATACACGAGTTGAGACAATCTTTACTGTAACCAAGTAAACAGTGACGGTTTCAAAAATCCGATTAGCAGTAACGCAAAAGACCATTGAGTGTATGTACGCACATTATGCAAATGTTTGAGGAGAGAGCAACCAATAAATATATCCTTTAGCATCCGATCTTCTTAAAAATTGTCCACTAAATCACATTCGATGGACACCCATTGGATCAACAAGGGGGTAACGACGGGGCAAGAATGCAGATCCTGATTATTTGGGATCCACCTGAGGGTTATAACTTAAGTGTGAATGTTTACGATGGTTCGTTTGTCGGATTAGACAAATCTTTATCTAGCATAGTGCTTATGAACGAAGCAATTAAAGTTTCGCGTTAGCAAAAGACTCCAAGGTAATAAAATGGGCAATAACACCATGATGTCCATTGAGAAACAGTCTTCGATATCCTTAACTATACCTGATGCCAACAAGGTAGAAATAAACGAAGCAAATAAAGTTGTTTGTCAACATGTGAGCCACAGTCGTTCTATAGGCACAGTGAGTTTGGGCTGACACTACGATAATAGGCGCATAGTGAGATGATTTTCATTGAAACCAAATCAACGCTGACGATATCTTATAATCAAATAAGGTCGTAGTAGTAATACACAAAGACAGATTGCATTACCAATCGGTGCTACTGGCAGAACAATAATGAACTAAGTATTAATGCTTCTCCCCTAGATAATGATTTAGATAAATAAAGAACAGCCTAGTAGTTGCTGCATATTATCAAGTGCGAAATTAATATGCAATTGTATGGACCAGCAATCGATGCTGTGGAATAGAGCTTACGCTTGCTCAGTGTCGTCAGCTCATACTTCACAATAGTGATACTTTATGGGAAATATCCTATGAAAAAGAATAAGCCTTCGGAAATCACAATCACTATGGGTTTGGCAACTCTCTGTATTTGGCTGATAACTGTCGGATTGGTGGCAGCGGATGACGAGAGCCTGACGCTGGGTAACGCTTGTAAGTATATGGCGTATCTTTGCTACGGAAAAGGTCAATTGCAAGTGTACTTTTACACCAATATGTGACATATGTAGATATATATTAGCATGTGAATATTTGGACCGTACCAGCAATTGCAAATGAAGTGGCAAGCAGAATGAAGGCTGTTGAGACAGCTTATAATGAAGGGAAACTGGATTACCACAAGGACCTATTCGCCGATGATGCCATATATGCTATGCATGACAAAGAAGAAATGGTCGGTAATCAAGGTAAGACTGTTGCCGATTAAAACTACTTAGAGAAATCAGTGAATCGATACCGACTGCTGTATAATCATATTTGTGATGGCTTTATCTTTTTACAACCACCAAGCATATGGTTAAAATCAGGGCAAGTAATTCCATTTTATATTGGTGGTGGTGGGTGTAAATATAGATACTTACGCTCGATGAGCCTTGTGGTACTCATGTTAACCATGGGTAGTTTGAAACCACACTGTGATGATAGCTTCATTCGTATGAGTTTGTGTGGCTTGCTTTACATACTGTGATAGCATGTATCGATAACTTAAAAGCCAAGTTTCGCGACACGGCGGGAGCAACGATGCGTCTAGACTGGGATGAGATCATCATCATCAACGATAGCTGGGCGATGGCAATAAACAATTTTCAATTAGGTGACAAGCGCATCAGGTATGGTATGCTGGGTTGTAAGCCCAGAATTTATTTCAATCACCTTAATCTTAGTTAGAGGATTCCTGGTATGGAACCGCAAACAGAACAAACAATGAGGCATTCCTCGGTTGATGGACAATCGTGCACCCCCTCGTTAAAAGGGAACTCTTTCTTTGACTATAACCGTCAGTGTTATTCAAATGATGTAGCTAGTCGATTCTTGTGATTATACATAAATAGTTTTGCATATTGGAGACAGCTGACAGTAGTTTATCGGATACAGCCCAATATACTTTGAAGACTGTCAGCAGTAATTTACACGTAAATGATCCCCAATATATGACCTAGTTGCTTACATTTCGCCTCAGATTTTCTTCGTTTTCGCATTCAACATCAGGAGGTGAATGCAGACGAATTCCAATATTACGAGCTATCACACCGAACATATAAGCCTACTATGCCAACTACCCAAACGTACCTACCAACCACATAGCACAGAGTACTGTACTATTTACCAACATATAATAACAGCTCATATAACCCAAACCCCGGTATGCAGGTAACCCACCTATCTAACTCATCGATCACCCTTCAAATCCAACTGATAGCATAGTGGTTAAGCATCATAGCGCAACGCATAGTTGAAGGCTGAACATATATGCTTCACTTCATCTGAAAGAACTCGCGGTTAAGCTCTGCCAGCTGGAAAAAGTTTTTCAGTTTAAGCGACAGCATCCGCTGGAACTCTTTACCAAGCGTTTGAGAATTTCAGGTTTACTAAGGGTCTTGATTCACTGTGCTTGTGCTTGCTTGCTATTGGCTTAGCGGCTGAGGACAAAGATTGCAAGGTGCTTGGAAACACGAGTAAGTATTTGACAAAGATTTTACAAATTTAACATCAGTCGTACTGCTTTCTCTCGGAGCTCGCAATAGCTCAGAGGAAGCACTTTTCAGAAGCACTCTACAGCGAAAGAAAATGGGGTCAGCTTAAAGACTTTTTAACTGATGATTCCATACTTGCGATGCACGATGAAGATGACATTGGTGGCATTCAAGGTCATCCTATATAAGTTTGATCAAATAGATTAAGGAAAGAATCGTGTTGTTTCGTCTCATTTGTTATCAAAATTTACCAAAATCACACTACATCAACCCAGTTGAAGAACATTGCAAGTTACATGGAAGTGCACTTCCACAGATTGAATTTCATTCATTCATGCGATGTGATTAAACAGACCTGTGTACTTTTATAACAACGCAACATGCTGGCTGGTGCATTTATTGAAACATTATTGGAAGTGTTCTGATTGACTTAAGCGAAGCAACCAATCCAAAATCGACTAATCCGTTCGCAATTATCAATCGATAGATGAATGCACCACGGCCGCTCTGTTTTCGATACCAGACCAGCAATGATATGACACCAAGAGGAAAGCTCTAAATTAAATGCATAAGACAGTAGCCTACTATTAATTTACACGTGGCAACAGTTGACTACGATCAACCTATAATTAACCTACGAATCTGTAGCGGAATGTTTGTGTTTTCTCGCTGTTTTCTGATTCTGATTTGTAACGATACCCTAGGGTCTGTCACGAAATTAATCAAAGCACTTCCAGTTTCGTCCGAATTCGACGAATCAAGATGAATCAGCTCTCGAATCGAGTAAAAGGAAATTCATCGAACATTTTACCAAACACGCCGCTTCCCACGAGTCCAAATTGTTACTACCACTGAGAACGCTGAAAAAGAGAAAGACGTGATCTCACTATCTCTATGTCATATACACTTCATTACCAACTGTATGCCATCTGAATGACCCATAGTTGAGTTTACACAGTGACAGTCCATTATTCAGAACACATTTAAAGGCCATTGAGTCATTTATTAATGATCGAAATTACAATAAGATGTTGGAATGATTATCCACACAGTCCTGTTACTAGACATAGCTATTTGTTTTGCATTTATCAGGAATTCATTGATATGCACTTCCTCCTTTATATATTTCCGATGGCCGCATTTACCATTTGTAGGATATTTTTCACAATAAATACCGATCTTATGTGTATGCAAGTAAAACAGTTTTTTTGGCGAAAGTAGATTAATCAGGTCGTTCTAGTGGTTTTATTCCCCCAACATTCATCGGTATGTTGCAGCTTTCTTTGTTTGCTACCATACGCATAATCACGGCCGCGAAAACCAGATATAACCTCAATGGTTAATTAATATTCCATTGAAAATAGGCAAGCATCACGGCAATCGCGAAAACCAGATATAACCTCAATGGTTCATTGACAAATACCTAGCCACGGAATATTGTGCAACCATTGTCAAAATAGGCAATGGCTTATCTGCTACACAGCTATATATGGGTCACACAATCTGTGTATTCCAAACTGGGGCTGTGTATTTATATTACTTAAAAATCGTTTTTTAGTGTAAAGTTTTGAATATAAGTGCATGGTATTATTTGCTTATCTCAGCTTAATGTATCCGCTCGATTGAAGCAAATGACGAATAGGCAGGTCAAAGTGGAGAGCATCAGTGGCGTTGTTTTTCACATATTTAATGAATTCAACGCAAAACGCACATCCGCACATTGTTAACATCATGAAACAATGTTCAACTACTCTTAAGCTATGCTTTATTTCAATAAAACACCCATGCATATTCAAAACAATGCTCCATGCTGAGCAGCTACTTTATTACATTGTCATTAGATTCGGGGTGATGGGCTGCGACTGAGAGTTCAGTTTCAATGGTTGGGTCTACGATTGTTCGTAATTCGAATAACGCGCTAAGGTTCGTTATTCTTGCGGTTGGAGACGATCAATCATCTGAGGAAGTTAAGGAAAGTAATTAGTTATTAACTGATGAAGGGAATATGGATTTCCTGGCATAGAAATGTACTTGAGAACTATAGGTTTCCTGTCCATTAGCGGACTTGTGAGGAACTCCTGCCTAATATCTGTAATATTGCACACTTGTAAACCAATATGCGTGCTACCAAACTCATAACGGTTTCTGGCTATCGCCCAGTTGCTGATAATGACAATCACCTCATCACATCAAAGATGGATTATTAATCCTTCTGTGACTATAAACTCCCCTTTCAAGTATTTAGCAATTACTGTCACATAATGCAAACACAAATTGAAATTACTCCTACAAAATAGGTAATTCCATATGTGTAAACATTACTTTAGCGTCTATTTGTGAAAACTTTGCAGTATTACGTCTGATCTTTTAAAATTGGAACTCAAACTGTCCCCAAGAGTTTTAAGCAGATTGAATATTATTTATAACTGGTTCCTTATTTCACTCGCATTAAGCACTGGGAAAAACATACTGTTTTGTTAAAATGATTGCGGGATTACGAAAATATATCAAGACGTCGCAAAAGACAGCATCAGTGAGCAAATGACAAGATCGATATTAACCTTTTGTTTTTTCTCAATCATTTTCCCAAAATGTGCAAGAATTGCTTTCATTGCCAACCATGTCATCTTTGTCATGCATAGCAAGTATGCCATTATCGGTTAAGAACATCCTTCAGTTGATTCTTACTTGCCATCGTTGAAGATTTTCTCCCAAGATCTCATCCTTACAACTACTGAGTTACCAATCACTGGTACGGTTGAAAATAAGACAATTCAACATCACCTGACGTGTAAGCGAATGCGTTTGCACTTGATATGTTCTGCTTTTGATGAATCGTCACAAACACTTACTCGTGTCGCCAAGCTTGCAGTCGCTGTTAGCAGTCGCCAGGCCAATAGCTAGCAAGCAGAAACACAGTGTGTCGAGAGCCATAGTTAACATAAAATACTAAAACACTGGGTAACGAGCTCCAGTGGATGCTGTCGCCTGAAATGTTCTGATCATTGGTTATTTATCCGTTTACCGTAACAGATGTTGGCGTTGGTAGCAATAAAGCCGCACAACACCGATACTCAGTCAGTAAAATAACCATCAATACAAAGCATATAACAACGGGATCTATACAGCCTTAAGACTACTTGAAAATACTGAATACTATTGCATACGACACAGAGGATGCGACATATGTTACCTAGTGCTTTTAATATATATTTTATTTCGAACATGATGCAGCTTGAAGCAGAACTTGGATTGCTTTGTGTTTAACTCTGATCACCTAACGTAATAAAAATTGGCGTTAAACGCTTACACGATGTAGTGAGAACCCACTGGTAGTGGGCCAATAACTTTTGCGTTCAAAATGGAAGTTTGTGAAGACTGATCGTTGTATACAGAAACAGTGTTAGCAGTCAAACACACTAACAATGCATAAAGGTTGTACACCACGAGCAACTGAGACTGCTTATATGAATGATATACAATAACACAGGTAATAAATGCTTTCTACGAAGGTATATCGTAATAACTGTATTATATGCAGTGTGCAATGATCCTTTATACAATATTCCATAGCACGTTGGCTCCTAAGTTAGATTACCTTTTCCTTATCAAAAGGCCCAAGTCAAATCCACACTCTGGTCGTAAGAGGCGTCATTTTTTAAGGAGTAAATGATAAACAGTGCTTTATAATGATAAAGATGCTATCACTTAAAAGAGTGAGGCATATATATATATATATATATATATATATATATATATATATATATATATATATATATATATATATATATATATATATATAACCGCCTCTTTCTATATTACTACTATACTATATATATATATATATATATATATATATATATATATATATATATATATATATATATATATATATATATATATATACATATACTACTATATACTATATGTATATGTATGTTCATATATATGCGTTATGCGTATGTTTATGTGTAAATATTAATATGTATATATATATGTTTATATATGCATGCATATATATATAAAAATATAGAGATATAAGTATTTATGTATGTAAGGATGTATGGAAGGATGGATGTATGTATGTATGTATGTATGTATGTATGTATGTATGTATGTATGTATGTATGTATGTATGTATGTATGTATGTATGTATGTATGTATGTATGTATGTATGTATGTATGTATGTATGTATGTATGTATGTATGTATGTATGTATGTATGTATGTATGTATGTATGTATGTATGTATGTATGTATATGTATGTATGTATGTATGTATGTATGTATGTATGTATGCATGTATGCATATGTATGTATGTATGTATGTATGTATGTATGTATGTATGTATGTATGTATGTATGTATGTATGTATGTATGTATGTATGTATGTATGTATGTATGTATGTATGTATGTATGTATGTATGTATGTATGTATGTATGTATGTATGTATGTATGTCTGTATGTATGTATGTATGTATGTATGTATGTATGTATGTATGTATGTATGTATGTATGTATGTATGTATGTATGTATGTATGGATATTGTTTCGAAGTCTTATGCTATACAGAGGTCTAGATGGATCTGTTGGCTAAGGCGGCAGGATTGTCTGTTAGATCTGGTCGATGGTTATACACATCTGGTCCAGTTCCAGTAACGCTTACGTCACTTATGATCCAAGCTACAACCAAATATAATACGGCGTTCATCACATAATGTGTAATATTGTATTGCGGGACATCGATGTAACAGGTGGATAATATAAACCAAGTATTCGAAGTATATATTCAATTCAACGATTATTCATTTCGGCTGCCTCAGCATATCCTACTATAGTAATTAAACATACATGCGACCGCATCAACGATACGTGACGGCAATTTTCTGATATCACCCAGCTCTGTCATCTGCTACAATCAATCCGACAGAATACAATCAGAAAAAATTGGAGCATGACTCATGTCTTCCAATATCCGTAAGAAGATCAAATGTAGTGGCTCTATTATCTCGAGTTGACATATATGATACCATACAAGGGTTATGAAACAGTCATACATCGTCTCACTTGTTGAAACTGTACATAACTAGAGTAAATAATTTCCAGGCTGACCACGCCTTTCTAGTTTCCCCCAGGACATCAGTATATTGTATCATATTGCCGAAAGTACTTAAATGACATGCAACTTAAAGGTCAACTACAAAGAATTTTTTTATTCCATTTTTCCAAAGTTCTATGTTTTAAAAAGGTATCATGACCAAAATAAGGTGACTGCGCGCTTTTTTTCTTTTAGAAAAATGATTTTTAAATGTATATTTTCCATGTCGAATCTGACAAGATACCGCTCGGTAAAATTCGTGAATTTCCGTACAGTGACGTCATTCGGGTTGTTTGCGAATATTCATCGCCATCTTTAGCCTTCCCGGTTGGTTGACAGCGTGTGACTAACTCGTCTTTCTTCACGGTCTGGTGCGTTTCATGGTGTGGATTATGCCTTATTGTTGTGCGTTTGGTTGTCGGAACAATGAGAAGTCAGGTGTGATTTTTGTTTCTTTCTAAAAGACATATGCGCCGCATATGGGTATCGAAAGTCAAGCGTAAACACCGGAGTCCTGCCCTTATAGTTATACGACAGTTCTATGTTCTGATCATTTCGAGAAAAGTGAGACTGACCCAGAGCTGCTCAAAAGTCTATGATTTCGTAAGAAACCTAGGCTCCGATATAGTATTGGCAGCTGAGCAGATAGATAAATCAAGTGACAGTGGTGAATCACAGACTGGGGTGTCACACTCAAGTACTGCCGACGTAGGCTAGGCGAAGAAACATTGCCTGTCACTGTCAGCGTCCGCGCTGTTTGCTACACCAGGGGCGAGTGCCTTGCCGTCTGCCGACCATGAAGCTTGCTCTCACTTGTCATTAGGGGTGCAGGCAAATGTTTTGGTGAGTGACACAAGGCAACTGCATTATTATGTATGATGAAATGCATTGGCAGGGATAACTTCTGTTGTATGTATCCATGTGTCTTTTCCGAGTCAATTTGTAAACATTTACATCCTTAAAGGCTATGATGAATGAAATTGTAGCATACTTATTGTATTGATACCATAGATGGTTGACATGTCTCTACAGACACAGAGTTCTATCTTTCCTGGGATAAAAAAATATTCAAGAAGTACCCAAGTTGGCCCATCTCACTAAAAGTGTCACCAGGGGCACCCAATATGAGCCCCAGGAGGAATCTGTTGGACTGGTGGACAGCGATGATGAGATGGAAACTGACCCTGACTATGACTTCACTGACAAAGTGATGATGCTGAGATGGATACTGATGATGACATGGCGTTTGAAGAACTGTTAGGTAAATATTGTTTTGTTTGCAGTGTAATCACAGGGTTTTATTTGATAGAAGAAAAATTAAGCTCACAGAATGCTTATGTACAGTGGTGTTGATCTGGAGGATGGCCCTAGTCAGAATCAAAGATACCGGGGGAGTTTTGCTTGTTTTGACCAAATCGGCATGAATGGACACCGCAAGATGTGGGATTGCCAACCTTTTACAGGAGCTATGCCCACAGGGAATTTGTTTATGGCTTCAGGGATTTTTGTTAGTGGCAGTAGTGCTATTAGAACACTGAACATGTTCAGGTATGGGAAAATCCCAAGCCTGTCAAAGAACCAATTTCTTTAGGTGTGAACATGCATTAATCTAAAATGAAACGCACGTTATTTTGACATTTATTACCGAAACCTTTTCATTTGCACAAACATTGTTACCCAATTAAAAATTGGCATATAATATAACTTACTTATTATATGACTATCATAAAATATGAATATAATTGATTTGCTTCAGACCATGTACATCAGGTGTTTGATCTAAGGCAAAAATACCCAAGCTACAGACTTGCTGAGGTCCTTGCAGATGACAGGACTGTCCAACCACCTATTGCCTCCCAGTACGAGAAACCTGAAAAGGATCTTCTCGTAGGTGCTCACAGGTGACGATTCAACCTGACCAAGAAATCTTCCGCTCCATTGTAGATAACCTGTATATTTGCCACCCGGGTCGGGGAAGGATTTTCTAACAGCTGTTACCACACAGGCTGCCAGCACTTTCCTGTTTCTTTTGTCCAGTCTGTGACATATCCAGAGTGTAAACTGGCGGTAGGCTAGATACCTGAATAATCTGAAGCAATATGTCAATTAGTTCTATGGTTTTAAAATAAGTTATATAGTTAAAAAAACAATTGTCATTTGTCAACCATTCCCTCACTTCATAATGTTATCGTAAGCTCTGCCTCTGGATTTCATGTAACTGGCATTATTTATTCTTGGCTATGTGAAATATATTGTAGTTCATCAATATGAACACTGAATATTTTACACAGTGGAATTAAAGTTCCCTTTGTAATAAATATGATTGTTCAACCTCAAACCATCCTTTTTGGTAGCAATAATGGCTAACTTACTCATTGTAGAGATCTCATCTCCAACAGGTCTGTCCATTTGAATAGATTCAAATTTGGACACTTCCAGCACATTTTTATTCATGCAGCTAGCCAGGAATCTGGGATGCTTGGTGATGCATGTCCATTCCTCCGTTAGAGCCATCACTCTCTCCAAACTTCTGTAGCACTCTCTGGCTGTGTCAATTGGGATGCAGTAATGACAGCTACACCTAAGTTAGAGAAATAATTAACGAGTCATTGTAAATTTATATTTGTAGTACAATGAATGAATATAAAAGGAAATTACTTTATAAACTGCATGCAAACATCTGACCACAATATTAAATGTGCTCAGGGTACAATGACAAAGCTACATTCACTAGCCAAGTACTATTTGTTGTAGTAGTTAGGTCTGTCAACATACCATCCTCAACTTACAGAATGTGTAAATTTATGGGGTAAATGAAACTAACGATTATTTTTTACCAGTTAATATAGTTCAATAAAGCTTGGGAAGGGTATTCTAAAACTTACCATTCATCACAATCTTTTGTTGATTCTTCATCCGAAGCGGACCCTTGAGCTCCCGGTGTCATTTCGTAGTGTGACTTGGATTTTTCAACTCCCGTCCGTATTGGCTCAAATAAATAGTCATAGACATGATTTGCCCCAATGTTATGCTATGGGGACTCGTAAACTTCATCAGTAGACGACATGGCTTGTCAAAACGGTGTAATTTTATCCAGACAATCGTTTTTCGCTTCGCTCGCCCGCTCGCAGTCAAATTCACTTGGAGGCAGCGCAGCAGGAATGATGTCACGCAACGTGCACCTAGCGAACAACTGAGGCAAAAAGGCATCGAGAAGATGGCTTCGTATTTTTTTCCGAATGAAACCTTATCGGTGGATTTTTAGTACTTATGCATGCCGTTGCAATGAATTATGGGTCCCCGTTGGTTTATGAGTTATTAATCTTCAATTTGAGACACATTATAAAGAAATGATGAAAATCGTTGTAGTTGACCTTTAACGAGCCGGGTAGAGACTACACTTTATTGATGTAACAGCGTTATTGTAATTTAATATCGGTATTATTATTAGATTGCTATTCACTAACCCAGCCACGTCAGATGCAGTGTGAATAAATGTTGAATTCGAAACGCCATATACTTGCATAGCTAGGATAGCGCCTTTCTATGTATATTGTGTACAACTAGCAGGTTTGTTGCAGCAGGAGATGGGTACGGATATCTGAGGGCTACTTATATTTATATCAGGACATACGTTGGTGACTGTCACTTGCAATTAAAACCTCATTCCATTGTTTCGGAGGGTGTATATAAGTAAATAATATACTTCGTGATACTCGTTGTGTGGTCTATTGTACCAGAACAGAAGAGTTTCAGCTGTGACACCCTATTTCATTATCTATTGTAGATTTATTAGCTGGTTCTGGATGGGCAATACAAAATTTCTGCAGTTTGTTCTGTACGATATGGCTCCATTCAACTTCTGAGTTCTATGCTCTGTTCACAGAGAATACCGTAAGCTTGCAGGTTGATAAACCTTGCAAGTCTTAATCACTTATCACAGCCTAAGAACTGCATTTGTTTTAGTAAATATTTATATACAAGATCCAAGGCACGAATCGTTAAATCCAGTACTAACGTATCAGTGCATATTGGCAACAATGCCTCCCTCAATTCACTAATTTATCAAGTTGCACAAGTTGCAGTTAAATATATGACCTGGCAGAGTTAGCAGCTATATTTCAACACCGCTTGCATTCTGCTTCAATGAGCCAGTTTACGATTATTCATCATTCGGCGGAGTAGCAAAGGCCCGTTCCATTTGCGATTCCAGATCAGCATGATGTCTGTTGGAGCAAACAGAGAAATGTATCATCCACAGCAAAATTATCTTTGAATATTGATGGTCATTAAGAGCCCAGTCACTTATACCTGTCGTCCACGTCACCGAATAGAAAATGGTTCCTCGTTATCGCCCAGGAACCGTTGATGATTATGATTTCATCGCATCCAACATGTATCATTGGTCCCTCAATATACTTTAACTTGTTTTTAATGTAGTTGACCATTGCTACGTTTTTTTAAAACGCAAATGTTTGCTTTATCAGAAGCAAACTGCATTGCATTATAGAAAACATCTGGTCAGTGTACTTGTTGTACACTGAGAGTTGGTTATTCGTGTATCTGAGTAGGTAAAGCTCTACCTTAATGCCGACTAGTTTGTCTTCGTCATCCATCTCGATAATGATGTATTTGGCCTAAAATTCCGCCAATTTGTCACATTCTCTTTTGTTGTAGGAGGGTTTACCAATCATAATGTATGCTCTCAAGCTCTGCGGCACTTGCTGACGTACAAAAACACAAAATTTGTACTGCTGCATCAAACAAATACCTGACTTACAAACACAGCTTTGTAATGTGATATTCAATGCATACCAATCCAAATATGCAACTAATACATACTGAAATTTCCCAGCTTCACGCATCCGTCTTTGGCTGCCACAGCACCGACCGCCAACAACCAGAAACAGAGTGTAGCACGGCGCATATCTGGCGGCATTTAGCAGATCAAATGTCGTGGCTGTGGATAAGTGATCTGTTGCCCCTTGTTGAAACTACTCAATGCAGAATTATATCTTAACCAAGCTGTCGATACTGGTTTATTTGTCTCTTGATGTCTCAATTATCGCATGTTGCGCAGAGTTAGGATATGAAATGTATCTATGTGTATGTATGTATGTATGTATGTATGTATGTATGTATGTATGTATGTATGTATGTATGTATGTATGTATGTATGTATGTATGTATGTATGTATGTATGTATGTATGTATGTATGTATGTA
>CM067356.1:13365264-13397764 GCA_034190875.2 Urechis unicinctus
CGTGTGAATATTTCAGGTTTACTATGGCTCTGGACACACTGTGTGTCTGCATGCTAGCAATTGGCCTGGCAACTGCTAGCAACGACTGCAAGATACTTGGCGACACAAGTAAGTATTTATGATGATTCAACAAAAGCAAAGCATATCAAGTGTAAACACATTTGTACTCTATATCAACTCGCTTTCATGTCATGTTATGTTAAATTGTTTTATTTTGCAACCGTACCAGCGATTGGTAACTCAGTGGTTGAAGGGATGCGCTCTTGGGAGAAAATCTACAACGAAGGCAAATTAGATAAAATCAAGGACTTTTACACCAAAGATTGCATATTTGCGATGCACGACAAGGATGACATGGTTGGCAATGAAGGTAAGTCTGATGACGTACTTTGTGGGACATAAATGTGGAAAAGTCAAGGATTAATGTCGTTTTGTAAAATAAGCAATGCACTAATGCTGTCTGTTGTTACGCATTGTAATATAGCATCATCGTTGAAAAGGCAAGCAATTATGTTTTACTTCTAGTGCATAAATGATGCAGTAGTTATCAATATCATTATTATAATCAACTTGCAACTCTCGGGCACTGTAATATCAGTTCTCAATTTATAACATTCAGACATAATACAGCAAAGTTTTCGCAAATGAACGCTTAAGTAATAGTAACATATATGGAGTTACTTATTGTGTGTTTGCATTTTGTGACAGTAATTGCTTCATACTTGAATGGCGAGTTTAAAGACAAAGAGGGATCAATAATCCATATTGGATGTGATGAGGTGATTGTCATCAACAACAACTGGGCGATAGCCAGAGACCATTATGAGTTTGGTAACACCCATATTAGGTATGGTTTAACAGTCCGCTAACCCCAAGCAACATCGTTAGCAAAATATTTCTTAAGCATTAACTAATTATCTCACTTAACTTTTTCAGAGGATTGATCGTCTTCAACCGCAAAGATAACAAGCCTTGGCGCGTTATTCGAATGATGAACAATCGTAGACCCAATCATAATAATTGATCTGTCAGTCATAGCCAGCCCATCAGGCTGAACCTATTGACGATATAATAAATAAGCTGATCAGCATGTAGCGTTGTAATGAATATCCATAGGTAATTTAATGCACTAAAACCTAGCATAGACTGAGTTATATATTCCTTCAGTCAACACTTTATTGAATACGATAATATAGGTGTGCGTTTAGCGTTGCACGCATTCAATTTGTGGAAAACAACGCCGCTGATGCTCATCACTTTGACCTGCCCATTCGTCATTTGCTTCGATCAAAAAATGTTAAATATAAAGAACATTTTCGTCTGCTCTGCTGTTCACAATATTTGCTCCAATTGAAGCAATATACATGATATGTATATGATGAACACAGCTGTTGTTAGCGTTACTAACTTAGACGCTATTTTTAAAATTTCTGCAAGACTCACGATGCAGCAGTTGGTTGTGAGTAGTTAAGGAGGCACAGGAAACACCTGATGACCTTTTGTATATGTTATTCTAGAGCCCCCCCCCAATGACCTTCCCATCCCCTTGTTCCCCCCACGCGTGGACCACGTGTTCATGTGACGTGTTTGGACTTGTGTCACGTGGTGATGCTATGTGTCCACGTGATATGATGTAAGGCCTTGTTTAGGTGTGTTGTTGATGAAAGGAGTGTTTAAAGGTAATGAGTGGGGTTCAATAGAAATACATGAGAATAACAATGGGTTGAGTATATCCTTTAGTGTGAGACTTCTAGTCAAATGATGTACCCACGCCAAATGTTAGTAAAGAGGTTAAGTTAATATTTATGACTGAGAGTAACAATGGGTGTTATGTACATCTGTGGAAGGAATACAGTTGTAACTATGCGAATAAGTTGTAAGCTGTAATAGATGCAAAATCGGCTGGAATGAAGAAGATCTGTGAAGTCTGCTATTGAGATGTTAATTAGTGTGAATGACAATGGGGATTAAGAATGTCTTCAAAGTTTAATGACAATGAGCCTTTCCTAATGCAATACTTGGGAATAACAATGCGTTGAGAATGTATTTGAAGTCCGCCATTTGAGTTAAAGATCCTTGATCATGTAATAAGCCCACGCCAGGTGGTAATGACGTAGCCTTCATGAGGTTAGTATGTAAGCAAAGATGAAGGGTGTAAAGAAGCTTTAACACGTGAAGGAGTTCGTTTGTGTGATGAAGCACTTATTAATGTGTTACAAATGTTAGACCATGATGCCAAAGTAAGTATAACACAATCAAATACAATGCCGGCGATATACGCATCCCGATGTAAATGGCGCGCAAAACGAATTGATATTTCTGTTACATGGGACTGATGATAAAAAACAAACTTACCCCTACAGAGAAGAAACTTTCCCAAACTTTGCTTATTCCAAAAGAATCAGCGATAATTCCAAACCGAAATTTTTCCCCAAGTCAGTTGGTGACGACAGCTTTCACCACCCGCATAGCTCTCATCATGCGACAATTATCTAACAGCTAGTTCTAATACTTAACACGAGTTTAAGATTTGAGTTCGCCTGACACTCACACACAAGACTCCGTATGCTTGACAATTATCATATGACCATGTCACCTCACTAATAGCTTGTTGTCACGCTTAACACAAACTTAAGAACTGAGTTCGCCCGACACACACACACACACACCCTTATCTATAATCAGGGGAATCTCCTCTTCCGATCATAAGTAAATTATGCTGGTACATTCTGACCCGCTTACTGGGATTACTGAAAACAATCGAGTGGGGTTTTGAAATACAAAATTATATGGGAGACGCCTTCTTATTCCTGAATAATTGTCGCATATAAATACGATACCAATCGTTAGTGCTCAACAAAGCTCATCTTACGAGAGAGAAATCACTCTTGAGCCAGATCATCACAGCATAGTCGTTAAGAAAATGGACTCATCCAGAAACCAAATATATCGTGAGTATATTCATTTGTCATATATATATATATATATATATATAGATATATATATATATATATATATATATATATATATATATATATATATATATATATATATATATATATATATATATATATATATATATATATATATAGATATATATATATATATATATATATATATATATATATATATATATATATATATATATATATATATATATATATATATATATATATATATATATATATATATATCGTGATATCTATCTGATTAACCATCTATTTTGTTGCTTTTGTTGGTAGCCGTCGCAGAAAGCCTGTTTGGTTGTGAATGACCCCAAGTGAAGTAGGTGAAGTATATATGGATCTAAGATCGAAATACATGGAACATGGGGGACTGACTCTGGATGAGGCTGAAGTGATGAAAGAAATTTTGATTCATCAAACTTGAGGAAACCGCTTTCCCACCATTTGATTTATATGCACGCGTGTTAGATCTTGTGGCACAAGAACTTGTGACCTCTACAGAGGTTATAAAATGTATCAAGAACCCCAAGTGGTTCCCGTGATCGATAGCCTTCGATCTATAAGGGTGGTGTTTACTGTGGGGAAAATGTAATTATGACAGGCGCCACGGTGTGGAAGTTGTCACATTCGGGGGAATGACCCGATATTAAATAATGAAATGAAATCAATAAATAAAAAACAAATGTATTAACCACACTGGTATTTTCATGCGTCCTGATGGTGTTGTGAAACAAATGTACTAGCTTTTAAAAATGAATAGTTTATTACTCACCAATCTGATTCATCATTATGGTGCACTCCTAACTCACTTGAAGCGGTGAGGTTCGGTCCTAGTGAAGTCGGAAGTAAAAATGAGGTTTAGGTCTCACAGCGCATGCGCAACCCGTGATCAACCTAATTAAAGCTTATGCGCACGGCAGTCGGCGTTATTTCATGCTTGAATGCAGCGTGTTCTTATATAAAGCGACCTGTAATGAATCAAAAAATCACAATCAGAGTCAGCTATCAGACCCAAGACGATCCAAGATGGAGCCAGCAAGAAGACGTTTTTATCGTCGTTCAAGTTCCTCAGAGTGTAAGCATAAATTTTCATTTAAATATTATTTATCCCAGTGAATTTAATTCAGAGCGATATCCGATGATAACTGCAAATAAAACAAAAAGAAGCTTGTTAAGAGTTTATCATGAAATAACTGTATTAAGACTTAAGATTGTTGTAATTTTGTTCTAGTACTTTGGAAGGGTCCAAATGACCAGGAATTGATTACATGTATGATGGGATACGAGCGCGATCAAGGTAAATATCAGTCGAGGTTTTGGCATATATAACATTGTCAATAGTAGCAGAATCATGCTGAATAATATCAAATTCAATATTTATTTAGTTTTATCTTTAATCTTTATTTGTGTTAGCTTTGTGGGGTAGTGATGTCAATGACAGTGAGTTGTCATGCGTCATGGACGAGTATGCGTTGAACGAAGCGCATCGAGCTCTTGACGAATTAGCCGGCTTACCCGCTGAAATAGGTATTGATACGATTCATGGTTTATTAATTGTGTCTGAACGTGAGCTCAACAAGATATATGAAACAAATATATACCAACATATCACGATGGAATTTCGCCTAGCACCAGTTATTTCTATTTTACAGTTGAAGCTAACCAAGCAAACGTGGTAATCAACGACGTTCAGCGAGGCGCCGGGGCTATGGGGAATGAAGATTAACAAGGAACGATCTTTTCATATTGTTGTATGTGATTAATTAGAATCAATGAGGTGATTTGTTTACTCCTCTCTCTCTCTCTCTCTCTCTCTCTCTCTCTCTCTCTCTCTCTCTCTCTCTCTCTCTCTCTCTCTCTCTTCTCTCTCTCTCTCTCTCTCTCTCTCTCTTTCTTTCAGATGCTCTGGCAACCAGAATCGCGGAGCTTGAACATAGGCACGGCAATGCCATCCGGACTTACGTCCGTATACAGCCGTTGCAGGATGTTTTTAATTTCGATTTCCGCATTCCAATGCCCATATTGAGAGAGGTCATGTTCGATCGTCAACAAGTGGCCATCAAAATAAATGCCAGCTACGGCTTTATCTTGAGGAATAATGAGAGTGGCTACTTTCATTCTTCAATAAATAATGCCCGGCTACTTCCGGCACTGGTCACCGTAAGAAATGCTGATGATTTCGAAGCTTTCGAGAGGCGGATCGAGCAGGGGGATATTCTGATATGGGCCAGCGAGCAGCGCCCCAATTCCAAGTGGGTGGTTATTAAAGTAACAAATCTGACAGTCTATGTCAGCAAGTTACTTGACCACCCTATTGGTTTTGCCCCTACCAAACTGCCACCCCATATCCGGAACAACAAGGCTGTTCTAGGGTTGGTCACGGATATGAATTCCGGTAGGCCATACACTGACAGGTTATGCCTGTTTCGTTGTCTGGCCTTGCAGCATGGTGCCCTGCTTCGAGGATCGGAGGCGATGGCGAAACGGCTTTTTCGAGAGGCCTATCCTACTGGGGTCATTGAAACATTTGCCGGTGTTCCTTGGGCCGATCTCGAAAAAGTGGAGGAGCGTTTCGAAGTGAATATTTTCGTATACCAATGCACTGAAGAGCAGGTAAGCTGAAATATAAATAATTGAAGTGAAGCTTAACTCAATGAAAGAGTAATTCGTAACTGAATCTTTAACATGATTGTTTGTTGACAGGTTGCCACACTTGTGAGGCGCTCCCCTACTAACTATGCTGAAGCAATGTACCTCAACCTCCACGAGGCACATTTCAGTTATATACAGAACCGGGATCGCTATTGCAAGTCTTACGCTTGCACCACACGTAGCAAACTGTGAACATGTGGGTATGCTGCATCGGCACCAAGCCACATGTATTGCGGAGACCGTTTACCGATATCCTGGGGGGTCTACCACCCACCACCCACCATTTTCGATGTACTTCGCGACGGTGGGTTTGAAGTGGAGGAATCCGCCTATCCCTGTCCAACCACTCACGACTTCGAGTGTTATTTTGATAGGTCAGACATACCCACCAACTCGAAAAGGTGATATGGGAGGCTCGTCATGTCCCCTTGTCAGTCTCCGTATGTAGCAATGTACCCGGTTTCCAGGAACCGGTTTGCTTTGTTACCAAGGGTGATACTGATGAGTTGGTGTTGCGTATGATGACCCACTTGAAGCAAGTGGCCGATGCTGCTTATGTCATCCTACAGGAGAAGCACACCTCCTTACTCCAATGTATGGATGAACAACCAAAGGGAAACATCCACTGGAGCAACTCATAGAAAAGTTTTAGAGTTATTTTATTGAATTACCCGTTATTGGTTTTAATTCCGGAAAATACGACCTGAACGCCAGCAAGGTAGCTCTCATTCGGTACTTCACACAATACGATCCAATTAATTTTGTCGTTAAAAAAAATTCTTTGCCTAAAGTCTAACAATTTAAAATTTTTGGGTATCTGCAACTATTTGGCACCTGGTTGCAATTACGACAAATAGTTGAAAGCGTACCAGTGCAGTGTAAACAAAGACTGTTTTCCTTATGAATGGGTCACATGGGATCAGTTGAATGAAAACATTAGCGAAAGCGGACTATTTAGAATGTCAGCGTGCATGGGAGTCTGAGGGGATGACCTGCTTCAAGGATTATTTGAAGTATTACTATAATATTGATGTAGTCCCATTACTAGAGGCATTGGCAAAGCAAAGTCGATTTTACGAGGAGCGTAATATCAACATGTTTACAGCCCCACCTCTACCTTCAATGACCCAAGAGGAAATTCTCAGCCGTGTCAGAGAAGGGTCTTTCTTTGGTATGGTGGAAGTGGATCTTCATGTCCCAGATGATTTGAAAGACCACTTCCAAGAAATGCCACCCATTTTCAAAAACATCAACATCTGCCGGGAGGATATCGGACCTGTCATGGGAGCGTATGCAGAACAACATAAAATAAAGACGGTAAAACACTTTCCTTTGCAAATGATTTATTTATTTATATTAAAAGAAAGTGCTATAATATCATAAACTGTGCATTCTCATATCTGGTGGTTTTACGCCTTGATGTGCACAGCAACCATGGAGGTCCTTAATCGGTAGTTACAGAGGCGAAAAGCTATTACTGGCCACTCCACTATTAAAATGGTATCTAAACCATGGTTTGGTACTCACACGAATCTACCAAACTGTGGAATATGAACAAAAGGCCTGCTTTCGTCAATTTGCAGACCGTGTGTCAAATGCTAGGTAAGATTTATATTATTTATTTATTTCATTTATTTTTTTGTAATCTTAATTTATTAATTATTTCATGAACATTTATCTGATTATTATTATTTTCATTTATTTATGTTATTTATTTTTTTTTTATTTTTATTTAGTAATTATTTCATGAACATTTATCTGATTATTATTATTTTTATTTATTTATTTATTTTTTATATTATCATTAGCTTATAGATGAATTATTTTTTACGATGCAAAACATGTAGTATCTATCAAACCTTTATTATTTTCTTTATTGTGTGTCTTTGTAGGCGTACCGGGATTCCTGATCCCAACCAAGCTATAGTGGCGGATACCATGAATCTTCTTGGTAATTCAAGTTAAGGACGCATGGTTACAAACCAAACCAAACATCGAAATGTAAAGTATGCGGATGAGCGTGGTGCAGCCAAACTTATTAACCATAAAAAGTTTCGCACCCTCAACGAACTAGACGAATCCACATACGAAGTCGAAATGGCCTAAGCTTCAGTATCGTTAAACTTACCGCATCAAATTGGCTTCTTTGTGTACCAATATGCAAAGTTAAGGATGTTGGAGTTTTACTTTGAATTTGTTGCTAAATATGTGGATAGGTGTGATTTCAAGTATTGTGAATTGGACACCGACTCGACCTATTTTGCCATTTCGGGTCGATGTTCGGAAGAGGTGGTCAAACCTCACTTGAAAGAGGCATTTTACCGTGAATGGGATCAATGGATGCAAGCGGTCACTTGTCAGGCTCACCGTCAGGAATGAGTGAATGCCAAGTGTAGTGGTCAAGTTTGGGTTGATCAACCGTTCTGTCTCAAGCATCAAAAATTTGACAAACGAACACCCGGATTATTCAAAGAAGAATGGTGTGGTGATGGGATTGTCAGTTTGTGTAGCAAAACATTCTATTGTTTTGGTCACACCGACAAAACATCTTGCAAGGGGCTGAACAAAAACCAGAATACCCTCAACAAAGACACATACTTAAAAGTGTTAAGAGAGCAACAATCAGGGTCAGGTGTTAATCGGGGGTTCCGCTGCGTGGACAACCAGATGTTCACCTATACCCAGTCATGAGCTTCTCTCTTATATTTTGATCCCAAACGGGAAGTCTTGACTGATGGGGTATCAATGCGCCCCTTGCTGATTTAATTATTTATGATGTTTGTTGTTGTGACAAGTTTATTGTTGTCTCAGTTTGAGTTATGTACTTTTAGAAAACGTAAAACAAAATTCCATTTTTCCTGATTCATTTTGAGTATGTATTTTACAATCGTGTCAGTAAAATGATTGCACAATCAAGGCAACTACAACAACAACAATTCGTTTAGTATATTTTATTAATCAAATCGTATACTATGGTATCATTAGCAACAAATTCCTGCTTAAATATACGCAAGATTTGCTTCATGGAAACACCTCGACTCCTTAAAAGCAAGTAATCCATACAATACAAATCACAGGCACTAGAGATTAGAGCTTGCACAGTCTGTTGATTAAAGGTCCATGATACACAATGACGCGTGAGAAACCTATGAAACATAGGTTGGAGAGGTGGTAAACCAAACGAATCCAAATATTCTCCACGACCTTCATGATCGATATAAATGGCCACCCTGTGTTCTCCAGGTTGACTACGGGGTTGGGTGTTACAAATCAGACCACTAGGCTGGACTAGGTTTCGTGGCAATGTATCCATGGCAAAGACACCACGAACTATTTGACGAGTATGGGGATCTTGTGCAATCAGGCTCTGCAGTTGATCCGAATCCATACTTAGGCAGCGTAATCAAATAAAACCTTTTCAAATTCGGCATAAACAATAACATTGACGGTATTAGGTAGAGCTTCAGCAAAACGCGTTTCCAAGCGGATGTTTCCTTGTTTGACCAAGTTAAAGTGGCTACCCTCTTCAGCTAAATCAGGTGTTAGATCAAAGGCAAATAAATTATAACCCTTTGGATATTCGTGCCACGTAATGTGATTACCCTCGTCTTGATTGCCTTGCCCTGTGCTAATGAATAAATTGGCGTAACTTCGTGTGTATATATGGTCTGCAAAATGGGGTTGTAAGGGTTTGGCGGGGATCTGTTGTCCATCCACATATAATGACAAAAAGTTCATGCTGTAATGCTTGAAATGGAATGGATTCTTTTCATAGTGACCATTGAAAGCCTCGTTATCTACACACACCAAAACCAGACGCTTGGGAAGCTGACCCAGAAATATATTTTGTTGGTTGACTGGCCTATTACTCCGAGGTATAGAAAACACTTTGGTTTTCACACGTCGAATAGGGTATTTGACTGGGTTACGTTCCAAAGCTTTAATATGAGCCAACTGCGCTGTTGGATTCAATTTGACTTTGCGTATCAATAGAACCACAGAGGTCAACACCGTCTTGGATCGAAAGTCATTCTCAGTCATTGCCATAAGACTAAAGGGATCGCTGCTTTTCACCAGGCGCACTTTCATATCCACCCCATTCAGCAAATACTGCTCTTGGCAGAACATGTCGAGATGAAGTCGCCCCATCATATCCACCACCCCACTGGTGGCCGCTCGCCATTGTCGGATTCGCCACCCTCGGGTGGAAGAGAGCCATGGTTATCCGAATATATCACCTTTCTGCTGTCGTCTTTCACGCTTGGACGGTCTGCCGCGTTTCTTATTCGATGATCTACCACGTTTGGGTCTGGTGTAATTGCCTCGCTCATGTCGTTTTATAGCTGGAGCCAAATCATCAACAAATTCACTTCCGGTTTGTATCATTCGTCGTTTAGCGGCCGTTTTCAAAGGTCAACCCTTCAATACATCTCCGACCACCCTGGTTCCTGTTTTCATGATACTTTTCTTGACGATGGGTACAGCTTTCCTGGCCAATGAGGGCAGTGTTTGTTTCACTAGAGGCATCACCATACGAGCCAAACGGCTAAAGAGGCTACCTAAACCATGACCACATTGTCGCCTACTCCCCATGAATACGGGGAAACCATTTCCAGCTTGGTGTGTATAATAAGGTGTATATGGATCTGCCATATCAAAACAAAGTTTTTCTCTCTTTCCTAAAATGTAACGTCACTGTCACTTTACCACGTTCAAATGGTATGGGAAGGCTAGTATCATCTCTTATATCGATTTCCACAGTAGAAAATGATTTGATCATTACAGGAGAATAAAATATATGCTCATAGGTCTGGGTCACAAAATAAGACCTTTGAAGTCGTCTTTAAGGGGTATGATGCGTAACAGAGGGGTCACAGTGTCGCCTACCACTTGAGGTTGTACTGCACTGCAGTAGACATATAAACCATACAGACCACTTTTCAGATCAACAATATGCTCGCCTACTTGTTGCAAGGCCGTTTGGGTAGTATAGTCAAAACCCAAGATCTGACTCCATTTCTCAGTCAATACCACTATCACATCATCAGTCAAATGAATAACAGCTTTCTGTATTTGGTGATTGTAACCAAATTGGACTCTAGATTACCCTAAGACCATCATTTGGCGATTCATGGTATCCACCAAGGCTTGTGGACTATTATAATACCCCTTCTTGATATCAGTGTAAATAGGATGTGCCATTTTACCCCTGTCAGCAAATTGACACATTTCTTCATGATTAGACAAACAAGTAATAACCCCTAAGTCATTCATGTATTCCACAAAGTTTTTATTCAGAATAGTCAATCCCACATCGGCACCAATGTTATACCAGCTACTGTATCTCAGCCAAACCCACTTCCCATTTGCCAATCAAATCGATGGTCTTGGGTTATTGAGTGATATATTTTGTCAGCGTGTTCTCTGGGTGATATCTCAAGGAGCCATTGCTAGGCAACGTCAAGTGGAATGTCATACTACCGACATCATTTCATGCTTGAGGGTTGGGTTAGGTAGCATGTATCCTAAACTGCTGCTGAGTAATGCCGTCCATAAATTACTGTCCCCTTTTTCCGCCGATAATTAGTAAATGCTGACAACTATGACCGTATACAGGATGATGATTTGTGCAAAGAACACGATTTCTGCTTTGGGTATGGATGGACCAAAGACTGTCCACACCCGATCGCTGTGATTGTCACGCTGGCTTTCCATGGTATGATGGTGAATCGACGGCAACTTCAGTTTTTATAGACTTCCAGTTGATCGACCAACCTTTTGAAACTGCTTGGATACCCCCACCACTTGACAATGTATTGCTTGCCGTCTTTAAGCCTTCTTTCTTTCAACACCTTCTCCACACAATACACGGTTTTATCACCTACTCGTTGCATTTCCGCTTCGTAAAACGTACCCGCCAATACAGTTTGGGCATCGTCCATGACAGTATAGACATTGGGTATACCAAGTCTCTTCTTCATTGGTAAGTTTTACCGACTCGGGGGTGCGTTTAATACTTTGATGGTAGCTCCGATTGTATCCACGGACTAATTGGACATAATCCAATGTGTTGTGTTTAGTTAAATAACGCCACATTTTGCTTTTCAACGTACGATTAAAGCGTTCTGCTATACTTGCTTTGGTTTCCACATTGTGTGTTGTGAAAAAATGAATGTGGTTGGCTTTCAACCACGTCTGAAATTTGCGATTGACAAATTTTGTGCCTTTGTTCGTCTGCAAGTGTTGTGGTTTTCGGCCTTGTTTCAATATCAGGTCAAAGGCTGTCACTAGGCTAATACCAGTCTTAGTCTTCAAGGGTAGTACCCAGGCATATTTGGAAAACACATCGATGGAAGTCAACAGAAAGGTATGACCCCGGTTGTTCTTGGCCAAGCATGAAACATTGACTAGATCAGCTTGCCATTGATGGTCGATACCACCTACCACCACTCGACGTCTAAGAAATTTCTGTCATATAGGTTAATGTAGTGTGTATGCATCTTGTTGTGATAACCACGATGTTACTGAGGATGGTTTCAACTTGGCAGCTTTTGACAAGGCACATAAACCCCCGAATGCACTGGGTAATTGTGGGTCGTAATACAACTTGTCTAGTTTTCCCATCTCGTCCATGAGCTAGCTGCTACACCTGTGGCTGGTCTTTTTCCTCTGGCCACCATACTTCCAGGTCGAGTTCTTTTATGATCAATCAATCGCTGCACTCGATCTCCCCCATGTTGGATCCACGACCACCGATCTGGATGACCCACCCAATCTCGTGGTACGTTGGTGTCACGCAAGGCTCTACCAAATTCTCGCCAACCATGGGGAGTGAAATTTTTACGACCCAGTAACACATCATTGACTAAATCAGTCATGTTGCTTCCATTTACCACCTGCCCTTTAATGACTAATTCTCCGCTGTCATTCCATCCCATATCAGGGTTTCGTTGGACTCGGTCCATTAACAAGCGTCCTTTAGCCTGGAACTTCCCTGGAATGCTTTTGATAACCTCCACCATCACGGGATCGTCCATCACCTCAGCCACCTGCTTAACCACCCCGGGTGGGTCTGCAGACTCGACTGTTGTTGTGTCATCAGATCTGGATGGACGTGGTGGTAGTGGTGGTGGTGGTGGTGGTGGTGGTGGTAGTGGTTGTGGAGATTTATGCTGTTGGTATTAGGTGCGATGCTTTTGCAATATCTGTTTGTACATTAAAAATTTATCCTCACCCGACTTATCACGCTGATTCAATACTTGACGCATCTCCTCATCCAAATTTAACAAGGACAAAGTCGTGGGGGCTTGGTCGTATTGTGAAGCACTAAATACACGAGGATCCACAAGTATCATTTTCTTTGCCATTATTTCACGATACCACCTAACAACGTTCCCAATAGTGGACCGATAGTAGGTGCTAATAGCGCTGGTAAGAAACCACCTTTTTGTAACACACTTTTCTTTTTCGTAATGGCTGATTTTTTAGTAGAAAGGATGCGCAGACCTTGTTTGAGTCGTTGTTAAGGGAAAGTTCCCTATTAAGACATTCAAGGCACATTCACAGAGACAGTTGACTAAATCTTTGTCTGCTGCTTTCAATAAATATACCTATACATATATATATATATATATATATATATATATATATATATATATATATATATATATATATATATATATATATATATATAGAGATATATATATATATATATATATATATATATATATATATATATATATATATATATATATATATATATATATATATATATATATATATATATATATATATATATATATATATATATACATACATAATTTATTTCTGTTCGAGATAACCGTCTGGTGTGATTGTAGCAAATTTGTGCAAAGGTGCAAATGTTCTGGTGTGTCTTGTTTAAGATCCACCAATAAATACCCGTGTGGTTCACGTGTAGCATCCACTAAAGCCTCTTGAACATACTTGACACGACCGGGGTACATTTGTTTAGTTAAGTTGGTGATTTTCGTTCCATCTCGAGGATTTATAAATACGCCTTTGTCAAATAAATTCTGCACCAGGTACATTACGCTTTTGTTGCGATGGTGACTGCCTTTGGTAAAAAGTTTGGTGGTGCTTTGGTCCGTTTCATGCATCAAATCATCTATAATGAATAGCGTGGGTCGACTCCCATCTGTATCAAACGATAAACCCTCAACAAATTCGACTTGCGTGAACTTGGCAAAAAACGCTTGCCATTCACAATAACACCACACGATGCGTTCAGGAATGGGATCCATATGTAGATTTACATCTTTGATGAACTGGCTGACAAAATAGGTTCTTCCACAACCAGTCGGACCAGCCACAACACATGTAAAGGGATGCTTAAATATCGGATCCATTATTTTATTTATTATTTTGTTTGTTTGTTACGTGTTGACACCAGGTCGCTTATATACGAAAATTTTTAAAAATCGACAATCAATGTATTTATATAATAATATTTATTTGAAAGAAAACACTATATTTACTAGTCTTCATGGTTCAATACTGCCGGGCGCACGTGGTATGGGTATGTCTATCACATCCTCATCTGACAGGTCATTATCAGGGTCAGGTAGAAGAGTTACCGGTCGAGGCTGACGTAAATTACTTTCCCGATACTAGCGCAAGGCTTCTATCTTTCTGACGGCCAATGTATCCATATCAAATTTGTTGGTCCGATTCAATTGTTCTCGCAATTTGGCAACCTCATCCATGCCCTGACAACATAAAAGTCTCACTTCATCTTATCTTCTTTACACCACTGTAAAGCAACTTCCAATCGACCACAGTTGCGACATTGTAAGTTTACTTGTGCCAGTGTCATGGTCAATGATCATCCAAGTGACTGGTCGAATTGGGTAAGGATACCACACTTATCAAACACGTTAAAGAATGACGTCATCAGTCACGTCATGAACAGGTCCTAACATGCTCCGGCCATTATTCGACACCTCACTCATCAAACAAGTTACCGAATGACGTCATCAGTCATGTGACGAACAGGTCCTAACACGCTCCGGCCATTATTCGACTTCTTCAGCCTCCAAACGTTTGAATTTCTTCACTTGAAGTTCCAATAAAAATCTCTTCTGATATAAGGCATGCCGTGTAGCTTTGGCCTAATTCCCATAAACTTCAAACAAACGTTGTCGTGTTGTTATGATCTGTTGATGCGTTGGGTCTTGTTCAAAGTCAGCCATCACTTTTAACATATCAATGTATTTTCTCTTCAATACGGTTTGCAGTTCAGTCACGTTACCATCAGGATAAGAATCCATCACTGTAAACACCATTTCTCGCCATGGGTTGGACGTTCTTCTCTCCATTTTTGCTTTATTTCTTCGTGATTCGTTTATCTCCCTACCTGCTACCCCACTTTTAAGATCTAATGAGGTGATATCAACTCCCACGTTTTCATTCTTTTATCAAAAGCACCAATCACAGGTCTCTGTTAGCTTTAATAAACCATGGAGCGCTGATGTCACCACCAATACTGGTAATCAACCGTTGTATTCGTTATATTACTCAACATATCATACAGAAGCCTTAAGAAAAAAAAACATAAGGTAGGATATATATATATATATATACAAATATTTTGTTGAAGCGATTATAATTGGTGAATCACACGACTTTCAATTTCATTCTTTACCGATATCAACCCAGATTGTCTATAATCAGGGCTGGTTTCCGTCAATTAAGGGGCAGGCACAAACAAGCCCAAACATGTCGTCCACATATCCATCAATTCCAGATCGTTCACGCGCAGCATTGCCTCAGGTAAATGCAGCTTCACTTGCTCCTCCCGTTCCATCATCAAACACACATCATGCTGTAATTGACTTGGATGGAGCACTTGACAACCGTGACAATTTTCTTTAATCACGAGGCTCACCAAGTTTACCAAATGATCCACGTAGACAGTTTTAAGACACTCCTCCAGTAACTCCTGGCGTTGTTTCGTAGCTCCAAATCGATCATTTAATTCCTCCTAACTGACAACCAACATGCGCCAAGCAAATCTATCTTAAGCAGTCTTACCTGGCCATGTTTTATTATCACCAGCGGGGTTGGGTGTTGAACACTAATAGAGACTTCAGCTCCTCTGGAAACCTCCCGTTCTTGATGCGTCCCCGCTTCTACTACGTTAAGAGTCTCTGTTATGGCTGATAACTCATAGCCACCGTCTGTCCTTATTCCACAACATCAACGAAAATTGACAGAAGTCGCGTGTGTTGACTGGAACCACCATATTTTCAGTTGTCTTCGCCATTTTCTATCCTTCACCTTGTGGTCAACCAGTGGGCAGATGCACAAAACTTCACAGTTATATATCCTGGAGCTGTAACGCCTCACAGATCTAGGGCAATACGTCTTCACTCAATAGCTTATCAAACTCCGCCGCTGTGATTAGCCAACCACCAGGTATTCGTTCTTCCCCTCTGAAATGCTGAACGCCAATCAAATGACGACTAGCAAAATAACGCTTGACCTAGTACTGATCGCCTGCTAAATATACTTTGTTCACCTCTTTCAGACGAGGTGCTTCACTTACAAGGCGGTCAAATTACATGGCGAAAATCAGGATTAAACGCTTTCCACTCACTCCCTCCACCTCCAACCTCACCATTGGAGCTCCATTCTTACATTTCAATGCGCGAAAGCTCACGCGAGTGCTCAGGGGTATTGGTGACTCCATTGTTATTGAAAAACAGTCTGATTCCCAGCTCTTTATAAAGCATTCAACAAAGCCTTACATCATATCACATGGTTCACTTTCAACACCACCACACATTCTTTCTCGAGTGGCGTGGGTACATCATTTGACTAGAAGCCTTCAACTAGAAGATATACTCAACCCATTGACATTCTCATAACCTCTCATCCACAACACACCTAAATAAGGCCTTACATCATATCACGTGGACACATAGCATCACCACGTGACACAAGTCCAAACAATTCCAAACACGTCACATGATCACGTGGTTTACGCGTGGGGGGGAACAAGGGGGTGGTAAGGTCATGGGGGGGGGCTCTGGTGTAACATATACAAAAGGTCATCCGGTGTATCCTATGCCTCCTTAACTACTGTTGTGTATACCATTAGATAGACGAAACACAGCCCAGCTATCTGGAAAGGAAGATAAATATCGCCAGGACATGTGCTGCTTGAGTATATAGCACCCGACAATGAATAAACTATTTCGATATACTATCACAGTAAGCATTTATAACCTATATTATGACATGGGAACAGGTTGCTTGCGAATGTGGTAATTGGCAGTTTCCTGGATGAATATCTGTTATAATCAGATTTACACATATTATGTGGTCAATATAAAGCTGCCTAGTAGATGCTCGCATATTTTCACTTCCACAACCGCGCTTCGTATTTTGCATAGAGTAGCCTGCTGCATTCCTATTAACAATGGGGTAATCAAACCGCTAGAACTCCCTGTTTAATTAAATTTCGACAAAACCTTTTTACTTTCCCAAAGACAATAAAAATCAATACTTTTAGTGAAAATATCTTCCAAGAGATGGTTGCGGCCATTGGAGTTCTATAAAGGAGAACCTTCCCATCGATGTATTCCTGAAAAGTGTAAAACCAGTAGTAGCTTAAAGGTATGATATCGGTAGCCACCCATAGAACTTATCGTGACAATATCTTAATTCAGTCATAGCTGTTCGTAGCGAGTCTACATCCCTCGACTCGGGGAGTTCGCTTATCTCCACCGCCTCAGAGTCTGTGTGCAATCCATGTGGCCAAGTGCTCTAACCTGAAAAACCCTCTTTCCAAAAAGGACAATGCTCGGTATTTTCCATGGTTCCATGGCTGGGCAATCAACGCTCTTGAGCCGCATTCGCGCGTGGCGCCCCATCACTTCAGCATAACAAATTGGGAGAACAACAATGTCTGTTTAGTCGGCGATATCCGGATTAAGTCAAACGCGTTTGCAAGGCGAGCTCCGATTGGCCAATCTGTTATGGCGTTTTGATTCAAGCTGCCAGAAACCTGGCATCAATTCGCATAGTTTCCTTGGTTATCTGTCCCAAGACCTTTAAGCCAGAGAGAGTTGTGCCAGTCAGGGTGTGTGGGCTTAACGGAAGGGGGATATAGCATAGTCCATAGTTTTCCCGGTAAGAATTACACAGTCCTCATAGGTTGAATATACTAGACCATACGTCAATTCACCACGATTCAGAGGGCATGCATGAATTAGGATGCTTCGGCTATTATATCAAGGCATAATTAGAGTTAGATCCAATAACAAATTTAAATCCAAAGTCTATTATTAAGCATTTAATATCTTATTAATGTACTATTATATATACACGTACTACTACGCAGGCCAACAAAACGGTTGTTTTTAAGGCGCTGATATCAAAACATAATAAGGGTCGCAATGATTATAACACTGAACTAGTGATAGTCTCTATGCATATTCGGAATCGAAGATTAATAAAAGCAGTTATTTGTGATTTTAAATCTACCAACAATCAGTCAACGGCGACTGTTTAAGAATTACTGAATATCGAGCACACGTATCTATCGATGACTATTTCCAAAGGAACACGTCATCAATTAATGAAGCGACGAGCTGAACTTAAGATAAAAACATTGTTATCAAATTGCATTGGCATTCATGTTAAAGGGCGGTTGGTCCGGTCGTTTGACATCGATTAGCAGAACGCACCAAATATCAAGTTGGAATATAAATTGCATTGTGAATGGGATTCATATCAATATATTCCGCGTGTATGATTATTGTATCGCTTATGTTAGCCAAAATGTGCATTTTGATTCTAATATAGGAGCTGCAATCCTACATAAAGAGCACCTTTTGAGCAACTATACATTTTGCATGTCATCAGATAATGATCATCAATGACACATGCGTGATTGTAACGGACGTTTCGCATTCAGCGACATCAATATCAGGTATGTAGAAGAATTTCGTCTGAGAATTAATGTAAACGCGGTCGTTTTCTTGGTTCTCAAGGTATATCTACGCCTGCCGGGCGGACGTTGGCGTGTATTTCGACCGATGACTAGTCGTCAACTCAAAATTATTTGGTTGTATTTTTGAAGTTTAATGTTATGTTAAAATACATAACTAGATATATTCACGTGGAATACAATACCAGTACGCTACAGAAGAATAAAAGCCGAATTATTTCTTAATTCAGAGAATCCTATCGAAGTCAGTAAACTTATGCTGCTTGAATGCATTTGTAAGTGTTAATAAATAAATGCACGATAAGTGTTTAACGTCTAACAGATATCATCATCATATGGCCCCAAATGACTGTGACTGGGGACAAAATAGTTTTGAGAAAAAAAACAATTGACTATACGTCCTGCTTGTGAATGGTCTTTATGTCATTCGTGACACTATAAGTCGCACCTTGGTGCTTTATGAGGAATGTGTGGGGTACCGTAAAAACCCACCGAGGAAATGTAGAATTTGCCAACTCAATCAATCTGACAATAGTTCTATAATGACTTCGGCTTTTCAAAAACGGATGCATAGATATAAATATAACCATATAAATCACGATTTATATTCAAACTACATAAGGTATATTCAATTCTTGCAGACTTTCTGGCTCACGTTGGAGTGAATACTTTATCAGTTAGAGCTGAAACAAAAGAAGGTATTTACAAAGGAACGTTAAAGTCTACATTGTCAAAGGTATTACTTTAAGCCATCAACGGTCCAATAAATATACAGTGTTGCACCTATCGCAGTGTCTCCATATGGAGCCCATATAGGCCATAAAAGCATTGTTCAGTACCTGTCTGGTATATATCAACTGCGTGTATATGCAGTGTATGAAGTTGTTTTTTGTACCATACTATCAACAGAAGCGTATCCACTGTGAAAATGATATATATAGACTGTTTCCTGCTGACAGCAATCTGATTAGTGGAAGTGAATGCCAATAATGGGAAAGACGGTGCCAGTTGTTGTTAAGTGTGTTATATATGTACATATAGCTCAACCACATAGTACCGTCCCTAGCAATCTCTCACAAACAAGTTGAATAACAAGTACAATAACTGACATGTTGTATGATATAAGTTGACATTGTCCGGATGTCATATAGGAAATATATCTGGAAAACCAATTACGGACAACCTGGATTAGAGTAAGGGTAATCGGTTGAGGTGTTCAAAATCTTAGTTCAACTTACATACGAATTGGTCGAATGTCAATTCAATGCCTCACTTTTGTGTGGAAAATTGGGGAGTTGTACATAATTGGGCTATTATGAGTTTGGGAGCAGAAAACAGCAACGAATTGCGCGACGACTTATAACAAGCACGCAAACCGCATTGATTACCAATACTTTAGTGGAGCTCGAAAATCAGCAATCCATATTAATGAAACTGCCAAGCCATTTTCCCAGAAATACAGCAGCATCCTTTACAGCCTGATGGTGGAATTTTAAAGAAAAGAAAAAGAGATGCAGCTAAAATATATCATTGAAGCAGTCAGTGTGATCTGACAATGTATTGAAATGTCTTTGCTCAACCAAGCCATTCTTAGATAGCGGCACCTCATGTCCACATTTGATGACGTCACGAAAATCATGAATCACTCAGCTAAGATCAACAAGTTGGACATTTATATGGGTTTTCAATAAATAAATCTGAGGTACAGGAGACATAGCCTCATTTTTTGATCTCAAAGAACTATTAAGGTAAATGCGATTGATTTTATCGGAAGTCATGATATAGGTGATTGTCCCCTGGAAGCGGTACAGAATATTGCCTATGGCAATATTTTGCATGATAAAATGAGAAACGACACGATGATAGACTTAAAACTGTGATGAATAGGATTAAAAGATCATGTGTCAATGTAAGCACCGGCCAGAGCCGGTTTGGTAAGAACGAATACGTATTTCTGGGATATATGAAGTCAAAAAAGGAATCCGTTCAAGAGAGACAAACAAAGGGGTTAGAAAGCCAGAAAACCTGCCTGCAATTAAAAGCGCTCAAAGTCTGGTCAATTGTTGTTGAAAATGCGGTTCACTCACCTTCACTCACCTTCACTTAGGTAGCTTCACACGAATGCGACAAAAATGCTCCTACTATAAATAAATCCGAGAGCTGCATCAACGCCAAGTAACAAAAGAAAAAAAGGCTCTGGTCATTTTATAATCATTAGAGTTTTTTTAATGTTAGTGATTTTGGTTCTGACTTCACAAACATTACAGACCACAAGCCGCTCGAGGTGATTTATTCTGCCATATAAAGTCCTCCTGACAGAATTCAAACACGGACTCAGGATTCAGGCATCTTAATTCAAAGAAAAATACCAGTCAAGCGGGAACAATGTTGTTGACTCACACCCTTTGCCTGACAAAAGAAAATACCTAAACAAATAATTCAACTGAGGCATTGTAAGCGTTGTTTTTGTCAAAAGGACACCAACCCTAAGGTTATGACAACACGTGAAGTTTAAAAAAAAAGAAATGAGGTAGGATAGTGTATTATCAAGGGTAACTAGAACGGATACAAATGCAAACAGGATCTGGTCAAAAGTGATAAATAGTCCCTACGGGTTGTCAGAATAGAACCTCTGAAAGCTACACGGCAACATAATAACACTTGCTTGTGACGATCATCAACGTATCGCTGCCACTGAGCAGCTGTAGCCAGGATTGTACAAAGACGTTTTCATCACCAGCAGTCTACAGATTTGTAAACTTGTTGGTAGCAGGATTGGAAAAACTGAAATAACAACTTACGCAATTCAATTGTCTCTCTTAATTTTTTAAGAGGATTGGTATTCTTCAACAGCAATGAGAACGATCCTTGGCACATTATTCGAATTATGAATAATCGTAGGCCCAACCATTAAAACTGAACTGGCAGTCATAGCCCATCAGGCTGAATCTAATGACAATGCAATAAATAAGCTGATCAGCATGTGGCGTTGGTTTGAATATGCATGGGTGTTTTATTGCATTAAAGCCAAATTAGTTAGTTATTTCTTCATGAATACCTCTTTGAATACTATAAAGGTGCGAGTGTGAAATTTGCGTTGAATGCATAACATATGTGAAACACCAAGCCGCTGATGCTTTCTACATTGATCTGATTTCCATCATATCAAGCAACAAAAATATCAAAGTGTTCTTTGACACTACTGTATTGATAACTCAGTATGGCCGTATTAATTTACGGAGAATCACTTGCAAATATTTCCAACGCATATTAAAACTACATAAAGTGGATGTTCAAAGTCGTAGAAATCTTGTCTACCAAAATATAGCACATTCTGTAGGGATCAAAGGGACCTCACTGGTCGTTGCTGAGAATACACTCTTGTCACAGAAATGAGTGTATTGTTGACTGATATAGCTGACATTACCCCATTTTCTATTTGTATGGTATCCTTTTAAATAAACAATATCTCGGTAGACATGTAAAGTTAAAGTCAATATATCCATCTTCTGTAAGACGTACTCATTACGTATTTCATAGATTCACACATATGACACCACCTTCCAACGAGAGGACAGTTTTTGATAGTATGGAAACGTTTACTTCAGGCTTGATATATAACATGTTTTACAGCTTGGCATGTTTAACGTGACTCATATTCCGTTCACATACATTATAATGTTAAATGAGTTGCGATAACCTTTACTGTAACCAAGTCAACAGTGACGGTTTCAAATAATCAGATTAGCAGTAACGCAAAAGATAATTGAGTGTATGTACCCACATTATGCAAATGATTAAGGAGAGAGCAACCAATAAATATAACCTTTAGCATCCGATCTTCTTAAAATTGTCCACTAAATCATATTCTATGGACACCCATTGGATCAACAAGGGGGTAACGACGGGGCAAGAATGCCGATCCTGATTATTTGGGATCCACCTGAGGGTTATAACTTACGTGAATGGTTACGAAGGTTCGTTTGTCGGATCAAACAAACCTTCAACTAGCATAGCACTCATGAACGAAGCAATTAAAATTTCGCGTCAGCAAAAGACTCCAAGGTAATAGAATGGGCAATAAAAACATGATGTCCATTGTGGGACAGTCTTCGATAGCCTTTACTATACCTGATACTCGACAAGGTAGAAATTAACGAAGCAATTGAAGTTGTTTGTCAACATGTGACGCACAGTCGCTCTTTAGGCACAATGAGTTTGGTCTGACACTGCGATAATGTCAAGGTAGGCGCATTGCGAGATGACGATATCTTATAATAAGATAAGGTCGTAGTAGTAATACACAATGACAGATTGCATCAACAAACGGTGTTACTGGCAGAACAATTTGCTACGTTAACATTGGTGGGAATGTTTCGTGCCCATCGCGTGATCATACCAGACATGTCTCATGTCATTCGTCGACTCATGTTTCCCTGAGCAGAAACATTCAATGTTGTTGTAATTATAAGCACTAGCGGCATATTACAGTAATACAACAACAAAAGGATGGAGATTATGTGTGCGATCAATATTCAGTATAATAAAAACGTTGTGTAAGTATAACATGAAATTAACACTGTGACAGCTTGCTTTCAACACATTAATGCTGATTCAGTATTTGAATTATATGACAACAGCAATAAACATCTTGGAAAATAGCTGCTATTCACAATCTTGAAAGGTTTTGTCATCTATTGGGAGTATTGCGTCCTTGCATCTCTGCTTATAGCCATCATTCGGGACAGTTTGCAAGTATTTTCGACATCTCTTGCAATAATTTGTTTGGTGAAGTGAACATCTTTGCATTTATGCTACATGTCAATGCTGTACTGTATTCTAAAAGTTCAACGTCAAAACCATGGAAATTCTCTTTCTACCACAACATTGTATTGCAAACAGAACAAGGTTGGAGTTTCACAGTTAAAGTATTTCTTAATCATAATGTGGCGAAACTCCATATAAATCTCCCACCTTCGAGTATTTCTTGATATTGATACAAGCAAGTGCTATGATAATACAACACCAGACAAATATTGTCCCTGCTTGCCATATTGATAGCAGTAAATTAGCGTAAACAGTGTTAGGAATATATACGTGTTGCAACATTTCTGAGCACTATGCAGAGCTGCAACATACTCGCAAGGCATATGAGAACATATAGATTGTGGTCAAGTGCATTTTCTTTAAGACAAACTGCATCGACATTTTACTAATAACGTGACCGAAATGTATGTGACGATAACTGTTCTGGTAGCAAGATATAACAATCGCCTCCATCCTCACTGCAGTTGGATTAGCAATCTCGATGAGGAGATGTGTCAGATCCTCACGGGCAATATGGGGTATGTATACCGGGCCGGGTTTGTATGTTCTATTCGTTTTGAAACTAATGGCTTGTTTATTCATAGTGCTATGTATCACACTCTGTCAAATGTTCAAAGTGGAGACGCTGTGTCCCTGCAAAATCCTATTGACAATAGTGCAGGTGATCTATACTTAGGTCAATCACATATACTGTGGGCTGGTATAACATTGAATCAGCTGTGCCCGTTTTATGGCTGCCAGATGGTTCTGGGTCAGAGGCGTTAAATCTTTCTGGTCTCCCGCCTGGTCTCTGGAGCTTCAAGCGTATACAGGAGGAAATTGAATCGGTTGATACTTTAGGTCCTAGTTTGGAGGTTGATGATTCAACTGGGATTGTTACCCTCTCAGTTCCTCCTTCTGGGTCTTTACAATGTGACGGTGTGTTAAAAATATTAGGTCTTGATGCCGGTCTGGGTGGAGGATGGATTCCTTCAGGTCTTTACAGAGGTGTCTGGCCCATGAACTTTAGCATCTTTAACCCACTTTATGTCCACCTTGATCAAGTCAGTACCAGGCAAAACTTACTTGATGGTGCACCCACTACGCTTGTTGAAGTTGTTGGCTGTGGGGGCGTCTCTTTTTGTTGATATCATAACCACAAACATCGCTAATCCTGTGTCAAAACGTGTTACTGTCGGAGCTGTGAATGAGTTAGTAAGGGATAGATAAGAGATAGTAAGGGACGTATATTAAACAATCACGACTATCCTATTGGTGTTGTTCTTCAATTTACAAGATGTCAATAAAAGCAAGTATTTATGGAACTCAACGCTGACTTCTACAAATATGCAACAAAGACCTATGTAGACTCACAAAAAAAAGGTTAACGGCACTTGACAACTGGAGCCCTGCAGTGTCATACCAAGAGACAATCTTAGTGCGATAACTTGGTGCTATATAATGATTAGCATTTGGGCGTTGAAAAAATACGGGTGTTCACAACAACAATAAAACACTCTCTGATTCCTTAGAGCGTTAGTTGAAGATAACACTTGGATAGACTGGCTCTCCCAATACACCGTTAAAATGGGTTGTTTTTAAGATTTTTTTGATTTCTGTTAATTACATTTGTAGCGACTAATTAGCTTAAAATATGCTGTGTACACCCTAAACAGGTGTATGCTCTAATCATAACGTGTATATATATGAACGCTATGAATCATAACGTGCACATATGAATCACAGCCGCCAATGATAACGTGCACAAGTTAATCAGCCTATTGAATAAATGAGGGTATAATGTAAAGAAATGAATACAGAAGAGGGTATTACTGAACTTGAGGGTGGTGTGAAAGAGTTAATGTTAGATACAGATTATATGAAAGACGAAAAAATAGACCTGGAGTGTAAACTGAGAGATATGGAGACCAAGTATGATGGCCTTGTGGAACTGGTGAGAGATATGGAGGTTAAGAACAATGATCTTATGGAGCGGTTGGAGCATTAAGAGGGCCTTATTTGCAGGCAGACATCCTGTTACCGGTCTATTTAAATAGTAGAGAGCATAAGGTTTAGCTTGGTAATGGAACAAGCGATTAAGTTGTTCTGTACCAGTCATGGTGGGATCAGACATAAGACAACTCAGTGGGAGAATAAAAGAAAAAACTACATTGGTGGGAGTGACTACTCCTTCGTCATCGGACAAAACTACCTCAGCAGCTATAGTGAGAAGTTGGTTGAAAAAACTAGCAACGAGGGTGGTCGCCTTAGCGTCCCCTGCCTCTGGGGCCAGGCCTTTGAGGAGGTTACAATTGCGGTTATTGAGAAAAAATACAACACCAAGGTGCTTGGGAACAACATTCACCTTCACCCCGGTGGGGAGAACACGGCCTACTCTCCAGACGGCTTTTGTGTACTCCCAATTCAGACTGCTATCGACCTTGTGTGACTATTCCCGTCATGTAGTATAAGTAACTATCGACCTATTGCCATGGCAAATGTTATATCAAAGGCATGCAATTGTGCAGGCATGTATGTTTGAATGCATGTATGCGTGAACGAATGTATGTATATATGCCTGCATGTATGTATGTATGTATGTATGTATGTATGTATGTATGTATGTATGTGTATGTATGTATGTATATGTATGTATGTATGTATGTATGTATGTATGTATGTATGTATGTATGTATGTATGTATGTATGTATGTATGTATGTATGTATGTATGTATGTATGTTGTATGTATGTATGTATGTATGTATGTATGTATGTATGTATGTATGTATGTATGTATGTATGTATGTATGTATGTATGTATGTATGTATGTATGTATGTATGTATGCATATCTGTCTGTCTGTATGTATTTATGATTGTATGTATGCATGTTTGTATGTATGTATGTACGTATGTATGTATGTATGTATTTTATATGCATGTATGTATGTATATATGTATGTATGTATGTATGTATGTATGTATGTATGTATGTATGTATGTATGTATGTATGTATGTATGTATGTATGTATGTATGTATGTCTGTATGTATGTATGTATGTATGTATGTCTGTATGTCTGTATGTATGTATGTATGTCTGTATGTATGTATGTCTGTATGTATGTATGTATGTATGTATGTATGTATGTATGTATGTATGTGTATGTATGTATGTATGTATGTATGTATGTATGTATGTATGTACAACAAGCAATAGACAGTAACTCGCTGCATATCTTCCTTTAATTGTCACGAGATCAAATGTTGTGGCTTTATTATACTTTAGCGAGCTCTTGCATATAGAATACCGTATTAGGGTTATTGAACCGTCGTATATCGCTTCGCCTGGTGAACTGTAAATTACTGGAATTATTACCGCCTACGCCGTTCTATAAACCTCAGGGTATCGGTACAGTGTATCATTGAATAACTACTTCATTGGCGTTCTCTTTCTTGACCTGCTCATTCGTCATTCGTCCAACTACTGTTTTGAACGTTACTACTTGAGATGTTTGTGTTGAAATCTATCTGTACCATTTCATGTGCACACAAGTTAATATCGGAGTCACAATCAGGTTGCTGCAGCTTCTAGACAGGTGTGATTGGGAGCGTTCCCAAACAGATAATAAACCATATTGATCTTCGCTAGTAGTAAGCAGTTATCACCTATAATATTACATGTGCACTGATTGTTTGTACACCTTTGTACCAGTTCGCTGAATAACTTCCTGTCATGTTGGTTAACATGCTGTGATAGGTACACGTGTTGCGATGATCAAGGGACACTATCTGGCTACATACGCTGATTAGATATATAAATGCCTGATGTGAAGCCGATCCTCGTTATATATTTATTAAAACCTTCGATATGATGATTTTATAACCGCAATGAGAACACATTAGTGATTGTGCAAATGTTACAATAGATCAAATCAGGTATCTTCCTGGCCATTTATCGAACTTTTCATGAACCAATCACAATATATGCAGTGACATAGCTATTTTCTCTTCTTCAAATAGCATATCTGAGCGTATCTTAAGATAGGAGTTGGTGATGGTCTTGAAGGACATATGTAAACATTGAAATTTGCTACATTTACATAGGTGGGGAATTTTCTTGCCCATTGCGTGATAATACCAGGCATGTCTCATGTCATTCATCGACTTGTGTTTCCCTGAGCAGAGGCATTCAATGATGTTGTAATTATAAGCACTAGCGGCATATTACATATTATGCAACAACAAAAGGAAGGAGCTTATGTGTGTCATTAATACTCAGTATAATTATGATGTTGGGTTAGTTTTTACACTCTGATAGCTTGCTTGCATCACATTAATGCATATAATCTATATTTGAATTATGTGACAACAGCAATATACATCTTGGAAAATAGCTGCTATTCACATTATTCAAAGAGTATTGCGCTTGAATAAAAGTAGTTACATCGTGTTATAAGATTCTGACTACACCGTAAATGACAACAAGTTCCATATCAAAGAGTGAGTCGGTTGCGGTTATTCATCTATCGCGGTTTGCGACGATCGATACCTTGGCTAAGTTAAAATAGAGACCATTAGTTAATGTTTATAGGCTTTTTTATTGCTAATATAGCTTGGCGTTGACGGTCATACCATTCTTGATGTGAGTACCCCCTAACTCAAAATGTTCCCTTATAATCGCCAATTTATCGTTAATGACCATCAACTCATCACATGCTAAATGTACAGTTGCTCCTTTAATCCTCTAAACTTGCCTATAATGTAATTGCCAATTGCTGGTACAAAATTCAAACACAAAATGAAACTGTGTTGCAAAATATCCAACTCCATATGTCATTAAAACCATGCTCTAACCATAGCAGCAATCATACGTCAGAACCTAGAAAACTCATGTTTTGTTTTATTTTTGAACACAAAGAAACAATCAATTCAATGATGATGAAATATTAAAGGACGTCACAGAAGCCAGCATCAGAGTACATATATTTATAACAAATGACGCAGAGCAACACGAATCTCTTGCAGTTTCCTCAAAACATTTCGTGAATTCTCACAGGATGACCTTAAATGCCACCAATGTCATCTTCATCATGCATCGCAATTATATAATAATCATCGGTTAAAAGGTTTTTGAGCTGATCCAAATTGCCTTCGTTGGAGAGTGCCTCCTAAAAGAGCTTCCTCTTGGTCATTCTACTACCAATCGCAGACGTTAAGCCAATAGCTAGCAAACACAAACACAGCGAGACTAATGATTAACCTGAAATTCTCAAATGCTGGGTAGAAAACTCCAATTGATTCTGTCTCTTTAATTGTTCCAACCATTGCTTACTTATTCGTTTCCACATCGCAGATGTGCAGATGGTAGAGCTGATATTGTGTACATACATACATACATACATACATACATACATACATACATACATACATACATACATACATACATACATACATACATACATACATACATACATACATACATACATACATACATACATACATACATACATACATACATACATACATACATACATACATACATACATACATACATACATACATACATACATACATACATACATACATACATACATACATACATACATACATACATACATACATACATACATACATACATACATACATACATACATACATACATACATACATACATACATACATACATACATACATACATACATACATACATACATACATACAAACACTCACTTTGACCTGCCCATTCGTCATTTGCTATAACGAACATTTTTGTCTGCTCTGCTGGTCACAATATTTGCTCCAATGGAAGCAATATTCACTCAAAATATGATGAACACAGCTGTTGTTAGCGTTACTTCCTTAGAAGTTATTGTTAGAATTTCTGTAAGACTCACGATGCAGCAGTTTGTTGAGCATACCATTACATAGACGAAACACATCCCAACTATCTGGAACAGAATATACACATCGCCAGGACATGTGCTGTTGAGTTTATAGCAACTGACAATAAATAAGCTATTTCGATATACTACCACAGTGAGCATTTATTACCAATACTATGACATGGGCACAGGTTGCCTGCGCATGTTGCATCAAGCAGTTTCCTGGATGAATATCTGTTATAATTAGATTTACACATATTATGTGGTCCATATAAGGCTGCATAGTAGATGCTCGCATATTTTCACTTCCACAACCGCGCTTCGTATTTTTCATAAGGTAGCATGCTACATTCCTATTAACATTGGACAAAACCTTTTCACTTTCCCAAAGACAATTGAAATAAATAATTATAGTGAAAATATCTTCCAAAAGGTGGTTGCGGCCATTGGAGATCTATAAATGAGAACCTTTCCATCGATGTATCCCTAGTAAATGTAAAACCAGTAGTAGCTTAAAGGTTTGATATCGGTAGCCATCCATATAACTTATCGTGACAATATCTTAACTCAGTCGTAGCTGTCCGTAACGAGTGTACATCCCTCGACTCGGGGAGTTCGCTATTCTCCACCGCCTCAGAGTCTGTGTGCAATACATGTGACCAAGTGCACCAACGGGAAAAACCCTCTTTCCAAATAAGACAATGCTCTGTATTTTCCGTGGTTCCATGGGCCAATCAGCGCTCTTGGGCCACTTTCGCGCGTGGCGCCCCATTACTTCAGCGTAACAAAAAGGGCGAACAACAATGTGCGTTTAGTCGGCGATATCCTGATTAAGTCAAACGCGTTTGCAAGGCGAGCCCCCGATTGGCCAAACTGTCACAAGACCTTTGAGCCAGAGAGAGTGGTGCCAGTCGGGGTGTGTGATCTTATGGGAATGGGGACATAGAATAGTCCGTAGCCTTACCGGTAAGAAGTACACAGTCCGCATAGGTTGGATATACTAGATCATGCGTCAATTCGCCATGATTCAGAGGGCATACACGAATCGGGATGCTTCGGCTATTATATCAAGTCTTAGAGTTAGATCTATTAACACATTTAGATCCTAAGTCCATAATTAAGCATTTAATATGTTTTGAATGTACTTTTATATATACAGGTACTACTACGCAGGCCAACAAAACGGTTGTTTCTAAGTCGCCGATATCAAAACATAATAAGGATCGCAAGGATTTTTACACTGAACGTGTAATAGTCTCTATGCATATTCGGAATCGAAGATTAATAAAAGCAGCTATCCACGAATTTAAATCTGCCAACAATCAGCCAACGGCGACTGTTTAAGAATTACTAAATATCGAGCACATGTCTGTCCTCCAATGGCAAAACCTAGTAAGTCAGTTTTTGGTCAAAATTGAGTTTGTGTCATTTTTTGTGTTAATAGGTTCTGTCACATCTTTATACTATAACAAAATCTGCAAAAGTGGATCGTAGATGCTTAAATGTCAATGGTAAAACCTAGCAAGTCAGTCGGTTACTGGCCTTTATAATGGCAAACCTAGTATTTCCAATAGCCAATCAGAATGCTCGATTCTGACTGATAATTAAAGATGGGGAAGGATATCATACCTATGTTGATAAATGCGGGTGACATTTACGATTTTACAGGCCAACAAAAACATGCCCGGGAAAAACAAGACCTGTTCCTTACCGCTGCTATCGCAGATTTGCAAGGGCAGTCGGGGTATGGACTACAACAAACTCTCGTTTGATGAAGATTACAAACAGGCAGATTTTTTCTTCGCCCCGATTTCGACACTCAAGCTCTAGCTCGTGGAATTCCTGTTCAGAAGAAGAATGCCATCCTTAAACTTATGAGGGTTGCACCGACTGCCAAGATCAAATTCTGGCAAAAGCTTCTTGAAACCGAAATAGAGGACTTAGTGGAACATGAGTAAAACGGTGACTTACTTGAACATTTCTACAGCATTATAAGTCAATCATATTGAAGTAATTCTACTCGATAATATACTGATTATCTCAATGTATCTCATCAGTACCATCTATTCCTACTATTCCTCATGAATTCTATATTACCAAATTACCTACTGGGTTTCCTCATTGTATATTCCATTAATTTTGTTTCTAATCCAATGACAAAACCTAGTATGTCAATATCCCGCCAAAATTAGTGTCGCTACGGAGCAGAAATCATACCTCAAAATTTGTTTAGTTATTGCTACTTTTAATGTTCGTATCTTTCCATTGGAGGAATTTAAAATAGATAAGGCCTTTTATAAAACAGTTTTCTCTAAATAAACAATAGATGACTAACTAGGTTTTGCCATTGGACGGTGAATGTATCGATGACTATTCCCAGAGGAACACGTCATCAATTAATGAAGCCGAACATAAGTTCAAAACATTGTTATCAAATTGCATTGGAATTCATGTTAAAGGGCCGTCGGTCTCGTCGTTTGACATCTGAGCAGAACGCACCAAATATCAAGTTTGAATATAAATTGCAGATGGAAAGTATTGTGAATGGGATTCATATCAATATATTCGGCGTGTATGATTATTGTATCGCATTTGTTAACCAAAGTTTTTGTTTTGATTCTAATATAGGAGCTGCATCCTACATAAAGAGCACCTTTTGAGCAACTATACAAATTGGATGTCATGAGATAATGATCCTCAATGACGCATGCGTGATTGTAAGGGACCGTTTCCTATTCGGCAACATCAACATCAATACCACGATTGTATAGCAGTCTACAGATTTGCAAACTGGTTGGTGGCAGGAGTGGAAATACTGAAGGCCACAAGTTCCGCAATTCAGCTATTCATATCCATAAAACATGTGAAACGAGAATAGAATTGCCACAACGCTAACCAAACGTCCCAGGCTCATGCAATAATATACCTTATTTCTGACTACGCCGTTCTATTAACCTCAGGGCATCGGTACAGTGTATCATTGAACACCTACTTCATTGACGTTCTCTTATTTGACCTGCGCATTCGTAATCCGTCCAATAACTGTTGTAAACGTTGCTACTTAAGATGTCTGTGTTGAAATCGATCTGTACCATTTCATGCGCACACAAGTTAATATCAGAGCCACCGCCAAGCTGTTGCAGCTGCCGAGGCAGGTGTAATCGGGAGCGTTTCCAAACAGATAATAAATCATATTG
>CM067356.1:13400264-13407109 GCA_034190875.2 Urechis unicinctus
ATGTGTGTGATAAATACTCAGTATAATTATAATGTTGGGTAAGTATTACATGTAATTTACACTATGACAGCTTGCTTTCAACACATTAATGCATATAATCTGTAATTGAAATATGTTTTTACTGCTGATATAACGTGGCGTGGACGGTTATACCATACCTGATGTGAATATCCCCTAATTAAAAATGTTCCCTTACAATGGCCAAGTTATCGTAAATGACAACCAACTCATCACATGCTAAATGTACAGTTGCTCCCTCTATGTCTCTAAACTTTAAAGTAATTGCCAATTGCTGTTACACAATTCAAACACATAATGAAACAATGCTGCAAAATATCCGACTCTATATGTAATTAAAACCATAGCTCTAACCATAGCAGCGATCATACATCAAAACCTAGAAAACTGGTGTTTTGTATTGTTTTTTAACACAAAGTAACAATCAAGTCAATGATGATGAAATATTGAAGGACGTCACCAAAGCCAGCATCAGAGTATTGCTTTTTATAACATATGAAGCAAAGCAGCACGAATCTTTTGCGGTTTCCTCAAAACATTTTACGGAATTCTGACACGATTACCTGGAATGCCAGCAATGTCATCTTTATCGTGCATATGGTAGAGGTGATACCGTGCTTCCGATAGTTATGTTATTACGTGTTTGACGCAGAACGTCGTGTATAACTGCTGTATCAGGATCAGGGCCGCAATCAACGATCGACAAACAAAATGAACATTGGTGGTGTACGCTTCAAAGATTTATATGAACACACTGGTGAGTGTTCAGGAGCCAAGTGCGTATGATAAATTGAGTCACATACTGTTTGCATTGTGTCCTACTGACCACGTTATATATCAGGGGAACATTGTTGCTATGATCATTGCATAGCAACAAATAGCTGACGACATTTCCATTATTTAATTAGACTAATGCAATTATCTACCTAACCAAGAGCACTCTAAAGTAAATGCAATAAATGGGTTTCAAAAAACATAAATACATACATACATACATACATACATACATACATACATACATACATACATACATACATACATACATACATACATACATACATACATACATACATACATACATACATACATACATACATACATACATACATACATACATACATACATACATACATACATACATACATACATACATACATACATACATACATACATACATGCATGCATGCATGCATGCATGCATGCATGCATACATACATACATACATACATACATACATACATACATACATACATACATACATACATACATACATACATACATACATACACACATACATACATACATACATACATACATACATACATACATACATACATACATACATACATACATACATACATACATACATACATACATACATACATACATACATACATACATACATACATACATACATACATACATACATACATACATACATACATACATACATACATACATACATACATACATACATACATACATACATACATACATACATACATACATACATACATACATACATACATACATACATACATACATACATACATACATACATTCATTGATTCGTTCATTCGTAAATACATACAATAAGGCAATTTTTCCTGGAAAATTATCCTTCCTTAAGGCGCTGAAGTTTGCAGTTAATTGACTTTATATCCTTTATTTTGTGCGTAATACCTGGTGCACAACGATACCAGGTTATCCCAGAGCTCTCCCTAATATATGTTTTCAGAATCATTTTGGGCTTTCTTTTGGTGTTTGTGTACAAACGTGTTTTATACAACAGAAGGATAATATGATCCGCGGTACCAGCTATGATAGACCTACGTTGGATCCTTCATAAACAATGCAAGCTCTCTTGATATTGGTATTTATCCTGATTTTGCGCTTTAATCCAACGCGTAATATCTGTGTATTTCGTGTAATATGATATTTATGTACAAACATCCATTATTCTTCCCAATGCCTCTTGTGCAGGCAATGTGCACTAGGTCCATTAACAACGCAAACATTATAAAGCGCTTCACCAATGCATCTTATATTGCCATTCCATACCTAGATAAGTCATGGATATCGAGAGTTGGTACCACAAGACAAAGCTAATCCAACTGAACAACCTACGTGCGATGAAACATTGTATATTGAAATATCATATTGCGCCCTTCGTATACTATAGTAATTACGATGTACCTTCATAGCAAGCATTCAATGCCTGCGTTGTCACATATGCAATCATAAAAGCAGCATCAGTTGCACGTGGTGCACAACCTTCATAAACTGTTCGTGTGTTTAAATGCCAGCACTGGTTCTGCATACGACGATAGTTCTTAACGTACTTCCAATTTCAACACGAGGGTTATTGGCCCACAAGCAATGTGTTCTCATTGTATTGTTGAAGCGTAATCCAATATTTATTACGTAAGGTGATCGGAGGTAGCAGGAGCGTTACAAACAGAACAATCAAAGTTATCCATCAACCTGCATCACAATGGTAATAAAAGATATATCAAAAGCACTAGGTAGTAGATATGTCGCATCCGCTCTGTCAGTACTTTGAAGTTGTCTTCCGATGATATAGAACCCGTTGTTGTATTAATTGTTATTTTACTGATTGAGCATCGGTGAGGTGTGGCTTTATTGTTACCAACGCAACCATCTGCTACGGGGAATCTGATAAATAAGCAATGGTCTGAACAGAGCAGGCGACTGCATCCACTGGATCTCTTTACTCAGCGTGTGAATATTTCAGGTTTACTATGGCTCTGGACACACTGTGTGTCTGCATGCTAGCAATTGGCCTGGCAACTGCTAGCAACGACTGCAAGATACTTGGCGACACAAGTAAGTATTTATGATGATTCAACAAAAGCAAAGCAAATCAAGTGTAAACACATTTGTATTCTATATCAACTCGCTTTCATGTCATGTTATGTTAAATTGTTTTATTTTGCAACCGTACCAGCGATTGGTAACTCAGTGGTTGAAGGGATGCGCTCTTGGGAGAAAATCTACAACGAAGGCAAATTAGATAAAAGCAAGGACTTTTACACCAAAGATTGCATATTTGCGATGCACGACAAGGATGACATGGTTGGCAATGAAGGTAAGTCTGATGACGTACTTTGTGGAAAAAGTCAAGGATTAATGTCGTTTTGTAAAATAAGCAATGTACTAATGCTGTCTGTTGTTACGCATTGTAATATATCATCATCGTTGAAAAGGCAAGCACTTATGTTTTACTTCTAGTGCATAAATGGTGCAGTAATTATCAATATCATTATTATAATCAACTTGCAACTCTCGGGCACTGTAATATCAGTTCTCAATTTATAACATTCAGACATATTACAGCAAAGTTTTCGCAAAAGGACGCTTGAATAATAATAACATATATGGAGTTACTTATTGTGTGTTTGCATTTTGTGACAGTAATTGCTACATACTTCAAAGGCGAGTTTAAAGACAAAGAGGGATCAATAATCCATATTGGATGTGATGAGGTGATTGTCATCAACAACAACTGGGCGATAGTCAGAGACCATTTTGAGTTTGGTAACACCCACATCAGGTATGGTTTACCAGTCCGCTAACGCCAAGCAATATCTTTAGCAAAATATTCCAGTAACCATTAACTAATTATCTCACTTAACTTTTTCAGAGCATTGGTCGTCATCAACCGCAAAGATAACAAGCCTTGGCGCGTTATTCGAATGATGAACAATCGTAGACCCAATCATAATAACTGATCTGTCAGTCATAGCCAGCCCATCAGGCTGAATCTATTGACGATGTAATAAATAAGCTGATCAGCATGCAGCGTAGTAATGAATATCCATAGGTAATTTAATGCACTAAAACCTAGCATAGACTGAGTTATATATTCCTTCAGTCAACACTTTATTGAATACGTTAATATTGGTGTGCGTTTAGCGTTGCACGCATTCAATATGTGGAAAACAAGGCCGCTGATGCTCACCACTTTGACCTGCCCATTCGTCATTTGCTTCGATCGAAAAATGTTAAGTGTAAAGAACATTTTCGTCTGCTCTGCTGTTCACAATATTTGCTCCAATTGAAGCAATATACATGATATGTATATGATGAACACAGCTGTTGTTAGCGTTACTACCTTAGACGCTATTGTTAAAATTTCTGCAAGACTCACGATGCAGCTGTTGGTTGTGAGTAGTTAAGGAGGCACAGGAAACACCGGATGACCTTTTGTATATGTTATACTAGACCCCCCCCAATGACCTTCCCATCCCCTTGTTCCCCCCACGCGTGGACCACGTGTTCATGTGACGGGTTTGGACTTGTGTCACGTGGTGATGCTATGTGTCCACGTGATATGATGTAAGGCCTTATTTAGGTGTGTTGTTGATGAAAGGAGTGTTTAAAGGTAATGAGTGGGGTTCTATAGAAATACATGAGAATAACAATGGGTTGAGTATATCCTTTAGTTTAAGACTTCTAGTTAAATGATGTACCCATGCCACATGTTAGTAAAGAGGTTAAGTTAATATTTATGACTGAGAGTAACAATGGGTGTTAAGTAAATCTGTGGAAGGAATACAGTTGTAACTATGCGAATAAGTTGTAAGCTGTAATAGATGCGAAATCGGCTGGAATGAAAAAGATCTGTGAAGTCTGCTATTGAGATTTTTAATTAGTGTGAATGACAATGGGGATTAAGAATGTCTTCAAAGTTTAATGACAATGAGCCTTTCCTAATGCAATACTTGGGAATAACAATGCGTTGAGAATGTATTTGAAGTCCGCCATTTGAGTTAAAGATCCTTGATCATGTAATAAGCCCACGCCAGGTGGTAATGACGTAGCTTTCATGAGGTTAGTATGTAAGCAAAGATGAAGGATGTAAAGAAGCTTTAACATGTGAAGGAGTTCGTTTGTGTGATGAAGCACTTATTCATGTGTTACAAATGTTAGACCATGATGCCAAAGTAAGTATAACACAATCAAATACAATGCCTACGATATACGCATCCCGATGTAAATGGCGCGCAAAACGAATTGATATTTCTGTTACATGGGACTGATGATAAAAAAACAAACTTACCCCTACAGAGAAGAAACTTTCCCAAACTTTGCTTATTCCAAAAGAATCAGCGATAGTTCCAAACCGAAATCTTTCCCCAAGTCAGTTTGTGTATGAAATGAAAAAGCTTCCTTCAGTGGTGACGACAGCTTTCACCACCCGCATAGCTCTCATCATGCGACAATTATCTAACAGCTAGTTCTAATACTTAACACGAGTTTAAGATTTGAGTTCGCCTGACACTCACACACAAGACTCCCTATGCTTGACAATTATCATATGACCATGACACCTCACTAATAGCTTGTTGTCACGCTTAACACAAACTTAAGAACTGAGTTCGCCCGACACACTTTATGCTGGTACATTCTGACCCGCTTCCTGGGATTACTGAAAACAATCGAGTGGGGTTTTGAAATACAAAATCATATGGGAGACGCCTTCTTATTCCTGAATAATTGTCGCATATAAATACCATACCAATCGTTAGTGCTCAACAAAGCTCATCTTACGAGAGAGAAATCACTCCTGAGCCAGATCATCACAGCATAGTCGTTAAGAAAATGGACTCATCCAGAAACCAAATATATCGTGAGTATATTCATTTGTCATATATATATATAAATTTGTTGTCACATTCGGGGGAATGACCCGATATGAAATAATGAAATGAAATCAATAAATAAAAAACAAATGTATTAACCACACAGGTATATTCATGCGTCCTGATGGTGTTGTGAAACAAATGTACTAGCTTTTAAAAAGGAAAAGTTTATTACTCACCAATCCGATTCATCATTATGGTGCACTCCTAACTCACTTGAAGCGGTGAGGTTCGGTCCTAGTGAAGTCGGAAGTAAAAATGAGGTTTAGGCCTCACAGCGCATGCGCAACCCGTGATCAACCTAATTAAAGCTTATGCGCACGGCAGTCGGCGTTATTTCACGCTTGAATGCAGCGTGTTCTTATATAAAGCGACCCGTAATGAATCAAAAAATCACAATCAGAGTCAGCTATCAGACCCAAGACGATCCAAGATGGAGCCAGCAAGAAGACGTTTTTGTCGTCGTTCAAGTTCCTCAGAGTGTAAGCATGAATTTTCATTTAAATATTATTTATCCCAGTGAATTTAATTCAGAGCGATATCCGATGATAACTGCAAATAAAACAAAAAGAAGCTTGTTAAGAGTTTATCATGAAATAACTGTATTAAGACTTAAGATTGTTGTAATTTTGTTCTAGTACTTTGGGAGGGTCCAAATGACCAGGAATTGATTACATGTATGATGGGATACGAGCGCGATCAAGGTAAATATCAGTCGAGGTTTTGGCATATATAACATTGTCAATAGTAGCAGAATCATGCTGAATAATATCAAATTCAATATTTATTTAGTTTTATCTTTAATCTTTATTTGTGTTAGCTTTGTGGGGTAGTGATGTCAATGACAGTGAGTTGTCATGCGTCATGGACGAGTATGCGTTGAACGAAGCGCATCGAGCTCTTGACGAATTAGCCGGCTTACCCGCTGAAATAGGTATTGATACGATTCATGGTTTATTAATTGTGTCAGAACGTGACCTCAACAAGATATATGAAACAAATATATACCAACATATCACGATGGAATTTCGCCTAGCACCAGTTATTTCTATTTTACAGTTGAAGCTAACTAAGCAAACGTGGTAATCAATGACGTTCAGCGAGGCGCCGGGGCTATGGGGAATGAAGATTAACCAGAAGTATGTGATTAATTAGAATCAA
>CM067356.1:13407209-13422209 GCA_034190875.2 Urechis unicinctus
ATTCGCGTTTCTAGCTGAATTGCGGAACCTGTGGCTTTCAGTATTTCCACTCCTGCCACCAACCAGTTTGCAAATATGTAGACTGCTGTGATGAAAGCGTCTCTGTACAATCCTGGCTACAGCTACTTAGTGGCAGCGATACGTTGTTGATCGTTAAAAGCCAGTGTTATTATGTTGCCGTGTAGCCTTCAGAGGTTCTAACCATAGGGACTATTTATCACTTTTGATCAGATCCTGTTTGCATTTATATCTGTTCTATTTACCCTTGATAATACACTAAGCTACTCCTGCTTTTTTTGTTGTTTTAACCTTATGTGTTGTCATAACTTTAAGGTTGGTGTCCTTCTAAAAAAACAACACTTACAATGCCTCAGTTAAATTATTCGTTTAAGTATTTTCTTTTGTCAGGCGAAGGTGTGAGTCAACAACATTGTTCCCGCTTGACTGGTATTTTTCTTTGAATCAAGATGCCTGAACCGTGTTGGAATTCTGTCTGGAGGACTTTATTTGGCGGAATAAATCACCTCGAGCGGCGTGTGGTCTGTAATGCTTGTGAAGTAAGAACGAAAATGTCTCATTAAATTCTCTAATGACTATAAAATGACCAGAGCCTTCTTTGCATTTGTAACTTGGCGTTGATGCAGCTCTCGTATTATTGTGTAGTCGGAGCATTTTTGTCGCATTCGTGTGAAGCTACCTAAGTGAAGGTGAGTGAAGGTATGTGAACCGCGTTTTCCACAACTATTGACCAGACTTTTTACTGGTATTGTATTCCATGTCAAAATATCTAGTTATGTATTATAAAGTAACATTAAACTTCAAAAACACACAACCAAATGTTTTTAAGCTGACGACTTGTCATCAGTCGAAATACACGCCAGTGTCTGCCCGGCTGGCGTAGATATATCTTAAAGACCGAGAAAACGACATAGATTTTAAATAAATTCTCAGACGAAATTCTTCTACATACCTGATATTGATGTCGCCGAGTGGGAAATAGTCCCTTACAATCACGCATGCGTCATTGATGATTATTATCTCATGACATGCAATTTGTATAGTTGCTCAAAAGGTGCTCTTTATGTAGGATGCAGCTCCTATATTAGAATCAAAACGAACAATTTGGCTAACATACGCGATACAATAATCAAACACGCGGAATATATTGATATGAATCCCATTTACAATGCTTTCCATCTGCAATTTATATTCAAACTTGATATTCGGTGCATTCTGCTCATTGATGTCAAACGACGAGACCAACAGCCCTTTAACATGAATGCCAATGCAATTTGAAAACAATGTTTTTATCTTATGTTCGGCTCGATGCTTCATTAATTGATGACGTGTTCCTTGGGGAATAGCCATTGATACATGAGCTCGATATTCAGTAATTCTTAAACAGTCGCCGTTGACTGATTGTTAGCAGATTTAGAATCGTGGATAGCTGCTTTTATTAATCTTCGATTCCGAACATGCATAGAGACTATTACACGTTCAGTGTAAAAATCCTTGCGATCCTTATTATGTTTTGATATCGGCGCCTTAGAAACAACCGCTCTGTTGGCCTGCGTAGTAGTACCTGTATATATAATAGTACATTCATATGATATTAAATGCTTAATCATGGACTTTGTATCAAAATTTGGTATTGGATCTATCTCTAAATATGACTTGATATAATAGCCGAAGCATCCCGATTCGTGTATGCCCTCTGAATCGTGGTGAATTGACGTATGGTCTAGTATATTCAACCTACGAGGACTGTGTACTTCTTACCGGCAAGTCTAGGTCTCCATTCCCTTAAGCCCACACACCTCGACTGGCGCAACTCTCTCTGGCTCAGAGGTCTTGGGTCAGATAACCCAGAAAACTAAGCAATTGGTGCCAGGTTTCTGGCCTCTCGAATCAAAACCGCCTTAACAGATTGGCTAATCGGAGTTCGCTTTACAAACGCGTTTGACTTAATCCGGATATCGCCGACTAAACGCACATTGTTGTTCGCCCTTTTTGCTACACTGAAGTGATGGGGCGCAACGCGCGAACGCGGCCCAAGAGCGTTGATTGGCCAGCCATGTAACCACGGAAAATACAGAGCATTGTCTTATTAGGAAAGCAGGTTTTTCCCGTTGGAGCACTTGGAGCGGTGGAGATAAGCAAACTCATAGAGTCGAGGGATGTAGACTAGCTACGGACAGCTACGACTGAAGTTCTATCGATGGCTACCGATATCAACTACTGGTTTTACATTTATCAAGGATACATCGATGGGAATGTTCTCCTTTATAGATCTCCAATGGCCGCAACCACCTTTTGGAAGATATTTTCACATAAATAATTGATTTCAATTGTCTTTGGAAAAGTTAAAAGGTTTTGTCAAAAGTGAATTTAACAGGCTGTTCTAGTGGTTTGACTACCCCAATGTTAATGTGCCTATCGCAGGGTTATAGGTACTTCGCTGACATCAATTCATAATGTGATCAATAAACTCAAACCGGTCCAATAACCGTTGCATCTGATCAGTTAAGGCCAAAATTTTATAAAATGTTAGTTTAAATTAGCGCGTCCGACAAAAAGCTGCGGCAGCCATTATCTAGGTCAACCATGCGTGTGACGTCAGGTTAGGGAGGCCGATCTCAGAGACGCACAGAGTTCCCCGTTGTTTACATTGTCGGAGTTCGGCTCTCGTTTTCGGGATTTTGGTTCCTTTTTAGCCATCTTATGACCGCCTGAACGCGATGGTTAACGGTTGTTGTGTTGGGGGCTGCTCGCGTACCAGTTGGGATGGCGTGAGCTTGTTCAGGTTTCCTTGTAAGGGCGATTTTAAAAGAACCAATGGATTGGCCAGGTACTTCGATCGCGAGACAAATGGCCGGGCCCGGGCAAGTACTCGTTTGTGTGCTCGGTTCGTTTCACCAAGGAATGTTTTAAGGAGGCACCGAAACTAAGAGAAGAGCTTGGTTGGATACCACGATGTAAGCGGGTTTTGAAGGAAGCTGCTGTGTCTACTCTTTTTGCGAAGGCCTCTGCTGTCAAGCAAGCAAGAAAGGGTGGTGAGGCAAGTGAACCCCTCCCACCCCAGCCCAAAAAAAGCAGACCTGCCTTTATCAAGAGAGAGAAGCAGAGGGTGAGACTCGATGACTTTCTTGTTGCATTAGTATTGAAAAAATAGTCCATTATCTTGTTAAGAGGTTAAAATGCATTTCGACCATGTAACAAATTCATGGATCTATATAAATATGATAATTCTAAAGATTGATCTAGCTGATGCATTTCATGAAGACAAGGAGTGGTTGTGGCCACGGAACAACTATCATGCATGTAATATTGAATAGACACTGTGTGTTTGTTTGTTTGGGGCATAAATTCTATCCCAAAGGCACTGATATTTTTAGTTTCTTCTTTGGTATACAGATTTTGAAAGCAGCTATGGCTGAAAATGTCACTGGATGTTCAAGGGGCGCCTGTCAGATAGCTGAACCTGAATCAATTCCCGGCACTGAAGATGATTCTGCGCATCATTCTGAATCCAAGATAGACTGCACCCAATTGATGGAAGCACCAGTACAGACATGGAATCGCAGACAGTACGCTTGAAGCCCAGCAACACAAGGACTCGTAGAGTGCAGACAGTGCAGCAGTGTCACTCAATGGGTATTTTATGTATAGTCGTGTCATTGATAGACTATTTTTCCAGAATACAATTATTGATGCCACAGAAAGTAAATCCAGTTACACTGAAACAGTAAATACTATTTCAAATTTGCTCGTTGTCATATGTTAAGTTATGCACAGATATGTTTGATAATGAACTGGCAAATATGTATAGGCATATGTACATCTGTGTTTATTTATATTACCTATGTGTTCAGGTGTCCATGAGGATGCTAGGTGAAATGGAGAACGAGCCAATGGAGGGTGACCCTGATGAGAGTTTCAGAGTATGTCGAGTGCCTGATAGCTGAGTTCTTGCTAGTTTGCTATGAGCCAACCCTGCCTAAGACACAAGCATCACCTCCAATGTGTGCAGATGCGGTGATACCAGATCCACGACAAGCCATTGAGGCACACCAGAGTAGGTTCCGCATGAATCGAGACAAGTCCTAGGTAAGTGGAAGGTAGAGGAATCCTAGATAGTCTGGTGCTGGGAAGTTATCTGGTATTGTTGTAATAGCCCAGGCTGGAAACGGAACTCGTATCTTTTGTCTAAGATGTCCCCAGCACCAGCAAACAAACTGCCTGTATGCAGTATACCTGTAATGCCTGTAAAATAGCCATGTGACATTGTAGATTTAACCATGCTCAAATATTTTTTGTCATACCAGTATCAATAAGTATAATTAAATGGTAAATAATGACTGCTAGCCTTCGTACAGATTTATGTGTAAATAATAGAAAACATTGTCACCTTTGTACATCATTATCTGACATTTGCCGGTGCTATTGTCTGTAGGAGAAATATCCCACTTGCAAGGCCCAAGGATTCAAACAGATTGGGCTGAAACCAGGATGCTGGGTTATGCCACCAATGGGAATAGGGCTGTTCTCTATTGAGGTCATGACTCAAGGACATTCAACACAGCACACATATTCTTCCACCTCTGCCATTGGTTGACAGTAGCCACACAAACACCTGTAACATGATGTAATGATGGGAATATTAATGTATGTAATAAAGGATGACATATTGTATGGCAAATATGTTTTAGCCTCTGCATTCATAGAAACTCTGATGAAACACTGACCAATATAATACCTAATCTTCACCTCCTAAAATCCAGTTATACATTCATTTATGGGCTTACTGACAATCCTATGAGAAAACAGCTGTGGTACTTGCTCTCCTACATATATTCTACCTCAGAATCAATCTACATCAACTTTTAAAAATATTGTAATCAGCCTTTCATAAGGCCTACTTTAAATAACAGAGGATCTCTATTTATTAACAGCAGTCCGAAATTAGTTTGTTTGCAATTCGTTTGGAGGAGCATTTACATTTACATTGTACAACTTTGTAAACATGAACCCTTGCAACCACCAGATTTGATAAAAACTTTGTGGTATCTCATATCTGCTGTCTGATATGGAAGAATTATTTGCTGCAAAGCTCTGTTGTATACTGTTAGGAAAAGAGGTTACATATTTTGTTGGTGAAATTTATGGATTAACTTCGTTACACGCCAACACATATACGATGAACGGGTGCACAAATAAGATCAGACATAGCTTACCAAGTATTGTTGTGTAGCCGCCCTATGTCCTGGGCAGGATAACCCGCGTAAGACCCAGACGCAGCAGTTACATCACCAATGTCTGTTTTATCCTCTTCGGAGGCGTCGGATTCGCTCATTTCTGGTTCGAATCTGTAAGGCAAAACTTGTTCTGCCGAAGCCACGATAGTTTGCGAATGGCCTGTGCCATACCATGTCTCGTCCTTGCTCTCCTGAAGTAATGAAATAACGAAATTTCAAGCAGGCATTTTTCGCTAATCGTAGTGCAGATTGCGCCTCGAAAACAAAAACAATCCCGGACATGTCGATACGCCGAATTGATCTTTAAAGTCGAATTTCGATCAGAAAGCGCGCACTTAGACAATTGACACATACACAGAATAAGTACTTTTGGGTTATATTTCCTTTATCAGGCGAAAAAAAATGATATGATTTTTCGTGCGATAGGCACTTTAATAGGAATGTAGCAGGCTACCCTAGGCAAAATATGAAGCGCGGTTGTGGAAGTGAAAATATGCGAGCATCTTCTAGGCAGCTTTATATGGACCACATAATCTGTGTAAATCTGATTATAATAGATATACATCCAGGAAACTGCCTGCTACAACATGCGCAAGCAACCTGTGCCAACGTCATAATATAAGTAATAAATGCTTACTGTGGTAGTATATCAAAATAGCGTATTCATTGTCGGGTGCTATATACTCAACAGCACATGTCCTGGCGATATTTATATTGTGTTCCAGTGGGGCTGTGTTTCGTCTATCTAATGGTATGCACAACAAACTGCTGCATCGTGAGTCTTGCAGAAATTCTAACAATAACTTCTAAAGTAGTAACGCTAACAACAGCTGTGTTCATCAGCAAAGGACGAATGTGAAGGGCAAAGTGGTGAGCATCAGCGTCGTTGTTTTCCACACCTATACATTAATAGTATTCAATGAAGTAATGATCGAAGGAATATATAACTCAGACTATGCTAGGTTTTAATGCATTAATTGTGGATATTCATAACATCGCCATATGCTGATCAGCTTATTTATTACATTGTCAATCGATTCAGCTGTGAATGAGAGTTCAATTTTTATGATTGGGTGTACGATTTTGCATAATTCGGATAACGCGCCAAGGTTTGTTATCCTTGCGGTTGAAGACGATCAATCCCCTGAAAAAGTTAAGTGAGATAATTAGTTAATGCTTAAGAAATATTTTGCTAACGATGTTGCTTGGGGTTAGCGGACTGTTAAACCATACCTAATATGGGTGTTACCAAACTCATAATGGTCTCTGGCTATCGCCCAGTTGTTGTTGATGACAATCACCTCATCACATCCAATATGGAGTATTGATCCCTCTTTGTCTTTAAACTCGCCATTCAAGTATGTAGCAATTGCTGTCACAAAATGCAAACACACAATAAATAACTCCATATATGTTACTATTACTTAAGCGTCCATTTGCGAAAACTTTGCTGTATTATGTCTGAATGTTATTAATTGAGAACTAATATTACAGTACCCGAGAGTTGCAAGCGGATTATAATGATAATATTGATAATTACTGCATCATTCCCTTTATGCACTAGAAGCAAAAATAATTGCAACAATGGTGATATATGACAATGCGTCACAACAGACAGCATTAGTGCATTGCTGATTTTACAAAACGACATTAATCCTTGGCTTTTTCCACAATTATGTCCCACAAAATGCGTCGTCAGAAATACCTTCATTGCCAACCATGTCATCCTTGTCGTGCATCGCCAATATGCAATCTTTGGTGAAAAAGTCCTTGAGTTGATCTAATTTGCCTTCGTTGTAGATTTTCTCCAAAGATCTCTTCATTTCAACCAGTGAGTTACCAATCGCTGGTACGGTTGAAAAATAAAACAATTTAACATTACATGGCATGAAAGCTAGTAGAGAGCGAATACAATTGTGGTTATACTTGATATGTTCTGCTTTTGTTGATTTATCACAGATACTTACTTGTGTCGCCAATTATCTTGCAATCGTTGCTTGCAGTCGCCAGGCCAATTGCTAGCATGCAGAAACAAAGTGTGTCCAGAGCCATATTAAACCTGAAATACTCAAACGCTGAGTAATGATCTTCAGTAGATGCAGTCGCCTGCTCTGTCCGACCATTGCTTATTTATCCGATTCCACGTAGCAGATGGTTGCGTTGGTAACAATAAAGCCACACCTCACCGATGCTCAATCAGTAAAATAACAATTAATACAACAACGGGTTCTATATCATCGGAAGACAAATTCAAAGTACTGAATACTATTCAAAACGACAGAGCGGATGCGACATATCCTACCTAGTGCTTTTGATATCGCTTTTATTACCAATGTGATGCAGGTTGACGCATAACTTTGATTGTTCTGTTTGTAACGCTCCTGCTATCTGCGATCACCTAACGCAATAAATGTTGGAATAAACACATCAACAATACAATGAGAACACATTGCTTGTGGGCCAATAACCCTCGTGGTTAAATTGGAAGTATGTTAGGAGTTATCGTCGTATGCATACGCAAACAATACATAAACGTTGTGCGCACGTGCAACTGGTGCTGCTTCTATGATTGCATATGTGACAACACAGGCAATGATTGATTTCTATGAAGGTTCATCGTAATAACTATAGTATATGAAGGGCGCAATATGATATGTCAATATGCAATATTTCGTCGCACGTAGGCTGTTCAGTTAGCTCAGCTTTGTCTTGTGGTACCACATCTCGATATCCATGACTTATCTGGGTATTGAAAAGCAATATAAGATGCATTTGTGAAGCGCTTTATAATGTTTGTGTTGTTAATGCACCGGGTGTCCATCCGTAGGAGATGTCAAACTGTTGGCGTGCTTAATATAATTACATGACAAGACAGCTAAGTATAACTACGCTTGCGAGACTTACTCCGGCAGATATTCTCTCCAGTGCATTGTGTTTTGTCGAGATAGGCATCACAAAGTCACAAAGAACATGCGCAAGAGGCATTGGTAAGAAGGATGGATGTGTGTACATAACTATCCTATTTAACGCAATACCAAGATACAACGCTATGGATTAAAATGCAAAATCAGGATAACTACCAATGTCAAAAGAGCTTGCACAGTTTATGAAGGATCCAACGTAGGTCTTTCATAGCTAGTACAGCGGATCATATTACCCGTCTGTTGTATAAAACACGTTTGTACACAAACACCATAAGAAAGCCTAAAATGATTCTGAAAACATATATCAGGGAGAGCTCTGGGTTTACCTGGTATCGTTGTACACCTGGTATTACGCACAAAATAAAGGATATGAAGTCAATTAACTGCAAACCTCAGTGCCTTAAGGCAGGTTAGTTTTCCGGAAAAAGGCGATTTAAAATTGCCTCATATGTATGTATATACGAATGAATGAATCAATGAATGCATGCATGCATATATGTATGTATGTACGTACGTACGTATGTATGTATGTATGTATGTATGTATGTATGTATGTATGTATGTATGTATGTATGTATGTATGTATGTATGTATGTATGTATGTATGTATGTATGTATGTATGTATGTATGTATGTATGTATGTATGTATGTATGTATGTATGTATGTATGTATGTATGTATGCATGTATGTATGTATGTATGTATGTATGTATGTATGTATGTATGTATGTATGTATGTATGTATGTATGTATGTATGTATGTATGTATGTATGTATGTATGTATGTATGTATGTATGTATGTATGTATGTATGTATGTATGTATGTATGTATGTACGTACGTACGTACGTACGTACGTACGTACGTACGTACGTACGTATGTACGTATGTATGTATGTATGTATGTATGTATGTATGTATGTATGTATGTATGTATGTATGTATGTATGTATGCATGTATGCATGTATGCATGTATGCATGTATGCATGTATGCATGTATGTATGTATGTATGTATGTATGTATGTATGTATGTATGTATGTATGTATGTATGTATGTATGTATGTATGTATGTATGTATGTATGTATGTATGTATGTATGTATTTTAAAACCCATTTATTGTATCTACTCTGGAGTGCTCTTGCTTAGGTAGATAAATGGATTAGTCTTATTAAATAATGGAAATGTCGTCCGATATTTGTTTGGTGATTGGTAAGCTATGCATTGATCATAGCAACAATATTCCCCTGGTATATGACATGGTCAATAGGACACAATGCAGACATTATGTGACTCATTGTATCTAACGCGCTTGGCTTGTGAATACTCACCAGTGTGTTCATATAGATCTTTGAAGCGTACACCATCGCAGCATGTGAACCAACATTGCAGGAAGTTAGTCAGGCAACTGGTACACAGGTGTACAAACAATCAGTGCACATGTAATATTATAGGTAATAACTGCTTACTACTAGAGAAGATCAATATGATTTATTATCTGTTTGGGAACGCTCCTAATCACACCTGCCTCGGCAGCTGCAACAACATGACTGTGACTCCGATATTAACTTGTGTGCACATGAAATGGAACAGATCGATTTCAACACAAACATCTCGAGTAGCAACGTTTAAAACAGTTATTGGACGGATGACGAATGCGCAGGTCAAATAAGAGAACGTGAATGAAGTAGGTGTTCAATGATACAATGAACCGATGCCCTGAGGTTAATAGAACGGCGTAGTCAGGAATAAGGTGCATTATTGCATAAGCCCTGGACGTTTGTTCAGTGATGTAACGTATTTATTCTCGTTTCACATGCTGTATGGATATGACTAGCTTAATTGCGGAACTTGTGGCTTTCAGTATTTCCACACCTGTCACCAGCCAGTTTGCAAATATGTAGACTGTTGTGATGAAAACGTCTCTGTACAATTCTGGCTACAGCTGCTTAGTGGCAGCGATACGTTGTTGATCGTCAAAAGCCAGTGTTATTATGTTGCCGTGTAGCCTTCAGAGGTTCTACCCATAGGGACTATTTATCACTTTTGATCAGATCCTGTTTGCATTTATATCTGTTCCAGTTACCCCTGATAATACAATATCCTACCTCTGCTTTTTTGTTGTTTTAACTTTATGCGTTGTCATAACTTTAGGGTTGGTGTCCTTCTAATAAAACAACACTTACAATGCCTCAGTTAAATTATTCGTTTAAGTATTTTCTTTTGTCAGGCGAAGGTGTGAGTGAACAACATTGTTCCCGCTTGACTGGTATTTTTCTTTGAATTAAGATGCCTGTACCCTCAGAGTCCGTGTTGGAATTCTGTCGGGAGGACTTTATTTGGCGGAATAAATCACCACGAGCCGCTTGTGGTCTGTGAAGTCAGAACGAAAATGACTAACATTCATATTCTCTAATGACTATATAATGACCAGAGCCTTCTTTTCATTTGTTACTTGGCGTTGATGCAGCTCTCGAATTTATTATGTAGTCGGAGCATTTTTGTCGCATTCGTGTGATGCTACCTAAGTGAAGATGAGTGAAGGTGAGTGAACCGCATTTTCCGCAACAATTGACCAGACATTTTTCTGGTATTGTATTCCTTGTCAAAATATCTAGTTATGTATTATAAAGTAACATTAAACTTCAAAAACACGAAACCAAATGTTTTTGAGCTGACGACTTGTCATCAGTCAAAATACACACCAATGTCCGCCCGGCTGGCGTAGATATATCTTGAGGACCGAGAAAACGACAGAGTTTTCATAGTTTCTCGGACGAAATTCTTCGACATACCTGATATTTATGTCGCCGATTGGGAAATGGTCTCTTACAATCACGCATGCATCATTGATGATCATTATCTCATGACATGCTATTTATATAGTTGCTCAAAAATTGCTCTTTATGTAGAATGAAACTCCTATATTAGAATCAAAGCACACTATTTGGCCAACATACGCGATAAAATAATAATACGCGCGGAATATATTGATATGAATCCCATTCACAATGCTTTCCATCTGCAATTTATATTCAAACTTGATATTTGGTGCGTTCTACTCAGATGTCAAACGACGAAAGCAACGGCCCTTTAACATGAATGTCAATGCAATTTGAAAACTATGTTTTTATCTTATGTTCGGCTCGACGCTTCATTAATTGATGACGTGTTCCTTGGGGAATAGTCATTGATAAATGTGCTCGATATTCAGTAATTCTTAAAGAGTCGCCGTTGACTGATTGTTTGCAGATTTAGAATCGTGGATAGCTGTTTTTATTAATCATCGATTCCGAATATGCATAGAGACTAATACAAGTTCAGTGTAAAAATCCTTGCGATCCTTATTATGTTTTGATATCGGCGCCTTAGAAACAACCGTTTTGTTGGCCTGCGTAGTAGTACCTGTATATAAAATAGTACATTCATAAGATATTGTATGCTTAATCATGGACTTTGGATCTAAATTTGTTATTGGATCTAACTCTTATTATGCCTTGATATAATAGCCGAAGCATCCTGATTCGTGTATGCTGTCTGAATCGTGGTGAATTGACGTATGGTCTAGTATATTCAACCTATGAGGAATGTGTACTTCTTACAGGTAAGGCTACGGACTATTCTTGTCTCCATTCCTTTAAGCCCACACATCCCGACCAGCACAACTATCTCTGGCTCAAAGGTCTTGGGACAGATAGCCAGAAAACCACGCAATTGATGCCAGGTTTCAGGCCGCTCGAATCAAAACCGCCATAACAGATTGGCCAATCGGAGCTCGCTTTGCAAACACGTTTGACTTAATCCGGATATCGCCGACTAAACACACATTGTTGTTCTCCCTTTTTGTTACGCTGAAGTGATGGGGCACCACGCGCGAACGCGACTCAAGAGCGTTGATTGGCCAGCCATGAGACCACGGAAAATACAGAGCATTGTCTTATTAGGAAAGAAGCGTTTTCCGGTTGGAGCACATGGCCGCATGTATTGCGCTCAGATTCTGAGGCGGTGGAACTCTCCGGATCGAGGGATGTACACTAGCTACGGACAGTTATGACTGAATTAAGATATTGTCACGATAAGTTCTATGGGTGGCTACCGATATCATACCTTCAAGCTACTACTGGTTTTACATTAATCAGGGATACATCGATGGGAAGGTCCTCCTTTATTGATCTCCATTGGCCCCAACCACCTTTTGGAAGATATTTTCACAACAATTATTGATTTCTAATGTCTTTTGGATAATAAAAATATTTTGTCGAAATTTAATATAACAGGGAGTTCTAGTGGTTTGACTACCCCAATGTTAATAGGAACGTAGCAGGCTACCCTATGCAAAATACGAAGCGCGGTTATGGAATTGAAAATATGCGAGCATCTACTAGGCAGCCTTATATGAACCACATAATATGTGTAAATCTGATTATAGCAGATATTCATCAAGGAAACTGCCTGCTACAACATACGCATGCAACCTGTGCCCATGTCATAAAATAAGTAATAAATGTTTACTGTGGTAGCATTTCAAAATAGTTAATTCATTGTCGGATGCTATATACTCAACAGCACATGTCCTGGCGATATTTATATTCTGTTCCAGATAGTTGGGCTGTATTTCGTCTATTTAATGGTAATGAGTCTTGCAGAAATTCTAACAATAACTTCTATAACAGTAACGATAACAACAGCTGTAATCATCATGTTTTAAGTGAATATTGCTTCCATTGGAGCAAATATGGTGAACAGCAGAGCAGGCGAAAATGTTTTTTATAGTTAACATGTATGTGCTCGATGGCAGCAAATGACGGATGGAAAGGTCAACGTGGTGAGCATCAGCGGCGTTGTTTTACACATATTGAATGCGTGCAACGCTAAACGCACACCTATACCTTTAAAGTATTCAATGAAGTGATGACTGAAAGAATATATAACTCAGTCTATGCTAGGTTTTAATGCATTAATTGTGGATATTCATAACATCGCCACATGCTGATCAGCTTATTTATTACGTTGTCAATAGATTCAGCCTGATGGGCTGTGACTGACAGATCAATTTTTATGATCGGGTCTACGATTATCCATAATTCGAATAATGCGCCAAGTTTCGCTATCATTGCGGTTGAAGACGACCAATCCTCTGAAAAAAATAACTGAGATAGTTAGTTAATGCTTATGAGAATATTTTGCAAAAGATATTGCTTGGCGTTAGCGGACTGTTAAACCATACCTGATATGGGTCTTTCCAAACTCAAAATGGTATCTGGCTATCGCCCAGTTGTTGTTAATGACTATCACCTCATCACAGCCAATATGGATTATTGATCCCTCTTTGTCTTTAAACTCGCCTTTGAAATATGTAGCAATTACTGTCACAAAATGCAAACACAATAAGTAACTCCATATATGTTATTATTATTCAAGCGTCCTTTTGCGAAAACTTTGCTGTAATATGTCTGAATGTTATTAATTGAGAACTGATATTACAGTGCCCGAGAGTTGCAAGCTGATTATAATGATAATATTGATAATTACTGCATCATTCCCTTTATGCATTAGAAGTAAAAAATAGTTGTTTGCCTTTTCAACGCTGATGATGTATTACGATCCGTCACAATAGACAGCATTAGTGCATTGCTTCTTTTACAAAATGACATTTATCCCTCAAAATGCGTCGTCAGGATTACCTTCATTGCCAACCATGTCATCCTTGTCGTGTATCGCAAATATACAATCTTTGGTGGAAAAGTCCTTGAGTTGATCTAATTTGCCTTCGTTGTAGATTTTCTCCCAAGAGTTCATCCTTTCAACCACCGAGTTACCAATCGCTGGTACGGTTGAAAAATAAAACAATTTAACATTACATGACATGATAGAGAGTAGATAGCGATACAAATGTGGTTACACTTGATATGTTCTGCTGTCGTTGAATCATCACAAATACTTACTTGTGTCGCCAAGTATCTTGCAGTCGTTGCTAGCAGTCGCCAGGCCAATTGCTAGCATGCCGAAACACAGTGTGTCCAGAGCCATTGTAAACCTGAAATACTCAAACGCCGAGAAAAGAGCTCCAGTGGATGAAGTCGCCTGCTCTGTCCGACCATTGCTTATTTATCCGATTCCCCGTAGCAGATGGTTGCGTTGGTAACAATAAAGCCACACTCCACCGATGCTCAATCAGTAAAATAACAATCAATGCATATCATACAACAACGGGTTCTATATCATCAGAAGACAGCTTAAAAGTACTGAATACTATTCCAAACGACAGAGCCATGCACCATATACTACCTTTTTTGATATCTTTTTTGTTACCATTTTGATGCAGGTTGACGCATAACTTTGATTGTTCTGTTTGTAACGCTCCTGCTACCTCCGATCACCTAACGCAATAAATATTGGATTAAACGCATCAACAATACAATGAGAACATATTGCCTGTGTGCCAATAACCCTCGTGTTGAATTTGGAAGCATGTTAAGAAATATCGTTGTATGCAGAACCAGTGCTGGTATTTAAACACACGAACAGTTCATAAAGGTTGTGCACCACGTGCAACTGATGCTGATTCTATGATTGCATATGTGACAACACAGGCAATGAATGCTTTCTATGAAGGTACGTCGTAATTACTATAGTACATAAAGGGCCCAATATGATATGTCAATATACAATACTTCATCGCACGTAGGATCGGCTTTGTCTTGTGGTACCAACTCTCGATATCCATGACTTATCTGGGTACGGAAGGCAATATAAGATGCATGTGTGAGCGCTTTATAATGTTTGCGTTGTTAATGGACCGGATGTCTACCCACAGAA
>CM067356.1:13427209-13462209 GCA_034190875.2 Urechis unicinctus
GTTTGCGTTTAAAGAAAAGTAGCAATGGTCGACTACATGAAAAACAAGTTTTAATTTTGAGGGACCAAAGATACATGTTAGATGCGATGAAATCATGGTCATCAACGATTTCCGGGCGATTACGAGGAACCATTTTCTATTCGGTGACGTGCACGACAGGCATAAGTGACTGAGCTCTTAATGACCATCAATAAGTAATGATGATTTTGCTGTGGATGACAACTTTTCACCTTTCTCTGTTTGTTCCATCAGAGACATGCTGATCTGGAATCGCAAATCGAACGGGCCTTAGTTACTCCGCCGAATGATGAATAATCGTAAACTGGCTCATTGAAGCAGAATGCAAGAGGTGTTGAAATATAGCTGCTTACTCTGCCAGGTCATATGTTTAACTGCAACTTGATAAATTAGTGAATTGAGGGAGGCATTGTTGCCAATATGCACTGATACATTAGTACTGGTGTTAACGATTTGTGCCTTGGATCTTGTATATAAATATTCACTAAAAAAAATGCAGTTCTTACGCTGCAAAAAGTGATTAAGACTTGCAAGTTTTATCAAGCTGCAAGCTTACGGTAATCCCTGTGATCCGAGCATAGAACTCAGAAGTTGAATGGAGCCATATCGTACAGAACGAACTTCAGAAATTTCGTATCTTTTGAAATGCCCATCCAAAACCGACTAATAAATATACAGTAGATAATAGAATAGGGTGTCACAGCAGAAACTCTTCTGTTCTGGTACAATAGACCAAACAAGGGGTATCACGAAGTAGATTATATACTTCTATCTACACTCCGAAACAATTGAAAGCGGTTTTAATTGCAAGTGACAGTCAACAACTTATGTCCTGATATAAATATAAGTAACGCTCAGATATTCGTACCCAGCTTCTGCTGCAACAAACCTGCTAGTTGTACACAATATGCATAGAAAGGCGCTATCTCAGCTATAAAAGTTTATGGCGTTTCTAATTCAACATTTATTCCCACTGCATCTGTCATGGCTGGGTTAGTGAATAGCAATCTAATAATAATACCGATATTAAATTACAATAACGCTGTTACATCAATAAAGTGTAGTCTCTACCTGGCTCGTTAAGTTGCATGTCATTTAAGTACTTTCGACAATATAATATAATATACTGATGCCTTGGAGGGAACTAGAATGGCGTAGTAAGCCTGGCATTTATTTACTCTAGTTATGTACAGTTTCAACAGGTGAGACGATGTATGACTGTTCCATAACCCTTGTATGGTATCATATATGTCAACTCGAGATAGGATAATAGAGCCACTACATTTAATCTCCTGGTGGATATTGGAAGACATGAGTCATGTTCCGCTTTTTTCTGATTGTATTCTGTCGCATTGATTGTAGCAGATGACGAATGTGCCAAGCTGGGTGAGATCAGAAAATTGCCGTCACGTATTGTTCGGGAATCTGATCATCGCGTCAACCACTTCAAAATACCACATTGATGCGGTCGCATATATGTGTGATTACTAAAGCAGGATATGCAGAGGCAGCCTTAATGAATAATCGTTGATTTGCATATATACTTATGGTTTATATAAGCCACCTGTTACAGCGAGTTCCCGCAATAAACTTTTGCACATTTAAATACCTGAGCAATTTCCCGTGATGAACGCCGTATTATATTTGGTTGTGGTTTGGGTCATTAATGACGTAAGCGTTATTGGAACTGGACCAAATGTGTATAAACATCGACCTGATCTAACAGATAATCCTGCCACCCTAGCCAACAGATCCATCTAGACCTCTTTATAGAATAAGACTTCGAAACAATATCCACATTATATCAAGTAATCGGAATTGTTGCCATAGTGTTTTGCAAAATAAATAACATATTGTCATTGTTAACCTAGTTCAATATGGTTAATATATCTCATGAAAATCTCTGCCCAGGTTATAATCAACAGTTAAGAAGTCAGCATATTGCGGATCATGTCACAACTGTGCTTCGGGTATAACCAAGAACTTTCATCATCCTTTTTTAATCCACACGAGCTGCATGCTGACGCAGAACGTTGATTGTTTTGTTTATTGCTGTTACCAGGTACACAGATTGTTGACGTCGATTGCTTAAGACAATAAACACCGCAATGAATATCGAATTAGGTCGCCCAGCGACATAGCACATGAATATTGGTTGTACAGTTATGCACCTAAACGAACTTAAATGATTTAACCAAGTATGTACCACAAATCAAACATCGGGTAGCCTTTGATATCCACATCACGTGTCCCAGCATTGCAAGATCTCCTTATAAGGGAGTTTTAGTAAAACCATTAACTGATGCCTCAAGGACATTGGGTGTACAAAACGTGCGGTGCGTAAAGTCAGGCAATACGTGCGGATCTTAATGATGTCCGTCTACAATTTGGATGTCTATGAACAGAGCTGTCTGCGTTTATGATGTGTCCGTATTACGAAAAGGGTTTGCATTTGTATGGACCGACGTAGAAGAAACCCAGGACAAATTCACCTGTAGCAGCATTATATCTGAAATATCGGTATGACTTTTGCTGAAATTGTCTTACTTACTTGAAAAATGTCTTAAGGTAAGTGATAATTGCAGATAAATATTTTCACTCAAATAAATCATATACATATAAAACTTCAAGTACATACAAAAATCAGTTTTTTTATTTATTTTAAACAATCGTAAAAATACTGGTAGGAAAGCCTCATGGTTAAATGGTACATATTTTAATACACAAGAAAGCACTCTTGCAAAGACAAATTAGCATTATCAACCTGATTCTTCATTCGCATCCGAATCTTCAGTCCGTAACTCAATGATTTGTTATTGATCCTCGATCTATTATGCCTGATTGCGATGCGTCAGGAAAAGCCAAATCAACTAGTAGGGGTTTAGGAAATGATCTTACTTGGCAATTGTAATAGATGTATTTTAGGTATTGAGTGGTGCAAATGTGAGGATATTTCAAAAGCAAACTGTTCGAACAACCATGTAGAAGCCGTAAAGGATTTGAAAAAGTTTCACCATAAGCGTTTCCAGAGAACGGGAACATATTTTGTAATGCTGCTGTCTGACATTTTCTTACATACTTGAACAATGCTTACAGAGCATGGTAATTGTGGCATATTCTTTAACAGCAAGGAAGGCGTCAGAGAAATGTGTCCAAGTGACAGCTTCTCAATGATGAAAACGTTGTTAAGTGTGAAGTCTGTCTACAGTGTACCTCTACCACCGGCACAAGATTACAAAACAACATCAAGTTGTACAATATTGATTATTCTATTCTACATTGTTTTCTTGGCGCTAACATCAATGAATTTTACTAGCATCAAAGACTTAGGTGCAATGTTATCGGGACTACGTCTATATGACGCCAACACATCATCACCAATAACGACGTTGATTTTAATCATCGATGTGAATTTGGCGTCATGCTCAGCAGGATCCAGCCCTCAAAAGCGCTTGATGCTTGGCCTCTCTCTATTATCCCTTGTCTGTTTAGGAATATATTTCATTGGTTCAAAGAGATGCAACAAATTGTGCTCCATGTGTATCCCGGACGGTTCGGACCCATTAGGCTACCATGTACGTTGATCGTTCATCCTCTCATCCAAAGCAAGTTCCCCGTTTGTTTGCCGTTTGGTCTGTATTATAAAGACAAATAGCACGACATATAAGTGATGTAATAATTACTTCCCCGTTTGTTTGCCGTTCGGTCTGTGTTATAAAGACGAACAGGAGGACATTAATACAATGAGAATCACTTCCCCGTCACAAACGCACTACAGCAAACTACGCTCTCACTTAACCAGCCTGCCCATCAGATTAGGCATCACCCTCACTGCATATTTGCTTGCATAAAGCGTCCCTGTTATGTTTTAACAGCCTGTTGGATTCGAAATGACGGAATATTTATAACGAATCGCATTTGGTTACAGTGTATACAATCTGTATTTCTAGTAGAGCATTTGTAATGGAAGGATATCGCTTGTTTTTATCAAGCTGTTAACTCTATGATGTAGATTTTCTTCCTTGGATCCTGTGTTTTCATTATTATGTTATTGGTTGCAGTGCGACTGGATGTGACTTTATTGCTAAATTAACATCAGCACAGACTATTCTAATAAAATTGATTAATATATTTCTCAATACGGCATAGAGAGCAGGCTGACCAAACAGACTGTGCTTCCTGGTTTCATTACAAGATAAACTAAATCTCAGCCTAAAAATGTCTGCTTTTATTCCCAGTTAATATACTGCTAAATACCGTATTCTGTCTTCTATATCCTTAAATCTCCTCTGAGTAGAGCAGTTATACTGCTATACGCCAACACGTTGAACTTGGTATGAGCCATAAGAGTGGACACAAGTTTAATATAACTGAGAAAACACTCATCAGTTGGTTGGCATTTCACCTCATGAATCCCACCTAAGCCTACGGATCATGGTTCATAATGACGAAAGGTAGGATTTGCATATAGCATTAACTACTACATTATATGCGATGAATGTGGCAATTAACTTTGAGCATAAATACCTGATAACATATACCATAAGACTATTAATCATATTTGGCACAAATGATCAATCACTAAGATAATGTAAAGTAATTATGACGTTGAAAACATTGGGTTTGGTCCGATTCCACTGTACGGGATCATCATAACCCGCTTGAAACGCCACATTTTCCCCTGTCGGATATATAGCCATTCTTCAAAATCATCGAAATAAGAATTTGCCGTTATGTTCTTCATTGAAACGATTATCTCAAGTACATTTTTGTGACCTTTTTGTTGGCCTTTTATCCTTTATGAGGTTAATCATATCGAAAATGTGTTACATCGTTACATACCATGACAAGACACAAACACATAAAGCATTTGAATAAGATAACCTTCAATCCCAGTTATGTCATCTTCATCATACATCGACAGCTCGTAATCGGGGGTGTAGTAGTAACTCAACGCCTTGCAGTTACCCGCATTGTAATTATCTTCCCACCCTTTCAGTTGTTGTAATATTTCTGCTGCAATCGCTTGAACAGAAACGCCACTAGATCACATCACTTCATTTAGGTCAAGGCGCGCTGAAGACATATGTTATTTGTCAATAATGCACAAGATTATATCTGCGCAAAGTGCTGATAAAAACTAACAAACATTTCCCAGTTTCAGGCATCCTTCAACTGCAACCGCCATAGCGAGAGCTATTATCCAACCACTTTTTGTTGCCAGCCACTTCGACCTTATTATATACACATAACAACATGGTCATTACTATGCAGTGCGTACGTATGTATGACTGAATGAATGTATGCGTGTATGTATGTATGTATGTATGTATGTATGTATGTATGTATGTATGTATGTATGTATGTATGTATGTATGTATGTATGTATGTATGTATGTATGTATGTATGTATGTATGTATGTATGTATGTATGTATGTATGTATGTATGTATGTATGTATGTATGTATGTATGTATGCATGCATGCATGCATGCATGTATGTATGTATGTATGTATGTATGTATGTATGTATGTATGTATGTATGTATGTATGTATGTATGTATATGTATGTATGTATGTATGTATGTATGTATGTATGTATGTATGTATGTATGTATGTATGTATGTATGTATGTATGTATGTATGTATGTATGTATGTATGTACGTATGTATGTATGTATGTATGTATGTATGTATGTATGTATGTATGTATGTATGTATGTATGTATGTATGTATGTATGTATGTATGTATGTATGTATGTATGTATGTATGTATGTATGTATGTATGTATGTATGTATGTATGTATGTATGTATGTATGTATGTATGTATGTATGTATGTATGTATGTATGTACCAGTCATAGTCAGACTCGCAAGAGGTTACATATTTATCAAGCCGAATGTGCCATAAAATGGCAACTCCTTCTTTCCTTCTGCCCTTTAACAGTCCAGCAGTATCATCATTTGAAGAATTAGACACACTGTTGAAACTATCACGCAGTCCATTGAGTTCACCAGAATCATGTTTTGATAGCCAGGTTTCCTGAAGACATACAATCTCAGAAAAGTCGGACAGTTTTTCGACTTCGTATCTTTGTGATAAGTTAGAGCCTAATTTGAGACCTCTGCAGTTGTAAGATGATTAAGTGATTAATGTAGATTTGTCTTCGTGTTGGTGGTCGATGTCAACGTTGTTCTCAGTGCCGGGTGCACTAACAGGTGCAGAGCAGTATAGTCAGGTGATTTGTGATCTCACAATTCCTCCATTTGGCTATTGCTATTGCTAAAAGCCCACAATGAAGGACCTCAAGGAATATCACGCCGCTTCACATTGCTTGATGAAGACATAATCGGTATCAAAAGTGAGTAGCCAATTATTGGTCAAGTTACGTCATGATTTTTCCTAAATGTTTGATACTTCAAGATCCTCTAAGTACTACAAACTTGTCGCACTTGGGTAATTTAAGAACCATTCGGATATAAGGAACTATTTCGTTATGAGATTCATCTCAAAACGCTATAGTTAGTGAAGCATCTGCGAACGACCAAGAAAGTGATTACTGCATCGATACATATTGAAACAACGGCGTTAGTCTGGTTAAAAAAGTAAGCATAATTGGATCGGACAAATATAAATGGTCATTTATGTCATCATCATCCGCTGGTGAGGACTGTGTTCGTTTTGATGGTGCTCTACGATAGATTGGGGGGAGTACAATTCACATTGGATGTGATGAAATTATGGTCATTAATAAAGATTGGGCAATTGTTAGGAGCCATTTCACATTTGGTACGCGCTCATCAGGTACGACCGATCTTAACAGTTCTAATCCCACCAGGTAATTTATTTGAGGTGTCATGCTTTTCAGAGCACATGTGTTCTATCAGAGGCAGCCTGACGGAATGTGGCATGCACTACGATGGATGCACCCGTAGAAAATATGGGGAAAAAATTGTGCTATCAGAAAGTGACATAGAAGGTGTGAAGAAAAGCTCGTCTATCAGGCAGGCAAAACTCAAATACCATATAGGAAGTCCCAGGGCTAAAGAAATCCGTACAGGTGTAAAGCCACCATCAAGACCAGGTAAGTCTAGAAAACCCAAGTCATAGACACCTTGACCTATGGGCACACTAGTTTACCTACAAACTGGCACCTCGGCCCCGTTTGGGGTTTGGGTCCGAGGCGCCCTTAGGGCGAGCAAATATCTTGTATAATCTGTCAAAGGGTGAGTAGTATGGCTGGTGGTTGTTCAAGCCCAGAACCCCCACTCACAATACTACTACATTTAGTCGATATTATTGCTAGAGCGTCATATATAAAGCGCGAACAAAGTAGCTTTTCCGTGAATTCTTGATATAGTAGTAATATACATATGAATTACAGACTGTTTCTTCTTAACATTATATCAAGAGACGACTTGCTATACGACGTTACGGGTGCGTTGTGTCAAAGTAAACCAGGTGCTGACCATCCAACGATAACGCCAGTATCAACGTATCAAGTTTCCCGTTTAAGATGCATAATTCGCCGATTAGGTGTAGTGCTTATTTTGCTTCCTATTACCTAGAGTATTATCAATCCTTGGTGGCCTGAGTAGTAGCTACTGTGTATGTAATAGTACATTAGTAGTATAGGTTATAGGGCTGCTAACGCACCCCCTTAACTATACCCCAGACCCCAATCCACACGGAAACCCAGTTATACTGCGGTATGGTGTCCAGTTGGGAACTGCCGTCGCAGTATCTGGGCTACCGGGTATCAACCAATTGGAAAACTCACCACCCGGACGAATTTGGTTTCGGCTTCGGTTTCATTTTAGGTCCGATTGGGCGGATTCAGTTTCGCTTTCGGTTTCGATTCGAATGGGCTAACATAGTCTCGGTTTCAGTTTCAGTTTCGATTCGCATGGGCGAATGTAGTTTCGGTTTAAGTTTCGGTTACGGTTCAAATGAGCGACTTTGTTACAGTTTCAGTTTCGGTTACAGTTCAAATGAGCGACTTTGTTTTGCTTTCGATTTCGGTGTGGGGTTGAGGGTAGGTCTGCCCGGGATAACACATAAAGGTCTTTGAGGCTGAAGATTCTGGGGCCACCGCAGTAGGTTCCATTTTTCACCCGGGTGAGGTCTTCCATGAACTGGTGTCATTGTTTTTCTCAAAAAGACGGATCTGGACGAATCCTTGTAACTCTCATGGTGAAGAGTTTCCAGCAGAAGAAAGCCTCATCTGGCCTCTTTGGAATAACCTTTGGTCTGCACATCCAGGGGCCGTGGTGAACCAGATCGTAGTCGAGGATGCTGTTAAACTTGCTGTTTGTGGCGTAGTCCCCATCATCTGCGCCAGGAATGGTTATGTACCGCCAAACAACCGTCCCCTTGTACTTCTTTTTGTCCTTATGATACTCCAAACTGTACACCTCAGCCCTTTCAAGGTCCTTGTAGACACACAGCAGGAAAACGCACTCGACAAACACTCCGATGGTGGCCGGTCGGCTGTGGTGAAGACCAAGCACAATATGAGGTTTATACTGGGCTGGAATAATTCTTCCAGGGTTCTGCGTGTAGGAGCACTTTATTTCGAGCAGTGCAATCTCCTTCTCTACCCCATCCTCTCCTTTACCACATGTGATCTGTGAGTCATCGGGGGGGGGGGGGGGGTCAGACAAGGTCGATAGCAGTCTGAATTGGGAGTACACAAAAGCCGTCTGGCCGTGTTCTCCCCACCGCGGTGAAGGTGAATGTTGTTCCCAAGCACCTTGGTGTTGTATTTTTTCTCAATAACCGCAATTGTAGCCTCCTCAAAGGCCTGGCCCCAGAGGCAGGGGACGCTAAGGCGACCACCCTCGTTGCTAGTTTTTTCAACCAACTTCTTACTATAGCTGCTGAAGTAGTTTTGTCCGATGACGACGGAGTAGTCACTTCCACCAATGTAGTTTTTTCTTTTATTCTCCCACTGAGTTGTCTTTTGTCTGATCCCACCATGACTGGTACAGAACAACTTAATCGCTTGTTACATTACCAAGCTAAACCTTATGCTCTCTACTGTTTAAATAGACCAGTAATAGGATGTCTGCCTGCAAATAAGGCCCTCTTAATGCTCCAACCGCTCCATAAGATCATTGTTCTTAACCTCCATATCTCTCACCAGTTCCACAAGGCCATCATACTTGGTCTCAATATCTCTCAGTTTACACTCCAGGTCTATTTTTTCCTCTTTCATATAATCTGTATCTAACATTAACTCTTTCACACCACCCTCAAGTTCAGTAATACCCTCTTCTGTATTCATTTCTTTACATTATACCCTCATTTATTCAATAGGCTGATTAATATGTGCACGTTATGATTGGCGGCTGTGATTCATATGTGCACGTTATGATTCATAGCGTTCATATATACACGTTATGATTAAAGCATACACCTATTTAGGGTGTACACAGCATATTTTAAGCTAATTAGTCGCTACAAATGTAATTAACAGAAATCAAAAAAATCTTAAAAACAACCCATTTTAACGGTGTATTGGGAGAGCCAGTCTATCCAAGTGTCATCCTCAATTAACGCTCTAAGGAATCAGAGAGTGTTTTATTGTTGTTGTGAACACCCGTATTTTTTCTACGCCCAAATGCTAATCATTATATAGCACCAAGTTATCACACTAAGATTGTCTCTTGGTATGACACTGCAGGGCTCCAGTTGTCAAGTGCCTTTAACCTTTTTTTTGTGAGTCTACATAGGTCTTTGTTGCATATTTGGAGAAGTCGGCGTTGAGTTCCATAAATACTTTCTTTTATTGACATCTTGTAAATTGAAGAACAGCACCAATAGGATAGTCGTGATTGTTCAATATACGTCCCTTACTATCTCTTATCTATCCCTTACTAACTCATTCACAATTAGCGATGTTTGTGGTTATGGTATCAACGAAAAGAGACGCCCCCACAGCCCACAACTTCAACAAGCCTAGTGGGTGCACCATCAAGTAAGTTTTGCCTGGTACTGACTTGATCAAGGTGGACATAAAGTGGGTTAAAGATGCTAAAGTTCATGGGCCGGACACCTCTGTAAAGACCTGAAGGAATCCATCCTCCACCCAGACCGGCATCAAGACCTAATATTTTTAACACACCGTCACATTGTAAAGACCCAGAAGGAGGAACTGAGAGGGTAACAATCCCAGTTGAATCATCAACCTCCAAACTAGGACCTAAAGTATCAACAGATTCAATTTCCTCCTGTATATGCTTGAAGCTCCAGAGGCCAGGCGGGAGACCAGAAAGGTTTAACGCCTCTGACCCAGAACCATCTGGCAGCCATAGAACGGGTACAGCTGATTCAATGTTATACCAGCCCACAGTATATGTGATTGACCTAAGTATAGATCACCTGCACTATTGTCAATAGGATTTTGCAGGGACACAGCGTCTCCGCTTTGAACATTTGACAGAGTGTGATACATAGCACTATGAATAAACAAGCCATTAGTTTCAATACGAATAGAACATACAAACCCGGCCCGGTATACGTACCCAATATTGCCTGTGAGGATCTGACACATCTCCTCATCCAGGTGAAATCGGATAATATCACAGATGCGTTTGGTGTAGCTGCGGCCCATACATGTTCTGCCATCCAACTAGCCACCTTTTCAGCTGACTTAAGCAGCCATGATACGATGGAGCCAATGATTCCTGGAAGGGCGACTGCTGGCTTACTGGCTAGGCTCTTCAGGGCGTTTGCCAAGGAGTTCAGCTGCTTTTTAATCGACTCTTTTAAGCCGGGCGGTGGCAGCGTTGGTGCCAGGGTTGGACTAGTGCTCCCTCCGCCCGTCAAAGCAACTACCAGGGTCGAGATTGCTAATCCAACTGCAGTGAGGATGGAGGCGATTGTTATATCTTGCTACCAGAACAGTTATCGTCACATACATTTCGGTCACGTTATTAGTAAAATGTCGATGCAGTTTGTCTTAAAGAAAATGCACTTGACCACAATCTATATTTTCTCATATGCCTTGCGATTATGTTGCGGCTCTGCATAGTGCTCAGAAATGTTGCAACACGTATATATTCCTAACACTGTTTAGGCTAATTTACTGCTATCAATATGGCAAGCAGGGACAATATTTGTCTGGTGTTGTATTACCATAGCGCTTGCTTGTATCAATATCAAGAAATACTCGAAGGTGGGAGATTTATATGGAGTTTCGCCACATTATGATTAAGAAATACTTTAACTGTGAAACTCCAACCTTGTTCTGTTTGCTCTACAATGTTGTGGTAGAAAGAGAATTTCCATGGTTTTGACGTTGAATTTTTAGAATACAGTACAGCATTGACATGTAGCATAAATGCAAAGATGTTCACTTCACCAAACAAATTATTGCAAGAGATGTCGAAAATACTTGCAAACTCTCCCGAATGATGGCTATAAGCAGAGATGCAAGGACGTTGACGCAATACTCCCAATAGATGACAAAACCGTTCAAAAAAGTAAATAGCAGCTATTTTCCAAGATGTTTATTGCTGTTGTCATATAATTCAAATACTGAATCAGCATTAATGTGTTGAAAGCAAGCTGTCACATTGTTAATTTCATGTTATACTTACACAACATTTTAATTATACTGAATATTAATCGCACACATAATCTCCATCCTTTTGTTGTTGTATTACTGTAATATGCCGCTAGTGCTTATAATTACAACAACATTGAATGTTTCGGCTCAGGGAAACATGAGTCGACGAATGACATGAGACATGTCTGGTATGATCACGCGATGGGCAAGAAACATTCCAACCAATGTTAACGTAGCAAATTGTTCTGCCAGTAACACCGTTTGTTGATGCAATCTGTCATTGTGTATTACTACTACGACCTTATCTTATTATAAGATATCGTCATCTCACAATGCGCCTACACAAGACATTATCGCAGTGTCAGCCCAAACTCACTGTGCCTAAAGAGCGACTGTGCGTCACGTGTTGACAAACAACTTCAATTGCTTCGTTAATTTCTACCTTGTCGAGTATCAGGTATAGTAAAGGCTATCAAAGACTGTCCCACAATGGACATCATGTTTTTATTGCCCATTCTATTACCTTGGAGTCTTTTGCTGACCCGAAACTTTAATTGCTTCGTTCATGTGTGCTATGCTAGTTGAAGGTTTGTCTGATCCGACAAACGAACCTTCGTAACCATTCACGTAAGTTATAACCCTCAGGTGGATCCCAAATAATCAGGATCGGCATTCTTACCCGTCGTTACCCCCTTGTTGATCCAATGGGTGTCCATAGAATATGATATAGTGGACAATTTTAAGAAGATCGGATGCTAAAGGTTATATTTATTGGTTGCTCTCTCCTTAATCATTTGCGTTATGTGGGTACATACACTCAATTATCTTTTGCGTTACTGCTAATCTGATTATTTGAAACCGTCACTGTTGACTTGGTTACAGTAAAGGTTATCTCAACTCATTTAACATTTATAATGTATGTGAACGGAATATGAGTCACGTTAAACATGCCAAGCTGTAAAACATGTTATATATCAAGCCTGAAGTAAACGTTTCCATACTATCAAAAACTGTCCTCTCGTTGGAAGGTGGTGTCATATGTGTGAATCTATGAAATACGTAATGAGTACGTCTTACAGAAGATGGATATATTGACTTTAACGGTAAACTTTACATGTCTACCGAGATATTGTTTATTTAAAAGTATATCATACAAATAGAAAATGGGGTAATGTCAGCTATATCAGTCAACAATACACTCATTTCTGTGACAAGAGTGGATTCTCAGCAACGACCAGTGAGGTCCCTTTTGATCCCTACAGAATGTGCTATATTTTGGTAGACAAGAGTTCTACGACTTTGAACATCCACTTTATGTAGTTTTAATATGCGTTGGAAATATTTGCAAGTGTTTCTCCGTAAATTAATACGGCCATACCGAGCTATCAATACAGTAGTGTCAAAGAACACTTTGATATTTTTGTTGCTTGATATGATGGAAATCAGATCAATGTAGAAAGCATCAGCGGCTTGGTGTTTCACATATGTTATGCATTCAACGCAAATTGCACACTCGCACCTTTATAGTATTCAAAGAGGTATTCATGAAGAAATAACTAACTAATTTGGCTTTAATGCAATAAAACACCCATGCATATTCAAACTAACGCCACATGCTGATCAGCTTATTTATTGCATTGTCATTAGATTCAGCCTAATGGGCTATGACTGCCAGTTCAGTTTTAATGGTTGGGTCTACGATTATTCATAATTCGAATAATGCGCCAAGGATCGTTCTCCTTGCTGTTGAAGAATACCAATCCTCTGAAAAAATTAAGAGAGACAATTAGTTAATGCTTATGGGAATATTTATTAAATATATTGCTTGGTGTTAGCGTAATGGTATGCCATACCTGATGTGGGTGTTACCAAACTTATAATGGTTTCTGGCTATCACCCAGTGGTTGTTGATGACCATCACCTCATCACATCCAATATGGATTGTTCATCCCTCTATGTATTTAAACTCGCCGTCCAAGTATGTAGCAATTATTGTCACATAATGCAAATGTAAAATGAAACCAGCTTGCTAATAAGTAACTCCATAAATGTAAACATCACTTTAGCGTCCATTTGCGAAGCATTTGCTGAATTATGCCTGAATTCTATCCACTGAGAAATGATGTTACGGTCCCAAAGAGTTAAATGCTGATTAATTAATTGATAGTAGCTGCATCATTCTATACTAAGCACTAGAAGTATAAGTAATTTTTTTTCTTTTCAACGATGATGAAATGTTACAATGCGTCACAATTATTTCCCACAAAATGCGTCAGGAATACCTTCATTGCCAACCATGTCATCCTTGTCGTGCATCGCAAAATATGCAATCTTTGGTCAAAATGTCCTTGTGTTGATCTAAATTGCCTTAGTTGTAGATTTGCTTCCAAAAGTTCAACCTTTCAACCACTGAGTTATCAATCGCTGGTACAGTTGCAAAATAAAACAATTTAACATCACATGAAAGCGAGTTGATTGAGGTTACACTTGATATGTTCTGCTTTTGTTGATTCATCACAAATACTTACTTGTGTCGTCAAGTATCGTGCAGTCGTTACTAGCAGTCGCCAGGCCAATAGCTAGCAAGCAGAAACAAAGTGTGTCGAGGGCCATAGTAAACCTGAAATACTCACACTCTGAGTAAAGAGCTCCATGTGACGCAGTCGTCTGCGCTGTTCCGACCATTGCTTATTTATCCGATTCCCCGTAGCTGATGTTGGCGTTGGTAGCAATAAAGCCACACTTCACCGATGCTTAATCAGTAAAATAACAATTAATACAACAACGGGTTCTATATGATGGGAAGACAACTTCAAAGTACTGACAGAGCAGATGCGACGCATTCGACCTTGCGCTTTTGATATCTCTTTTATTACAAGTGCGATGCAGTTTGACGCAGAACTTAGATTGTTCTGTTTTTGACGCCCCTGCTGCCTCCGATCACCTAACGCAATAAAAATTGGATTAAACGCTCCAACAATACAATGAGAACACGTCGCGCGTATTGAAATTGGAAGTATGTTAAGAATTATCGTCGAATGCAGAACCAGTGCTGTCATTTAAGTGCAAGCACAATATTAAAGGTTGTGCACCATGTGCAACTGATGCTGCTTCTATTATTGCATATGTGACAACACAGGCATTGAATGCTTGCTATGAGGGTACATCGTAATTACTATAGTACATGAATATTTTTTTTTAATATGCGTTGGAAATATTTGCAAGTGAATCTCCATAAATAAATACGGCCATACCGAGCTATCATTACAATAGTGTCAAAGAACACTTTGATAACTATGTTGCTCGATATAGTGGAAATCAAATTTTTCTCGGTAGGTAGCAAACCAAGCAGTTGTACTCTCGTTGTTAGCGTTTGTAACCAATATTATTGCATGAGCCCCGGACGTTTGTTCAGCGATGTAGCAATTTTATTTGCGTTTCACATGCTGCATGGATATGACAATTGAATTGCGGAAGTTGTGATTTCAGTTTTTCCAATCCTGCTACCAACAAGTTTACAAATCTGTAGACTGCTGTGATGAAAACGTCTTTGTACAATCCTGGCTACAGCTGCTCAGTGGCAGCGATACATTGATGATCGTCAAAAGCAAGTGTTATTATGTTGCCGTGTAGCTTTCAGAGGTTCTATTCTGACAACCCGTAGGGACTATTTATCACTTTTGACCAGATCCTGTTTGCATTTGTATCCGTTCTAGTTACCCTTGATAATACACTATCCTTGATAATACACTATTTAATCTTCACGTGTTGTCATAACCTTAGGGTTGGTGTCCTTTTGAAAAAACAACGCTTACAATGCCTCAGTTGAATTATTCGCTTAGGTATTTTCTTTTGTCAGGCAAAGGGTGTGAGTCAACAACATTGTTCCCGCTTGACTGGTATTTTTCTTTGAATTAAGATGCCTGAGTCCGTGTTTGAATTCTGTCGGGAGGACTTTATTTGGCAGAATAAATCACCTCGAGCGGCTTGTGGTCTGTAATGCTTGTGAAGTCAGAACCAAAATCACTAACATTAAAAAAACTCTAATGATTATAAAATGACCAGAGCCTTTTTTTCTTTTGTTACTTGGCGTTGATGCAGCTCTCGGATTTATTTATAGTTGGAGCATTTTTGTCGCATTCGTGTGAAGCTACCTAAGTGAAGGTGAGTGAAGGTGAGTGAACCCCGTTTTCAACAACAATTGACCAGACTTTGAGCGCTTTTAATTGCAGGCAAGTTTTCTGGCTTTCTAACCCCTTTGTTTGTCTCTCTAGAACGGATTCCTTTTTGACTTCATATATCCAAGAAATACGTATTCGTTCTTACCAAACCGGCTCTGGCCGGTGCTTACATTGACACATGATCTTTTAATCCTATTCATCACAGTTTTAAGTCTATCATCGTGTCTTTTCTCATTTTATCATGCAAAATATTGCCATAGGCAATATTCTGTACCGCTTCCAGGGGACAATCACCTATATCAATCAATTGCATTTACCTTAATAGTTCTTTGAGTATCAAAAATGAGGCTATGTGTCGTGTACCTCAGATTTATTTAGTGAAAACCCATATAAATGTCCAACTTGTTGATCTTAGCTGAGTGATTCATGATTTTCGTGACGTCATCAAATGTGGACATGAGGTGCCGCTCTCTAAGAATGGCTTGGTTGAGCAAAGTCACACTGACTGCTTCAATGATATATTTTAGCTGCAGCTCTTTTTCTTATCTTTAAAATTCCACCATCAGGCTGTAAAGGATGCTGCTGTATTTCTGGGAAAATGGCTTGGCAGTTTCATTAATATAGATTGTTGATTTTCGAGCTCCACTAATGTACTGGTAATAAATGCGGTTCGCGTGCTTGTTATAAGTCGTCACGCAATTCGTTGTTGTTTTCTCCCAAACTCATAATAGCCACATTTTTGTACAACTCCCCAACTTTCCACACAAAAGTGAGGCATTGAATTGACATCGGACCCAATCGCATGTAAGTTGAACTAAGATTTTGAACACCTCAACCGATTACCCTTACTCTAATCCAGGTTGATCGTAATTGGTTTTCCAGATATATATCCTATACGACATCCGGACAATGTCAACTTATATCATACAACATGTCAGTTATTGTACTGGTTATTCAACTTGTTTGTGAGAGATTGCTAGGGACGGTACTATGTGGTTGAGCTATATGTACATATATAACACACTTTACAACAACTGGCACCTTCTTTCCCATTATTGGCATTCACTTCCACTAATCAGATTGCTGTCAGCAGGAAACAGTCTATATATATATCATTTTCACAGTGGATACGCTACTGTTGATGGTATGGTACAAAAAACAACTTCATACACTGCATATACACGCAGTTGATATATACCAGACAGGTACTGAACAATGCTTTTATGGCCTATATGGGTTCCATATGGAGACACTGCGATAGGTGCAACACTGTATATTTATTGGACCGTTGATGGCTTAAGGTAATACCTTTGACAGTGTAGACTTTAACGTTCCTTTGTAAATACCTTCTTTTGTTTCAACTCTAACTGATAAAGTATTCACTCCAACGTGAATCAGAAAGTCTGCAAGAATTGAATATACCTTATGTAGTTTGAATATAAATCGTGATTTATATGGTTATATTTATATCTATGCATCCGTTTTTGAAAAAGCCGAAGTCATTATAGAACTATTGTCAGATTGATTGAGTTGGCAAATTCTAAATTTCCTCGGTGGGTTTTTTACCGTACCCCACACATTCCTCATAAAGCACCAAGGTGCGACTTATAGTGTCACGAATGACAAAAAGACCATTCACAAGCAGGACGTATAGTCAATTGTTTTTTTTCTCAAAACTATTTTGTCCCCAGTCACAGTCATTTGGGGCCATAAGATGATGATATCTGTTAGACGTTAAACACTTATCGTGCATTTATTTATTAACACTTACAAATGCATGCAAACAGCATAAGTTTACTGACTTCGATAGGATTCTCTGAATTAAGAAATAATTCGGCTTTTATTCTTCTGTAGCGTACTGGTATCGTATTCCACGTGAAAATATCTAGTTATGTATTTAAACATAAGATTAAACTTCAAAAACACAACCAAATAATTTTTAGTTGACGACTAGTCATCGGTCGAAATACACGCCAACGTCCGCCCGGCAGGCGTAGATATACCTTGAGAACCAAGAAAACGACCGCGTTTACATTAATTCTCAGACGAAATTCTTCTACATACCTGATATTGATGTCGCTGAATGCGAAACGGTCCGTTACAATCACGCATGCGTCATTGATGATCATTACCTGATGACATGCAAAATGTATAGTTGCTCAAAAGGTGCTCTCTATGTAGGATTGCAGCTCCTATATTAGAATCAAAATGCACATTTTGGCTAACATAGCGATACAATAATCATACACGCGGAATATATTGATATGAATCCCATTCACAATGCAATTTATATTCCAACTTGATATTTGGTGCGTTCTGCTAATCGATGTCAAACGACCGGACCAACGGCCCTTTAACATGAATGCCAATGCAATTTGATAACAATGTTTTTATCTTAAGTTCAGCTCGTCGCTTCATTAATTGATGACGTGTTCCTTTGGAAATAGTCATCGATACATGTGCTCGTTATTCAGTAATTCTTAAACAGTTGCCGTTGACTGATTGTTAGTAGATTTAAAATCGCAAATAACTGCTTTTATTAATCTTCGATTCCGAATATGCATAGAGACTATCACAAGTTCAGTGTTATAATCATTGCGATCCTTATTATGTTTTGATATCGGCGCCTTAAAAACAACCGTTTTGTTGGCCTGCGTAGTAGTACGTGTATATATAATAGTACATTCATAAGATATTAAACGCTTAATCATGGACTTTGGATTTAAATTTGTTATTGGATCTAACTCTAATTATGCCTTGATATAATAGCCGAAGCATCCCAATTCATGCATGCCCTCTGAATCGTGGTGAATTGACGTATGGTCTAGTATATTCAACCTATGAGGACTGTGTAATTCTTACCGGGAAAGCTATGGACTATGCTATGTCCCCCTTCCCTTAAGCCCACACACCCCGACTGGCACAACTCCCTGTGGTTTAAAGGTCTTGGGACAGATATCCAAGAAAACTACGCGAATTGATGCCAGGTTTCTGGCAGCTCGAATCAAAACCGCCATAACAGATTGGCCAATTAGAGCTCGCCTTGCAAACGCATTTGACTTAATCCGGATATCACCGACTAAACAGACATTGTTGTTCTCCCAATTTGTTACGCTGAAATGATGGGGCGCCACGCGCAAACGCGGCTCAAGCGCGTTGATTGGCCAGCCATGGAACCATGGAAAATACCGAGCATTGTCCTTTTTGGAAAGAGGGTTTTTCAGGTTGGAGCACTTGGCCTCATGGATTGCACACAGACTGTGAGGCGGTGGAGATAAGCGAACTCCCAGAGTTGAGGGATGTAGACTCGCTACGGACAGCTATGACTGAATTGAGATATTGTCACGATAAGTTCCATGGGTGGCTACCGATATCATACCTTAAAGCTACTACTGGTTTTACACTTTTCAGGAATACATCGATGGGAAGGTTCTCCTTTATAGAACTCCAATGGCCGCAACCACCTCTTGGAAGATATTTTCACTAAAAGTATTGATTTTTATTGTCTTTGGGAAAGTAAAAAGGTTTTGTCGAACTTTAATTAAACAGGGAGTTCTAGCGGTTTGATTACCCCATTGTTAATAGGAATACAGCAGGCTACCCTATGCAAAATACGAAGCGCGGTTGTGGAAGTGAAAATATGCGAGCATCTACTAGGCAGCTTTATATTGACCACATAATATGTGTAAATCTGATTACAACAGATATTCATCCAGGAAACTGCCAATTACCACATTCGCAAGCAACCTGTTCCCATGTCATAATATAGGTTATAAATGCTTACTGTGATAGTATATCGAAATAGTTTATTCATTGTCGGGTGCTATATACTCAAGCAGCACATGTCCTGGCGATATTTATCTTCTGTTCCAGATAGTTGGGCTGTGTTTCGTCTATCTAATGGTATACACAACAGTAGTTAAGGAGGCATAGGATACACCGGATGACCTTTTGTATATGTTATACCAGAGCCCCCCCCCATGACCATCCCACCCCCTTGTTCCCCCCCACGCGTGGACCACGTGATCATGTGACGTGTTTGGAATTGTTTGGACTTGTGTCACGTGGTGATGCTATGTGTCCACGTGATATGATGTAAGGCCTTATTTAGGTGTGTTGTGGATGAGAGGAGTGTTTAAAGGTTATGAGAATATCAATGGGTTGAGTATATCCTCTAGTTGAAAGATGGTGGTTCCAGTCAACACTCGCGACTTCTGTCAATTTTCGTTGATGTTGTGGAATAAGGACAGACGGTGGCTATGAGTTATCAGCCATAACAGAGACTCTTAACGTAGTAGAAGCGGGGACGCATCAAGAACGGGAGGTTTCCATAGGAGCTGAAGTCTCTATTAGTGTTCAACACCCAACCCCGCTGGTGATAATAAAACATGGCCAGGTAAAACTGCTTAAGATAGATTTGCTTGGCGCATGTTGGTTGCCAGTTAGGAGGAATTGAATGATCGATTTGGAGCTACGAAACAACGCCAGGAGTTACCGGAGGAGTGTCTTAAAACTGTCTATGTGGATCATTTGGTAAACTTGGTGAGCCTCGTGATTAAAGAAAATTGTCACGGTTGTCAAGTGGTCCATCCAAGTCAATTACAGCATGATGTGTGTTTGATGATGGAACGGGAGGAGCAGGTGAAGCTGCATTTACCTGAGGCAATGCTGCACGTGAACGATCTGGAATTGATGGATATGTGGACGACATGTTTGGGCTTGTTTGTGCCTGCCCCTTAATTGACGGAAACCAGCCCTGATTATAGACAATCTCGGTTGATATCGGTAAAGAATGAAATTGAAAGTCGTGTGATTCACCAATTATAATCGCTTCAACAAAATATTTGTATATGTATGATATGTTGAGTAATATAACGGAATACAACGGTTGATTACCAGTATTGGTGGTGACATCAGTGCTCCATGGTTTATTAAAGCTAACAGAGACCTGTGATTGGTGCTTTTGATAAAAGAATGAAAACGTGTGAGTTGACATCACTTCACTAGATCTTAAAAGTGGGGTAGCAGGTAGGGAGATAAAAGATCACGAAGAAATAAAGCAAAAATGGAGAGAAGAACGTCCAACCCATGGCGAGAAATGGTGTTTACAGTGATGGATTCTTATCCTGATGGTAACGTGACTGAACTGCAAACCGAATTGAAGAGAAAATACATTGATATGTTAAAAGTGACTGCTGACTTTGAACAAGACCCAACGCATCAACAGATCATAACAACACGACAACGTTTGTTTGAAGTTTATAGGGATTGGGCCAACAAGCTACACGGCATGCCCTATATCAGAAGAGATTTTTATTGGAACGTCAAGTGAAGAAATTCAAACGTTTGGAGGCTGAAGAAGTCGAATAATGGCCGGAGCGTGTTAGGACCTGTTCGTCACATGACTGATGACGTCATTCAGTAACTTGTTTGATGAGTGAGGTGTCAAATAATGGCCGAAGCATGTTAGGACCTGTTCATGACGTGACTGATGACGTCATTCTTTAACGTGTTTGATAAGTGCGGTATCCTTACCAAATTCGACCAGTCACTTGGATGATCATTGACCATGACACTGGCACAAGTAAACTTACAATGTCGCAACTGTGGTCGATTGGAAGTTGCTTTACAGTGGTGTAAAGAAGATAAGATGAAGTGAGACGTTTATATTGTCAGGGCATGGATGAGGTTGAATCGGACCAACAAATTTGATATGGATTCATTGGCCGTCAGAAAGATAGAAGCCTTGCGCTAATATCGGGAAAGTAATTTACGTCAGCCTCGACCGGTAACTCTTCTACCTGACCCTGATAATGACCTGTCAGATGAGGATGTGATAGACATACCCATACCACATGCGCCCGGCAGTATTGAACCATGAAGACTAGTAAATATAGTGTTTTCTTTCAAATAAATATCATTATATAAATAGATTGATTGTAGATTTTTAACCATATTCGAATATAAGCGACCAGGTGTCAACACGTAACAAATGGATCCGATATTTAAGCATCCCTTTACATGTGTTGTGGCTGGTCCGACCGGTTGTGGAAAAACCTATTTTGTCAGCCAGTTCATCAAAGATGTAAATCTACATATGGATCCCATCTCTGAACGCATCGTGTGGTGTTATTGTGAATGGCTTTAGTGGATGCTACACGTGAACCACATGGTTATTTATTGGTGGATCTGAAACAAGACACACCAAAAAATTTGCACCTTCGCACCAATGTGCTACAATCACACCAGACGGTTTTTGAATGCCCAGTCTCGAACAGAAATAAATCACCAACTTAACTAAACAAATGTATGTATGTATGTTCAAGAGGCTTTAGTGGATGCTATAAACCACATATATTTATATATATAGACACACCAGAACATATATGTGCTATATATATATATAGAAATAAATTATGTATATATATATATATATATATATATATATATATATATATATATATATATATATATATATATATATATATATATATATATATATATATATATATATAAATTGACAAATCGACTCATACTTGTCATTTGATTTCTCAAGAGTCAAGATGGCAGGTCGTTTACAAAGACACGCTGATACCCTGCGAGTAATGGCCAAGGCAACCCCAGTCATAAACAAAGCTTTATTGAAAGCAGCAGACAAAGATGTAGTCAACTTTCTCTGTGAATGTGCCTTAAATGTCTTAATAGGGAACTTTCCCTTAACACCGACTCAAACAAGGTCTGCGCATCCTTTCTACTAAAAAAAAAACAGCCATTACGAAAAAGAAAAGTGTTTTACAAAAAGGTGGTTTCTTACCAGCGCTATTAGCACCTACTATCGGTCCACCATTGGGAACGTTGTTAGGTGGTATCGTGAAAATGATACTTGTGGATCCTTGTGTATTGAGTGCTTCACAATACGACCAAGCCCCCACGACTTTGACCTTGTTAAATTTGGATGACGAGATGCGTATTGAATCAGCGTGATAAGTCGGATGAGGATAAATTTTTAATGTACAACCAGATATTGCAAAAGCATCGCACCTATTACCAACAGCATAAATTTCCACAACCACTACCACCACCACCACCACCACCACCACTACCACCGCGTCCATCCAGATCTGATGACACAACAACAGTCGAGTCTGCAGACCCACCCGGGTGGTTAAGCAGGTGGCTGAGGTGATGGACGATCCTGTGATGGTGGAGGTTATCAAAAGCATTCCAGGGAAGTTCCAGGCTAAAGGACGCTTGTTAATGGACCGAGTCCAACAAAACCCTGATATGGGATGGAATGACAGCGGAGAATTAGCCATTAAAGGGCAGGTGGTAAATGGAAGCAACATGACTGATTTAGTCAATGATGTGTTACTGGGTCGTAAAAATTTCACTCCCCATGGTTGGCGAGAATTTGGTAGAGCCTTGAGTGACACCAACGTACCACAAGATTGGGTGGGTCATCCAGATCGATGGTCGTGGATCCAACATGGGGAAGATCGAGTGCAGCGATTGATTGATCATAAAAGAACTCGACCTGGAAGTTTGGTGGCCAGAGGAAAAAGACCAGCCACATGTGTAGCAGCTAACTCATGGACGAGATGGGAAAACTAGACAAGTTGTATTACGACCCACAATTACCCAGTGCATTCGGGGGTTTATGTGCTTTGTCAAAAGCTGCCAAGTTGAAACCATCCTCAGTAACATCGTGGTTATCACAACAAGATGCATACACACTACATAAACCTATATGACAGAAATTTCTTAGACGTCGAGTGTTGGTAGGTGGTATCGACCATCAATGGCAGGCTGATCTAGTCGATGTGTCACGCTTGGCCAAGAACAACCGGTGTTGACTTCCATCGATGTGTTTTCCAAATATGCCTGGGTACTACCCTTGAAGACTAAGACGGGTATTAGCCTAGTGACAGCCTTTGACCTGATATTGAAACAAGGCCGAAAACCACAACGCTTGCAGACGAACAAAGGCACAAAATTTGTCAATCGCAAATTTCAGACGTGGTTGAAAGCCAACCACATTCATTTTTTCACAACACACACTGTGGAAACCAAAGCAAGTATAGCAGAACGCTTTAATCGTACGTTGAAAAGCAAAATGTGGCGTTATTTTACTAAACACAACACATTGGATTATCTATCGGTGCTAAAGCAATTAGTCCGCGGATACAATCGGAGCTACCATCAAAGTATTAAACGCACCCCCGAGTCGGTAAAACTTACCAATGAAGAAGAGACTTGGTATACTCAATGTCTATACTGTCATGGACGATGCCCAAACTGTATTGGCGGGTACGTTTTACGAAGCGGAAATGCAACGAGTAGGTGATAAAACCGTGTATTGTGTGGAGAAGGTGTTGAAAGAAAGAAGGCGTAAAGACGGCAAGCAATACTTTGTCAAGTGGTGGGGGTATCCAAGCAGTTTTAAAGGTTGGTCGATCGACTGGAAGTCTATAAAAACTGATGTTGCCGTCGATTCACCATCATACCATGGAAAGCCAGTGTGACAATCATAGCGATCGGGTGTGGACAGTCTTTGGTCCATCCAAACCCAAAGCAGAAATCGTGTTCTTTGCACAAATCATCATCCTCTATACGGTCATAGTCGTCAGCATTTACAATTTATCGGCGGAAAAAGGGGACAGTAATTTATGGACGGCATTACTCAGCAGCAGTTTAGGATACATGCTACCTAACCCAACCATCAAGCATAAAATGACGTCGGTAGTATGACATTCCACTTGACGTTGCCTAGCAATAGCTCCTTGAGATATCACCCAGAGAACACGCTGACAAAATATATCACTCAATAACCCAAGACCATCGATTTGATTGGCGAATGGGAAGTGGGTTTGGCTGAGATACAGTAGCTGGTATAACATTGGTGCCGATGTGGGGTTGACTATTCTGAATAAAAACTTTGTGGAATACATGAATGACTTAGGGGTTATTACTTGTTTGTCTAATCATGACGAAATGTGTCAATTTGCTGACAGGGGTAAAATGGCACATCCTATTTACACTGATATCAAGAAGGGGTATTATAATAGTCCACAAGCCTTGGTGGATACCATGAATCGCCAAATGACGGTCTTAGGGTAATCTAGAGTCCAATTTGGTTACAATCACCAAATACAGAAAGCTGTTATTCATTTGACTGATGATGTGATAGTGGTATTGACTGAGAAATGGAGTCAGATCTTGGGCTTTGACCATACTACCCAAACGGCCTTGCAACAAGTATGCGAGCATATTGTTGATCTGAAAAGTGGTCTGTATGGTTTATACTGCAGTGCAGTACAACCTCAAGTAGCCGACACTGTGACCCCTCTGTTACGCATCATACCCCTTAAAGACGACTTCAAAGGTCTTATGGTGACCCAGACCTATGAGCATATATTTTATTCTCCTGTAATGACCAAATCATTTTCTACTGTGGAAATCGATATAAGAGATGATACTAGCCATCCCATACCATTTGAACGTGGTAAAGTGACAGTGACGTTACATTTTAGGAAAGAGAGAAAAACTTTGTTTTGATATGGCAGATCCATATACACCTTATTATACACACCAAGCTGGAAATGGTTTCCCCGTATTCATGGGGAGTAGGCGACAACGTGGTCATGGTTTGGGTAGCCTCTTTAGCAGTTTGGCTTGTATGGTGATGCCTCTAGTGAAACAAACACTGCACTCATTGGCCAGGAAAGCTGTACCCATCGTCAAAAAAAGTATCATGAAAACAGGAGCCAGGGTGGTCGGAGATGTATTGAAGGGTTGACCTTTGACCAAAAACAATAGTATGTTTTGCTACACAAACTGACAATCTAATCACCACACCATTCTTCTTTGAATAATCCGGGTGTTTGTTTGTCAAATTTTTGATGCTTGAGACAGCACGGTTGATCAACCCAAACTTGACCACTACACTTGGCAGTCACTCATTCCTCACGGTGAGCCTGACAAGTGACCGCTGGCATCCATTGATCCCATTCATGGTAAAATGCCTCTTTCAAGTGAGGTTTGACCACCTCTTCCGAACATCGACCCGAAATGGCAAAATAGGCCGAGTCGGTGTCCATTTCACAATACTGGAAATACACCTATCCACATATTTAGCAACAAATTCAAAGTAAAACTCCAACATCCTTAACTTTGCATATTGGTACACAAAGAAGCCAATTTGATGCGGTAAGTTTAACGATACTGAAGCTTTGGCCATTTCGACTTCGTATGTGGATTCGTCTAGTTCGTTGAGGGTGCGAAACTTTTTATCGTTAATAAGTTTGGCTGCACCATGCTCATCCACATACTTTACATTTCGATGTTTGGTTTGGTTTGTAACCATGCGTCCATAACTTGAATTACCAAGAAGTTTCATGGTATCCGCAACTATAGCTTGGTTGGGATCAGGAATCCCGGAACGCCTACAAAGACACACAATAAAGAAAATAATAAAGGTTTGATAGATACTACATGTTTTGCATCGTAAAAAATAATTCATCTATAAGCTAATGATAATATAAAAAATAAATAAATAAATAAAAATAATAATAATCAGATAAATGTTCATGAAATAATTAATAAATTAAGATTATAAAAAAATAAATAACATAAATAAATGAAAATAATAATAATCAGAAAAATGTTCATGAAATAATTAATAAATGAAGATTACAAAAAAATAAATGAAGTAAATAAATAATATAAATCTTACCTAGCATTTTACACACGGTCTGCAAATTGACGAAACAGGCCTTTTGTTCATATTCCACAGTTTGGTAGATTCGTGTGAGTACCAAACCATGGTTTAGATACCATTTTGATAGTGGAGTGGCCAGTAATAGCTTTTCGCCTCTGTAACTACCGATTAAGGACCTCCATGGTTGCTGTGCACATCAAGGCGTAAAACCACCAGATATGAGAATGCACAGTTTAAGATATTATAGCACTTTCTTTTAATATAAATAAATAAATCATTCGCAAAGGAAAGGGTTTTACCTTCTTTATTTTATGTTTTTCTGCATACGCTCCCATGACAGGTCCGATATCCTCCCGGCAGATGTTTATATTTTTGAAAATGGGTGGCATTTCTTGGAAGTGGTCTTTAAAATCATCTGGGACATGAAGATCTACTTCCACCATACCAAAGAAAGACCCATCTCTGACACGGCTGAGAATTTCCTCTTGGGTCATTGAAGGTAGAGGTGGGGCTGGTAAGGTTTTAATGAAGGCTTTCACCAAGGGTCAGTGTCGCCGCTGGTTTCGCCATTCACACTCCCACTGCTCCACCACAGTATAACCTAATTTTTTCTCAAGTAAGCCGTGTTTTGACGGGTTTCCATCAACAAGTCTGCCATAGGTTTGTTTCGGGTTACATTGTGTGTCTTGCCAGTGCAGGGATGCCCATGCCAGTAACAACCATGAAATTGGTAGATGGTTTGGTTTTGGACACACCAACCGTCCACCGGCCACCGTCGTGCACCAAAACGCTTCTCAAAATGATTGCGTTGGTGACGGATGTGAATGCGGTCAGTATGGGCTACAAAATCCAACCACTCCAATGATATATGGCGGCGATCTGTTGTGATAGGCGCAAAATCTGGAGCAACTCTTCTAACTGGATGACCGCTTGGCATTTCTTGAGCTAAGGTGTAAAGATACAAGGCGTTAACATCATAGCCGACTATACCACGGCATAGTTTGGCCTGGTCCTGATATTGAACTTGTCGGATTTGAGTCACATTCTTTTCATGGTATAGATGAAAAATGATTGATGGCCCACCTACAATGTTATTCTTGATGAGCCAATACAGATCCTCATTTTTACCATCGACTAATGAGAAGAAGCAATCCAGATCCTGGAACATGTAATTCAATGTCAGACCCGGAACACTAATACCCTGTGTAAACATGTTGATATTACGCTCCTCGTAAAATTGACTTTGCTTTGCCAATGCCTCTAGAAATGGGACTACATCAATATTATTGTAATACTTCAAATGATCCTTGAAGCAGTCATCCCCTCAGACTCCCATGCACGCTGACATTCTAAATAGTCCGCTTTCGCTAATGTTTTCATTACGAAGCGTACTATAAAAGTCAGCGTGATAAAGTAGCTCTGTGTAATTCAACTAATCCCATGTGACACATTCATAAGGAAAACAGTCTTTGTTTACACTGCACTGGTACGCTTTCAACTATTTTTCGTAATTGCAACCAGGTGCCAAATAGTTGCAGATATCCAAAAATTTAAAATTGTTAGACTTTAGGCAAAGAATTTTTTTTTAACGACAAAATTAATTGGATCGTATTGTGTGAAGTACCGAATGAGAGCTACCTTGATGGCGTTCAGGTCGTATTTTCCGGAATTAAAACCAATAACGGGTAATTCAATAAAATAACTCTAAAACTTTTCTATGAGTTGCTCCAGTGGATGTTTCCCTTTGGTTGTTCATCCATACATTGGAGTAAGGAGATGTGCTTCTCCTGTAGGATGACATAAGCAGCATCGGCCTCTTGCTTCAAGTGGGTCATCATACGCAACACCAACTCATCAGTATCACCCTCGGTAACAAAGCAAACCGGTCCCTGGAAACCGGGTACATTGCTGCATACGGAGACTGACAAGGGGACATGACGAGCCTCCCATATCACCTTTTCCGAGTTGGTGTGTATGTCTGACCTATCAAAATAACACTCGAAGTCGTGAGTGGTTGGACAGGGATAGGCGGATTCCTCCACTTCAAACCCACCGTCGCGAAGTACATCGAAAATGGTGGGTGGTGGGTGGTAGACCCCCCTGGATATCGGTAAACGGTCTCCGCAATAAATGTGGCTTGGTGCCGATGCAGCATACCCACATGTTCCACAGTTTGCCACGTGTGGTGCAAGCGTAAGACTTGCAATAGTGATCCCGGTTCTGTATATAACTGAAATGTGCCTCGTGGAGGTTGAGGTACATTGCTTCAGCATAGTTAGTAGGGGAGCGCCTCACAAGTGTGGCAACCTGTCAACAAACAATCATGTTAAAGATTCAGTTACGAATTACTCTTTCATTGAGTTAAGCTTCACTTAAATTATTTATATTTCAGCTTACCTGCTCTTCAGTGCATTGGTATACGAAAATATTCACTTCGAAACGCTCCTCCACTTTTCGAGATCGGCCCAAGGAACACCGGCAAATGTTTCAATGACCCCAGTAGGATAGGCCTGTCGAAAAAGCCGTTTCGCCATCGCCTCCAATTCTCGAAGCAGGGCACCATGCTGCTAGGCCAGACAACGAAACAGGCAGTGTATGGCCTACCGGAATTCATATCCGTGACCAACCCTAGAACAGCCTTGTTGTTCCGGATATGGGGTGGCAGTTTGTTAGGGGCAAAACCAATAGGGTGGTCAAGTAACTTGCTGACATAGACTGTCAGATTCGTTACTTTAATAACCACCCACTTGGAATTGGGGCGCTGCTCGCGGGCCCATGTCAGAATATCTCCCTGCTCGATCCGCCTTTCGAAGGCTTCGAAATCATCAGCATTTCTTATGATGACCAGTGCCGGAAGTAGCCGGGCATTATTTATTGAAGAATGAAAGTAGCGGAGTTCACCACTCTCATTATTCCTCAAGATAAAGCCGTAGCTGGCATTTATTTTGATGGCCACTTGTTGACGATCGAACATGACCTCTCTAAGTATGGGCATTGGAATGCGGAAATCGAAATTAAAAACATCCTGCAATGGCTGTATACGGACGTAAGTCCGGATGGCATTGCCGTGCCTATGTTCGAGCTCCGCGATTCCGGTTGCCAGAGCATCTGAAAGAAAGAGAGAGAAAGAGAGGTAAACAAATCACCTCATTGATTCTAATTAATCACATACAACAATATGAAAAGATCATTCCTGGTTAATCTTCATTCCCCATAGCCCCGGCGCCTCGCTGAACGTCGTTGATTACCACGTTTGCTTGGTTAGCTTCAACTGTAAAATAGAAATAACTGGTGCTAGGCGAAATTCCATCGTGATATGTTGGTATATATTTGTTTCATATATCGCCGACTGCCGTGCGCATAAGCTTTAATTAGGTTGATCACGGGTTGCGCATGCGCTGTGAGGCCTAAACCTCATTTTTAATTACGACTTTACTAGGACTGAACCTCACCGCTTCAAGTGAGTTAGGAGTGCACCATAATGATGAATCGGATTGGTGAGTAATAAACTTTTCATTTTTAAAAGCTAGTACATTTGTTTCACAACACCATCAGGACGCATGAAAATACCAGTGTGGTTAATACATTTGTTTTTTATTTATTATTTCATTTCATTATTTCATATAGGGTCATTCCCCCGAATGTTACAACTTCCACACTGTGGCACCTGTCATAATTACATTTTCCCCACAGTAAACACCGGCCTAATAGATCGAAGGATATCGATCACGGGAACTACTTGGGGTTCTTGATACATTTTATAACCTCTGTAGAGGTCACAAGTTCTTGTGCCACAAGATCTAACACGCGTGCATATAAATCAAATGGTGGGAAAGCGGTTTCCTCAAGTTTGATGAATCAAACTCTGTAAATTTCTTTCATCACTTCAGTCTCATCCAGAGTCAGTCCCCCATTTTCCATGTATTTCGATCTTAGATCCATATATACTTCACCTACTTCACTTGGGGTCATTCTCAACCAAACTGGCTTTCTGCGACGGCTATCAACAACAGCAACAAAATAGATGGATAATCAGATAGATATCACGATATATATATATATATATATATATATATATATATATATATAGATATATATATATATATAGATATATATATATATATATATGCATATATATATATATATATATAGATATGTATATATATATAGACATATACATATATATATATATATAGATATATATATATATATATATATATATATATCTATATATATATATAGATATATATATATATATATATATATATATATATATATATATATATATATACACACACGACAAATGAATATACTCACGATATATTTGGTTTCTGGATGAGACCATTTTCTTAACGACTATGCTGTGATGATCTGGCTCAGGAGTGATTTCTCTCTCGTAAGATGAGCTCCGTTGACCACTTACGATTGGTATCGTATTTATATGCGACAATTATTCAGGAATAAGAAGGCGTCTCCCATATAATTTTGTATTTCAAAACCCCACTCGATTGTTTTCAGTAATCCCAGTAAGCGGGTCAGAATGTACCAGCATAATTTACTTATGATCGGAAGAGGAGATTCCCCTGATTATAGATAAGGGTGTGTGTGTGTGTGTCAGGCGAACTCAGTTCTTAAGTTTGTGTTAAGTGTGACAACAAGCTATTAGTGAGGTGTCATGGTCATATGATAATTGTCAAGCATAGGGAGTCTTGTGTGTGAGTGTCAGGCGAACTCAAATCTTAAACTCGTGTTAAGTATTAGAACTAGCTGTTAGATAATTGTCGCATGATGAGGGCTATGCGGGTGGTGAAAGCTGTCGTCACCACTGAAGGAAGCTTTTTGATTTCATACACAAACTGACTTGGGGAAAGATTTCGGTTTGGAATTATCGCTGATTCTTTTGGAATAAGCAAAGTTTGGGAAAGTTTCTTCTCTGAAGGGGTAAGTTTGTTTTTTATCATCAGTCCCATGTAACAGAAATATCAATTCGTTTTGCGCGCCATTTACATCGGGATGCGTATATCGCCGGCATTGTATTTGATTGTGTTATACTTACTTTGGCATCATGGTCTAACATTTGTAACACATGAATAAGTGCTTCATCACACAAACGCACTCCTTCACATGTTAAAGCTTCTTTACACCCTTCATCTTTGCTTACATACTAACCTCATGAAAGCTACGTCATTACCACCTGGCGTGGGCTTATTACATGATCAAGGATCTTTAACTCAAATGGCGGACTTCAAATACATTCTCAACGCATTGTTATTCCCAAGTATTGCATTAGGAAAGGCTCATTGTCATTAAACTTTGAAGACATTCTTAATCCCCATTGTCATTCACACTAATTAACATCTCAATAGCAGACTTCACAGATCTTCTTCATTCCAGCCGATTTTGCATCTATTACAGCTTACAGCTTATTCGCATAGTTACAACTGTATTCCTTCCACAGATGTACATAACACCCATTGTTACTCTCAGTCATAAATATTAACTTAACCTCTTTACTAACATGTGGCGTGGGTACATCATTTGACTAGAAGTCTTACACTAAAGGATATACTCAACCCATTGTTATTCTCATGTATTTCTATTGAACCCCACTCATTACCTTTAAACACTCCTTTCATCAACAACACATCTAAACAAGGCCTTACATCATATCACGTGGACACATAGCATCACCACGTGACACAAGTCCAAACACGTCACATGAACACGTGGTCCACGCGTGGGGGGAACAAGGGGATGGGAAGGTCATGGGGGGGCTCTAGTATAACATATACAAAAGGTCATCCGGTGTTTCCTGTGCCTCCTTAACTACTCACAACCAACTGCTGCATCGTGAGTCTTGCAGAAATTTTAAAAATAGCGTCTAAGTTAGTAACGCTAACAACAGCTGTGTTCATCATATACATATCATGTATATTGCTTCAATTGGAGCAAATATTGTGAACAGCAGAGCAGACGAAAATGTTCTTTATATTTAACATTTTTCGATCGAAACAAATGACGAATGGGCAGGTCAAAGTGATGAGCATCAGCGGCGTTGTTTTCCACAAATTGAATGCGTGCAACGCTAAACGCACACCTATATTAACGTATTCAATAAAGTGTTGACTGAAGGAATATATAACTCAGTCTATGCTAGGTTTTAGTGCATTAAATTACCTATGGATATTCATTACTACGCTGCATGCTGATCAGCTTATTTATTACATCGTCAATAGGTTCAGCCTGATGGGCTGGCTATGACTGACAGATCAATTATTATGATTGGGTCTACGATTGTTCATCATTCGAATAACGCGCCAAGGCTTGTTATCTTTGCGGTTGATGACGACCAATCCTCTGAAAAAGTTAAGTGAGATAATTAGTTAATGGTTACTGGAATATTTTGCTAAAGATATTGCTTGGCGTTAGCGGACTGGTAAACCATACCTGATGTGGGTGTTACCAAACTCATAATGGTCTCTGACTATCGCCCAGTTGTTGTTGATGACAATCACCTCATCACATCCAATATGGATTATTGATCCCTCTTTGTCTTTAAACTCGCCATTCAAGTATGAAGCAATTACTGTCACAAAATGCAAACACACAATAAGTAACTCCATATATGTTACTATTACTTAAGCGTTCATTTGCGAAAACTTTGCTGTATTATGTCTGAATGTTATAAATTGAGAACTGATATTACAGTGCCCGAGAGTTGATTATAATAATGATATTGATAATTACTGCATCATTTATGCACTAGAAGTAAAACATAATTGCTTGCCTTTTCAACGATGATGATATATTACAATGCGTAACAACAGACAGCATTAGTGCATTGCTTATTTTACAAAACGACATTAATCCTTGACTTTTTCCACATTTATGTCCCACAAAGTACGTCATCAGACTTACCTTCATTGCCAACCATGTCATCCTTGTCGTGCATCGCAAATATGCAATCTTTGGTGTAAAAGTCCTTGATTTTATCTAATTTGCCTTCGTTGTAGATTCTCTCCAAAGAGCGCATCCCTTCAACCACTGAGTTACCAATCGCTGGTACGGTTGCAAAATAAAACAATTTAACATAACATGACATGAAAGCGAGTTGATATAGAGTACAAATGTGTTTACACTTGATATGCTTTGCTTTTGTTGAATCATCATAAATACTTACTTGTGTCGCCAAGTATCTTGCAGTCGTTGCTAGCAGTTGCCAGGCCAATTGCTAGCATGCAGACACACAGTGTGTCCAGAGCCATAGTAAACCTGAAATATTCACACGCTGAGTAAAGAGATCCAGTGGATGCAGTCGCCTGCTCTGTTCCGACCATTGCTTATTTATCAGATTCCCCGTAGCAGATGGTTGCGTTGGTAACAATAAAGCCACACCTCACCGATGCTCAATCAGTAAAATAACAATTAATACAACAACGGGTTCTATATCATCGGAAGACAACTTCAAAGTACTGACAGAGCGGATGCGACATATTTACTAACTAGTGCTTTTGATATCTCTTTTATTACCATTGTGATGCAGTTTGACGGATATCTTTGATTGTTCTGTTTGTAACGCTCCTGCTACCTCCGATCACCTTACGTAATAAATATTGGATTACGCTTCAACAATACAATGAGAACACATTGCTTGTGGGTCAATAACCCTCGTGTTGAAATTGGAAGCACGTTAAGAACTATCGTCGTATGCAGAACCAGTGCTGGCATTTAAACACTCGAACAGTTCATAAAGGTTGTGCACCACGTGCAACTGATGCTGCTTTTATGATTGCATATATGACAACGCAGGCATTGAATGCTTGCTATGAAGGTACATCGTAATTACTATAGTATACGAAGGGCGCAATATGATATTTCAATATACAATGTTTCATCGCACGTAGGCTGTTCAGTTGGATTAGCTTTGTCTTGTGGTACCAACTCTCGATATCCATGACTTATCTAGGTATGGAATGGCAATATAAGATGCATTGGTGAAGCGCTTTATAACGTTTGCGTTGTTAATGGACCTAGTGCACATTGCCTGCGCAAGAGGCATTGGGAAGAATAATGGATATTTGTACATAACTATCATATTACACGAAATACACAGATATTACGCGTTGGATTAAAGCGCAAAATCAGGATAAATACCAATATCAAGAGAGCTTGCATTGTTAATTAAGGATCCAACATAGGTCTATCATAGCTGGTACAGCGGATCATATTATCCGTCGGTTGTATAAAACACGTTTGTACACAAACACCAAAAGAAAGCCTATGTATGTATGTATGTATGTATGTATGTATGTATGTATGTATGTATGTATGTATGTATGTATGTATGTATGTATGTATGTATGTATGTATGTATGTATGTATGTATGTATGTATGTATGTATGTATGTATGTATGTATGTATGTATGTATGTATGTATGTATGTATGTATGTATGTATGTATGTATGTATGTATGTATGTATGTATGTATGTATGTACAACAAGCAA
>CM067356.1:13467209-13469709 GCA_034190875.2 Urechis unicinctus
ATCAAAACAAAAAACATTGGTTAACAAATGCGATACAATAATCATACACGCCGAATATATTGATATGAATCCCATTCACAATACTTTCCATCTGCAATTTATATTCAAACTTGATATTTGGTGCGTTCTGCTCAGATGTCAAACGACGAGACGACGGCCCTTTAACATGAATTCCAATGCAATTTGATAACAATGTTTTGAACTTATGTTCGGCTTCATTAATTGATGACGTGTTCCTCTGGGAATAGTCATCGATACATTCACCGTCCAATGGCAAAACCTAGTTAGTCATCTATTGTTTATTTAGAGAAAACTGTTTTATAAAAGGCCTTATCTATTTTAAATTCCTCCAATGGAAAGATACGAACATAAAAGTAGCAATAACTAAACAAATTTTGAGGTATGATTTCTGCTCCGTAGCGACACTAATTTTGGCGGGAAATTGACATACTAGGTTTTGTCATTGGATTAGAAACAAAATTAATGGAATATACAATGAGGAAACCCAGTAGGTAATTTGGTAATATAGAATTCATGAGGAATAGTAGGAATATATGGTACTGATGAGATACATTGAGATAATCAGTATATTATCGAGTAGAATTACTTCAATATGATTGACTTATAATGCTGTAGAAATGTTCAAGTAAGTCACCGTTTTACTCATGTTCCACTAAGTCCTCTATTTCGGTTTCAAGAAGCTTTTGCCAGAATTTGATCTTGGCAGTCGGTGCAACCCTCATAAGTTTAAGGATGGCATTCTTCTTCTGAACAGGAATTCCACGAGCTAGAGCTTGAGTGTCGAAATCGGGGCGAAGAAAATCTGCCTGTTTGTAATCTTCATCAAACGAGAGTTTGTAGTCCATACCCCGACTGCCCTTGCAAATCTGCGATAGCAGCGGTAAGGAACAGGTCTTGTTTTTCCCGGGCATGTTTTTGTTGGCCTGTAAAATCGTAAATGTCACCCGCATTTATCAACATAGGTATGATATCCTTCCCCATCTTTAATTATCAGTCAGAATCGAGCATTCTGATTGGCTATTGGAAATACTAGGTTTGCCATTATAAAGGCCAGTAACCGACTGACTTGCTAGGTTTTACCATTGACATTTAAGCATCTACGATCCACTTTTGCAGATTTTGTTATAGTATAAAGATGTGACAGAACCTATTAACACAAAAAATGACACAAACTCAATTTTGACCAAAAACTGACTTACTAGGTTTTGCCATTGGAGGACAGACATGTGCTCGATATTTAGTAATTCTTAAACAGTCGCCGTTGGCTGATTGTTGGCAGATTTAAATTCGTGGATAGCTGCTTTTATTAATCTTCGATTCCGAATATGCATAGAGACTATTACACGTTCAGTGTAAAAATCCTTGCGATCCTTATTATGTTTTGATATCGGCGACTTAGAAACAACCGTTTTGTTGGCCTGCGTAGTAGTACCTGTATATATAAAAGTACATTCAAAACATATTAAATGCTTAATTATGGACTTAGGATCTAAATGTGTTAATAGATCTAACTCTAAGACTTGATATAATAGCCGAAGCATCCCGATTCGTGTATGCCCTCTGAATCATGGCGAATTGACGCATGATCTAGTATATCCAACCTATGCGGACTGTGTACTTCTTACCGGTAAGGCTACGGACTATTCTATGTCCCCATTCCCATAAGATCACACACCCCGACTGGCACCACTCTCTCTGGCTCAAAGGTCTTGTGACTTTGGCCAATCGGGGGCTCGCCTTGCAAACGCGTTTGACTTAATCAGGATATCGCCGACTAAACGCACATTGTTGTTCGCCCTTTTTGTTACGCTGAAGTAATGGGGCGCCACGCGCGAAAGTGGCCCAAGAGCGCTGATTGGCCCATGGAACCACGGAAAATACAGAGCATTGTCTTATTTGGAAAGAGGGTTTTTCCCGTTGGTGCACTTGGTCACATGTATTGCACACAGACTCTGAGGCGGTGGAGAATAGCGAACTCCCCGAGTCGAGGGATGTACACTCGTTACGGACAGCTACGACTGAGTTAAGATATTGTCACGATAAGTTATATGGATGGCTACCGATATCAAACCTTTAAGCTACTACTGGTTTTACATTTACTAGGGATACATCGATGGAAAGGTTCTCATTTATAGATCTCCAATGGCCGCAACCACCTTTTGGAAGATATTTTCACTATAATTATTTATTTCAATTGTCTTTGGGAAAGTGAAAAGGTTTTGTCCAATGTTAATAGGAATGTAGCATGCTACCTTATGAAAAATACGAAGCGCGGTTGTGGAAGTGAAAATATGCGAGCATCTACTATGCAGCCTTATATGGACCACATAATATGTGTAAATCTAATTATAACAGATATTCATCCAGGAAACTGCTTGATGCAACATGCGCAGGCAACCTGTGCCCATGTCATAGTATTGGTAATAAATGCTCACTGTGGTAGTATATCGAAATAGCTTATTTATTGTCAGTTGCTATA
>CM067356.1:13474709-13534197 GCA_034190875.2 Urechis unicinctus
TGCTGTAGAAATGTTCAAGTAAGTCACCGTTTTACTCATGTTCCACTAAGTCCTCTATTTCGGTTTCAAGAAGCTTTTGCCAGAATTTGATCTTGGCAGTCGGTGCAACCCTCATAAGTTTAAGGATGGCATTCTTCTTCTGAACAGGAATTCCACGAGCTAGAGCTTGAGTGTCGAAATCGGGGCGAAGAAAATCTGCCTGTTTGTAATCTTCATCAAACGAGAGTTTGTAGTCCATACCCCGACTGCCCTTGCAAATCTGCGATAGCAGCGGTAAGGAACAGGTCTTGTTTTTCCCGGGCATGTTTTTGTTGGCCTGTAAAATCGTAAATGTCACCCGCATTTATCAACATAGGTATGATATCCTTCCCCATCTTTAATTATCAGTCAGAATCGAGCATTCTGATTGGCTATTGGAAATACTAGGTTTGCCATTATAAAGGCCAGTAACCGACTGACTTGCTAGGTTTTACCATTGACATTTAAGCATCTACGATCCACTTTTGCAGATTTTGTTATAGTATAAAGATGTGACAGAACCTATTAACACAAAAAATGACACAAACTCAATTTTGACCAAAAACTGACTTACTAGGTTTTGCCATTGGAGGACAGACATGTGCTCGATATTTAGTAATTCTTAAACAGTCGCCGTTGGCTGATTGTTGGCAGATTTAAATTCGTGGATAGCTGCTTTTATTAATCTTCGATTCCGAATATGCATAGAGACTATTACACGTTCAGTGTAAAAATCCTTGCGATCCTTATTATGTTTTGATATCGGCGACTTAGAAACAACCGTTTTGTTGGCCTGCGTAGTAGTACCTGTATATATAAAAAAGTACATTCAAAACATATTAAATGCTTAATTATGGACTTAGGATCTAAATGTGTTAATAGATCTAACTCTAAGACTTGATATAATAGCCGAAGCATCCCGATTCGTGTATGCCCTCTGAATCATGGCGAATTGACGCATGATCTAGTATATCCAACCTATGCGGACTGTGTACTTCTTACCGGTAAGGCTACGGACTATTCTATGTCCCCATTCCCATAAGATCACACACCCCGACTGGCACCACTCTCTCTGGCTCAAAGGTCTTGTGACAGTTTGGCCAATCGGGGGCTCGCCTTGCAAACGCGTTTGACTTAATCAGGATATCGCCGACTAAACGCACATTGTTGTTCGCCCTTTTTGTTACGCTGAAGTAATGGGGCGCCACGCGCGAAAGTGGCCCAAGAGCGCTGATTGGCCCATGGAACCACGGAAAATACAGAGCATTGTCTTATTTGGAAAGAGGGTTTTTCCCGTTGGTGCACTTGGTCACATGTATTGCACACAGACTCTGAGGCGGTGGAGAATAGCGAACTCCCCGAGTCGAGGGATGTACACTCGTTACGGACAGCTACGACTGAGTTAAGATATTGTCACGATAAGTTATATGGATGGCTACCGATATCAAACCTTTAAGCTACTACTGGTTTTACATTTACTAGGGATACATCGATGGAAAGGTTCTCATTTATAGATCTCCAATGGCCGCAACCACCTTTTGGAAGATATTTTCACTATAATTATTTATTTCAATTGTCTTTGGGAAAGTGAAAAGGTTTTGTCCAATGTTAATAGGAATGTAGCATGCTACCTTATGAAAAATACGAAGCGCGGTTGTGGAAGTGAAAATATGCGAGCATCTACTATGCAGCCTTATATGGACCACATAATATGTGTAAATCTAATTATAACAGATATTCATCCAGGAAACTGCTTGATGCAACATGCGCAGGCAACCTGTGCCCATGTCATAGTATTGGTAATAAATGCTCACTGTGGTAGTATATCGAAATAGCTTATTTATTGTCAGTTGCTATAAACTCAACAGCACATGTCCTGGCGATGTGTATATTCTGTTCCAGATAGTTGGGATGTGTTTCGTCTATGTAATGGTATGCTCAACAAACTGCTGCATCGTGAGTCTTACAGAAATTCTAACAATAACTTCTAAGGAAGTAACGCTAACGCTAACAACAGCTGTGTTCATCATATTTTGAGTGAATATTGCTTCCATTGGAGCAAATATTGTGACCAGCAGAGCAGACAAAAATGTTCGTTATAGCAAATGACGAATGGGCAGGTCAAAGTGAGTGTTTGTATGTATGTATGTATGTATGTATGTATGTATGTATGTATGTATGTATGTATGTATGTATGTATGTATGTATGTATGTATGTATGTATGTATGTATGTATGTATGTATGTATGTATGTATGTATGTATGTATGTATGTATGTATGTATGTATGTATGTATGTGTGTATGTATGTATGTATGTATGTATGTATGTATGTATGTATGTATGTATGTGTATGTATGTATGTATGTATGTATGTATGTATGTATGTATGTATGTATGTATGTATGTATGTATGTATGTATGTATGTATGTATGTATGTATGTATGTATGTATGTATGTACAATATCAGCTCTACCATCTGCACATCTGCGATGTGGAAACGAATAAGTAAGCAATGGTTGGAACAATTAAAGAGACAGAATCAATTGGAGTTTTCTACCCAGCATTTGAGAATTTCAGGTTAATCATTAGTCTCGCTGTGTTTGTGTTTGCTAGCTATTGGCTTAACGTCTGCGATTGGTAGTAGAATGACCAAGAGGAAGCTCTTTTAGGAGGCACTCTCCAACGAAGGCAATTTGGATCAGCTCAAAAACCTTTTAACCGATGATTATATAATTGCGATGCATGATGAAGATGACATTGGTGGCATTTAAGGTCATCCTGTGAGAATTCACGAAATGTTTTGAGGAAACTGCAAGAGATTCGTGTTGCTCTGCGTCATTTGTTATAAATATATGTACTCTGATGCTGGCTTCTGTGACGTCCTTTAATATTTCATCATCATTGAATTGATTGTTTCTTTGTGTTCAAAAATAAAACAAAACATGAGTTTTCTAGGTTCTGACGTATGATTGCTGCTATGGTTAGAGCATGGTTTTAATGACATATGGAGTTGGATATTTTGCAACACAGTTTCATTTTGTGTTTGAATTTTGTACCAGCAATTGGCAATTACATTATAGGCAAGTTTAGAGGATTAAAGGAGCAACTGTACATTTAGCATGTGATGAGTTGATGGTCATTAACGATAAATTGGCGATTATAAGGGAACATTTTGAGTTAGGGGGTACTCACATCAAGAATGGTATGACCGTCAACGCCAAGCTATATTAGCAATAAAAAAGCCTATAAACATTAACTAATGGTCTCTATTTTAACTTAGCCAAGGTATCGATCGTCGCAAACCGCGATAGATGAATAACCGCAACCGACTCACTCTTTGATATGGAACTTGTTGTCATTTACGGTGTAGTCAGAATCTTATAACACGATGTAACTACTTTTATTCAAGCGCAATACTCTTTGAATAATGTGAATAGCAGCTATTTTCCAAGATGTATATTGCTGTTGTCACATAATTCAAATATAGATTATATGCATTAATGTGATGCAAGCAAGCTATCAGAGTGTAAAACTAACCCAACATCATAATTATACTGAGTATTAATGACACACATAAGCTCCTTCCTTTTGTTGTTGCATAATATGTAATATGCCGCTAGTGCTTATAATTACAACATCATTGAATGCCTCTGCTCAGGGAAACACAAGTCGATGAATGACATGAGACATGCCTGGTATTATCACGCAATGGGCAAGAAAATTCCCCACCTATGTAAATGTAGCAAATTTCAATGTTTACATATGTCCTTCAAGACCATCACCAACTCCTATCTTAAGATACGCTCAGATATGCTATTTGAAGAAGAGAAAATAGCTATGTCACTGCATATATTGTGATTGGTTCATGAAAAGTTCGATAAATGGCCAGGAAGATACCTGATTTGATCTATTGTAACATTTGCACAATCACTAATGTGTTCTCATTGCGGTTATAAAATCATCATATCGAAGGTTTTAATAAATATATAACGAGGATCGGCTTCACATCAGGCATTTATATATCTAATCAGCGTATGTAGCCAGATAGTGTCCCTTGATCATCGCAACACGTGTACCTATCACAGCATGTTAACCAACATGACAGGAAGTTATTCAGCGAACTGGTACAAAGGTGTACAAACAATCAGTGCACATGTAATATTATAGGTGATAACTGCTTACTACTAGCGAAGATCAATATGGTTTATTATCTGTTTGGGAACGCTCCCAATCACACCTGTCTAGAAGCTGCAGCAACCTGATTGTGACTCCGATATTAACTTGTGTGCACATGAAATGGTACAGATAGATTTCAACACAAACATCTCAAGTAGTAACGTTCAAAACAGTAGTTGGACGAATGACGAATGAGCAGGTCAAGAAAGAGAACGCCAATGAAGTAGTTATTCAATGATACACTGTACCGATACCCTGAGGTTTATAGAACGGCGTAGGCGGTAATAATTCCAGTAATTTACAGTTCACCAGGCGAAGCGATATACGACGGTTCAATAACCCTAATACGGTATTCTATATGCAAGAGCTCGCTAAAGTATAATAAAGCCACAACATTTGATCTCGTGACAATTAAAGGAAGATATGCAGCGAGTTACTGTCTATTGCTTGTTGTACATACATACATACAGACATACATACATACATACATACATACATACAGACATACATACAGACAGACAGACATACAGACAGACATACATACAGACATAGACATACATACATACATACATACATACAGACATACATACATACAGACACATACATACAGACATACATACATACATACATACATACATACATACATACATACAGACAGACAGACATAACATACATACATACATACATACATACATACATACATACATACATACATACATACATATATATAAATACATACATACATACATACATACATACACATACATACATACATACATACACAACAGACATACATACAGACATACATACATACATACATACAGACATACAGACATACATACATACAGACATACAGACATACATACATACATACATACATACATACATACATACATACATACATATATACATACATACAAACATACATACATACATACATACATACATACATACATACATACATACATACATACATACATACATACATACATACATACATACATACATACATACATACATACATACATACATACATACATACATACATACATACATACATACATACATACATACATGCAGGCATATATACATACATTCGTTCACGCATACATGCATTCAAACATACATGCCTGCACAATTGCATGCCTTTGATATAACATTTGCCATGGCAATAGGTCGATAGTTACTTATACTACATGACGGGAATAGTCACACAAGGTCGATAGCAGTCTGAATTGGGAGTACACAAAAGCCGTCTGGAGAGTAGGCCGTGTTCTCCCCACCGGGGTGAAGGTGAATGTTGTTCCCAAGCACCTTGGTGTTGTATTTTTTCTCAATAACCGCAATTGTAACCTCCTCAAAGGCCTGGCCCCAGAGGCAGGGGACGCTAAGGCGACCACCCTCGTTGCTAGTTTTTTCAACCAACTTCTCACCATAGCTGCTGAGGTAGTTTTGTCCGATGACGAAGGAGTAGTCACTCCCACCAATGTAGTTTTTTCTTTTATTCTCCCACTGAGTTGTCTTATGTCTGATCCCACCATGACTGGTACAGAACAACTTAATCGCTTGTTCCATTACCAAGCTAAACCTTATGCTCTCTACTATTTAAATAGACCGGTAACAGGATGTCTGCCTGCAAATAAGGCCCTCTTAATGCTCCAACCGCTCCATAAGATCATTGTTCTTAACCTCCATATCTCTCACCAGTTCCACAAGGCCATCATACTTGGTCTCCATATCTCTCAGTTTACACTCCAGGTCTATTTTTTCGTCTTTCATATAATCTGTATCTAACATTAACTCTTTCACACCACCCTCAAGTTCAGTAATACCCTCTTCTGTATTCATTTCTTTACATTATACCCTCATTTATTCAATAGGCTGATTAATATGTGCACGTTATGATTGGCGGCTGTGATTCATATGTGCACGTTATGATTCATAGCGTTCATATATACACGCTATGATTAGAGCATACACCTGTTTAGGGTGTACATAGCATATTTTAAGCTAATTAGTCGCTACAAATGTAATTAACAGAAATTAAAAAAATCTTAAAAACAACCCATTTTGACGGTGTATTGGGAGAGCCAGTCTATCCAAGTGTTATCCTCAATTAAAGCTCTAAGGAATCAGAGAGTGTTTTATTGTTGTTATGAACACCCGTATTTTTTTACACCCAAATGCTAATCATTATATAGCACCAAGTTATCACACTGATGTTTTCTGTTGGTAAGACACTGCAGGGCTCCAGTTGTCAAGTGCCTTTAACCTTTTTTTTTGTGAGTCTACATAGGTCTTTGTTGCATATTTGGAGAAGTCAGCGTTGAGTTCCATAAATACTTGCTTTTATTGACATCTTGTAAATTGAAGAACAACACCAATAGGATAGTCGTGATTGTTCAATATACGTCCCTTACTATCTCTTATCTATCCCTTACTAACTCATTCACAGCTCCGACAGTAACACGTTTTGACACAGGATTAGCTATGTTTGTGGTTATGATATCAACGAAAAGAGACAAGCGTAGTGGGTGCACCATCAAGTAAGTTTTGCCTGGTACTGACTTGATCAAGGTGGACATAAAGTGGGTTAAAGATGCTAAAGTTCACGGGCCAGACACCTCTGTAAAGACCTGAAGGAATCCATCCTCCACCCAGACCGGCATCAAGACCTAATATTTTTAACACACCGTCACATTGTAAAGACCCAGAAGGAGGAACTGAGAGGGTAACAATCCCTGTTGAATCATCAACCTCCAAACTAGGACCTAAAGTATCAATAGATTCAATTTCCTCCTGTATACGCTTGAAGCTCCAGAGGCCAGGCGGGAGACCAGAAAGATTTAACGCCTCTGACCCAGAACCATCTGGCAGCCAAAGAACGGGCACAGCTGATTCAATGTTATACCAGCCCACAGTATACGTGATTGACCTAAGACCTACGTATTGTCAATAGGATTTTGCAGGGACACAGCGTTGTTGCTTTGAACATTTGACAGAGTGTGATACATAGCACTATGAATAAACAAGCCTTTAGTTTCATTACGAATAGAACATACAAACCCGGCCCGAGTATACGTACCCCATATTGCCCGTGAGGATCTGACACATCTCCTCATCCAAGTGAAATCGGATAATATCACAGATGCGTTTGGTGTAGCTGCGGCCGATACATGTTCTGCCATCCAACCAGCCACCTTTGCAGCTGACTTAAGCAGCCATGATACAATGGAGCCAATGATTCCTGGAAGGGCGACTGCTGGCTTACTGGCTAGGCTCTTCAGGGCGTTTGCCAAGGAGTTCAGCTGCTTTTTAATCCACTCTTTTAAGCCGGGCGGCGGCAGCGTTGGTTCCAGGGTTGGACTAGTGCTCCCTCCGCCCGTCAAAGCAACTACCAGGGTCGAGATTGCTAATCCAACTGCAGTGAGGATGGAGGCGATTGTTATATCTTGCTACCAGAACAGTTATCGTCACATACATTTCGGTCACGTTACTAGTAAAATGTCGATGCAGTTTGTCTTAAAGAAAATGCACTTGACCACAATCTATATTTTCTCATATGCCTTGCGAGTATGTTGCGGCTCTGCATAGTGGTCAGAAATGTTGCAACACGTATATACTCCTAACACTGTTTAGGCTAATTTACTGGTATCAATATGGCAAGCAGGGACAATATTTGTCTGGTGTTGTATTACCATAGCACTTGCTTGTATCAATATCAAGAAATACTCGAAGGTGGGAGATTTATATGGAGTTTCGCCACATTATGATTAAGAAATACTTTAACTGTGAAACTCAAACCTTGTTCTGTTTGCTATATAATGTTGTGATAGAAAGAGAATTTCCATGGTTTTGACGTTGAACTTTTAGAATACAGTGCAGCATTGACATGTAGCATAAATGCAAAGATGTTCACTTCACCAAACAAATTATTGCTAGAGATGTCGAAAATACTTGCAAACTGTCCCGAATGATGGCTATAAGCAGAGATGCAAGGACGTTGACGCAATACTCCCAATAGATGACAAAACAGTTCAAGAAAGTGAATAGCAGCTATTTTCCAAGATGTTTATTGCTGTTGTCATATAATTCAAATACTGAATCAGCATTAATGTGTTGAAAGCAAGCTGTCACATTGTTAATTTCATGTTATACTTACACAACGTTTTAATTATACTGAATATTAATCGCACACATAATCTCCATCCTTTTGTTGTTGTATTACTGTAATATGCCGCTAGTGCTTATTATTACAACAACATTGAATGTTTCTGCTCAGGGAAACATGAGTCGACGAATGACATGAGACATGTATGGTATGATCACGCGATGGGCACGAAACATTCCCACCAATGTTAACGTAGCAAATTGTTCTGCCAGTAACACCGTTTGTTGATGCAATCTGTCATTGTGTATTACTACTACGACCTTATCTTATTATAAGATATCGTCATCTAACAATGCGCCTACACAAGACATTATCGCAGTGTCAGCCCAAACTCACTGTGCCTAAAGAGCGACTGTGCGTCACATGTTGACAAACAACTTCAATTGCTTCGTTAATTTCTACCTTGTCGAGTATCAGGTATAGTAAAGGCTATCAAAGACTGTCCCACAATGGACATCATGTTTTTATTGCCCATTCTATTACCTTGGAGTCTTTTGCTGACCCGAAACTTTAATTGCTTCGTTCATGAGTGCTATGCTAGTTAAAGGTTTGTCTGATCCGACAAACGAATCTTCGTAACCATTCACATAAGTTATAACCCTCAGGTGGATCCCAAATAATCAGGATCGGCATTCTTGCCCCGTCGTTACCCCCTTGTTGATCCAATGGGTGTCCATAGAATATGATTTAGTGGACAATTTTAAGAAGATCGGATGCTAAAGGTTATATTTATTGGTTGCTCTCTCCTTAATCATTTGCGTTATGTGGGTACATACACTCAATTATCTTTTGCGTTACTGCTAATCTGATTATTACTGTCACTGTTGACTTGGTTACAGTAAAGGTTATCTCAACTCATTTAGCATTTATAATGTATGTGAACGGAATATGAGTCACGTTAAACATGTCAAGCTGTAAAACATGTTATATATCAAGCCTGAAGTAAACGTTTCCATACTATCAAAAACTGTCCTCTCGTTGGAAGGTGGTGTCATATGTGTGAATCTATGAAATACGTAATGAGTACGTCTTACAGAAAATGGACTTTAACGGTAAACTTTACATGTCTACCGAGATATTGTTTATTTAAAAGAATACCATACATATAGAAAATGGGGTAATGTCAGCTATATCAGTCAACAATACACTCATTTCTGTGACAAGAGTGGATTCTCAGCAACGACCAGTGAGGTCCCTTTGATCCCTACAGAATGTGCTATATTTTGGTAGACAAGAGTTCTACGACTTTGAACATCCACTTTATGTAGTTTTAATATGCGTTGGAAATATTTGCAAGTGATTCTCCGTAAATTAATACGGCCATACCGAGCTATCAATACAGTAGTGTCAAAGAACACTTTGATATTTTTGTTGCTTGATATGATGGAAACCAGATCAATGTAGAAAGCATCAGCGGCTTGGTGTTTCACATATGTTATGCATTCAACGCAAATTGCACACTCGCACCTTTATAGTATTCAAAGAGGTATTCGTGAAGAAATAACTAACTAATTTGGTTTTAATGCAATAAAACACCCATGCATATTCAAACCAACGCCACATGCTGATCAGCTTATTTATTGCATTGTCATTAGATTCAGCCTGATGGGCAATGACTGCCAGTTCAGTTTTAATGGTTGGGCCTACGATTATTCATAATTCGAATAATGTGCCAAGGATCGTTCTCCTTGCTGTTGAAGAATACCAATCCTCTGAAAAAATTAAGAGAGACAATTAGTTAATGCTTATGGGAATATTTATTAAATATATTGCTTGGTGTTAGCGTACTGGTATGCCATACCTGATGTGGGTGTTACCAAACTCATAATGGCTTCTGGCTATCGCTCAGATGTTGTTGATGACCATCACCTCATCACATCCAATATGGATTGTTGATCCCTCTATGTATTTAAACTCTCCGTCCAAGTATGTAGCAATTATTGTCACATAATGCAAATGTAAAATGGAACCAGCTTGCTAATAAGTAACTCCATAAATGTAAACATCACTTTAGCGTCCATTTGCGAAGCATTTGCTGAATTATGCCTGAATTCTATCCACTGAGAAATGATGTTACGGTCCCAAAGAGTTAAATGCTGATTATTAAATTGATAGTAGCTGCATCATTCTACACTAAGCACTAGAAGTATAAGTATTTTTTTTTCTTTTCAACGATGATGAAATGTTACAATGCGTCACAATTATTTCCCACAAAATGCGTCAGGATTACCTTCATTGCCAACCATGTCATCCTTGTCGTGCATCGCAAAATATGCAATCTTTGGTCAAAATGTCCTTGTGTTGATCTAAATTGACTGAGTTGTAGATTTGCTTCCAAAAGTTCAACCTTTCAACCACTGAGTTACCAATCGCTGGTACAGTTGCAAAATAAAACAATTTAACATCACATGAAGGCAAGTTGATTGAGGTTACACTTGATATGTTCTGCTTTTGTTGATTCATTACAAATACTTACTTGTGTCGTCAAGTATCGTGCAGTCGTTACTAGCAGTCGCCAGGCCAATAGCTAGCAAGCAGAAACAAAGTGTGTCGAGGGCCATAGTAAACCTGAAATACTCACACTCTGAGTAAAGAGCTCCATGTGACGCAGTCGTCTGCGCTGTTCCGACCATTGCTTATTTATCCGATTCCCCGTAGCTGATGTTGGCGTTGGTAGCAACAAAGCCACACTTCACCGATGCTTAATCAGTAAAATAACAATTAATACAACAACGGGTTCTATATGATGGTAAGACAACTTCAAAGTACTGACAGAGCAGATGCGACGCATTCGACCTTGTGCTTTTGATATCTCTTTTATTACAAGTGCGATGCAGTTTGACGCAGAACTTCGATTGTTCTGTTTTTGACGCCCCTGCTGCCTCCGATCACCTAACGCAATAAAAATTGGACTAAACGCTCCAACAATACAATGAGAACACGTCGCTCGTATTGAAATTGGAAGTATGTTAAGAATTATCGTCGAATGCAGAACCAGTGCTGTCATTTAAGTGCAAGCACAATATTAAAGGTTGTGCACCTTGTGGAACTGATGCTGCTTCTATTATTGCATATGTGACAACACAGGCATTGAATGCTTGCTATGAGGGTACATCGTAATTACCATAGTACATGAATATTTTTTTTTAATATGCGTTGGAAATATTTGCAAGTGAATCTCCATAAATAAATACGGCCATACCGAGCTATCATTACAATAGTGTCAAAGAACACTTTGATAACTATGTTGCTCGATATAGTGGAAATCAAATTTTTCTCGGTAGGTAGCAAACCAAGCAGTTGTACTCTCGTTGTTAGCGTTTGTAACCAATATTATTGCATGAGCCCCGGACGTTTGTTCAGCGATGTAGCAATTTTATTTGCGTTTCACATGCTGCATGGATATGACAATTGAATTGCGGAAGTTGTGATTTCAGTTTTTCCAATCCTGCTACCAACAAGTTTACAAATCTGTAGACTGCTGTGATGAAAACGTCTTTGTACAATCCTGGCTACAGCTGCTCAGTGGCAGCGATACATTGATGATCGTCAAAAGCAAGTGTTATTATGTTGCCGTGTAGCTTTCAGAGGTTCTATTCTGACAACCCGTAGGGACTATTTATCACTTTTGACCAGATCCTGTTTGCATTTGTATCCGTTCTAGTTACCCTTGATAATACACTATCCTTGATAATACGCTATTTAATCTTCACGTGTTGTCATAACCTTAGGGTTGGTGTCCTTTTGAAAAAACAATGCTTACAATGCCTCCGTTGAATTATTCGCTTAGGTATTTTCTTTTGTCAGGCAAAGGGTGTGAGTCAACAACATTGTTCCCGCTTGACTGGTATTTTTCTTTGAATTAAGATGCCTGAATCCGCAGAGTCCGTGTTTGAATTCTGTCGGGAGGACTTTATTTGGCAGAATAAATCACCTCGAGCGGCTTGTGGTCTGTAATGCTTGTGAAGTCAGAACCAAAATCACTAACATTAAAAAAACTCTAATGATTATAAAATGACCAGAGCCTTTTTTTCTTTTGTTACTTGGCGTTGATGCAGCTCTCGGATTTATTTATAGTTGGAGCATTTTTGTCGCATTCGTGTGAAGCTACCTAAGTGATGGTGAGTGAAGGTGAGTGAACCCCGTTTTCAACAACAATTGACCAGACTTTGAGCGCTTTTAATTGCAGGCAAGTTTTCTGGCTTTCTAACCCCTTTGTTTGTCTCTCTAGAACGGATTCCTTTTTTGACTTCATATATCCAAGAAATACGTATTCGTTCTTACCAAACCGGCTCTGGCCGGTGCTTACATTGACACATGATCTTTTAATCCTATTCATCACAGTTTTAAGTCTATCATCGTGTCTTTTCTCATTTTATCATGCAAAATATTGCCATAGGCAATATTCTGTACCGCTTCCAGGGGACAATCACCTATATCAATCAATCGCATTTACCTTAATAGTTCTTTGAGTATCAAAAATGAGGCTATGTGTCGTGTACATCAGATTTATTTAGTGAAAACCCATATGAATGTCCAACTTGTTGATCTTAGCTGAGTGATTCATGATTTTCGTGACGTCATCAAATGTGGACATGAGGTGCCGCTCTCTAAGAATGGCTTGGTTGAGCAAAGTCACACTGACTGCTTCAATGATATATTTTAGCTGCAGCTCTTTTTCTTATCTTTAAAATTCCACCATCAGGCTGTAAAGGATGCTGCTGTATTTCTGGGAAAATGGCTTGGCAGTTTCATTAATATAGATTGTTGATTTTCGAGCTCCACTAATGTACTGGTAATAAATGCGGTTCGCGTGCTTGTTATAAGTCGTCACGCAATTCGTTGTTGTTTTCTCCCAAACTCATAATAGCCACATTTTTGTACAACTCCCCAACTTTCCACACAAAAGTGAGGCATTGAATTGACATTCGACCAATTCGTATGTAAGTTGAACTAAGATTTTGAACACCTCAACCGATTACCCTTACTCTAATCCAGGTTGTCTGTAATTGGTTTTCCAGATATATATCTATGACATCCTATACGACATCCGGACAATGTCAACTTATATCATACAACATGTCAGTTATTGTACTTGTTATTCAACTTGTTTGTGAGAGATTGCTAGGGACGGTACTATGTGGTTGAGCTATATGTACATATATAACACACTTTACAACAACTGGCACCTTCTTTCCCATTATTGGCATTCACTTCCACTAATCAGATTGCTGTCAGCAGGAAACAGTCTATATATATCATTTTCACAGTGGATACGCTACTGTTGATGGTATGGTACAAACAACAACTTCATACACTGCATATACACGCAGTTGATATATACCAGACAGGTACTGAACAATGCTTTTATGGCCTATATTGGTTCCATATGGAGACACTGCGATAGGTGCAACACTGTATATTTATTGGACCGTTGATGGCTTAAGGTAATACCTTTGACAGTGTAGACTTTAACGTTCCTTTGTAAATACCTTCTTTTGTTTCAACTCTAACTGATAAAGTATTCACTCCAACGTGAATCAGAAAGTCTGCAAGAATTGAATATACCTTATGTAGTTTGAATATAAATCGTGATTTATATGGTTATATTTATATCTATGCATCCGTTTTTGAAAAAGCTGAAGTCATTATAGAACTATTGTCAGATTGATTGAGTTGGCAAATTCTAAATTTCCTCGGTGGGTTTTTACCGTACCCCACACATTCCTCATAAAGCACCAAGGTGCGACTTATAGTGTCACGAATGACAAAAAGACCATTCACAAGCAGGACGTATAGTCAATTGTTTTTTTTCTCAAAACTATTTTGTCCCCAGTCACAGTCATTTGGGGCGATAAGATGATGATACCTGTTAGACGTTAAACACTTACCGTGCATTTATTTATTAACACTTACAAATGCATGCAAACAGCATAAGTTTACTGACTTCGATAGGATTCTCTGAATTAAGAAATAATTCGGCTTTAATTCTTCTGTTGCGTACTGGTATCGTATTCCACGTGAAAATATCTAGTTATGTATTTTAACATAACATTAAACTTCAAAAACACAACCAAATAATTTTGAGTTGACGACTAGTCATCGGTCGAAATACACGCCAACGTCCGCCCGGCAGGCGTAGATATACCTTGAGAACCAAGAAAACGACCGCGTTTACATTAATTCTCAGACGAAATTCTTCTACATACCTGATATTGATGTCGCTGAATGCGAAACGGTCCGTTACAATCACGCATGCGTCATTGATGATCATTATCTGATGACATGCAAAATGTATAGTTGCTCAAAAGGTGCTCTTTATGTATGATTGCAGATCCTATATTAGAATCAAAATGCACATTTTGGCTAACATAGCGATACAATAATCATACACGCGGAATATATTGATATGAATCCCATTCACAATGCAATTTATATTCCAACTAGATATTTGGTGCGTTCTGCTAATCGATGTCAAACGACCGGACCAACGGCTCTTTAACATGAATGCCAATGCAATTTGATAACAAGGTTTTTATCTTAAGTTCAGCTCGTCGCTTCATTAATTGATGACGTGTTCCTTTGGAAATAGTCATCGATACGTGTGCTCGTTATTCAGTAATTCTTAAACAGTCGCCGTTGACTGATTGTTGGTAGATTTAAAATCGCAAATAACTGCTTTTATTAATCTTCGATTCCGAATATGCATAGAGACTATCACAAGTTCAGTGTTATAATCATTGCGATCCTTATTATGTTTTGATATCGGCGCCTTAAAAACAACCGTTTTGTTGGCCTGCGTAGTAGTACGTGTATATATAATAGTACATTAATAAGATATTAAACGGTTAATCATGGACTTTGGATTTAAATTTGTTATTGGATCTAACTCTAATTATGCCTATATATAATAGCCGAAGCATCCCAATTCATGCATGCCCTCTGAATCGTGGTGAATTGACGTATGGTCTAGTATATTCAACCTATGTGGACTGTGTAATTCTTACCGTGAAAGCTATGGACTATGCTATGTCCCCCTTCCCTTAAGCCTACACACCCCGACTGGCACAACTCCCTCTGGCTTAAAGGTCTTGGGACAGATATCCAAGAGAACTACGCGAATTGATGCCAGGTTTCTGGCAGCTCGAATCAAAACCGCCATAACAGATTGGCCAATCGGAGCTCGCCTTGCAAACGCGTTTGACTTAATCCGGATATCGCCGACTAAACAGACATTGTTGTTCTCCCAATTTGTTACGCTGAAATGATGGGGCGCCACGCGCAAACGCGGCTCAAGCGCGTTGATTGGCCAGCCATGGAACCATGGAAAATACCGAGCATTGTCCTTTTTGGAAAGAGGGTTTTTCAGGTTGGAGCACTTGGCCTCATGGATTGCACACAGACTGTGAGGCGGTGGAGATAAGCGAAATCCCAATCTCGGTTGATATCGGTAAAGAATGAAATTGAAAGTCGTGTGATTCACCAATTATAATCGCTTCAACAAAATATTTGTATATATATATATATCCTACCTTATGTTTTTTTTTCTTAAGACTTCTGTATGATATGTTGAGTAATATAACGAATACAACGGTTGATTACCAGTATTGGTGGTGACATCAGCGCTCCATGGTTTATTAAAGCTAACAGAGACCTGTGATTGGTGCTTTTGATAAAAGAATGAAAACGTGGGAGTTGACATCACCTCACTAGATCTTAAAAGTGGGGTAGCAGGTAGGGAGATAAACGAATCACGAAGAAATAAAGCAAAAATGGAGAGAAGAACGTCCAACCCATGGCGAGAAATGGTGTTTACAGTGATGGATTCTTATCCTGATGGTAACGTGACTGAACTGCAAACCGTATTGAAGAGAAAATACATTGATATGTTAAAAGTGACTGCTGACTTTGAACAAGACCCAACGCATCAACAGATCATAACAACACGACAACGTTTGTTTGAAGTTTATAGGGATTGGGCCAAAGCTACACGGCATGCCCTATATCAGAAGAGATTTTTATTGGAACGTCAAGTGAAGAAATTCAAACGTTTGGAGGCTGAAGAAGTCGAATAATGGCCGGAGCGTGTTAGGACCTGTTCGTCACATGACTGATGACGTCATTCGGTAACTTGTTTGATGAGTGAGGTGTCGAATAATGGCCGGAGCATGTTAGGACCTGTTTATGACGTGACTGATGACGTCATTCTTTAACGTGTTTGATAAGTGCGGTATCCTTACCAAATTCGACCAGTCACTTGGATGATCATTGACCATGACACTGGCACAAGTAAACTTACAATGTCGCAACTGTGGTCGATTGGAAGTTGCTTTACAGTGGTGTAAAGAAGATAAGATGAAGTGAGACGTTTATATTGTCAGGGCATGGATGAGGTTGCCAAATTGCGAGAACAATTGAATCGGACCAACAAAATTGATATGGATTCATTAGCCGTCAGAAAGATAGAAGCCTTGCGCTAGTATCGGGAAAGTAATTTACGTCAGCCTCGACCGGTAACTCTTCTACCTGACCCTGATAATGACCCGTCAGATGAGGATGTGATAGACATACCCATACCACGTGCGCCCGGCAGTATTGAACCATGAAGACTAGTAAATATAGTGTTTTCTTTCAAATAAATATCATTATATAAATAGATTGATTGTCGATTTTTAACCATATTCGTATATAAGCGACCAGGTGTCAACACGTAACAAATTGATCCGATATTTAAGCATCCCTTTACATGTGTTGTGGCTGGTCCGACCGGTTGTGGAAAAACCTATTTTGTCAGCCAGTTCATCAAAGATGTAAATCTACATATGGATCCCATCCCTGAACGCATCGTGTGGTGTTATTGTGAATGGCAAGCGTTTTATGCCAAGTTCAAGCAAGTCGAATTTGTTGAGGGTTTATCGTTTGATACAGATGGGAGTCGACCCACGCTATTCATTATAGATGATTTGATGCATGAAACGGACCAGCGCACCACCAAACTTTTTACCAAAGGCAGTCACCATCGCAACAAAAGCATAATGTACCTGGTGCAGAATTTATTTGACAAAGGCAAAGATCATCGCACTATCAGTTTGAATGCCCAGTACCTCCTCGTATTTAAAAATCCTCGAGATGGCACGCAAATCACCAACTTAACTAAACAAATGTACCCCGGTCGTGTCAAGTATGTTCAAGAGGCTTTAGTGGATGCTACACGTGAACCACATGGTTATTTATTGGTGGATCTGAAACAAGACACACCAGAACATTTGCACCTTCGCACCAATGTGCTACAATCACACCAGACGGTTTATCTCGAACAGAAATAAATTATGTATATATATATATATATATATATATATATATATATATATATATATATATATATATATATATATATATATATATATATATATATATATATATATATATATATATATATATATATATATATATATATATATATAAATTGACAAATCGACTCATACTTGTCATTTGATTTCTCAAGAGTCCAGATGGCAGGTCGTTTACAAAGACACGCTGATACACTGCGAGTAATGGCCAATGCAACACCAGTCATAAACAAAGCTTTATTGAAAGCAGCAGACAAAGATGTAGTCAACTGTCTCTGTGAATATGCCTTAAATGTCTTAATAGGGAACTTTCCCTTAACACCGACTCAAACAAGGTCTGCGCATCCTTTCTACTAAAAAAAACAGCCATTACGAAAAAGAAAAGTGTTTTACAAAAAGGTGGTTTCTTACCAGCGCTATTAGCACCTAATATCGGTCCACTATTGGGAACGTTGTTAGGTGGTATCGTGAAATAATGGCAAAGAAAATGATACTTGTGGATCCTCGTGTATTGAGTGCTTCACAATACGACCAAGCCCCCACGACTTTGACCTTGTTAAATTTGGATGACGAGATGCGTCAAGTATTGAATCAGCGTGATAAGTCGGATGAGGATAAATTTTTAATGTACAACCAGATATTGCAAAAGCATCGCACCTATTACCAACAGCATAAATCTCCACAACCACTGCCACCACCACCACACCACCACCACCACCACCACCACTACCACCGCGTCCATCCAGATCTGATGACACAACAACAGTCGAGTCTGCAGACCCACCCGGGGTGGTTAAGCAGGTGGCTGAGGTGATGGACGATCCTGTGATGGTGGAGGTTATCAAAAGCATTCCAGGGAAGTTCCAGGCTAAAGGACGCTTGTTAATGGACCGAGTCCAACGAAACCCTGATATGGGATGGAATGACAGCGGAGAATTAGTCATTAAAGGGCAGGTGGTAAATGGAAGCAACATGACTGATTTAGTCAATGATGTGTTACTGGGTCGTAAAAATTTCACTCCCCATGGTTGGCGAGAATTTGGTAGAGCCTTGCGTGACACCAACGTACCACAAGATTGGGTGGGTCATCCAGATCGATGGTCGTGGATCCAACATGGGGAAGATCGAGTGCAGCGATTGATTGATCATAAAAGAACTCGACCTGGAAGTTTGGTGGCCAGAGGAAAAAGACCAGCCACAGGTGTAGCAGCTAACTCATGGACGAGATGGGAAAACTAGACAAGTTGTATTACGACCCACAATTATCCAGTGCATTCGGGGGTTTATGTGCCTTGTCAAAAGCTGCCAAGTTGAAACCATCCTCAGTAACATCGTGGTTATCACAACAAGATGCATACACACTACATAAACCTATATGACAGAAATTTCTTAGACGTCGAGTGGTGGTAGGTGGTATCGACCATCAATGGCAGGCTGATCTAGTCGATGTGTCACGCTTGGCCAAGAACAACCGGTGTTGACTTCCATCGATGTGTTTTCCAAATATGCCTGGGTACTACCCTTGAAGACTAAGACGGGTATTAGCCTAGTGACAGCCTTTGACCTGATATTGAAACAAGGCCGAAAACCACAACGCTTGCAGACGAACAAAGGCACAAAATTTGTCAATCGCAAATATCAGACGTGGTTGAAAGCCAACCACATTCATTTTTTCACAACACACAATGTGGAAACCAAAGCAAGTATAGCAGAACGCTTTAATCGTACGTTGAAAAGCAAAATGTGGCGTTATTTTACTAAACACAACACATTGGATTATCTATCGGTGCTAAAGCAATTAGTCCGCGGATACAATCGGAGCTACCATCAAAGTATTAATCGCACCCCCGAGTCGGTAAAACTTACCAATGAAGAAGAGACTTGGTATACCCAATGTCTATACTGTCATGGACGATGCCCAAACTGTATTGGCGGGTACGTTTTACGAAGCGGAAATGCAACGAGTAGGTGATAAAACCGTGTATTGTGTGGAGAAGGTGTTGAAAGAAAGAAGGCGTAAAGACGGCAAGCAATACTTTGTCAAGTGGTGGGGGTATCCAAGCAGTTTCAAAAGGTTGGTCGATCGACTGGAAGTCTATAAAAACTGATGTTGCCGTCGATTCACCATCATACCATGGAAAGCCAGCGTGACAATCATAGTGATCGGGTGTGGACAGTCTTTGGTCCATCCAAACCCAAAGCAGAAATCGTGTTCTTTGCACAAATCATCATCCTCTATACGGTCATAGTCGTCAGCATTTACAATTTATCGGCGGAAAGGGGACAGTAATTTATGGACGGCATTACTCAGCAGCAGTTTAGGATACATGCTACCTAACCCAACCCTCAAGCATAAAATGACGTCGGTAGTATGACATTCCACTTGACGTTGCCTAGCAATAGCTCCTTGAGATATCACCCAGAGAACACGCTGACAAAATATATCACTCAATAACCCAAGACCATCGATTTGATTGGCGAATGGGAAGTGGGTTTGGCTGAGATACAGTAGCTGGTATAACATTGGTGCCAATGTCGGGTTGACTATTCTGAATAAAAACTTTGTGGAATACATGAATGACTTAGGGGTTATTACTTGTTTGTCTAATCATGAAGAAATGTGTCAATTTGCTGACAGGGGTAAAATGGCACATCCTATTTACACTGATATCAAGAAGGGGTATTATAATAGTCCACAAGCCTTGGTGGATACCATGAATCGCCAAATGACGGTCTTAGGGTAATCTAGAGTCCAATTTGGTTACAATCACCAAATACAGAAAGCTGTTATTCATTTGACTGATGATGTAATAGTGGTATTGACTGAGAAATGGAGTCAGATCTTGGGCTTTGACCATACTACCCAAACGGCCTTGCAACAAGTAGGCGAGCATATTGTCGATCTGAAAAGTGGTCTGTATGGTTTATACTGCAGTGCAGTACAACCTCAAGTGTGGTAGGCGACACTGTGACCCCTCTGTTACGCATCATACCCCTTAAAGACGACTTCAAAGGTCTTATGGTGACCCAGACCTATGAGCATATATTTTATTCTCCTGTAATGACCAAATCATTTTCTACTGTGGAAATCGATATAAGAGATGATACTAGCCATCCCATACCATTTGAACGTGGTAAAGTGACAGTGACGTTACATTTTAGGAAAGAGAGAAAAACTTTGTTTTGATATGGCAGATCCATATACACCTTATTATACACACCAAGCTGGAAATGGTTTCCCCGTATTCATGGGGAGTAGGCGACAACGTGGTCATGGTTTGGGTAGCCTCTTTAGCGGTTTGGCTCGTATGGTGATGCCTCTAGTGAAACAAACACTGCCCTCATTGGCCAGGAAAGCTGTACCCATCGTCAAGAAAAGTATCATGAAAACAGGAGCCAGGGTGGTCGGAGATGTATTGAAGGGTTGACCTTTGAAAACGGCCGCTAAACGACGAATGATACAGACCGGAAGTGAATTTGTTGATGATTTGGCTCCAGCTATAAAACGACATGAGTGAGGCAATAACACCAGACCCAAACGTGGTAGATAATCGAATAAGAAACGCGGCAAACCGTCCAAGCGTGGAAGACGACGACAGCAGAAAGGTGATATATTCGGATAACCATGGCTCTCGTCCACCCGAGGGTGGCGAATCCGACAAAGGCGAGTGGCCACCAGTGGGGTGGTGGATATGATGGGGCGACTTCATCTCGACATGTTCTGCCAAGAGCAGTATTTGCTGAATGGGGTGGATATGAAAGTGCGCCTGGTGAAAAGCAGCGATCCCTTTAGTCTTATGGCAATGATTGAGAATGACTTTCGCCCCAAGACGGTGTTGACCTCTGTGGTTCTATTGATATACAAAGTCAAATTGAATCCAACAGCGCAGTTGGCTCATATTAAAGCTTTGGAACGTAACCCAGTCAAATACCCTATTCGACGTGTGGAAACCAAAGTGTTTTCTATACCTCGGAGTAATATGACAGTCAACCAACAAAATCTTTTTCTGGGTCAGCTTCCCAAGCGTCTGGTTTTGGTGTGTGTAGATAACTAGGCTTTCAATGGTCACTATGAAAAGAATCCATTCCATTTCAAGCATTACAACATGAACTTTTTGTCATTATATGTGGATGGACATCAGATCCCCGCCAAACCCTTACAACCCCATTTTGCAGACCATATACACACACGAAGTTACGCCAATTTATTCATTAGCACAGGGCAAGCCAATCAAGACGAGGGTAATCACATTACGTGGCACGAATATCCAAAGGGTTATAATTTATTTGCCTTTGATCTAACACCTGATTTAGCTGAAGGGGGTAGCCACTTTAACTTGATCAAACAAGGAAACATCCGCTTGGAAACGCGTTTTGCTGAAGCTCTACCTAATACCGTCAATGTTATTGTTATGCCGAATTTGAAAAGGTTTTATTTGATTACGCTGCCTAAGTATGGATTCGGATCAACTGCAGAGCCTGATTGCACAAGATCCCCATACTCGTCAAATAGTTCGTGGTGTCTTTGCCTTGGATACATTGCCTCGAAACCTAGTCCAGCCTAGTGGTCTGATTTGTAACACCCAACCCCGTAGTCAACCTGGAGAACACTGGGTGGCCATTTATATCGATCATGAAGGTCGTGGAGAATATTTGATTCGTTTGGTTTACAACCTCTCCAACCTATGTTTCATAGGTTTCTCACGCGTCGTTGTGTATCATGGACCTTTAATCAACAGACTGTGCAAGCTCTAATCTCTAGTGCCTGTGGTTTGTATTGTATGGATTACTTGCTTTTAAGGAGTCGAGGTGTTTCCATGAAGCAACTCTTGCGTATATTTAAGCAGGAATTTGTTGCTAATGATACCATAGTATACGATTTGATTAATAAAATATACTAAACGAATTGTTGTTGTTGTAGTTGCCTTGATTGCGCAATCATTTTACTGACACGATTGTAAAATACATACTCAAAATGAATCAGGAAAAATGGAATTTTGTTTTACATTTTCTAAAAGTACATAACTCAAACTGAGACAACAATAAACTTATCACAACAACAAACATCATAAATAATTAAATCAGCAAGGGGCGCGTTGATACCCCATCAGTCAAGACTTCCCGTTTGGGATCAAAATATAAGAGAGAAGCTCATGACTGGGTATAGGTGAACATCTGGTTGTCCACGCAGCGGAACCCCCGATTAACACCTGACCCTGATTGTTGCTCTCTCAACACTTTTAAGTATGTGTCTTTGTTGAGGGTATTCTGGTTTTTGTTCAGCCCCTTGCAAGATGTTTTGTCAGTGTGACCAAAACAATAGTATGTTTTTCTACACAAACTGACAATCCCATCACCACACCATTCTTCTTTGAATAATCCGGGTGTTCGTTTGTCAAATTTTTGATGCTTGAGACAGCACGGTTGATCAACCCAAACTTGACCACTACACTTGGCATTCACTCATTCCTCACGGTGAGCCTGACAAGTGACCGCTGGCATCCATTGATCCCATTCACGGTAAAATGCCTCTTTCAAGTGAGGTTTGACCACCTCTTCCGAACATCGACCCGAAATGGCAAAATAGGTCGAGTCGGTGTCCATTTCACAATACTCGAAATCACACCTATCCACATATTTAGCAACAAATTCAAAGTAAAACTCCAACATCCTTAACTTTGCATATTGGTACACAAAGAAGCCAATTTGATGCGGTAAGTTTAACGATACTGAAGCTTTGGCCATTTCGACTTCGTATGTGGATTCGTCTAGTTCGTTGAGGGTGCGAAACTTTTTATCGTTAATAAGTTTGGCTGCACCACGCTCATCCACATACTTTACATTTCGATGTTTGGTTTGGTTTGTAACCATGCGTCCTTAACTTGAATTACCAAGAATATTCATGGTATCCGCCACTATAGCTTGGTTGGGATCAGGAATCCCGGTACGCCTACAAAGACACACAATAAAGAAAATAATAAAGGTTTGATAGATACTACATGTTTTGCATCGTAAAAAATAATTCATCTATAAGCTAATGATAATATAAAAAATAAATAAATAAATAAAAATAATAATAATCAGATAAATGTTCATGAAATAATTTCTAAATTAAGATTACAAAAAAATAAATAACATAAATAAATGAAAATAAAAATAATCAGATAAATGTTCATGAAATAACTAATAAATTAAGATTACAAAAAAATAAATGAAATAAATAAATAATATAAATCTTACCTAGCATTTGACACACGGTCTGCAAATTGACGAAAGCAGGCCTTTTGTTCATATTCCACAGTTTGGTAGATTCGTGTGAGTACCAAACCATGGTTTAGATACCATTTTAATAGTGGAGTGGCCAGTAATAGCTTTTCGCCTCTGTAACTACCGATTAAGGACCTCCATGGTTGCTGTGCACATCAAGGCGTAAAACCACCAGATATGAGAATGCACAGTTTAAGATATTATAGCACTTTCTTTTAATATAAATAAATAAATCATTCGCAAAGGAAAGGGTTTTACCGTCTTTATTTTATGTTTTTCTGCATACGCTCCCATGACAGGTCCGATATCCTCCCGGCAGATGTTGATATTTTTGAAAATGGGTGGCATTTCTTGGAAGTGGTCTTTCAAATCATCTGGGACATTCCACCATACCAAAGAAAGACCCATCTCTGACATGGCTGAGAATTTCCTCTTGGGTCATTGAAGGTAGAGGTGGGGCTGGTAAGGTTTTAATGAAGGCTTTCGCCAAGGGTCAGTGTCGCCGCTGGTTTCGCCATTCACACTCCCACTGCTCCACCACAGTATAACCCAATTTTTTCTCAAGTAAGCCGTGTTTTGACGGGTTTCCATCAACAAGTCTGCCATAGGTTTGTTTCGGGTTACATCGTGTGTCTTGCCAGTGCAGGGATGCCCATACCAGTAGCAACCATGAAATTGGTAGATGGTTTGGTTTTGGACACACCAACCGTCCACAGGCCACCGTCGTGCACCAAAACGCTTCTCAAAATGATTGCGTTGGTGACGGATGTGAATGCGGTCAGTGTGGGCTACAAAATCCAACCACTCCAATGATATATGGCGGCGATCTGTTGTGATAGGTGCAAAATCTGGAGTAACTCTTCTGACTGGATGACCGCTTGGCATTTCTTGAGCTAAGGTGTAAAGATACAAGGCGTTAATATCATAGCCGACTATACCACAGCATAGCTTGGCCTGGTCCTGATATTGAACTTGTCGGATCTGAGTCACATTCTTTTCATGGTGTAGATGGAAAATGATGGATGGCCCACCTACAATGTTATTCTTGATGAGCCAATACAGATCCTCATTTTTACCATCGACTAATGAGAAGAAGCAATTCAGATCCTGGAACATGTAATTCAATGTCAGACCCGGAACACTAATACCCTGTGTAAACATGTTGATATTATGCTCCTCGTAAAATCGGCTTTGCTTTGCCAATGCCTCTGGAAATGGGACTACATCAATATTATAGTAATACTTCAAATAATCCTTGAAGCAGGTCATCCCCTCAGACTCCCATGCACACTGACATTCTAAATAGTCCGCTTTCGCTAATGTTTTCATTCAACTGATCCCATGTGACCCATTCATAAGGAAAACAGTCTTTGTTTACACTGCACTGGTACGCTTTCAACTATTTGTCGTAATTGCAACCAGGTGCCAAATAGTTGCAGATATCCAAAAATTTAAAATTGTTAGACTTTAGGCAAAGAATTTTTTTTAACGACAAAATTAATTGGATCGAATTGTGTAAAGTACCGAATGAGAGCTACCTTGATGGCGTTCAGGTCGTATTTTCCGGAATTAAAACCAATAACGGGTAATTCCATAAAATAACTCTAAAACTTTTCTATGAGTTGCTCCAGTGGATGTTTCCCTTTGGTTGTTCATCCATACATTGGAGTAAGGAGGTGTGCTTCTCCTGTAGGATGACATAAGCAGCATCGGCCACTTGCTTCAAGTGGGTCATCATACGCAACACCAACTCATCAGTATCACCCTTGGTAACAAAGCAAACCGGTTCCTGGAAACCAGGTACATTGCTACATATGGAGACTGACAAGGGGACATGACGAGCCTCCCATATCACCTTTTCCGAGTTGGTGGGTATGTCTGACCTATCAAAATAACACTCGAAGTCGTGAGTGGTTGGACAGGGATAGGCGGATTCCTCCACTTCAAACCCACCGTCGCGAAGTACATCGAAAATGGTGGGTGGTGGGTGGTAGACCCCCCAGGATATCGGTAAACGGTCTCCGCAATACATGTGGCTTGGTGCCGATGCAGCATACCCACATGTTCCACAGTTTGCCACGTGTGGTGCAAGCGTAAGACTTGCAATAGCGATCCCGGTTCTGTATATAACTGAAATGTGCCTCGTGGAGGTTGAGGTACATTGCTTCAGCATAGTTAGTAGGGGAGCGCCTCACAAGTGTGGCAACCTGTCAACAAACAATCATGTTAAAGATTCAGTTACGAATTACTCTTTCATTGAGTTAAGCTTCACTTAAATTATTTATATTTCAGCATACCTGCTCTTCAGTGCATTGGTATACGAAAATATTCACTTCGAAACGCTCCTCCACTTTTTCGAGATCGGCCCAAGGAACACCGGCAAATGTTTCAATGACCCCAGTAGGATAGGCCTCTCGAAAAAGCCGTTTCGCCATCGCCTCCAATCCTCGAAGCAGGGCACCATGCTGCAAGGCCAGACAACGAAACAGGCATAACCTGTCAGTGTATGGCCTACCGGAATTCATATCCGTGACCAACCCTAGAACAGCCTTGTTGTTCCGGATATGGGGTGGCAGTTTGGTAGGGGCAAAACCAATAGGGTGGTCAAGTAACTTGCTGACATAAACTGTCAGATTCGTTACTTTAATAACCACCCACTTGGAATTGGGGTGCTGCTCGCGGGCCCATATCAGAATATCCCCCTGCTCGATCCGCCTCTCGAAAGCTTCGAAATCATCAGCATTTCTTACGGTGACCAGTGCCGGAAGTAGCCGGGCATTATTTATTGAAGAATGAAAGTAGCGGAGTTCACCACTCTCATTATTCCTCAAGATAAAGCCGTAGCTGGCATTTATTTTGATGGCCACTTGTTGACGATCGAACATGACCTCTCTCAATATGGGCATTGGAATGCGGAAATCGAAATTAAAAACATCCTGCAACGGCTGTATACGGACGTAAGTCCGGATGGCATTGCCGTGCCTATGTTCAAGCTCCGCGATTCCGGTTGCCAGAGCATCTGAAAGAAAGAGAGAGAGAGAGAGAGAGAGAGAGAGAGAGAGAGAGAGAGAGAGAGAGAGAGAGAGAGAGAGAGAGCGAGAGGAGAGAGAGAGAGAGAGAGAGAGAGAGAGAGAGAGAGAGAGAGAGAGAGAGAGAGAGAGAGAGAGAGAGAGAGAGAGAGAGAGAGAGGTAAACAAATCAAATCACCTCATTGATTCTAATTAATCACATACAACAATATGAACAGATCATTCCTGGTTATTCTTCATTCCCCATAGCCCCGGCGCCTCGCTGAACGTCGTTGATTACCACGTTTGCTTGGTTAGCTTCAACTGTAAAATAGAAATAACTGGTGCTAGGCGAAATTCCATCGTGATATGTTGGTATATATTTGTTTCATATATCTTGTTGAGCTCACGTTCAGACACAATTAATAAACCATGAATCGTATCAATACCTATTTCAGTGGGTAAGCCGGCTAATTCGTCAAGAGCTCAATGCGCTTCGTTCAACGCATACTCGTCCATGACGCATGACAACTCACTGTGTCATTGACATCACTACCCCACAAAGCTAACACAAATAAAGATTAAAGATAAAACTAAATAAATATTGAATTTGATATTATTCAGCATGATTCTGCTACTATTGACAATGTTATATATGCCAAAACCTCGACTGATATTTACCTTGATCGCGCTCGTATCCCATCATACATGTAATCAATTCCTGGTCATTTGGATCCTCCCAAAGTACTAGAACAAAATTACAACAATCTTAAGTCTTAATACAGTTATTTCATGATAAACTCTTAACAAGCTCCTTTTTGTTTTATTTGCAGTTATCATCGGATATCGCTCTGAATTAAATTCACTGGGATAAATAATATTTAAAAGAAAATTCATGCTTACACTCTGAGGAACTTGAACGACGATAAAAACGTCTTCTTGCTGGCTCCATCTTGGATCGTCTTGGGTCTGATAGCTGACTCTGATTGTGATTTTTTGATTCATTACGGGTCGCTTTATATAAGAACACGCTGCATTCAAGCATGAAATAACGCCGACTGCCGTGCGCATAAGCTTTAATTAGGTTGATCACGGGTTGCGCATGCGCTGTGAGGCCTAAACCTCATTTTTACTTCCGACTTCACTAGGACCGAACCTCACCGCTTCAAGTGAGTTAGGAGTGCACCATAATGATGAATCGGATTGGTGAGTAATAAACTATTCATTTTTAAAAGCTAGTACATTTGTTTCACAACACCATCAGGACGCATGAAAATACCAGTGTGGTTAATACATTTGTTTTTTATTTATTGATTTCATTTCATTATTTAATATCGGGTCATTCCCCCGAATGTGACAACTTCCACACCGTGGCGCCTGTCATAATTACATTTTCCCAACAGTAAACACCACCCTTATAGATCGAAGGCTATCGATCACGGGGACCACTTGGTCATGATCGGAAGAGGTGATTCCCCTGATTATAGATAAGGGTGTGTGTGTGTGTGTGTGTGTCGGGAGAACTCAGTTCTTAAGTTTGTGTTAAGCGTGACAACAAGCTATTAGTGAGTTGTCATGGTCATATGATAATTGTCAAGCATAGGGAGTCTTGTGTGTGAGTGTCAGGCGAACTCAAATCTTAAACTCGTGTTAAGTATTAGAACTAGCTGTTACATAATTGTCGCATGATGAGAGCTATGTGGGTGGTGAAAGCTGTCGTCACCACTGAAGGAAGATTTTTCATTTCATACACAAACTGACTTGGGGAAAGATTTCGGTTTGGAACTATCGCTGATTCTTTTGGAATAAGCAAAGTTTGGTAAAGTTTCTTCTCTGTAGGGGTAAGTTTGTTTTTTATCATCAGTCCCATGTAACAGAAATATCAATTCGTTTTGCGCGCCATTTACATCGGGATGCGTATATCGTCGGCATTGTATTTGATTGTGTTATACTTACTTTGGCATCATGGTCTAACATTTGTAACACATTAATAAGTGCTTCATCACACAAACGAACTCCTTCACACGTTAAAGCTTCTTTACACCCTTCATCTTTGCTTACATACTAACCTCATGAAAGCTACGTCATTACCACCTGGCGTGGGCTTATTACATTATCAAGGATCTTTAACTCAAATGGCGGACTTCAATTACATTCTCAACGCATTGTTATTCCCAAGTATTGCATTAGGAAAGGCTCATTGTCATTAAACTTTGACAGACATTCTTAATCCCCATTGTCATTCACACTAATTAACATCTCAATAGCAGACTTCACAGATCTTCTTCATTCCAGCCGATTTCGCATCTATTACAGCTTACAACTTATTCGCATAGTTACAACTTTATTCCTTCCACAGATGTACGTAACACCCATTGTTACTCTCAGTCATGAATATTAACTTAACCTCTTAACTAACATGTTCAAACGCGTCTTCCCATATCCATTGTTATCCCAAAAGTGTTACGGCATTCTCAAGTGGCGTGGGTACATCATTTGACTAGAAGTCTTAAACTAAAGGATATACTCAACCCATTGTTATTCTCATGTATTTCTATAGAACCCCACTCATTACCTTTAAACACTCCTTTCATCAACAACACACCTAAACAAGGCCTTACATCATATCACGTGGACACATAGCATCACCACGTGTCCAAACAAGTCCAAACACGTCACATGAACACTTGGTCTACGCGTGGGGGGAACAAGGGGGTGGGAAGGTCAATGGGGGGGGCTCTAGTATAACATATACAAAAGGTCATCCGGTGTATCTACTCACAACAAACTGCTGTATCGTGAGTCTTGCAGAAATTTTAAAAATAGCGTCTAAGTTAGTAACGCTAACAACAGCTGTGTTCATCATATACATATCATGTACATTGCTTCAACTGGAGCAAATATTGTGAACAACAGAGCAGACGAAAATGTTCTTTATAGTTAACATTTTTCGATCGAAGCAAATGACGAATGGGCAGGTCAAAGTGGTGAGCATCAGCGGCCTTGTTTTCCACAAATTGAATGCGTGCAACGCTAAACGCACACCTATATTATTGTATTCAATAAAGTGTTGACTGAAGGAATATATAACTCAGTCTATGCTAGGTTTTAGTGCATTAAATTACCTATGGATATTCATTACAACGCTACATGCTGATCAGCTTATTTATTACATCGTCAATAGGTTCAGCCTGATGGGCTGGCTTTATCTGACAGATCAATTATTATGATTGGGTCTACGATTGTTCATCATTCGAATAACGCGCCAAGGTTTGTTATCTTTGCGGTTCATGACGACCAATGCTCTGAAAAAGTTCTGAGATAATTAGTTAATGGTTACTGGAATATTTTGCTAAAGATATTGCTTGGCGTTAGCGGACTGGTAAACCATACCTGATGTGGGTGTTACCAAACTCAAAATGGTTTCTGGCTATCACCCAGTCGTTGTTGATGACAATCACCTCATCACATCCAATATGGATTATTGATCCCTCTTTGTCTTTAAACTCGCTATTCAAGTATGAAGCAATTACTGTCACAAAATGCAAACACACAATAAGTAACTCCATATATGTTACTATTACTTAAGCGTTCATTTGCGAAAACTTTGCTGTATTATGTCTGAATGTTATAAATTGAGAACTGATATTACAGTGCCCGAGAGTTGCAAGTTGATTATAATAATGATATTGATAATTACTGTATCATTTATGCACTAGAAGTAAAACATAAGTGCCTTTTCAACGATGATGATATATTACAATGCGTAACAACAGACAGCATTAGTGCATTGCTTATTTTACAAAACGACATTAATCCTTGACTTTTTCCACATTTATGTCCCACAAAGTACGTCATCAGACTTACCTTCATTGCCAATCATGTCATCGTTGTCGTGCATCACCAATATGCAATCTTTGGTGTAAAAGTCCTTGAGTTGATCTAATTTGCCTTCATTGTAGATTTTCTCCCAAGATCTCATCATTTCAACCACTGAGTTACCAATCGCTGGTACGGTTGCAAAATAAAACAATTTAACATTACATGACATGAAAGCGAGTTGATATAGAATACAAATGTGTTTACACTTGATATGCTCTGCTTTTGTTGAATCATCATAAATACTTACTTGTGTCGCCAAGTATCTTGCAGTCGTTGCTAGCAGTTGCCAGGCCAATTGCTAGCATGCAGAAACACAGTGTGTCCAGAGCCATAGTAAACCTGAAATACTCAAACGCCGAGAAAAGAGCTTCAGTGGATGCAGTCGCCTGCTCTGTCGGACCATTGCTTATTTATCCGATTCCACGTAGCAGATGGTTGCGTTGGTAACAATTAAGCCACACTTCACCGATGCTCAATCAGTAAAATAACAATCAATGCATATCATGCAACAACGGGTTCTATATAATCGGAAGACAACTTCAAAGTACTGAATACTATTGCAAACGACAGAGCGATGCAACATATTCCACCTAGTGCTTTTAATATCTATTTTATTACCATTGTGATGCAGGTTGACGCATAACTTTGATTGTTCTGTTTGTAACGCTCCTGCTAACTTCGATCACCTAACGCAATAAATATTTGACTACGCTTCAACAATACAAGGAGAACACATTGCTTGTGGGCAAATAATCCTCGTGTTGAAATTGGAAGTATGTTAAGAATTATCGTCGTATGCAGAATCAGTGCTGGCATTTAAACACATGAACAGTTCATAAAGGTTGTGCACCACGTGCAACTGATGCTGCTTCTATGATTGCAACACAGGCAATGAATGCTTTCTATGAAGGTACGTCATAATTACTATAGTACATAAAGGGCGCAATATGATATGTCAATATACAATATTTCATCGCACGCAGGCTGTTTATTTAGATCGGCTTTGTCTTGTGGTACCAACTCTCGATATCCTCGTCTTATCTGGGTATGGAAGGGCAGTATAAGATGCATTTGTGAAGTGCTTTATAATGTTTGCGTTGTTAATGGACCGGGTGTCCATCCACAGGAGTGGCCAAACTCAAAATTAATCACAACAAGAGTTGGCGTGCTTGATATAATTACATGACAAGACAGCTAAAAACAGCTACGCTTGCAAGACTTACTCGGGCAGATATTCTCTCCAGTGCATTGTGCTTTGTTGAGATAGGCATCCAAAGTCACAATGAACATGTTAGATATAGCTGTGCATATTGCGTGCGCAAGAGGCACTGAGAAGAAGGATGGATGTTTGTAAATATCTCCCCTATTTAATACATTACCCAGATATAACGCGTTGGATTAAAGTGCAAAATCAGGATAAATACCAATATCGAGAGAGCTTGCAGAGTTTATAAAGGATCCAACGTAGGTCTATCATAGTTGGTACAGTGGATCATATTATCCGTCTGTTGTGTAAAATACGTTTGTACACAAATACCAAAAGGAAGCCTAAAAAGAATGTGAAAACATATATTAGGGAGAGCTCTGCTTTTACCTGGTATCGCTGTACGCCAGGTATTTCGCACAAAATAAAGAATATGAAGTCAATTAACTGCAAACCTCAGTGCCTTAAGGCAGGATAGTTTTCCGGACAAACGTGATTTAAAAATGCCTTATATGTATGTTTATACGTATGAATGAATCAATGAACGCATGCTTACATGTATGTATGTATGTATGTATGTATGTATGTATGTATGTATGTGTGTATGTATGTATGTATGTATGTATGTATGTATGTATGTATGTATGTATGTATGTATGTATGTATGTATGTATGTATGTATGTATGTATGTATGTATGTATGTATGTATGTATGTATGTATGTATGTATGTATGTATGTATGTATGTATGTATGTATGTATGTATGTATGTATGTATGTATGCATGCATACATGTATGCATGTATGCATGTATGTATGTATGTATGTATGTATGTATGTATGTATGTATGTATGTATGTATGTATGTATGTATGTATGTATGTATGTATGTATGTATGTATGTATGTATGTATGTATGTATGTATGTATGTATGTATGTATGTATGTATGTATGTATGTATGTATGTATGTATGTATGTATGTATGTACAACAAGCAATAGACAGTAACTCGCTGCATCTCTTCCTTTAATTGTCACGAGATCAAATGTTGTGGCTTTATTATACTTTAGCGAGCTGTTACATGTAGAATACCGTATTAGGGTTATTGAACCGTCGTATATCGCTTCGCCTGGTGAACTGTAAATTACTGGAATTATTACCGCCTACGCCGTTCTATAAACCTCAGGGTATCGGTACAGTGTATCATTGAATAACTACTTCATTGACGTTCTCTTTCTTGACCTGCTCATTCGTCATTCGTCCAACTACTGTTTTGAACGTTACTACTTGAGATGTTTATGTTGAAATCTATCTGTACCATTTCATGTGCACACAAGTTAATATCGGAGTCACAGTCAGGTTGTTGCAGCTTCTAGACAGGTGTGATTGGGAGCGTACCCCAACAGATAATAAACCATATTCACTCGTAGCAGCAATTATTTCCTATAGTATTGCATGTGCACTGATTGTTTGTACACTTTTGTACCAGTTCGCTGACTAACTTCCTGTCATGTTGGTTAACATGCTGTGATAGGTACACGTGTTGCGATGATCAAGGGGCCACTATCTGACTAAATGCGCTGATTAGATATATAAATGCCTGATGTGAAGCCGATCCTCGTTATATATTTATTATAACCTTCGATATGATGATTTTATAACCGCAATGAGAACACATTAGTGATTGTGCAAATGTTACAATAGATCAAATCAGATATCTTCCTGGCCATTTATCGAACTTTTCATGAACCTAATACTCCGTTGCAACGTCAGTCTAGCTGCTTACAGTTGTGACCAGTATTACTGTCTACTAAAACAGGAGCAAGATATACATTAAGATCCCTCATAACTGGGATGTGGTCCGACTAATCAATATACAAGACAGAAACGTCCTTAATTAATTTATGTCTCACCACAGTTGCTATAATGTGATCAGGCCAAGAATGGCATCCCCAGGCATCACTAATGTAGGTATACGTATCAGGAGGTAACTTATTGAGACTAGAAAATACATCATTAAAATGCTCACAGTAATTCTTCAAGTGAGAAGCAAACAGAGCATCATCTCTTAGTACATTTGAGTTGAAGTCGTCCACAATTCCAGAACAAGTGCTTTCACTTCCTAAACCTATTTTGAAAATCTTCTTCATGTTCAACACAATCAAAAGGCAAATAAACATTGTATAATTGAATAATTCGATTATTTACATTCATCTCAATGCTAACGACCCAGTCATAGTCAGACTCGCAAGAGGTTACATATTTATCAAGCCGAATGTGCCATAAAATGGCAACTCCTTCTTTCCTTCTGCCCTTTAACAGTCCAGCAGTATCATCATTTGAAGAATTAGACACATTGTTGAAACTATCACGCAGTCCATTGAGTTCACCAGAATCATGTTTTGATAGCCAGGTTTCCTGAAGACATACAATTTCAGAAAAGTCTAACAGTTTTTCGACTTCGTATCTTTGTGATAAGTTAGAGCCTAATTTGAGACCTCTGCAGTTGTAAGATGATTAAGTGATTAATGTAGATTTGTCTTCTTGTTGGTGGTCGATGTCAATGTTGTTCTCAGTGCCGGGTGCACTAACAGGTGCAGAGCAGTATAGTCAGGTGATTTGTGATCTCACAATTCCTCCATTTGGCTATTGCTATTGCTAAAAGCCCACAATGAAGGACCTCAAGGAATATCATGCCGCTTCACATTGCTTGATGAAGACATAATCGGTATCAAAAGTGAGTAGCCAATTATTGGTCAAGTTACGTCATGATTTTTCCTAAATGTTTGATACTTCAAGATCCTCTAAGTACTACAAACTTGTTGCACTTGGGTAATTTAAGAACCATTCGGATATAAGGAACTATTTCGTTGTGAGATTCATCTCAAAACGCTATAGTTAGTGAAGCATCTGCGAACGACCAAGAAAGTGATTACTGCATCGATACATATTGAAACAACGGCGTTAGTCTGGTTAAAAAAGTAAGCATAATTGGATCGGACAAATATAAATGGTCATTTATGTCATCATCATCCGCTGGTGAGGACTGTGTTCGTTTTGATGGTGCTCTTCGATAGATTGGGGGGAGTACAATTCACATCGGATGTGATGAAATTATGGTCATTAATAAAGATTGGGCAATTGTTAGGAGCCATTTCACATTTGGTACGCGCTCATCAGGTACGACCGATCTTAACAGTTCTAATCCCACCAGGTAATTTATTTGAGGTGTCATGCTTTTCAGAGCACATGTGTTCTATCAGAGGCAGCCTGACGGAATGTGGCATGCACTACGATTGATGCACCCGTAGAAAATATGGGGAAAAAATTGTGCTATCAGAAAGTGACATAGAAGGTGTGAAGAAAAGCTCGTCTATCAGGCAGGCAAAACTCAAATACCATATAGGAAGTCCCAGGGCTAAAGAAATCCGTACAGGTGTAAAGCCACCATCAAGACCAGGTAAGTCTAGAAAACCCAAGTCATAGACACCTTGACCTATGGGCACACTAGTTTACCTACAAACTGGCACCTCGGCCCCGTTTGGGGTTCGGGTCTGAGGCGCCCTTAGGGTGAGCAAATATCTTGTATAATCTGTCAAAGGGTGAGTAGTATGGCTGGTGGTTGTTCAAGCCCAGAACCCCCACTCACAATACTACTACATTTAGTCGATATTATTGCTAGAGCGTCATATATAAGCGCGAACAAAGTAGCTTTTCCGTGAATTCTTGATATAGTAGTAATATACATATGAATTACAGACTGTTTCTTCTTAACATTATATCAAGAGACGACTTGCTATACGACGTTACGGGTGCGTTGTGTCAAAGTAAACCAGGTGCTGACCATCCAACGATAACGCCAGTATCAACGTATCAAGTTTCCCGTTTAAGATGCATAATTCGCCGATTACGTTTAGTGCTTATTTTGCTTCCTATTACCTAGAGTATTATCAATCCTTGGTGGCCTGAGTAGTAGCTACTGTGTATGTAATAGTACATTAGTAGTATAGGTTATAGGGCTACTAACGCACCCCCTTAACTATACCCCAGACCCCAATCCACACGGAAACCCAGTTATACTGCGGTATGGTGTCCAGTTGGGAACTGCCGTCGCAGTATCTGGGCTACCGGGTATCAACCAATTGGAAAACTCACCACCCGGACGAATTTGGTTTCGGCTTCGGTTTCATTTTAGGTCCGATTGGGCGGATTCAGTTTCGCTTTCGGTTTCGATTCGAATGGGCTAACATAGTCTCGGTTTCAGTTTCAGTTTCGATTCGCATGGGCGAATGTAGTTTTGGTTTAAGTTTCGGTTACGGTGCAAATGAGCGACTTTGTTACAGTTTCAGTTTCGGTTACAGTTCAAATGAGCGACTTTGTTTTGCTTTCGATTTCGGTGTGGGGCTGAGGGTGAAGATTCTGGGGCCACCGCAGTAGGTTCCATTTTTCACCCGGGTGAGGTCTTCCATGAACTGGTGTCATTGTTTTTCTCAAAAAGACGAATCTGGACGAATCCTTGTAACTCTCATGGTGAAGAGTTTCCAGCAGAAGAAAGCCTCATCTGGCCTCTTTGGAATAACCTTTGGTCTGCACATCCAGGGGCCGTGGTGAACCAGATCGTAGTCGAGGATGCTGTTAAACTTGCTGTTTGTGGCGTAGTCCCCATCATCTGCGCCAGGAATGGTTATGTACCGCCAAACAACCGTCCCCTTGTACTTCTTTTTGTCCTTATGATACTCCAAACTGTACACCTCAGCCCTTTCAAGGTCCTTGTAGACACACAGCAGGAAAACGCACTCGACAAACACTCCGATGGTGGCCGGTCGGCTGTGGTGAAGACCAAGCACAATATGAGGTTTATACTGGGCTGGAATAATTCTTCCAGGGTTCCGCGTGTAGGAGCACTTTATTTCGAGCAGTGCAATCTCCTTCTCTACCCCATCCTCTCCTTTACCACATGTGATCTGTGAGTCATCGGGGGGGGGGGGGGGGGGGGGGGGTCAGACAAGGTCGATAGCAGTCTGAATTGGGAGTACACAAAAGCCGTCTGGCCGTGTTCTCCCCACCGCGGTGAAGGTGAATGTTGTTGTTCCCAAGCACCTTGGTGTTGTATTTTTTCTCAATAACCGCAATTGTAGCCTCCTCAAAGGCCTGGCCCCAGAGGCAGGGGACGCTAAGGCGACCACCCTCGTTGCTAGTTTTTTCAACCAACTTCTTACTATAGCTGCTGAAGTAGTTTTGTCCGATGACGAAGGAGTAGTCACTTCCACCAATGTAGTTTTTTCTTTTATTCTCCCACTGAGTTGTCTTTTGTCTGATCCCACCATGACTGGTACAGAACAACTTAATCGCTTGTTACATTACCAAGCTAAACCTTATGCTCTCTACTGTTTAAATAGACCAGTAATAGGATGTCTGCCTGCAAATAAGGCCCTCTTAATGCTCCAACCGCTCCATAAGATCATTGTTCTTAACCTCCATATCTCTCACCAGTTCCACAAGGCCATCATACTTGGTCTCCATATCTCTCAGTTTACACTCCAGGTCTATTTTTTCCTCTTTCATATAATTTGTATCTAACATTAACTCTTTCACACCACCCTCAAGTTCAGTAATACCCTCTTCTGTATTCATTTCTTTACATTATACCCCCATTTATTCAATAGGCTGATTAATATGTGCACGTTATGATTGGCGGCTGTGATTCATATGTGCACGTTATGATTCATAGCGTTCATATATACACGTTATGATTAAAGCATACACCTATTTAGGGTGTACACAGCATATTTTAAGCTAATTAGTCGCTACAAATGTAATTAACAGAAATCAAAAAAATCTTAAAAACAACCCATTTTAACGGTGTATTGGGAGAGCCAGTCTATCCAAGTGTCATCCTCAATTAACGCTCTAAGGAATCAGAGAGTGTTTTATTGTTGTTGTGAACACCCGTATTTTTTCTACGCCCAAATGCTAATCATTATATAGCACCAAGTTATCACACTAAGATTGTCTCTTGGTATGACACTGCAGGGCTCCAGTTGTCAAGTGCCTTTAACCTTTTTTTTGTGAGTCTACATAGGTCTTTGTTGCATATTTGGAGAAGTCGGCGTTGAGTTGCATAAATACTTGCTTTTATTGACATCTTGTAAATTGAAGAACAGCACCAATAGGATAGTCGTGATTGTTCAATATACGTCCCTTACTATCTCTTATCTATCCCTTACTAACTCATTCACAATTAGCGATGTTTGTGGTTATGGTATCAACGAAAAGAGACGCCCCCACAGCCCACAACTTCAACAAGCCTAGTGGGTGCACCATCAAGTAAGTTTTGCCTGGTACTGACTTGATCAAGGTGGACATAAAGTGGGTTAAAGATGCTAAAGTTCATGGGCCCGGACACCTCTGTAAAGACCTGAAGGAATCCATCCTCCACCCAGACCGGCATCAAGACCTAATATTTTTAACACCGTCAGATTGTAAAGACCCAGAAGGAGGAACTGAGAGGGTAACAATCCCAGTTGAATCATCAACCTCCAAACTAGGACCTAAAGTATCAACAGATTCAATTTCCTCCTGTATATGCTTGAAGCTCCAGAGGCCAGGCGGGAGACCAGAAAGATTTAACGCCTCTGACCCAGAACCATCTGGCAGCCATAGAACGGGTACAGCTGATTCAATGTTATACCAACCCACAGTATATGTGATTGACCTAAGTATAGATCACCTGCACTATTGTCAATAGGATTTTGCAGGGACACAGCGTCTCCGCTTTGAACATTTGACAGAGTGTGATACATAGCACTATGAATAAACAAGCCATTAGTTTCAATACGAATAGAACATACAAACCCGGCCCGGTATACGTACCCAATATTGCCCGTGAGGATCTGACACATCTCCTCATCCAGGTGAAATCGGATAATATCACAGATGCGTTTGGTGTAGCTGCGGCCCATACATGTTCTGCCATCCAACCAGCCACCTTTTCAGCTGACTTAAGCAGCCATGATACGATGGAGCCAATGATTCCTGGAAGGGCGACTGCTAGCTTACTGGCTAGGCTCTTCAGGGCGTTTGCCAAGGAGTTCAGCTGCTTTTTAATCGACTCTTTTAAGCCGGGCGGTGGCAGCGTTGGTGCCAGGGTTGGACTAGTGCTTCCTCCGCCCGTCAAAGCAACTACCAGGGTCGAGATTGCTAATCCAACTGCAGTGAGGATGGAGGCGATTGTTATATCTTGCTACCAGAACAGTTATCGTCACATACATTTCGGTCACGTTATTAGTAAAATGTCGATGCAGTTTGTCTTAAAGAAAATGCACTTGACCACAATCTATATTTTCTCATATGCCTTGCGATTATGTTGCGGCTCTGCATAGTGCTCAGAAATGTTGCAACACGTATATATTCCTAACACTGTTTAGGCTAATTTACTGCTATCAATATGGCAAGCAGGGACAATATTTCTCTGGTGTTGTATTACCATAGCGCTTGCTTGTATCAATATCAAGAAATACTCGAAGGTGGGAGATTTATATGGAGTTTTGCCACATTATGATTAAGAAATACTTTAACTGTGATACTCAAACCTTGTTCTGTTTGCTCTACAATGTTGTGGTAGAAAGAGAATTTCCATGGTTTTGACGTTGAACTTTTAGAATACAGTACAGCATTGACATGTAGCATAAATGCAAAGATGTTCACTTCACCAAACAAATTATTGCAAGAGATGTCGAAAATACTTGCAAACTGTCCCGAATGATGGCTATAAGCAGAGATGCAAGGACGTTGACGCAATACTCCCAATAGATGACAAAACCGTTCAAAAAAGTAAATAGCAGCTATTTTCGAAGATGTTTATTGCTGTTGTCATATAATTCAAATACTGAATCAGCATTAATGTGTTGAAAGCAAGCTGTCACATTGTTAATTTCATGTTATACTTACACAACGTTTTAATTATACTGAATATTAATCGCACACATAATCTCCATCCTTTTGTTGTTGTATTACTGTAATATGCCGCTAGTGCTTATAATTACAACAACATTGAATGTTTCTGCTCAGGGAAACATGAGTCGACGAATGACATGAGACATGTCTGGTATGATCACGCGATGGGCAAGAAACATTCCAACCAATGTTAACGTAGCAAATTGTTCTGCCAGTAACACCGTTTGTTGATGCAATCTGTCATTGTGTATTACTACTACGACCTTATCTTATTATAAGATATCGTCATCTCACAATGCGCCTACACAAGACATTATCGCAGTGTCAGCCCAAACTCACTGTGCCTAAAGAGCGACTGTGCGTCACGTGTTGACAAACAACTTCAATTGCTTCGTTAATTTCTACCTTGTCGAGTATCAGGTAGAGTAAAGGCTATCGAAGACTGTCCCAAATGGACATCATGTTTTTATTGCCCATTCTATTACCTTGGAGTCTTTTGCTGACGCGAAACTTTAATTGCTTCGTTCATGTGTGCTATGCTAGTTGAAGGTTTGTCTGATCCGACAAACGAACCTTCGTAACCATTCACGTAAGTTATAACCCTCAGGTGGATCCCAAATAATCAGGATCGGCATTCTTACCCCGTCGTTACCCCCTTGTTGATCCAATGGGTGTCCATAGAATATGATATAGTGGACAATTTTAAGAAGATCGGATGCTAAAGGTTATATTTATTGATTGCTCTCTCCTTAATCATTTGCGTTATGTGGGTACATACACTCAATTATCTTTTGCGTTACTGCTAATCTGATTATTTGAAACCGTCACTGTTGACTTGGTTACAGTAAAGGTTATCTCAACTCATTTAACATTTATAATGTATGTGAACGGAATATGAGTCACGTTAAACATGCCAAGCTGTAAAACATGTTATATATCAAGCCTGAAGTAAACGTTTCCATACTATCAAAAACTGTCCTCTCGTTGGAAGGTGGTGTCATATGTGTGAATCTATGAAATACGTAATGAGTACGTCTTACAGAAGATGGATATATTGACTTTAACGGTAAACTTTACATGTCTACCGAGATATTGTTTATTTAAAAGTATACCATACAAATAGAAAATGGGGTAATGTCAGCTATATCAGTCAACAATACACTCATTTCTGTGACAAGAGTGGATTCTCAGCAACGACCAGTGAGGTCCCTTTGATCCCTACAGAATGTGCTATATTTTGGTAGACAAGAGTTCTACGACTTTGAACATCCACTTTATGTAGTTTTAATATGCGTTGGAAATATTTGCAAGTGTTTCTCCGTAAATTAATACGGCCATACCGAGCTATCAATACAGTAGTGTCAAAGAACACTTTGATATTTTTGTTGCTTGATATGATGGAAATCAGATCAATGTAGAAAGCATCAGCGGCTTGGTGTTTCACATATGTTATGCATTCAACGCAAATTGCACACTCGCACCTTTATAGTATTCAAAGAGGTATTCATGAAGAAATAACTAACTAATTTGGCTTTAATGCAATAAAACACCCATGAATATTCAAACCAACGCCACATGCTGATCAGCTTATTTATTGCATTGTCATTAGATTCAGCCTAATGGGCTATGACTGCCAGTTCAGTTTTAATGGTTGGGTCTACGATTATTCATAATTCGAATAATGCGCCAAGGATCGTTCTCCTTGCTGTTGAAGAATACCAATCCTCTGAAAAAATTAAGAGAGACAATTAGTTAATGCTTATGGGAATATTTATTAAATATATTGCTTGGTGTTAGCGTAATGGTATGCCATACCTGATGTGGGTGTTACCAAACTTATAATGGTTTCTGGCTATCACCCAGTTGTTGTTGATGACCATCACCTCATCACAGCCAATATGGATTGTTCATCCCTCTATGTATTTAAACTCTCCGTCCAAGTATGTAGCAATTATTGTCACATAATGCAAATGTAAAATGAAACCAGCTTGCTAATAAGTAACTCCATAAATGTAAACATCACTTTAGCGTCCATTTGCGAAGCATTTGCTGAATTATGCCTGAATTCTATCCACTGAGAAATGATGTTACGGTCCCAAAGAGTTAAATGCTGATTATTAAATTGATAGTAGCTGCATCATTCTACACTAAGCACTAGAAGTATAAGTAATTTTTTTTCTTTTCAACGATGATGAAATGTTACAATGCGTCACAATTATTTCCCACAAAATGCGTCAGGATTACCTTCATTGCCAACCATGTCATCCTTGTCGTGCATCGCAAAATATGCAATCTTTGGTCAAAATGTCCTTGTGTTGATCTAAATTGACTTAGTTGTAGATTTGCTTCCAAAAGTTCAACCTTTCAACCACTGAGTTACCAATCGCTGGTACAGTTGAAAAATAAAACAATTTAACATCACATGAAAGCGAGTTGATAGAGAATACGAATGTGTTTACACTTGACATGTTCTGCTTTTGTTGAGTCATTGTAAATACTTACTCGTATCGTGCAGTCATTACTAGCAGCCGCCAGGCCAAAAGCTAGCAAGCAGAAACAAAGTGTGTCGAGGGCCATAGTAAACAGGAAATACTCAGACGCCGAGTAAAGAGCTCCAGTTGATGCTGTGGCCCGCATTGTTCCGACCATTGCTTATTTATCCGATTCCACGTAGCAGATGGTGGCGTTGGTAATAGTAAAATAACATTAATACATTGCATTTAACAGCGGGGTCTATAACATCGGAAGACAACTACAAATTACTGAATACTATTGTGAACGACAAAGCAGATGCGATATATTCTAACTAACCCTTTGATATCTCTTTTATTACCAGTGAGATGCAGGTTGACGCATTACTTTGATTGTTCTGTTTATAACGCTCCTGCTACCTTTCATCACCTAACGCAATAAATATTGGATTAAATGCTTCAACGATACCGTGAGGTATTGTAAGCTTGTACAGAATGATCGGCTTATGCTGAACAAGTGTTGGCATTTAAACACACGAACAATACATAAATGTTGTGCACCACGTGCAACTCATGCTGCCTTTATGAATTCATATGTGATAACGCAGGCAATAAATGCATTCTATGAAGGTACGTCGAAATTGCGGTATTATGTGTAGGGCGCAATATGATATCTCAATATAGAATATTTCATTGCACGTAGGCTGTTCAGTAAGATTAGCTTTATCTTGCCTGCTGGTACCACTTCTCGATATCCAAGACTTATCTGGGTATGGAAGGGCGATATAAGATACATGTGTGGGGTGCTTTATATTTGTTGCGTTGTTAATGGTCCAGACATAGGATGGACATCCTGGCCCAACTCAAACATAATCACAACAAGAGTTGGCGTCCTTTTTTATTATTTAAAGACAATACAGCTACGAATAACTACGCTTACGAGACTTACTCCGGCAGATATTCTCTCCAGTGCATTGTGCTTTGTTGAAATATGCATCACAAAGTCACAAAGAACATATGGATATGATATGGCTGTACATATTGCCTGCGCAAGAGGCATTGGGAAGAAGGATGGATGTTTGTAAATAACTATCCTATTTAACGCAATACCCAGATATAAAGCGTTGGATTAAAGTGCAAAATCAGGATAAATACCAATATCAATAGAGCTTGCACAGTTTATGATGGATCCAACGTAGGTCTATCATAGCTGGTACAGCTGATCATATTATCCGTCAAAATACGTTTGTACACAAACACCAAAAGAAAGCCTAAAAAGATTCTGAAAACATATATTAGGGAGAGCGCTGGGTTTACCTGGTATCGTTGTACACCAGGGATTACACACAAATTAAGGGATGTTATGTCAATTAACTGCAAACTTCAGCGCCTTTAGGCAGGATAGAGGCGATTTATGTATGTATGTATGTATGTATGTATGTATGTATGTATGTATGTATGTATGTATGTATGTATGTATGTATGTATGTATGTATGTATGTATGTATGTATGTATGTATGTATGTATGTATGTATGTATGTATGTATGTATGTATGTATGTATGTATGTATGTATGTATGTATGTATGTATGTATGTATGTATGTATGTATGTATGTATGTATGTATGTATGTATGTATGTATGTATGTATATGTATGTATGTATGTATGTATGTATGTATGTATGTATGTATGTATGTATGTATGTATGTATGTATGTACGTATGTACGTATGTATGTATGTATGTATGTACGTGTATGTATGTATGTATGTATGTATGTATGTATGTATGTATGTATGTATGTATGTATGTATGTATGTATGTATGTATGTATGTATGTATGTATGTATGTATGTATGTATGTATGTATGTATGTATGTATGTCTGTATGTATGTGTATGTATGTATGTATGTATGTATGTATGTATGTATGTATGTATGTATGTATGTAGTATGTATGTATGTATGTATGTATGTATGTATGTATGTATGTATGTATGTATGTATGTATGTATGTATGTATGTGTATGTATGTATGTATGTATGTATGTATGTATGTATGTTTGTATGTATGTATGTATGTATGTATGTATGTATGTATGTATGTATGTATGTATGTATGTATGTATGTATGTATGTATGTATGTATGTATGTATGTATGTATGTATGTATGTATGTATGTATGTATGTATGTATGTATGTATGTATGTATGTATGTATGTATGTTTGCATGTTTGTATGTATGTATGTATGATTTTTGAAAAACATTTATTGTATTTACTCTATAGTGCTCTTGCTTAGGTAGATAATTGCATTAGTCTTATTAAATAATGGAAATGTCGTCCGATATTTGTTTGGTGATTGGTAAGTTATTCATTGATCATATCAACAATATTCCCCTGATATATGACATGTAGGACGCAATGCTGACATTATGTGACTCAATTTATCATACGCACATGGCTTCTGAATACTCACCAGGGTGTTCACATAGATCTTTAAAGCGTACACCACCAATGTTCATTTTGTGTGTTGATCGTTGATGGCGCCCTTATCCCGATACAGCAGTTATACACGACGTAATCAAAGTTCTAAGTCACCATGCCGCAAACGCGTAATAAAATAGATATCGGAAGCACGATATCAGCTCTACCATCTGCACATCTGCGATGTGGAAACGAATAAATAAGCAATGGTTGGAACATGTTGAGTGTCGGCATCAATTGGAGCTTTGTACCCAGCATTTGAGCATTTCATATTTATCACGGGTCTCGCTACACTGTGTTTGTGCTTGCTAGCTATTGGCTTAACGTCTGCGAAAAAAGACTGCAAGGTGCTTGGTAACAAAAGTAAATATTTGACAAAGATCGTCGAAAAGGACCACCTATCAAATGTAACCACAGTCGTGCTGCTTTCTCTCTGAACCCGACAGTGCCAGCGATTGGTAGCGGAATGACCAAGAGGAAGCCCTTTTAGGAGGCACTCTACAACGAAGGTAACTTGGATCCGCTCAAAAACTTTTTCTCCGATGATTCCATAATTGCGATGCACGACGAAGATGACATTGATGGCATTCAAGGTAATCGCGTGAGAATTCAATAAAATGTTTTGAGGGAACTGCAAAAGATTCGTGTTGCTTTGCCTCATATGTTATAAAAATATATACTCTGATGCTGGCTTTTGTGGCGTCCTTCAATATTTCATCATGATTGACTTGATTGTTTCTTTGTGTTCAAAAACAAAATAAAACATCAGTTTTCTAGGTTTTGATGCATGATCGCTGCTATGGTTAGAGCTATGGTTTTAATTACAAATGGAGTTGGATATTGTGCAGCATAGTTTCATTCTCTGTTTGAATTGTGTAACAGCAATTGGCAATTACTTTATAGGCAAATTTCGAGACTTAGAGGGAGCGACTGCATTAAGCATGTGATGAGTTGATGGTCATTAACGATAACTTGGCGATTGTAAGGGAACTTTTTGAGTTAGGGGGTACCCACATCAAGAATGGTATGACCGTCAACGCCAAGCTATATCAGCAGTAAAAAAGCCTATAAATATTAAATACTAGTCTCTATTTTAACTTAGCCAGGGTATTGATCGTCGAGAACCGTAAAGAGAATGAACCTTGGCGCATTATGCGATTGATGAATAACTGCAACCGACTCACTCTTTGATATGGAACTGGTTGTCATTTCCCGTAGGTCGGAATCTTATAACAAGATGCAAGGACTTTCATTCAAGCGCAATACTCTGTATAGATAATAAAATCTTTTAATAATGCTATTTTCCATGATGTTTATTGCTGTTGTCACATAATTCATATACAGATTATATGCATTAATGTGTTGAAAGCAAGAGTGTTAATTACATGCTATACTTACCCAAAATCATAATTATACTGAGTATTAATCGCACACATAAGCTCCATCCTTTTGTTGTTGCATTATATGTAATATGCCGCTAGTGCTTATAATTACAACAGCATTGAATGCCTCTGATGTATGATATGAGATATGCCTGGTATGATCACGCGATGGGCACGAAAATTCCCCACTAATGTAAACGAAGCAAATTACAATATTTACATGTGTCATTCAAGAGCATCACCAACTCCTATCCTAATATACGCTCAGATATGCTATTTGAAGAAGAGACAATGGCTATGTCATTGCTTATATTGTGATTGGTTCATGAAAAGTTCGATAAATGGCCTGTGCGATATCTGATTTGAACTATAGTAACATTTGCACATTCATTTATATGTTCTCATTACGATTATAAAAGCCATCATACCAAAGGTTTTAATCAATGGCTAACGAGGATCGGCAACACATCATGTATTGATATATCTAATCAGTGTATGCAGCCAGGTAGTGTCCCCTTGATCATCGCAACACGTGTATCTATCACAGCATGTGAACCAACATGGCAGGAAGTTAGTCAGGGAAATGGTACACAGGTGTACAAACAATCAGTACACATGTAATATTATAGGTAATAATTGCTTACTACTAGAGAAGATCAATATGATTCATTGTCTGTTTGGGGACGCTCCCAATCACACCTGCCTCGGCAGCTGCAACAACTTGACTGTGACTCCGATATTAACTTGTGTGCGCATGAAATGGTACAGATCGATTTCAACACAGACATCTCAAGTAGCAACGTTTAGAACAGTTATTGGACGGATGACGAATGCGCAGGTCAAATAAGAGAACGTCAATGAAGTAGGTGTTCAATGATACACTGTACCGATGCCCTGAGGTTAATAGAACGGCGTAGTCAGAAATAAGGTATATAATTGCATGAGCCCTGGGCATTTGGTCAGTGATGTAGCGTATTTATTCGCGTTTCACATGCTGTATGGATATGACTAGCTGAATTGCGGAACCTGTGGCTTTCAGTATTTCCACTCCTGCCACCAACCAGTTTGCAAATATGTAGACCGCTGTGATGAAAGCGTCTCTGTACAATCCTGGCTACAGCTACTTAGTGGCAGCGATACGTTGTTGATCGTCAAAAGCCAGTGTTATTATGTTGCCGTGTAGCCTTCAGAGGTTCTAACCATAGGGACTATTTATCACTTTTGATCAGATCCTGTTTGCATTTATATCTGTTCTATTTACCCTTGATAATACACTAAGCTACTCCTGCGTTTTTTGTTGTTTTAACCTTATGTGTTGTCATAACTTTAAGGTTGGTGTCCTTCTAAAAAAACAACACTTACAATGCCTCAGTTAAATTATTCGTTTAAGTATTTTCTTTTGTCAGGCGTATGTATGAGTCAACAGTATTGTTCCCGCTTGACTGGTATTTTTAGAATCGTGGATAGCTGCTTTTATTAATCTTCGATTCCGAACATGCATAGAGACTATTACACGTTCAGTGTAAAAATCCTTGCGATCCTTATTATGTTTTGATATCGGCGCCTTAGAAACAACCGCTCTGTTGGCCTGCGTAGTAGTACCTGTATATATAATAGTACATTCATAAGATATTGTATGCTTAATCATGGACTTTGGATCAAAATTTGGTATTGGATCTAACTCTTATTATGCCTTGATATAATAGCTGAAGCATCCCGATTCGTGTATGCCCTCTGAATCGTGGTGAATTGACGTATGGTCTAGTATATTCAACCTACGAGGACTGTGTAATTCTTACCGGCAAGTCTAGGTCTCCATTCCCTTAAGCCCACACACCTAGACTGGCGCAACTCTCTCTGGCTCAGAGTTCTTGGGTCAGATAACCCAGAAAACTAAGCAATTGGTGCCAGGTTTCTGGCCGCTCGAATCAAAACCACCTTAACAGATTGGCTAATCGGAGTTCGCTTTACAAACGCGTTTGACTTAATCCGGATATCGCCGACTAAACGCACATTGTTGTTCGCCCTTTTTGCTACACTGAAGTGATGGGGCGCAACGCGCGAACGCGGCCCAAGAGCGTTGATTGGCCAGCCATGTAACCACGGAAAATACAGAGCATTGTCTTATTAGGAAAGCAGGTTTTTCCCGTTGGAGCACTTGGAGCGGTGGAGATAAGCAAACTCATAGAGTCGAGGGATGTAGAATAGCTACGGACAGCTACGACTGAAGTTCTATCGATGGCTACCGATATCAACTACTGGTTTTACATTTATCAGGGACACATCAATGGGAATGTTCTCCTTTATAGATCTCCAATGGCCGCAACCACCTTTTGGAAGATATTTTCACATAAATAATTGATTTCAATTGTCTTTGGAAAAGTTAAAAGGTTTTGTCAAAAGTGAATTTAACAGGCTGTTCTAGTGGTTTGACTACCCCAATGTTAATGTGCCTATCGCAGGGTTATAGGTACTTCGCTGACATCAATTCATAATGTGATCAATAAACTCAAACCGGTCCAATAACCGTTGCATCTGATCAGTTAAGGCCAAAATTTTATAAAATGTTAGTTTAAATTAGCGCGCCCGACAAAAAGCTGCGGCAGCCATTATCTAGGTCAACCATGCGTGTGACGTCAGGTTATGGAGGCCGATCTCAGAGACGCACGGAGTTCCCCGTTGTTTACATTGTCGGAGTTCGGCTCTCGTTTTCGGGATTTTGGTTCCTTTTTAGCCATCTTATGACCGCCTGAACGCGATGGTTAACGGTTGTTGTGTTGGGGGCTGCTCGCGTACCAGTTGGGATGGCGTGAGCTTGTTCAGGTTTCCTTGTAAGGGCGATTTTAAAAGAACCAATGGATTGGCCAGGTACTTCGATCGCGAGACAAATGGCCGGGCCCGGGCAAGTACTCGTTTGTGTGCTCGGTTCGTTTCACCAAGGAATGTTTTAAGGAGGCACCGAAACTAAGAGAAGAGCTTGGTTGGATACCACGATGTAAGCGGGTTTTGAAGGAAGCTGCTGTGCCTATTCTTTTTGCGAAGGCCTCTGCTTTCAAGCAAGCAAGAAAGGGTGGTGAGGCAAGTGAACCCCTCCCACCCCAGCCCAAAAAAGCAGACCTGCCTTTATCAAGAGAGAGAAGCAGAGGGTGAGACTCGATGACTTTCTTGTTGCATTAGTATTGAAAAAATAGTCCATTATCTTGTTAAGAGGTTAAAATGCATTTCGACTATGTAACAAATTCATGGATCTAGATAAATATGATAATTCTAAAGATTGATCTAGCTGATGCATTTCATGAAGGCAAGGAGTGGTTGTGGCCACGGAACAACTATCATGCATGTAATATTGAATAGACACTGTGTGTTTGTTTGTTTGGGGCATAAATTCTATCCCAATAGCACTGATATTTTTAGTTTCTTCTTTGGTATACAGATTTTGAAAGCAGCTATGGCTGAAAATGTCACTGGATGTTCAAGGGGCGCCTGTCAGATAGCTGAACCTGAATCAATTCCCGGCACTGAAGATGATTCTGCGCATCATTCTGAATCCAAGATAGACTGCAACGAATTGATGGAAGCACCAGTACAGACATGGAAACGCAGACAGTACGCTTGAAGCCCAGCAACACAAGGACTCGTAGAGTGCAGACAGTGCAGCAGTGTCACTCAATGGGTATTTAATGTATAGTCGTGTCATTGATAGACTATTTTTCCAGAATACAATTATTGATGCTACAGAAAGTAAATCCAGTTACACTGAAACAGTAAATACTATTTCAAATTTGCTCGTTGTCATATGTTAAGTTATGCACAGATATGTTTGATAATGAACTGGCAAATATGAATAGGCATATGTACATCTGTGTTTATTTATATTACCTATGTGTTCAGGTGTCCATGAGGATGCTAGGTGAAATGGAGAACGAGCCAATGGAGGGTGACCCTGTTGAGAGTTTCAGAGTATGTCGAGTGCCTGATAGCTGAGTTCTTGCTAGTTTGCTATGAGCCAACCCTGCCTAAGACACAAGCATCACCTCCAATGTGTGCAGATGCGGTGATACCAGATCCACGACAAGCCATTGAGGCACACCAGAGTAGGTTCCGCATGAATTGAGACAAGTCCTAGGTAAGTGGAGGGTAGAGGAATGCCTGTAAAATCACCATGTGACATTGTTGATTTAACCATGCTCAAATATTTTTTGTCATACCAGTATCAATCAGTATAATTAAATGGTAAATAATGACTGCTAGCCTTCGTACAGATTTATGTGAAAATAATAGAAAACATTGTCACCTTTGTAGATCATTATCTGACATTTGCCCGTGCTATTGTCTGTAGGAGAAATATCCCACTTGCAAGGCCCAAGGATTCAAACAGATTGGGCTGAAACCAGGATGCTGGGTTATGCCACCAATGGGAATAGGGCTGTTCTCTATTGAGGTCATGACTCAAGGAAATTCAACACAGCACACATATTCTTCCACCTCTGCCATTGGTTGACAGTAGCCACACAAACACCTGTAACATGATGTAATGATGGGAATATTAATGTATGTAATAAAGGATGACATATTGTATGGCAAATATGTTTTAGCCTCTGCATTCATAGAAACTCTGATGAAACACTGACCAATATAATACCGAATCTTCACCTCCTAAAATCCAGTTATACATTCATTTATGGGCTTACTGACAATCCTATGAGAAAACAGCTGTGGTACTTGCTCTCCTACATATATTCTACCTCAGAATCAATCTACATCAACTTTTAAAAATATTGTAATCCGCCTTTTATAAGGCCTACTTTAAATAACAGAGGATCTCTATTTATTAACAGCAGTCCGAAATTAGTTTGTTTGCAATTCGTTTAGAGGAGCATTTACATTTACATGGTACAACTTTGTAAACATGAACCCTTGCAACCACTTGATTTGATAAAAACTTTGTGGTATCTCATATCTGCTGTCGGATATGGAAGAATTATTTGCTGCAAAGCTCTGTTGTATACTGTTAGGAAAAGAGGTTACATATTTTGTTGGTGAAATTTATGGATTAACTTCGTTACACGCCAACACATATACGATGAACGGGTGCACAAATAAGATCAGACATAGCTTACCAAGTATTGTTCTGTAGCCGCCCTATGTCCTGGGCAGGATAACCCGCGTAAGACCCAGACGCAGCAGTTACATCACCAATGTCTGTTTTATCCTCTTCGGAGGCGTCGGATTCGCTCATTTCTGGTTCGAATCTGTAAGGCAAAACTTGTTCTGCCGAAGCCACGATAGTTTGCGAATGGCCTGTGCCATACCATGTCTCGTCCTTGCTCTCCTGAAGTTATGAAATAACGAAATTTCAAGCAGGCATTTTTCGCTAATCGTAGTGCAGATTGCGCCTCGAAAACAAAAACAATCCCGGACATGTCGATACGCCGAATTCATCTTTAAAGTCAAATTTCGATCAGAAAGCGCGCACTTAGACAATTGACACATACACAGAATAAGTACTTTTGGGTTATATTTCCTTTATCAGGTGAAAAAAAATGATATGATTTTTCGTGCGATAGGCACTTTAATAGGAATGTAGCAGGCTACCCTATGCAAAATACGAAGCGCGGTTGTGGAAGTGAAAATATGCGAGCATCTTCTAGGCAGCTTTATATGGACCACATAATCTGTGTAAATCTGATTATAATAGATATACATCCAGGAAACTGCCTGCTACAACATGCGCATGCAACCTGTGCCAACGTCATAATATAAGTAATAAATGCTTACTGTGGTAGTATATCAAAATAGCGTATTCATTGTCGGGTGCTATATACTCAACAGCACATGTCCTGGCGATATTTATATTGTGTTCCAGTGGGGCTGTATTTCGTCTATCTAATGGTATGCACAACAAACTGCTGCATCGTGAGTCCTTGCAGAAATTCTAACAATAACTTCTAAAGTAGTAACGCTAACAACAGCTGTGTTCATCAGCAAAGGACGAATGTGAAGGGCAAAGTGGTGAGCATCAGCGTCGTTGTTTTCCACATATTGAATGCATTCAACGCGAAACGCACACCTATACATTAATAGTATTCAATGAAGTGATGATCGAAGGAATATATAACTCAGCCTATGCTAGGTTTTAATGCATTAATTGTGGATATTCATAACATCGCCATATGCTGATCAGCTTATTTATTACATTGTCAATAGATTCAGCTGTGAATGACAGTTCAATTTTTATGATTGGGTGTACGATTTTGCATAATTCGGATAACGCGCCAAGGTTTGTTATCCTTGCGGTTGAAGACGATCAATCCCCTGAAAAAGTTAAGTGAGATAATTAGTTAATGCTTAAGAAATATTTTGCTAACGATGTTGCTTGGGGTTAGCGGACTGTTAAACCATACCTAATATGGGTGTTACCAAACTCATAATGGTCTCTGGCTATCGCCCAGTTGTTGTTGATGACAATCACCTCATCACAGCCAATATGGAGTATTGATCCCTCTTTGTCTTTAAACTCGCCATTCAAGTATGTAGCAATTGCTGTCACAAAATGCAAACACACAATAAATAACTCCATATATGTTACTATTACTTAAGCGTCCATTTGCGAAAACTTTGCTGTATTATGTCTGAATGTTATTAATTGAGAACTAATATTACAGTACCCGAGAGTTGCAAGCGGATTATAATGATAATATTGATAATTACTGCATCATTCCCTTTATGCACTAGAAGCAAAAATAATTGCAACAATGGTGATATATGACAATGCGTCACAACAATCAGCATCAGTGCATTGCTGATTTGACAAAACGACATTAATCCTTGGCTTTTTCCACAATTATGTCCCACAAAATGCGTCGTCAGAAATACCTTCATTGCCAACCATGTCATCCTTGTCGTGCATCGCCAATATGCAATCTTTGGTGAAAAAGTCCTTGAGTTGATCTAATTTGCCTTCGTTGTAGATTTTCTCCAAAGATCTCTTCATTTCAACCAGTGAGTTACCAATCGCTGGTACGGTTGAAAAATAAAACAATTTAACATTACATGACATGAAAGCTAGTAGAGAGCGAATACAATTGTGGTTATACTTGATATGTTCCACGTTAATAGGAATGTAGCAGTTGACTTAATTTGCCACCATATGCATAATACAAATCGCGGTTGTGGAAGCTAAATAGAGCCTCAATGGTTCTCCGACATAAATTATGATTTGGAAATATGCGAGCATCTGCTACGCAGCTTTATATCTGGTCACGGAATCGCCTGCTACAACATGTGCAAGCAACCTGTGCCTATATTATGATATAGGTAATAAACGCTTACTATTGTATTAGATCGCTGTCGGGTGCTATATACCATCACAGGTCTTGGCGATATTGATTTGTTATATTCTATTCAAGATACTGTGGCTGTGATTCCTTTATTTACTGTTATGCACTAAAAACTGCTGCATTGGTAGTCTTGCAGAAATTCTAACAATAACATCCAAAGTAGTAACGCTCAGAACAGCTATGTAATGGTAAAGTGCCTCCACTGCAATGAAAATTGTCAACAGCATAGCAGACAAAAATGTTCATTTAGCTAGTATGTATCTGCTTGGTGCAAGCAAATAAAGAATGTGCAGGTCAAATTAGAAAGCATCAGCGGCTTGGTGCTTCACATATGTAATGCATTCAACGCGAAACGCACACCCGCACATTTATAGTATTCAGAGAAGTATTCATGAAGAAATAACTAACTAATTTGGCTTTAATGCAATAAAACACCCATGCATATTCATAACAACGCCACATGCTGATCAGCTTATTTATTGCTTTGATAATAGATTCAACCTGATTGACTGTGACGGAGAGTTCAGTTTGGATGATTGGGTCTACGATTATTCATAACTCGAATAATGCGCCAAGGTTCGTTATCCTTGCGGTTGAAGACGACAAATCCTCTGAAAAAGTTAAGTGACATAATAAGTTAATGCTTATGGGAATAGTGTTTAAATATATTGCTTGATGTTAGCGTACTTGTATGCCATACCTGATGTGGGTATTACCATACTCAAAATGGACTCTGGCTATCGCCCAGCTGTTGTTGATGACCAACACCTCATCACAGCCAATATGGATTTTTGATCCCTCTATGTCTGTAAACTGGCCTTCCAAGAATGTAGCAATTACTGTCACATAATGCAAATATATATTGAAACCAGCTTACAAATAAGTAATTCCATAAATGTAAACATTACTTTAGCGTCCATTTGTGAAGCATTTGCTGTATTACATCTGAATTCTATTCACTGACAATTGATGTTACGATTCCCCGAGAGTTAAATGCTGATTTTAAAATTGATAATTGCTGCATCATTCTACACTAAGCTCTAGAAGTAAAAATAATCTTTTTTTTTAACGATGATGAAACAGACAGCATTAATGCATTGCTGATATTACGAAACGACATGAATCCTTGGCTTTTTCCTTAATTATTTTCCACAAAATGCGTCAGGATTACCTTCATTGCCAACCATATCATCTTTGTCGTTCATCGCAAGTATGGAATCTTTGGTGAAAAAAGTCCTTGTGTTGATCTAATTCGCCTTTGTTGTAGAATGTCTCCCAAAAGTTTAACCTTTTAACCACAGAGTTACCAATCGCTGGCACGGTTGAAAAATAAAACAACTTAACATCACATGAAAGCGAATTGATAGAGAATACGAATGTGTTTATACTTGACATGTTCTGGTTTTGTTGTCATTGTAGATACTTACTCGTGTCGCCAAGTATCGTGCAGTCGTTACTAGCAGCCGCCAGGCCAAAAGCTAGCAAGCAGAAACAAAGTGTGTCGAGGGCCATAGTAAACAGGAAATACTCAGACGCCGAGTAAAGAGCTCCAGTTGAGGCTGTGGCCCGCATTGTTCCGACCATTGCTTATTTATCCGATTCCACGTAGCAGATGGTGGCGTTGGTAATAGTAAAATAACAATTAATACATTGCATTTAATAGCGGGGTCTATAACATCGGAAGACAACTACAAATTACTGAATACTATTGTAAACGACAAAGAAGATGCGATATATTCTAACTAACCCTTTGATATCTCTTTTATTACCAGTGAGATGCAGGTTGACGCATTACTTTGATTGTTCTGTTTATAACGCTCCTGCTACCTTTCATCACCTAACACAATAAATATTGAATTAAATGCTTCAACGATACAGTGAGGTATTGTAAGCTTGTGCAGAATGATCGGCTTATGCTGAACAAGTGTTGGCATTTAAACACACGAACAATACATAAATGTTGTGCACCACGTGCAACTCATGCTGCCTTTATGAATTCATATGTGATAACGCAGGCAATAAATGCATTCTATGAAGGTACGTCGAAATTGCGGTATTATGTGTAGGGCGCAATATGATATCTCAATATACGATATTTCATTGTACGTAGGCTGTTCAGTAAGATTAGCTTTATCTTGTCTACTTTGCTGGTACCACTTCTCGATATCCAAGACTTATATGGGTATGGAAGGGCGATACAAGATACATGTGTAGGGTGCTTTATATTTGTTGCGTTGTTAATAGACCAGACATAGGATGGACATCCTGGCCCAACTCAAACATAATCACAGCAAGAGTTGGCGTCCTTTATATTATTTAAAGACAATACAGCTACGAATAACTACGCTTACGAGACTTACTCCGGCAGATATTCTCTCCAGTGCATTGTGCTTTGTTCAGATATGCATCACAAAGTCACAAAGAACATATAAGATATGGCTGTACATATTGCCTGCGCAAGAGGCATTGGGAAGAAGGATGGATGTTTGTAAATAACTATCCTATTTAACGCAATACCCAGATATAAAGCGTTGGATTAAAGTGCAAAATCAGGATAAATACCAATATCAATAGAGCTTGCACAGTTTATGATGGATCTAACGTAGGTCTATCATAGCTGGTACAGCTGATCATATTATCCGTCAAAATACGTTTGTACACAAACACCAAAAGAAAGCCTAAAAAGATTCTGAAAACATATATTATGGAGAGCGCTGGGTTTACCTGGTATCGTTGTACACCAGGGATTACACACAAATTAAGGGATGTTATGTCAATTAACTGCAAACGTCAGCGCCTTTATGTATGTATGTATGTATGTATGTATGTATGTATGTATGTATGTATGTATGTATGTATGTATGTATGTATGTATGTATGTATGTATGTATGTATGTATGTATGTATGTATGTATGTATGTATGTATGTATGTATGTATGTATGTATGTATGTATGTATGTATGTATGTATGTATGTATGTATGTATGTATGTATGTATGTATGTATGTATGTATGTATGTATGTATGTATGTATGTATGTATGTATGTATGTATGTATGTATGTATGTATGTATGTATGTATGTATGTATGTATGTATGTATGTATGTATGTATGTATGTATGTATGTATGTATGTATGTATGTATGTATGTATGTATGTATGTATGTATGTATGTATGTATGTATGTATGTATGTATGTATGTATGTATGTATGTATGTATATATGCATGTTTGTATGTATGTATGTATGATTTTTGAAAAACATTTGTTGTATTTATTCAAGAGTGCTCTTGCTTAGGTAGATATTTGCATTAGTCTTATTAAATAATGGAAATGTCGTCCGATATTTGTTTGGTTATTGGTTAGTTATGCATTGATCATAGCAACAATATTCCCCTGATATATGACATATAGGATGCAATGCTGACATTATGTGACTCAATTTATCATACGCACATGGCTTCTGAATACTCACCAGGGTGTTCACATAGATCTTTAAAGTGTACACCACCAATGTTCATTTTGTGTGTTGATCGTTGATGGCGCCCTTATCCTGATACAGCAGTTATACACGACGTAATCAAAGTTCTAAGTCACCATGCCGCAAACGCGTAATAAAATAGATATCGGAAGCACGATATCAGCTCTACCATCTGCACATCTGCGATGTGGAAACGAATAAATAAGCAATGGTTGGAACATGTTGAGTGTCAGCATCATTTGGAGCTTTCTACCCAGCTTTTGAGCATTTCAGGTTTATCACGGGTCTCGCTACACTGTGTTTGTGCTTGCTAGCTATTGGCTTAACGTCTGCGAAAAACGACTGCAAGGTGCTTGGTAACAAAAGTAAATATTTGACAAAGATTGTCGAAAAGGACCACCTATCAAATGTAACCACAGTCGTGCTGCTTTCTCTCTGAACCCGACAGTGCCAGTGATTGGTAGCGAAATGACCATGAGGAAGCCCTTTTAGGAGGCACTCTACAACAAAGGTAACTTGGATCAGCTCAAAAACTTTTCTCCGATGATTCCATAATTGCGATGCACGACGAAGATGACATTGATGGCATTCAAGGTAATCGTGTGAGAATTCAATAAAATGTTTTGAGGGAACTGCAAAAGATTCGTGTTGCTTTGCCTCATATGTTATAAAAATATATTCTCTGATACTGGCTTTTGTGGCGTCCTTCAATATTTCATCATGATTGACTTGATTGTTTCTTTGTGTTCAAAAACAAAACAAAACATCAGTTTTCTAGGTTTTGATGCATGATCGCTGCTATGGTTAGAGCTATGGTTTTAATTACAAATGGAGTTGGATATTGTGCAGCATAGTTTCATTCTCTGTTTGAATTGTGTAACAGCAATTGGCAATTACTTTATAGGCAAGTTTCGAGACTTAGAGGGAGCGACTGTACATTTAGCATGTGATGAGTTGATGGTCATTAACGATAACTTGGCGATTGTAAGGGAACTTTTTGAGTTAGGGGGTACTCACATCAAGAATGGTATGACCGTCCATGCCAAGCTATATCAGCAGTAAAAAAGCCTATAAATATTAACTAATACTCTATATTTTAACTTAGCCAGGGTATTGATCGTCGAGAACCGTAAAGAGAATGAACCTTGGCGCATTATGCGATTGATGAATAACCACAACGGACTCATTCTTTGATATGGAACTGGTTGTCATTTCCCGTAGGTCGGATTCTTATAACACGATGCAAGGACTTTCATTCAAGCGCAATACTCTGTATAGATAATAAAATCTTTCAATAATGTGAAAAGCTGCTATTTTCCATGATGTTTATTGCTGTTGTCACATAATTCATATACAGATTATATGCATTAATGTGTTAAAAGCAAGAGTGTTAATTACATGTAATACTTACCCAAAATCATAATTATACTGAGTATTAATCACACACGTAAGCTCCATCCTTTTGTTGTTGCATTATATGTAATATGCCGCTAGTGCTTATAATTACAACAGCATTGAATGCCGCCGCTCAGGAAAACACAAGTCGATGTATGATATGAGATATGCCTGGTATGATCACGCGATGGGCACGAAAATTCTCCACTAATGTAAACGAAGCAAATTACAATATTTACATGTGTCATTCAAGAGCATCACCAACTCCTATCCTAATATACGCTCAGATATGCTATTTGAAGAAGAGCAAATGGCTATGTCATTGCATATATTGTGATTGGTTCATGAAAAGTTCGATAAATGGCCTGTGAGATATCTGATTTGATCTATAGTAACATTTGCATATTCACTTATGTGTTCTCATTACGATTATAAAAGCCATCATACCAAAGGTTTTAATCAATGAATAACGAGGATCGGCAACACATCATGTATTGATATATCTAATCAGTGTATGCAGCCAGGTAGTGTCCCCTTGATCATTGCAACACGTGTATCTATCACAGCATGTGAACCAACATGGCAGGAAGTTAGTCAGGGAACTGGTACACAGATGTACAAACAATCAGTACACGTGTAATATTATAGGTAATAATTGCTTACTACTAGAGAAGATCAATATGATTCATTATCTGTTTGGGGACGCACCTAATCACACCTGCCTCGGCAGCTGCAACAACTTGACTGTGACTCCGATATTAACTTGTGTGCGCATGAAATGGTACAGATCGATTTCAACAAAAACATCTCGAGTAGCAACGTTTAGAACAGTTATTGGACGGATGACGAATGCGCAGGTCAAATAAGAGAACGTCAATGAAGTAGGTGTTCA
>CM067356.1:13534297-13544297 GCA_034190875.2 Urechis unicinctus
AAACATAACAGGGACGCTTCATGCAAGCAAATATGCAGTGAGGGTGATGCCTAATCTAATGGGCAGGCTGGTTTAGTGAGAGCGTAGTTTGCTGTAGTGCGTCTGTGACGGGGAAGTGATTCTCATTGCATTAATGCCCTCCTGTTCGTCTTTATAACACAGACCTAACGGCAAACAAACGGGTAAGTAATTATTACATCACTTATATGTCGTCCTATTTGTCTTTATAATACAGTCCAAACGGCAAACAAACGGGGAACTTGCGTTGGATGAGAGGATGAAGCATCAACGAACATGGTAGCCTAATGGGTCCGAACTGTCCGGGATACACATGGAGCACAATTATTTGCATCTCTTTGAACCAATGAAATATATTCCTAAACAGACAAGGGATAATAGAGAGAGGCCAAGCATCAAACGCTTTTGAGGGCTGGATCCTGCTTAGCATGACGCCAAATTCACATCGATGATTAAAATCAACGTCGTTATTGGTGATGATGTGTTGGCGTCATATAGACGTAGTCCCGATAACATTGCACCTAAGTCTTTGATGCTGGTAAAATTCATTGATGTTAGCGCTAGGAAAACAATGGAGAATAGAATAATCAATATTGTACAACTTGATGTTGTTTTGTAATCTTGTGCTGGTGGTAGAGGTACACTGTAGACAGACTTCACACTTAACAACGTTTTCATCATTGAGAAGCTGTCACTTGGACACATTTCTCTGACGCCTTCCTTGCTGTTAAAGAATATGCCACAATTACCATGCTCTGTAAGCATTGTACAAGTATGTAAGAAAATGTCAGACAGCAGCATTACAAAATATGTTCACGTTCTCTGGAAACGCTTATGGTGAATTAAACTTTTTCAAATCCTTTACGGCTTCTACATGGTTGTTCGAACAGTTTGCTTTTGAAATATCCTCACATTTGCACCACTCAGTACCTAAAATACATCTATTACAATTGCCAAGTAAGATCATTTCCTAAACCCCTACTAGCTGATTTGGCTTTTCCTGACGCATCGCAATCAGGCATAATAGATCGAGGATCAATAACAAATCATTGAGTTACGGACTGATGATTCGGATGTGAATGAAGAATCAGGTTGATAAAGCTAATTTGTCTTTGCAAGAGTGCTTTCTAGTGTATTAAAATATGTACCATTTAACCATAAGGCTTTCCTACCAGTAGTTTTACGATTGTTTAAAATAAATAAAAAAACTGATTGTTGTATGTACTTGAAGTTTTATATGAATATGATTTATTTGAGTGAAAATAGTTATCTGCAATTATCACTTTCCTTAAGACATTATACAAGTAAGTAAGACAATTTCAGCAAAAGTCATACCGATATTTCAGATATAATGCTGCTACAGGTGAATTTGTCCTGGGTTTCTTCTAAGTCGGTCCATACAAATGCAAACCCTTTTCGTAATACAAACACATCATAAACGCAGACGTGGATTCAATTCCTGTTCATAGACATCCAAATTGTAGACGGACATCATTAAGATCCGCACGTATTGCCTGACTTTACGCACCGCACGTTTTGTACACCCAATGTCCTTGAGGAGTTAATGGTTTTACTAAAACTCCCTTATAAGTAGATCTTGCAATGCAGCGACATGTGATGAGGATATCAAAGGCTACCCGATGTTTGATTTGTGGTACATGCTTGGTTAAATTATTTAAGTTCGTTTACGTGCATAACCATGCAACCAATATTCATGTGCTATGTCGCTGGGCGACCTAATTCGATATTCATAGCGGTGTTTATTGTCTTAAACAAATCGACGTCAACAATCTGTGTACCTGGTAACAGCAATAAACAAAACAATCAACGTTCTGCGTCAGCATGCAGCTCGTGTGGATTAAAAAGGATGATGAAAGTTCTTGGTTATACCCGAAGCACAGTTGTGACATGATTCGCAATATGCTGAGTTCTTAACTGTTGATTATAACCTGGGCAGAGATTTCCATGAGATATATTCACCATATTGAACTAGGTAAACAATGACAATATGTTATTTATTTTGCAAAACACTATGGCAACGATTACGATTGCTTATATAATGTGGATATGTTTCGAAGTCTTATTCTATAAAGAGGTCTAGATGGATCTGTTGGCTAGCGCGGCAGGATTATCTGTTAGATCAGGTCGATGGTCATTTGGTCCAGTTCAAATAACTTTTGGTCATGAATGACCCAAAACGCAAATATAATACGGCGTTAATCACGGGAAATGGCTCAGTTATTACAATTTTATTGCGGGACATTATAACAGGTGGCAAAACCACGAGTATATATGCAAATCAATGTTCATCACGGGTCAGCATATCCTGCTCACATATATACGACCGCATCAATGTGGTATTTTGAAGTGGTTGACGCGATGATCAGATTCCCGAACAATACGCACATTCGTCATCTGCTACAATCAATCCGACAGAATACAATCAGAAAAAAGTGGAACATGACTCAGTCTTATATCCGCCAGGTGATCAAAATGTATTGGCTCTAATGTATGTATGTATGTATGTATGTATGTATGTATGTATGTATGTATGTATGTATGTATGTATGTATGTATGTATGTATGTGTGTGTATGTATGTATGTATGTATGTATGTATGTGTATGTATGTATGTATGTATGTATGTATGTATGTATGTATGTATGTATGTATGTATGTATGTATGTATGTATGTATGTATGTATGTATGTATGTATGTATGTATGTATGTATGTATGTATGTATGTATGTATGTATGTATGTATGTGTATGTATGTATGTATGTATGTATGTATGTCTGTATGTATGTATGTATGTATGTATGTATGTATGTATGTATGTATGTATGTATGTATGTATGTATGTATGTATGTATGTATGTATGTATGTATGTATGTATGTATGTATATGTATGTATGTGTATGTATGTATGTATGTATGTATGTATGTATGTATGTATGTATGTATGTATGTATGTATGTATGTATGTGTATGTATGTATGTATGTATGTATGTGTATGTATGTATGTATGTATGTGTATGTATGTATGTATGTATGTATGTATGTATGTATGATGTATGTATGTATGTATGTATGTATGTATGTATGTATGTATGTATGTATGTATATGTATGTATGTATGTATGTGTATGTATGTATGTATGTATGTATGTATGTATGTATGTATGTATGTATGTATGTATGTGTATGTATGTATGTATGTATGTATGTATGTATGTATGTATGTATGTATGTATGTATGTATGTATGTATGTATGTATGTATGTATGTATTTATGTATGTATGTATGTATGTATGCATGTATGTTTGTATGTATGCATTTATGTAAATATATAAGTCAAACATATGGACCCTATTTTAGGTGGTGATAACTTTGGAATAGACCCATTTATTATACACTAGAGCACACTTCTTGGGTAGATTGTTAATGGTAGCCCTGATTCTATACAGCAGGTATACGCGATGTAACCAAAGTTCCGCGTGAACATACATCACCCACGTAATAACATATATATCTATAGGACTGCTTAGAATACGTGGCATCTGCTCTGCCATCTGAATAGCCGTATGCATATGATATAGAGCCTGTTGATTTACACCAACAATGCATTTGAATTGTACAAGTTGCGCATTGGTTAAATGCTGCTTTATTGTGTTACCAACGCCACCATCTGCTCGGTGGAAACGAATAAATAAGCAATGGCTGGAATATTTCTGGCGACAGTATCCACTGAAGCTCCTTACATAGCGAGTGTTTCAGTTTTGCTATGGGTCTTGCTACATTGTTTTCTTGCTTGTTAGCTATTCGCGTAGTGGCAGCGAACAACGACTGCAAGGTAACCGGAAACGCGAGTAAGTGTTTGACAAAGATTGTACGAAAGTTGCATTTATCAACAGTCGTACAGCTTTCTTTCTGAACTCCCTCACATGCCATATAATGTTGCATTTTTTTTTCGACCGTGCCAGCGATTGGTAGCGCAATAGCTTAGAATCACTTATGGGAGAAATTCTACAACGAAGGTAAATTGGATCAGCTCAAAGACTTTTTCACCGACGATTCCATAATTGCGACGCACGACAAAGATGACATTGGTGGCATCCAAGGTAATTCTGTCGAAAATTGAACACATAGTTTGAAAAAAGATTCATGTTGTTTTGCGTCATTTGAAATAATAATTATTGCTCTGATGCGGGCTGTTGTGACGCCTGGCAATTTTAATTTGTCATTGACTAGATTGTTTCTACGTATATAAAGAGAATGAAATAATAAGTCTTCCATGAATAAAAGCAATGCATACTACGCTAGGTTTTGACGTATGGAGGCTACAAAAATTAGGGTATGGTATTTGTTGCATAAGGAATTGCCTAGTTTGCAACATGCTTTCATTTGTGTTTGCATTGTGTGGCAGGAATTGCCGATTACTTTAAATGCAAGTTTAGAGACATAGAGGGAGCTACGATGCATGTTAGATGTGTTGAGGTGGTGGTCATTAACGATAATTGGGCGATTGTGAGGAGCCATTTTAAGTTCGGTGATACCCACATCAGGTATGATATAACCGTCAACGCACAGCATAATAACTAGCAGAAAAGTCTAGGATATCAATAAATTATCTCTCTTTTTACTTTACCAGGGTATTGATGGTCACGAACCGCAAAGGGAATGGATCTTGGCGCGCTCTTCGCTTGATGAATAGCAGTAGACTCACAAATTGGTATGGAACTGGTTGTCATATTCCATCACTCGGAATCTTATGACGATTAAATTGACAAATAAAGTAGTCAATCAGTTAGCTGCTTTGTTTTGAATATATATAGGTATTTTATGACATTTTACAAATTGGGTAAATCCAATACTGGTGCAGTTGGGATTTTTGCGTTTAAAGCATAAACTATATGGAACAAAAGTGAGGAAATAGCATGCTAACATCGCATTCATCCAATCAGCGACAACGATTGGGTGGGGTTCTAGTGCCATCAATATTATAGCGAACGTTCGTCGGCAAAGATACACACAGCAAACCCATTACCAGCGTTAAGTAGCAGACATCGAGAGTGAAACTAATACAAATACCATCGACTGGAGATGATTCTCACTTTGATGTAAGTAACGTCTTACAGTTTAATTATTGGTCATTCCATTACAAACATCAGATGCTGGTGTTAGTGCAACATTAAAGACACAATTAGCCGCTGTTGAAAAATTATTTGAACTCTTATTTGGTCTGATATAGAAAGGCATTCATTCCTTGCATGACGAAGACGATACAATCAATAGCAAAGGTGAGTTACCAATTATAGGCCAAGTTACCTCAGGATTTTGCGTAGTTTTAATATACTTCAAGAACCTCTTAACATAAATAACATGTCACACTTGGGTCATTTACGAATCTTTCGATATAAGGTATATTCAGAGTTTCATCCTCAAACGCAATACCTAGTGATTCATCGGCGAACGACCAAGAAAGTGAATAATGTATATATATATATATATATATATATATATATATATATATATATATATATATATATATATATATATATATATATATATATATATATATATATATATATATATATATATATATATATATATATATATATATATATATATATATATATATATATATATATATATATATATATATATTAGCACGAACGCGACCTTTAGTGGACAAACTGCCAACCTTTCGTCGACTGGGGTCCACGAAAGGATAAACCACTATGTCCACATAAAGTCAACGCATATTACCTTTCAAAATAATTGAAAATATTTTGGTTTGACCATTCGAATATGATAGTCTAGTCTTAGTAACGTACAAAGATAATCTTTCATGAGTGATTTCTTTGGATTTTAAATGTTATAGCGAAATAACATTTTAACAACTAACCATTCGTTGACATAACCCTCAAACCTCAATATCTTCCATACAACCATATATACTTCTATCCAAATTGCCGAAATAATGTTTAATAATGTGTGTTGGATATGTTTATTTGAAAAATAAAACTATTTGATTGATCTTTAAATTTCATTACCAAAAACTTTATTTTTCTCCTCATTCATCAATCTAGAACATTGAATTAGATCGCGAAATGCTACCAATGATTCATAATGATCACATCTGCAACCAATATTATATTTCTAATCGATGATTACTAAAAATGATTTAAAAATTTAAGTATTCCGCAAATATTCGAAAATATATATGGGTACTGAAGGTTGTATTTATACGCAAAAATTAGTGTCTTGACCTTTCGTGGACGACCTTTCGAGGACCAAAAGTATATACCAGGAATAAAGAGTGACAATTTTTTTTTATTCGTATTAAACTATTTCATAATATCAATTAGAATATGCTGAATAAATAATTGACAATTAATGATAGCAATAATGTACTAAAACAATTTGTCCACGAATGGTTGGAGTCTACGAATGGTTGTAATCGTCACTATATATATATATATATATATATATATATATATATATATATATATATATATATATATATATATATATATATATATATATATATATAGATATATATATATATATATATATATATATATATATATATATATATATATATATATATATATATATATATATATATATATATATTAAAACAACGGCGTTGGTCAGGCTTAAAAAGTAAGCATAATTGAATCAGACAAATATATAAAGCGCATTTATGTCATCATCCGTTGGCGATGACTATGTTCGTTTTTGATGCTGCTCTGCGATAGGAATTATCCTTAACGTTAGAAGCAACTTCCGAAGGATCCAGGGGAATACAATTCACATTGGATGTGATGAGATTACTGTCAACAATGAAAATTGGGCGATTGTTAGGAACCATTTTACATTTGGTGACGCGCTCATCAAGTGCGTCTGATTATAAAAGTTACGCTCTTATCCCACCAGATAATCAATTTGTGGTTAAATAATTTTGTTTGCATGCTTTTCAGAGCAGACGTGGTCAACCGGAGGCAGCCCGAAGGAGTATTGCGGAAGCTATGATTAATGGCAAATCGTCAGCTAGCATAGTAACCAGTTAGTTCCACATCAGATCATTCAAAATGCTGGTACAAAAATTGAGTTTATATCACTAAAAATGTCATAACTTGTCTCCTTATGTAGAACAGGTTTAAATTGAGAAGGCAATGTCGCATTGAGCGATAAATTTAACTTAAATCAGAAAGTTGCAAGCAACAGTTTTTTTATTGTCAAAGCGTATCTTAGATTATGGTCTCGTAATTTGCTCCCATCATTCCTTCACGGAATGTTACCAGCCGTGGATGCTTCAAGACGGCTGGCCCGTCATGTATTTTACCATCACGGTATGTACAATATGTACTGTTCTTGTTGCTTATGCCTATTAAATACCCACATGCAAAACCACATGCAAACCACATGCAAAATGAAGACATCACCCAACTAAGCAAGTTTTACATTCAGTATGTCAGTATATTACATAATAACACATTAAAGGATAATAATCTCAGAAACCAAGAGACAAACAAATCCGCTTCGACAGTTTAGCTACGATATATTTCCGCATTCTGTAGTTTTAACAAGAGCCAATATATGACTTGTTGGCAGCCACGACATTTGATCTGCTGGATGGGTGCGTGACGAAGACTAACCTGTCGGTAGTCAAGGCAATGCTGTACCTACTCAGAGACGTGATTTATAAAAGCTCAGTTTCCTTGGTGGAAAACTCATAAGCTGACATTTTCTTAAATGCAATTCAGTTTGCATCTCTACATGGTACATGTTATATAAATCTCACGCTAATGCGCATCATGGGCGATTTTACAAAACTTTTTTAGCAATGGTCGACTACTTGAAAGTCAAGTTTAAGGACTTTGAGGGACAAACTATGCATCTTGGATGCGGTGAAATCAGGGCTATAAACGGTAACTAGGCAATAATAAGGAACCATCTTCTATTTTGTGACATGCACATGAGGTATGATAGTTCATTCTCTTGACGACTATCAGTTGATATTCCCATGATTCCATTTTTCTCTCATGAATGGTGTGCATTAGAAGGGAACCGCTAATAGAACCGGCCTTGGCACATTCGTCGAATGATGAATACTCGTCAACGATCCCATTGGTAATGCAATAAAGTTGCCAATCTGACCACAGCTTCCTTTTGAATACTAATGGATAAGTGTATAACGGACTGTACATAAATACACAATAATCCGCTATTGTTGAAATTTTTTAAAGCAAACCTAAACTTATCACCCATACAACGAAATGCCTGTTAGTGCCCAGCTTGGTTATTTTTTTTTTTTTCATTTAACTCACCTCTCTTGAGTTGAGCAGGTATTATCAAGGTGTAGGCTTACATTAATACTTATAGCTTGTCACAACTTGGCATCGAGCCGACAACCTCGATAGACAATAACAGTAAGCTCATTGCTAACTGGAGCAAAAGAAGAAGCCAACGTCTTAAGCTCTTATCGCCTTCAATATTCATTGGTGTAGAAGCCGAATATATTGTAGGTTATTGTTCTTAAAATATCTATATCTGAATAAAAGAGAAGAAACGGTCGATACAGTTTGTCGGACGTGAGTTATAAATGAAGAATTCATGTGTGGTACCATCTTATGTTTTTCGTACGGAGGGAATTATAAGCGGCAGATGTACATTTAGGACTTTTGTAAATAAATCCGTCCCTCGTCATATCTCCGTTCAGTGGCATCGACCAATATGATAAAGCTAGCGGCACCGGAGTGATTTTAATCCGTCATCTTTATGTAATGTATTGTTTGCTTCAAATTCAACGAAGCTCCCGAAGGAAATTTTAAACAGATCATTGTATGCGAAGTCGATGTATCTTTGTTGAGCATTTGTTGATCTACATATTATAAACAATACAATTCCCCGCCAAACCGTGACCCCGGTCAGCTAACAAACGACTAAAACGGTTGGCTCTTTACCTCGCCAAAACCGAGAATCGACTTAAACATGCTATCATCATTCATATCACTTCAAATAAGATGGGATGGTATTGGACTCCTTTTGAGATTATGTTCTACTGCCGGGGGTCTTCCCACATCCTTACCTATCCTTGCCTCTGATCACCACGATGCTTTAGACCCAGATCATCTATTCGTAAGCTTAAGTCTTAAGGTGCTGTATTTCACAACGCAAACACCGTGCTGTAGTTTGTGTAACATAGTTTAATGCATCATCCTATGTAACTGTGCTGTTGAGATCTCTCCTTTGATCTGCGCATTCGTCGTCTGCTGTCACAAAAATATTTATATTCTTAGTATGAACAATTTTGCCGGCTACGCAGCTCACAGAACTTGCTGTTACACAGGTAGAAAAGTACGGCTACAACCTGGTTACATGAACTGTTTTGAACGTTACCACTTGGTATGTTCGTGTACACATTGATGTGTATCATTCCCATGTGCGCACAAGTTGATATATGAGTCACAATCAGGCTATCGAAGCATAGAGCATATGTGCACTAAAATGTAGTACATCAATATTGCCGAGACAGATGTGATGGTGAGCGGATAGTAGCCCTAGAGAAAATAAACTATATTAATCTCCTCTTACAATAGGCAGTTATTATCTACATTATTATATGTGCACTGATTGTTTGTGCACCTTTGAACCAGTTGAATGACTCACAATCTGGTAGGTTGGTTCACATGCTGTGACAGGTACGCGTGTTGCGATGATCAAGTGGACACTACCTTGCTACATACCCTGATATGATAAATCAACAAATGATGTGTAGTGAATCCTCGTTATTCATTGATTACAACCTTCTGCAGGAAGGCTTTTATAACCCTAAAGAGAAAACTTAAATAATTTCGCAAATGTTGCAATAGATCAAATCGCTACCTTGCTGACCTTTCATCGAAAGAACTCCAAGCGAATAGTATGGACAACGCATATACTATAATTGCAGTCGTCCGGAGCTCGGA
>CM067356.1:13549297-13554297 GCA_034190875.2 Urechis unicinctus
TTGTAGCAGATGACGAATGTGCGTATTGTTCGGGAATCTGATCATCGCGTCAACCACTTCAAAATACCACATTGATGCGGTCGCATTTATGTTTGATTACTATAGTAGGATATGCTGAGGCAGCCGACATGAATAATTGTTGAATTGCATATATACTCGTGGTACGAAGGAGGTATTGGTCATAGTACCAATTATTTTATAATATTCGCTGCACTAACTATATGATACATTGCACTGCCTGACATTTTGGATGTTCTCAATGATTGCTCATGTATGTATAATCACGGTTATGGTCTTATAGTTGCAATAGGTTATTGTAGTAAGTCAATTCCCCTAATCATCTCTGTGTTTTACTTTAAACGTCTAATGACCTACCTGTTGATGATGACAACTTAGCTGCTGCTCAGTTTTGTTGACTACATTCTGCGAGCAACTGTTCCGCAGTGATCGATTCTGACCACTCAGGATAGATGACCGAATATAAGCAACTGGTGACAACCCTTCATTTATGAATCTACAGCCTCTGTTTTAATATTGACAGACATCACAAGACCGATCCTTATAATTCATAGCGTTTATTGACTGATTCAATAAGCTTGTTTGGAATGCAATTTGATAGAACAAGTCATAATTATCCGTGCTCCTAGTTCGGCTAGGTAGCTGGTCAGCATTTGATATCTTTATGATAATAACGGTTCAATGTGATATTGATATGTGTTCAGGAAACTAGACCTCTTGCAGATTCTCATGATTAACTTCAGAAAGGCACTACAAATATTACAAAAAGTTCATGGACTAAGGTGCCCTGGGTAGATCTCAGTGCGGGATTGCACAGGAAGTCAACCATACTACGACCACTCTTGAACTATGTAAATGAGTTAGAGATAATGCATGGCACAACAGTTAAACGCATATGATGAATTGTGTCATTTCCACTAGTGTATTCAAAATGTCCCAAAGTCAATGGCGCGTATAAGTGAAGGATTGGGAGTTTCTCAATAATCCACCATTCAGTGTTCTACTGAATAAGTATAGTTAATTAATGCATCAGCAAATCACCTTAAAGCGATTAGAGGTCACATATGTGTGCCTTAGACCTCACATATTTTGGGCGATCTCTGGTGCGCAACGACGCCACGAAAAAACTGTCGGTGAATATTTGTCTTCAGAAATATTCGTGGCTTTCTGGCAACAGAGTACATAATTATGCATTTCACAAAGTCACGCAATACATTGTATTGCTTTGTAGCTTGTGAATAGTTATTCCAAAGCATTAAACAATACAAAAACCTATTTATTCACTTCACTAAGGTTTAAATTGTAAAACTTATGTATTGGTTTTGGCAGTGGTCTGCATCATCTACAACAACAACAAGCACAATGGATATACCCTGCAAACTAGGTAAGGGCTAATTGGCATACGTAGCACTGACCGATCGTTATGTTTCATTTATGCTTGTTGGCATCAAGTAGATAACGCATACCCTTGGGTATGTTTTGCAATAATAACAAAGAAGAAAAGGTTTGTTTGTGACCCTGCTTGTCTAATATATCATGCAGATAGCAGATATTGGAATGGTTTTGGATGTATGAGTACGTGTTATGGGAAACACGTAGCTCTTCCTATGTCCGACAGTGAGCTAGGCGTAAGTTTCCTTTTTCTTTCATATTTATATCATATCCGTTTTACAGGCTCTAGTTTTATGTACTCAATACTGATTTGCTATAGAAAGGCTAGCCGTTGCAAAACCTTAGGTCGCTTGGGAAAAGAGAATAGCCCAGCTTAAATTCCCATTTGACACCCGAAAAACACAAGCACACCGAGTTATTTACATTTTACCACATCGTAGTTCAATACAGTTGTTCCCGCAATCGAACGTCCGCTGTTTCAATCTGAGAAAAAGCCATACATAACGAACGGTTACTCTGGATCATAATGCAATGATGATTTTATTTTGCAAAAACTGAACATTTAAGTTCTGGGATTTATATCAATTTATAATACTGCGAACAAGGGTTTTAATTCGATGATTAAATCTAATTGAATATAATCGGAATTATCGTACTGTTTAAATGCTACGCAGCATGAACAAATGTCTCGACTTATTATGTTCGCAAGTTATTTGAGTCCAGAAATAAAACCCAAGTAGCCGTATCTAATACCTGACAAACCGCCATATTAATTCATATCGGAAATTAGATTCAAATGCTGTTTACCCATCCCAGTATTAACCACAAAGCCACAAATTCTGCGGATGCTATTTTATGTAGCATTGCGATGCCCTATGAACTGAAGCCCCAAATGATTGCCATATCAACAATATATTGCTTTAGCAATTGTGCATTTAAAATGGCCACTTGCAATTGAGTCAATGCAGAAAGGAAGTCACTGGGAAAGACGACCAGACGTTATGTTTAATCAGCACAAACATTAATCTATATCTAAAATTGCTATCGATATCAGTTTACGCGATGACAAACAGTTGTGCGCCCAACATTGCGTGACTCTAAAAACATCAAAGGCATTGAATTTGATCTGCTTTTTCAACAACATTATTGATATAAAGAGGAATTAGCCACCAATCAACGATGTGACTGCAGTAAGATTGAATAATGGGGCAACTCGAAAGCGCATTTAATTTCCGGGTGGGCTTTCGGTGACAGTTGAACAATACTGTGTGTTACAATCCGTAGTCAATGCTAAACAAAGATATAACGACGTCACATACAATGATTTGCTCGCATTTTCCATCATGGGTTTCATAACATAATTCATTACACAAGGAAGACAGATTTACATCATGCTTCATCATTGTGGTTACATGCCGCAAAAAAAGAGATATACCGAGCAACGGATTGATTCATTAAACACCCAAATGTACAGCTATCACTTACAATACCCTTCATTCCAAAAAACACGCAGTTATACAACACACATGAAAACGCCTTGTTAAGCACTTATACCTCCTGTCAGACAAGCTGCACCGAGATTGACCCTTCTCTATTGGTAATTTAGATACACATATTTCACGAACAATTACCTCATATATATTGGATTAACATCACAATCGGCTCCATCACCAATAAACAGTATTTTAGATGTATGCGTCTTCAATGAGCCGGGCCCGTTGGCACAGAGCTTAATTTGGTTTCCTTTCGATCCAGAGGTTGTGGGCTCGAAGCCAAGGTGTGACGACCTGTAAGGTTACAGAAAATGGGTTCCTTGTTAAACAAATGATCGTATCACAGGATTACACTCCACCCGGGGACTAAATGTTGCTGGATTCCTGTCCAAACAAAGTGAGACTCGCACCCACTCCTCCACTACGGGATTGTGCCAAATGGTCGACTGCACTTGATGCCTAAGAATCACAATAATCTTTTTCCATGTCCGTCACGATATAACGTCGTGGTAATAAGTGATGCAAAACCAGCGTCACACTTAATTTCTTCGTTTTTCTACATTTATTGATATTATTATCGCCTTAACTGAGACACAAAATCTGACAAGAAATGATGTAAGCCTGTACCTTGATAATACCTGCTCAACTCTCTTTCAGAGAGGTGGTTTCAATACAATACAAAACAACCAAGCTGGCACCAACAGGCATTCCATTGTATGAATGTTTGTAAATACCTTGCATTGGCTGATAAGTTGAGGTCAGTCTTAAAGAATTTCAACAACAGCGCGTCATTGTGTAGTGATGTACAGTCCTTGACACACGTATCGATTCGTATTAAAAACAAGCCGTGGTCAGATATGCAACTCTACTGCATTACCGATTGAATTCTGTCTCAATGAGATCGTTGACGATTATTCATCATTTGACGATGGCGTCAAGGCCGGTTCGGTTGGAGGTTCACGACCAGCATATCTCCAACATTGCATACTATTCATGAGAGAAAAATGGCATTCATAGGAATATCAACTCTGAACATTGATAGATGTGAAGAGGACGGACTACATACCTGATGTGCATGTCACCAAATAGAAGTTGATTCCTAATCGCTGCCCAGTTATCTTTCATGACAGCGCTTTAATTGCATCCAATATTTATCGTTGGTCCCTAAAGGTCCTTATGTATGTATGTTTGTATATATGTATGTATGTATGTATGTATGTATGTATGTATGTATGTATGTATGTATGTATGTATGTATGTATGTATGTATGTATGTATGTATGTATGTGTATGTATGTATGTATGTATGTATGTATGTATGTGTATGTGTATGTATGTATGTATGTATGTATGTATGTATGTATGTATGTATGTATGTATGTATGTATGTATGTAATGTATGTATGTATGTATGTATGTGTATGTATGTATGTATGTATGTATGTATGTATGTATGTATGTATGTATGTATGTATGTATGTATGTATGTATGTATGTATGCATGCATGCATGCATGCATGTATGTATGTATGTATGTATGTATGTATGTATGTATGTATGTATGTATGTATGTATGTATGTATGTATGTATGTATGTATGTATGTATGTATGTATGTATGTATGTATGTGTATGTATGTATGTATGTATGTATGTATGTATGTATGTATGTATGTGTATGTATGTATGTATGTATGTATGTATGTATGTATGTATGTATGTATGTATGTATGTATGTATGTATGTATGTATGTATGTATGTATGTATGTATGTATGTATGTATGTATGTATGTATGTGTATGTATGTATGTATGTATGTATGTATGTATGTATGTACGTATGTATGTATGTGTGTATGTATGTATGTCTGTATGTATGTATGATGTATGTATGTATGTATGTATGTATGTATGTATGTATGTATGTATGTATGTATGTATGTGTATGTATGTATGTATGTATGTATGTATATGTATGCATGTATTTATCTATGTGTGTATATGTGTATGTATGCATGCATGTATGCATGCATATATGTATGTATGTATGTATGTATGTATGTATGTATGTATGTATGTATGTATATGTATGTATGTC
>CM067356.1:13556797-13566797 GCA_034190875.2 Urechis unicinctus
TTATAAACATAGAATATGTTTGTGATTGTGCAAATGTTACAATAGATCAAATCAGATATCTCACAGGCCGTTTATCGAACTTTTCATGAACCAATCACAATATATGCAATGACATAGCCATTTTCTTTTCTTCAAATAGCATACATGCTACTTTATTATAGTGGTTGATGCTCATGAAAGATATATCTAAGCATAGTAATTTGCTACATTAACATTGAAGGGAATGTTTCGTGCCCATCGCGTGATCATACCAGACATGTCTCATCTCATTCGTCGACTCGTGTTTCCCTGAGCAGAAACATTCAATGTTGTTGTACTTATAAGCACTAGCGGCATATTACAGTAATGCAACAACTAAAGGATGGAGAATATGCGTGCGATTAATATTCAGTAAGGTTATAATGTTGTGTAAGTATTACATGTAATTAACACCCTTTGCTAGCTTTCAAAACATTAATGCTGATTCTGTATTTGAATAATTTGACAGCAGCAATAAACATCTTAGAAAATAGCTGCTATTCACTTGCTTTAACGGTTTTGCCATCTATTGGAAGTATTGCGCTTTACGAATCAAACGTCCTTGTATCTTTGCTTATAGCCATCATTCGGGACAGTTTGCAAGTATTTTTGACATCTCTTGCAATAACTTGTTTGGTGAAGTGAACATTTCTGCATTTATGTCAATGCTGCACTGTATTCTTAAAGTTATGAAATTCCACTTCAAAGCCATGGAAATTCTCTTTCTACCACAACATTTGATAGCAAACATAACAAGGTAGGAGTTTCACAGTTAAAGTATTTCTTAATAATAAAGTGGCGAAAATCCACGTAAACCTCCTTTCTTGATATTGATATAAGCATACGCTATGGTAATATGACCCCAGACAAATATTGTCCCTGCTTGCCATATTGACAGCAGTAAATTAGCATAATCTGTGTTAGCAATATATACGTGTTGCAACATTTCTGGTCACTATGCAGAGCCACAACATGCTCGCAAGGCATATGAGAAAATCTAGATTGTGGTCAAGTGCTTATTCTTTAAAACCAACTGCATCGTGACTATTCTTAGACATTTTACTAATAACGCGACCGAAGTATGTGACGATTACGAAGATCACGTGTATAGCATTAGCGGGGTTGCTTTTACATATAGTCCAAGCCCTAAAAGCTAAACGCTCGCCAACATCCTTAAAATATTCACTGAAGCGTTGACTTTCATGACGAATTTGTACAACATTATGAGCTTGTTGTCAATGTAATTAAACATCCGTGCATATTCATAAGCCACTATCTAGCAAGCACAAACACGGTGTGGCGAGACCCATAATAAATGAATACATACTCAAATGCTGGGAAAGAGCTCAAGTAGATACTGTCGCTTAAACTGTTCCAGCCATTGCTTATTTATTTGTTTCCACATCGCAGCTGGCGGCGTTGGTAACACAATCAAGCAGTACTTCACCAATGCTCGACTAGTAAACTCAAAATACATACTGAATGCATGATAACGGGGTGAACATCACAGGTATACAACATGTGCAGGTGATAGAGCTGACACCGTTCTTTCTATTTAAGAACGTGTGTGACGCATGTTGACGTAGAACTTTGGTTACTTCGTGTTTAACTGCTGTATCAGAATCAGAGCCGCCATCAACGATCAACACACAAAGTAAACATTGGTGGTGAATGCTTCAAATCGACTCTTTCTGTAAAATTATCCTGCCTAAAGAGGCTGAAGTTTGCAGTTAATTGACTCTATATCCTTTATTTTGTGCGTAATACTTGGTGTACAACGATTCCAGATAAACCCAGATCTCTCCCTAATATATGTTTTGATGCTATGATAGACCTACGTTAGATCCTTCATAAACAATGCAAGCTTTCTTGATATTGGTATTTATCCTGATTTTGCACTTTAATCCACCGCCTTATATCTGGGTATTATGTTAAATAGGGGAGATATTTACAAACATTCATCCTTCTTCCCAATGCCTCTTGCGCACGCAATATGCACAGCTATATCTAACATGTTCTTTGTGACTTTGTGATGCCTATCTCAACAAAGCACAATGCGCTGGAGAGAATATCTGCCGGAGTTAGCCTCGCGACGTAGTTATTCTTAGCTGTCTTGTCATGCAACTATATCAAGCACGCCAACTCTTGTTGTGATTATTTTTGAGTTTGGCCACTCCTATGGATGGACATCCGGTCCAATGACAACGCAAACATTATCAAGCGCTTCACAAATGCATTTTATATTGCCCATCTATATCCAGATAAGTCATGGATATCGAGAAGTGGTACCACAAGACAAAGCCGATCTAACTGAACAGGCTACGTGCGACGAAACAGTGTATTTTGACATATCATATTGCGCCCTTCATATACTATAGTAATTACGATGTACCACCATAGAAAGCATTCAATGCCTGTGTCGTCACATATGCATTCATATAAGCATTATCAGTTGCACGTGGTGCACAACCTTTATGCAATGTTCGTGTGTTTAAATACCAGCAAACGACGATAATTCTTAACATGTTTCCAATTTCAACACGAGAGTTATTGGCCCACAAGCAATATCTTCTCCTTGTATTGTTGATGCGTTTAATCCAATATTTATTGCGTTAGGTGATCGGAGGCAGCAGAAGCGTTACAAACAGAACAACCAAAGTTATGCGTCAACCTGCAAAACAATGGTAATAAAAGAACACTAGGTAAAATATGTCACATCTGCTCTGTCGTTTGCAATAGTATTCAGTACTTTGAAGTTGTCTTCCGATGATATACAACCCGTTGTTGCATTAATTGTTATTTTACTGATTGAGCATCGGTAAAGTGTGGCTTTATTGTTATCAACGCAACCATCTGCTACGGGGAATTGGGTAAATAAGCAATGGTCGGACAAAGCAGGCGATCACTGAAGCTCTTTTCTCGGCGTTTGAGTATTTCAGGTTTACTATGGCTCTGGACACACTGTGTTCCTGCATGCTAGCAATTGGCCTGGCGACTGCTAGCAACGACTGCAAGATAATTGGCGACACAAGTAAGTATTTGTGATGATTCAAACAAAAGCAGAACATAACAAGTATAACGCTATTCGCCTTCATATCATGTAATGTTAAATTGGTTTATTTTTCAACCGTACCAGCGATTGGTAACTCGGTGGTTGAAACTATGAGCTCTTGGGAGAAAATTTACAACGAAGGCAAATTAGATCAACACAAGGACTTTTTCACCAAAGATTGCATATTTGCGATGCACGACAAGGATGACATGGTTGGCAATGAAGGTACTCCTGACGACGCATTTTGTGGGACATAATTGGGGAAAAGGCAAAGGATTAGTGTCGTTTTGTAAAGTAAGCAATTCACAAATGCTGTCTGTTGGGACGCATATATCATCAACGTTGGAAAGCCAAACAGCTATTTTTTACTTCCAGTGCATAAAGGGAATAATGCAGTAATTATCAATATCATCATTATAATCAGCTTGCAACTCTCGGGCACTGTAATATCAAGTTTTAATTAATAACAATCAGACATAATGCAGAAAAGTTTTGGCAAATGAACGTTTAAGTAATAGTTACATATATGGAGTTACTTATTGTGTGTTGCATTTTGTGACAGTAATTGCTACATATTTGAATGGCGCGTTTAAAGACAAAGCGGGATCAACAATCCATCTTGGTTGCGATGAGGTGATAGTCATCAACAACGACTGGGCGATAGCCAGAAGCCATTATGAGTTCGGTAGCACCCATATCAGGTATGGTTTAACTGTCCGCTATACGCCAAACAATACCTTTAGTAAATATTCCCATAAGCATTAACTTATTATCTCACTTAACTTTTTCAGAGAATTGCTCGTCTTTGCCCGCCAAGATGACAAATCTTGGCGCATTATTCGAATTATGAACAATCGTAGACCCAATCATAAAAATTGATCTGGCAGTCATAGCCCATCAGGCTGAATCTAATGACAATGCAATAAATAAGCTGATCAGCATGTGGCGTTGGTTTGAATATGCATGGGTGTTTTATTGCATTACAGCCAAATTAGTTAGTTATTTCTTCATGAATACCTCTTCGAATACTATAAAGGTGCGAGTGTGCAATTTGCGTTGAATGCATAACATATGTGAAACACCAAGCCGCTGATACTTTCTACATTGATCTGATTTCCATCATATCAAGCAACAAAAATATCAAAGTGTTCTTTGACACTACTGTATTGATAGCTCGGTATGGCCGTATTAATTTACGGAGAATCACTTGCAAATATTTCCAACGCATATTAAAACTACATAAAGTGGATGTTCAAAGTCATAGAACTCTTGTCTACCAAAATATAGCACATTCTGTAGGGATCAAAGGGACCTCACTGGTCGTTGCTGAGAATCCACACTTGTCACAGAAATGAGTGTGTTGTTGACTTATATAGCTGACATTACCACATTTTCTATTTGTATGGTATTCTTTTAAATAAACAATATCTCGGTAGACATGTAAAGTTTACCGTTAAAGTCTATATATCCATCTTCTGTAAGACGTACTCATTACGTATTTCATAGATTCACACATATGACACCACCTTCCAACGAGAGGACAGATTTTGATAGTATGGAAACGTTTTCTTCAGGCTTGATATATAACATGTTTTACAGCTTGGCATGTTTAACGTGACTCATATTCCGTTCACATACATTATAAATGTTAAATGAGTTGAGATAACCTTTACTGTAAGCAAGTCAACAGTGTCGGTTTCAAATAATCAGATTAGCAGTAACGCAAAAGATAATTGAGTGTATGTACCCACATTATGCAAATGATTAAGGAGAGAGCAACCAATAAATATAACCTTTAGCATCCGATCTTCTTAAAATTGTCCACTAAATCATATTCTATGGACACCCATTGGATCAACAAGGGGGTAACGACGGGGCAAGAATGCCGATCCTGATTATTTGGGATCCACCTGAGGGTTATAACTTACGTGAATGGTTACGAAGGTTCGTTTGTCGGATCAAACAAACCCTCAACTAGCATAGCACTCATGAACGAAGCAATTAAAGTTTCGGGTCAGCAAAAGTCTCCAAGGTAATAGAATGGGCAATAAAAACATGATGTCCATTGTGGGACAGTCTTCGATAGCCTTTACTATACCTGATACTCGACAAGGTAGAAATTAAAGAAGCAATTAAAGTTGTTTGTCAACATGTGACGCACAGTCGCTCTTTAGGCACAGTGAGTTTAGGCTGACACTGCGATAATGTCTTGTGTAGGAGCATTGTGAGATGACGATATCTTATAATAACATAAGGTCGTAGTAGTAATACACAATGACAGATTGCATCAACAAACGGTGTTACTGGCAGAACAATTTGCTACGTTAACATTGGTGGGAATGTTTCGTGCCCATCGCGTGATCATACCAGACATGTCTCATCTCATTCGTCGACTCGTGTTTCCCTGAGCAGAAACATTCAATGTTGTTGTACTTATAAGCACTAGCGGCATATTACAGTAATGCAACAACTAAGGGATGGAGAATATGCGTGCGATTAATATTCAGTAAGGTTATAATGTTGTGTAAGTATTACATGTAATTAACACCCTTTGCTAGCTTTCAAAACATTAATGCTGATTCTGTATTTGAATAATTTGACAGCAGCAATAAACATCTTGGAAAATAGCTGCTATTCACTTGCTTTAACGGTTTTGCCATCTATTGGAAGTATTTCGCTTTACGAAACAAACGTCCTTGTATCTTTGCTTATTGCCATCATTCGGGACAGTTTGCAAGTATTTTCGACATCTCTTGCAATAACTTGTTTGGTGAAGTGAACATTTCTGCATTTATGTCAATGCTGCACTGTATTCTTAAAGTTATGAAATTCCACTTCAAAGCCATGGAAATTCTCTTTCTACCACAACATTGTATAGCAAACAGAACAAGGTTTGAGTTTCACAGTTAAAGTATTTCTTAATCATAATGTGGCGAAACTCCATATAAATCTCCCACCTTCGAGTATTTCTTGATATTGATACAAGCAAGTGCTATGGTAATACAACACCAGACAAATATTGTCCCTGCTTGCCATATTGATAGCAGTAAATTAGCCTAAACAGTGTTAGGAATATATACGTGTTGCAACATATCTGACCACTATGCAGAGCCGCAACATACTCGCAAGGCATATGAGAAAATATAGATTGTGGTCAAGTGCATTTTCTTTAAGACAAACTGCATCGACATTTTACTAGTAACGTGACCAAAATGTATGTGACGATAACTGTTCTGGTAGCAAGATATAACAATCGCCTCCATCCTCACTGCAGTTGGATTAGCAATCTCGACCCTGGTAGTTGCTTTGACGGGCAGTCGCCCTTCCAGGAATCATCGGCTCCATCGTATCATAGCTGCTTAAGTCAGCTGAAAAGGTGGCTGGTTGGATGGCAGAACATGTATGGGCCGCAGCTACACCAAACGCATCTGTGATATTATCTGATTTCACCTAGATGAGGAGATGTGTCAGATCCTCATGGTCAATATGGGGTACCTATACCGGGCCGGGTTTGTATGTTCTATTCGTATTGAAACTAAAGGCTTGTTTATTCATAGTGCTATGTATCACACTCTGTCAAATGTTCAAAGCGGAGACGCTGTGTCCCTGCAAAATCCTATTGACAATAGTGCAGGTGATCTATACGTAGGTCTTAGGTCAATCACGTATACTGTGGGCTGGTATAACATTGAATCAGCTGTGCCCGTTCTATGGCTGCCAGATGGTTCTGGGTCAGAGGCGTTAAACCTTTCTGGTCTCCCGCCTGGCCTCTGGAGCTTCAACCGTATACAGGAGGAAATTGAATCTATTGATACTTTAAGTCCTAGTTTGGAGGTTGATGATTCAACTGGGATTGTTACCCTCTCAGTTCCTCCTTCTGGGTCATTACAATGTGACGGTGTGTTAAAAATATTAGGTCTTGATGCCGGTCTGGGTGGATGATGGATTCCTTCAGGTCTTTACAGAGGTGTCCGGCTTATGAACTTTAGCATCTTTAACCCACTTTATGTCCACCTTGATCAAGTCAGTACCAGGCAAAACTTACTTGATGGTGCACCCACTACACTTGTTGAAGTTGTGGGCCGTGGTAGCGTCTCTTTTCGTTAATATCATAACCACAAACATCGCTAATCCTGTGTCAGAACGTGTTACTGTCGGAGCTGTGAATGAGTTAGTAAGGGATAGATAAGAGATAGTAGGGGACGTATATTAAACAATCACGACTATCCTATTGGTGTTGTTCTTCAATTTACAAGATGTCAATAAAAGCAAGTATTTATGGAACTCAATGCCGACTTCTCCAAATATGCAACAAAGACCTATGTAGACTCACAAAAAAAAGGTTAAAGGCACTTGACAACTGGAGCCCTGCAGTGTCATACCAAGAGACAATCTTAGTGTGATAACTTGGTGCTATATAATGATTAGCATTTGGGCGTAGAAAAAATACGGGTGTTCATAACAACAATAAAACACTCTCTGATTCCTTAGAGCGTTAATTGAGGATGACACTTGGATAGACTGGCTCTCCCAATACACCGTTAAAATGGGTTGTTTTTAAGATTTTTTTGATTTCTGTTAATTACATTTGTAGCGACTAATTAGCTTAAAATATGCTGTGTACACCCTAAACAGGTGTATGCTCTAATCATAACGTGTATATATATGAACGCTATGGATCATAACGTGCACATATGAATCACAGCCGCCAATCATAACGTGCACATATTAATCAGCCTATTGAATAACTGAGGGTATAATGTAAAGAAATGAATACAGAAGAGGGTATTACTGAACTTGAGGGTGGTGTGAAAGAGTTAATGTTAGATACAGATTATATGAAAGATGAAAAAATAGACCTGGAGTGTAAGCTGGGAGATATGGAGACAAAGTATGATGGCCTTGTGGAACTGGTGAGAGATATGGAGGTTAAGAACTATGATCTTATGGAGCGGTTGGAGCATTAAGAGGGCCTTATTTGCAGGCAGACATCCTGTTACCGGTCTATTTAAACTATAGAGAGCATAAGGTTTAGCTTGGTAATGGAACAAGCGATTAAGTTGTTCTGTACCAGTCATGGTGGGATCAGACAAAAGACAACTCAGTGGGAGAATAAAAGAAAAAACTACATTGGTGGAAGTGACTACTCCGTCGTCATCGGACAAAACTACTTCAGCAGCTATAGTAAGAAGTTGGTTGAAAAAACTAGCAACGAGCGTGGTCGCCTTAGCGTCCCCTGCCTCTGGGGCCAGGCCTTTGAGGAGGTTACAATTGCGGTTATTGAGAAAAAATACAACACCAAGGTGCTTGGGAACAACATTCACCTTCACCGCGGTGGGGAGAACACGGCCTACTCTCCAGACGGCTTTTGTGTACTCCCAATTCAGACTGCTATCGACCTTGTGTGACTATTCCCGTCATGTAGTATAAGTAACTATCGACCTATTGCCATGACAAATGTTATATCAAAGGCATGCAATTGTGCAGGCATGTATGTTTGAATACATGTATGCGTGAACGAATGTATGTATATATGCATGCATCTATGTATGTATGCATTTATGTATGTATGTATGTATGTATGTATGTATGTATGTATGTATGTATGTATGTATGTATGTATGTATGTATGTATGTATGTATGTATGTATGTATGTATGTATGTATGTATGTATGTATGTATGTATGTATGTATGTATGTATGTATGTATGTATGTATGTATGTATGTATGTATGTATGTATGTTTGTATGTATGTATGTACGTATGCATGTATGTATGTATTTATATATGTATGTATGTATGTATGTATGTATGTATGTATGTATGTATGTATGTATGTATGTATGTATGTATGTATGTATGTATGTATGTATGTATGTATGTATGTATGTATGTATGTGTTGTATGTATGTATGTATGTATGTATGTATGTATGTATGTATGTATGTATGTATGTATGTATGTATGTATGTATGTATGTATGTATGTATGTATGTATGTATGTATGTATGCATGTATGTATGTATGTATGTATGTATGTATGTATGTATGTATGTATGTATGTATGTATGTATGTATGTATGTATGTATGTACAACAAGCAATAGACAGTAACTCGCTGCATATCTTCCTTTAATTGTCACGAGATCAAATGTTGTGGCTTTATTATACTTTAGCGAGCTCTTGCATATAGAATACCGTATTAGGGTTATTGAACCGTCGTATATCGCTTCGCCTGGTGAACTGTAAATTACTGGAATTATTACCGCCTACGCCGTTCTATAAACCTCAGGGTATCGGTACAGTGTATCATTGAATAACTACTTCATTGGCGTTCTCTTTCTTGACCTGCTCATTCGTCATTCGTCCAACTACTGTTTTGAACGTTACTACTTGAGATGTTTGTGTTGAAATCTATCTGTACCATTTCATGTGCACACAAGTTAATATCGGAGTCACAGTCAGGTTGCTGCAGCTTCTAGACAGGTGTGATTGGGAGCGTTCCCAAACAGATAATAAACCATATTGATCTTCTCTAGTAGTAAGCAGTTATCACCTATAATATTACATGTGCACTGATTGTTTGTACACCTTTGTACCAGTTCGCTGACTAACTTCCTGTCATGTTGGTTCACATGCTGTGATAGGTACACGTGTTGCGATGATCAAGGGACACTATCTGGCTACATACGCTGATTAGATATATAAATGCCTGATGTGAAGCCGATCCTCGTTATATATTTATTAAAACCTTCGATATGATGATTTTATAACCGCAATGATAACACATTAGTGATTGTGCAAATGTTACAATAGATCAAATCAGATATCTTCCTGGCCATTTATCGAACTTTTCATGAACCAATCACAATATATGCAGTGACATAGCTATTTTCTCTTCTTCAAATAGCATATCTGAGCGTATCTTA
>CM067356.1:13571797-13601797 GCA_034190875.2 Urechis unicinctus
CGTTTGACATCTGAGCAGAACGCAACAAATATCAAGTTTGAATATAAATTGCAGATGGAAAGTATTGTGAATGCGATTCATATCAATATATTCCGCGTGTATGATTATTGTATCGCATTTGTTAACCAAAGTTTTTGTTTTGATTCTAATATAAGAGCTGCATCCTACATAATGAGCACCTTTTGAGCAACTATACAAATTGGATGTCATGAGATAATGATCATCAATGACGCATGCGTGATTGTAAGGGACCGTTTCCTATTCGGCAACATCAACATCAATACCACGATTGTATAGCAGTCTACAGATTTGCAAACTGGTTGGTGGCAAGAGTGGAAATACTGAAGGCCACAAGTTCCGCAATTCAGCTATTCATATCCATAAAGCATGTGAAACGAGAATAAAATTGCCACAACGCTAACCAAACGTCCCAGGCTCATGCAATAATATACCTTATTTCTGACTACGCCGTTCTATTAACCTCAGGGCATCGGTACAGTGTATCATTGAACACCTACTTCATTGACGTTCTCTTATTTGACCTGCGCATTCGTAATCCGTCCAATAACTGTTCTAAACGTTGCTACTTGAGATGTCTGTGTTGAAATCGATCTGCCGAGGCAGGTGTAATCGGGAGCGTTTCCAAATAGATAATAAATCATATTGATCTTCGCTAGTAGTAAGCAGTTATTATCTATAATATTACATGTGCACTGATTGTTTGTACACCTGTGTACCAGTTGCCTGACTAACTTCCTGCAATGTTGGTTCACATGCTGCGATGGTGTACGCTTCAAAGATCTATATGAACACATTGGTGAGTATTCAAAAGCCAAGCGCGTCAGATAAAATGAGTCACATAATGTTTGTATTGTGTCCTATTGACTATGTCATATACCAGGGGAATATTGTTGCTATGATCAATGCATAGCTTACCAATTACCAAACAAATATCGGACGACATTTCTATTATTTGATTATACTAATGCAATTATCTGCCTAAGCAAGAGCATTCTAGAGTAAATACAATAAATGGGTTTCAAAATACATACATACATAAGTTCATGCATGTATGCATGCATGCATGAATGCATACATACATACATACATACATACATACATACATACATACATACATACATACATACATACATACATACATACATACATACATACATACATACATACATACATACATACATACATACATACATACATACATACATACATACATACATACATACATACATACATACATACATACATACATACATACATACATACATACATACATACATACATACATACATACATACATACATACATACATACATACATACATACATACATACATACATACATACATACATACGTACGTACGTACGTACGTACATACATACATACATACATACATACATACATACATACATACATACATACATACATACATACATATATACATACATACATACACATACATACATACACATACATACATACATACATACATACATACATCATACATACATACATACACATACATACATACATACATACACATACATACATACATACATACATACATACATACATACATACATACATACATACATACATACATACATACATACATACATACATACATACATACATACATACATACATACATACATACATACATACATACATACATACATACATACATACATACATACATACATACATACATACATACATACATACATACATGCAAGCAAGCATGCGTTCATTGATTCATTCATACGTATAAACATACATATAAGGCAATTTTAAACCGCCTTTTTCAGGAAAACTATCCTGCCTTAAGGCACTGAGGTTTGCAGTTAATTGATTTCATATTCTTTATTTTGTGCGAAATACCTGGTGCACAACGATACCAGGTTAACCCAGAGCTCTCCCTAATATATGTTTTCACAATCTTTTTAGGCTTCCTTTTGGTGTTTGTGTACAAACGTATTTTACACAACAGACGGATAATATGATCCACTGTACCAACTATGATAGATCTACGTTGGATCCTTTATAAACTGTGCAAGCTCTCTTGATATTGGTATTTATCCTGATATTGCACTTTAATCCAACGAGTTATATCTGGGTAATGTATTAAATAGGGGAGATATTTACAAACATTCATCCTTCTTCCCAATGCTTCTTGCGCACGCAATATGCACAGCTATATCTAACATGTTCATTGTGACTTTGGATGCCTATCTCAACAAAGCACAATGCACTGGAGAATATATCTGCCCGAGTAAGTCTTGCAAGCGTAGCTGTTTTTAGCTGTCTTGTCATGTAATTATATCAAGCACGCCAACTCTTGTTGTGATTATTTTTGAGTTTGGCCACTCCTGTGGATGGATATCCGGTCCATTAACAACGCAAACATTATAAAGCACTTCACAAATGCATCTTATACTGCCCTTCCATACCCAGATAAGACGAGGATATCGCGAGTTGGTACCACAAGACAAAGCCGATCTAACTGAACATCCTACGTGCGATGAAATATTGTACATTGACATATCATATTGCGCTCTTTATGTACTATAGTAATTATGACGTACCTTCATAGAAAGCATTCATTGCCTGTGTTGTCACATATGCAATCATAGAAGCAGCATCAGTTGCACGTGGTGCAAAACCTTTATGAACTGTTCATGTGTTTAAATGCCAGCACTGATTCTGCATACGACGATAATTCTTAACATGTTTCCAATTTCAACACGAGGATTATTTGCCCACAAGCAATGTGTCCTCCTTGTATAGTTGAGGCGTAATCGAATATTTATCGCGTTAGGTGATCGGAGTTAGCAGGAGCGTTACAAACAGAACAATCAAAGTTATGCGTCAACCTGCATCACAATGGTAATAAAATAGTTATTAAAAGCACTAGGTGGAATATGTTGCATCGCTCTGTCGTTTGCAATAGTATTCAGTACTTTGAAGTTGTCTTCCGATTATATAGAACCCGTTGTTGCATGATATGCATTGATTGTTATTTTAATGATTGAGCATCGGTGAAGTGTGGCTTAGTTGTTACCAACGCAACCATCTGCTACGTGGAATCGGATAAATAAGCAATGGTCCGCCAGAGCAGGCGACTGCATCCACTGAAGCTCTTTTCTCGGCGTTTGAGTATTTCAGGTTTACTATGGCTCTGGACACACTGTGTTTCTGCATGCTAGCAATTGGCCTGGCAACTGCTAGCAACGACTGCAAGATACTTGGCGACATAAATTGAGTCACATACTGTTTGCATTGTGTCCTACTGACCACGTTATATATCAGGGGAACATTGCTGCTATGATCATTGCATAGCAACAAATAGCTGACGACATTTCCATTATTTAATTAGGAATGCAATTATTATCTACCTAACCAAGAGCATCATTGCAATAAAATAGCAACAGAAAATACAGACAGACTGACGACAGACAGATTTCAGACAGACAGACATACAGACTAATGACAATACATACATACTACAGACAGACAGACATACATACAGACAACATACATACAGACAGACACAGACATAGACATACAACAGACAGACAACAGACAGACAGACATACATACATACATACATACACAGACAGACATACATACATACATACATACATACATACATACATACATACATACATACATACATACATACATACATACATACATACATACATACATACATACATACATACATCATACATTGATTCGTTCATTCATACATACATACATACACATAAGGTAAATACATACAATAAGGCAATTTTTCCTGAAAAAAATAATCCTACCTTAAGGCGCTGAAGTTTGCAGTTAATTGACTTTATATCCTTTATTTTGTGCGTAATACCTGGTGCACAACGATACCAGGTTATCCCAGAGCTCTCCCTAATATATGTTTTCAGAATCATTTTAGGCTTTCTTTTGGTGTTTGTGTACAAACGTGTTTTATACAACAGAAGGATAATATGATCCGCGGTACCAGCTATGATAGACCTACGTTGGATCCTTCATAAACAATGCAAGCTCTCTTGATATTGGTATTTATCCTGATTTTGCGCTTTAATCCAACGCGAAATATCTGTGTATTTCGTGTAATATGATAGTTATGTACAAACATCCATTATTCTTCCCAATGCCTCTTGTGCAGGCTATGTGCACTAGGTCCATTAACAACGCAAACATTATAAAGCGCTTCACCAATGCATCTTATATTGCCATTCCATACCTAGATAAGTCATGGATATCGAGAGTTGGTACCACAAGACAAAGCTAATCCAACTGAACAACCTACTTGCGATGAAACATTGTATATTGAAATATCATATTGCGCCCTTCGTATACTATAGTAATTACGATGTACCTTCATAGCAAGCATTCAATGCCTGCGTTGTCACATATGCAATCATAAAAGCAGCATCAGTTGCACGTGGTGCACAACCTTCATGAACTGTTCGTGTGTTTAAATGCCAGCACTGGTTCTGCATACGACGATAGTTCTTAACGTACTTCCAATTTCAACACGAGGGTTATTGGCCCACAAGCAATGTGTTCTCATTGTATTGTTGAAGCGTAATCCAATATTTATTACGTAAGGTGATCGGAGGTAGCAGGGTGCGTTACAAACAGAACAATCAAAGTTATCCATCAACCTGCATCACAATGGTAATAAAAGATATATCAAAAGCACTAGGTAGTAGATATGTCGCATCCGCTCTGTCAGTACTTTGAAGTTGTCTTCCGATGATATAGAACCCGTTGTTGTATTAATTGTTATTTTACTGACTGAGCATCTGTGAGGTGTGGCTTTATTGTTACCAACGCAACCATCTGCTACAGGGAATCTGATAAATAAGCAATGGTCGGAACAGAGCAGGCGACTGCATCCACTGGATCTCTTTACTCAGCGTGTGAATATTTCAGGTTTACTATGGCTCTGGACACACTGTGTTTCTGCATGCTAGCAATTGGCCTGGCAACTGCTAGCAACGACTGCAAGATACTTGGCGACACAAGTAAGTATTTATGATGATTCAACAAAAGCAAAGCATATCAAGTGTAAACACATTTGTATTCTATATCAACTCGCTTTCATGTCATGTAATGTTAAATTGTTTTGTTTTGCAACCGTACCAGCGATTGGTAACTCAGTGGTTGAAAGGATGAGATATTGGGAGAAAATCTACAACGAAGGCAAATTAGATCAACTCAAGGACTTTTACAACAAAGATTGCATATTGGTGATGCACGACAAGGATGACATGGTTGGCAATGAAGGTAAGTCTGATGACGTACTTTGTGGGACATAAATGTGGAAAAAGTCAAGGATTAATGTCGTTTTGTAAAATAAGCAATGCACTAATGCTGTCTGTTGTTACGCATTGTAATATATCATCATCGTTGAAAATGCAAGCACTTATGTTTTACTTCTAGTGCATAAAGGGAATGATGCAGTAATTATCAATATCATTATTATAATCAACTTGCAACTCTCGGGCACTGTAATATCAGTTCTCAATTTATAACATTCAGACATAATACAGCAAAGTTTTCGCAAATGAACGCTTAAGTAATAGTAACATATATGGAGTTACTTATTGTGTGTTTGCATTTTGAAACAGTAATTGCTACATACTTGAATGGCGAGTTTAAAAACATAGAGGGATCAACAATCCATATTGGATGTGATGACGTGATGGTCATCAACAACAACTGGGTGATAGGCAGAAACCATATTGAGTTTGGTAACACCCACATCAGGTATGGCATACCAGTAAGCTAACACCAAGCAATATATTTAAAAAATATTCCAGTAACCATTAACTAATTATCTCACTTAACTTTTTCAGAGCATTGGTCGTCATGAACCGCAAAGATAACAAACCTTGGCGCGTTATTCGAATGATGAATAATCGTAGACCCAATCATAATAATTGATCTGTCAGTCATAGCCAGCCCATCAGGCTGAACCTATTGACGATGTAATAAATAAGCTGATCAGCATGTAGCGTTGTAATGAATATCCGTAGGTAATTTAATGCACTAAAACCTAGCATAGACTGAGAAATATATTCCTTCAGTCAACACTTAGCCTTGCACGCATTCAATTTGTGGAAAACAAGGCCGCTGATGCTCACCACTTTGACCTGCCCATTCGTCATTTGCTTCGATCGAAAAATGTTAACTATAAAGAACATTTTCGTCTGCTCTGCTGTTCACAATATTTGCTCCAGTTGAAGCAATGTACATGATATGTATATGATGAACACAGCTGTTGTTAGCGTTACTACCTTAGACGCTATTTTTAAAATTTCTGCAAGACTCACGATACAGCAGTTTGTTGTGAGTAGATACACCGGATGACCTTTTGTATATGTTATACTAGAGCCCCCCCCATTGACCTTCCCACCCCCTTGTTCCCCCCACGCGTGGACCAAGTGTTCATGTGACGTGTTTGGACTTGTTTGGGCACGTGGTGATGCTATGTGTCCACGTGATATGATGTAAGGCCTTGTTTAGGTGTGTTGTTGATGAAAGGAGTGTTTAAAGGTAATGAGTGGGGTTCTATAGAAATACATGAGAATAACAATGGGTTGTGTATATCCTTTAGTTTAAGACTTCTAGTCAAATGATGTACCCACGCCACTTGAGAACCTCACTAATAGCTTGTTGTCACGCTTAACACAAACTTAAGAACTGAGTTCGCCCCACACACACACACACACACACACACACACACACACACACACACACACACACACACACACACACACACACACACACACACACACACACACACACACACACACCCTTCTAGTCAAATGATGTACCCACGCCACTTGAGAACCTCACTAATAACTTGTTGTCACGCTTAACACAAACTTAAGAACTGAGTTCGCCCCCACACACACACACACACACACACTAATAGCTTGTTGTCACGCTTAACACAAACTTAAGAACTGAGTTCGCCCCACACACACACACACACACACACACACACACACACACACACACACACACACACACACACACACACACACACACACACACACACACACACACAAACACACACACACACACACACACACACACACACACACACACACACACACACACACACACACACACACACACACACACACACACACACACACACACACACACACACACACACACACACACACACACACACACACACACACCCTTATCTATAATCAGGGGAATCTCCTCTTCCGATCATGAGTAAATTATGCTGGTACATTCTGACCCGCTTCCTGGGATTACTGAAAACAATCGAGTGGGGTTTTGAAATACAAAATTATATGGGAGACGCCTTCTTATTCCTGAATAATTGTCGCATATAAATACCATACCAATCGTTAGTGCTCAACAAAGCTCATCTTACGAGAGAGAAATCACACCTGAGCCAGATCATCACAGCATAGTCGTTAAGAAAATGGACTCATCCAGAAACCAAATATATCGTGAGTATATTCATTTGTCATATATATATATATATATATATATATATATATATATATATATATATATATATATATATATATATATATATATATATATATATATATATATATATATATATATATATATATATATATATATATACTTGAGGAAACTGCTTTCCCACCATTTGATCTATATGCACACGTGTTAAATCTTGTGGCACAAGAACTTGTGACCTCTACAGAGGTTATAAAATGTATCAAGAACCCCAAGTGGTTCCCGTGATTGATAGCCTTCGATCTATTAGGGTAGTGTTTACTGTGGGGAAAATGTAATTATGACAGGCTCCACGGTGTGGAAGTTGTCACATTCGGGGGAATGACCCGATATGAAATAATGAAATGAAATCATGAAATAAATAAATAAAAAACAAATGTATTAACCACACTGGTATTTTCATGCGTACTAGCTTTGTGAAAAAAATGAATAGTTTATTACTCACCAATCTGATTCATCATTATGGTGCACTCCTAACTCACTTGAAGCGGTGAGGTTTGGTCCTAGTGAAGTCGGAATTAAAAATGAGTTTAAGGCCTCACAGCGCATGCGCAACCCGTGATCAACCTAATTAAAGCTTATGATCACGGCAGTCGGCGTTATTTCATGCTTGAATGCAGCGTGTTCTTATATAAAGCGACCCGTAATGAATCAAAAAATCACAATCAGAGTCAGCTATCAGACCCAAGACGATCCAAGATGGAGCCAGCAAGAAGACGTTTTTTGTCGTCGTTCAAGTTCCTCAGAGTGTAAGCATGAATTTTCATTTAAATATTATTTATCCCAGTGAATTTAATTCAGAGCGATATCCGATGATAACTGCAAATAAAACAAAAAGAAGCTTGTTAAGAGTTTATCATGAAATAACTGTATTAAGACTTAAGATTGTTGTAATTTTGTTCTAGTACTTTGGGAGGGTCCAAATGACCAGGAATTGATTACATGTATGATGGGATACGAGCGCGATCAAGGTCAATATCAGTCGAGGTTTTGGCATATATAACATTGTCAATAGTAGCAGAATCATGCTGAATAATATCAAATTCAATATTTATTTAGTTTTATCTTTAATCTTTATTTGTGTTAGCTTTGTGGGGTAGTGATGTCAATGACAGTGAGTTGTCATGCGTCATGGACGAGTATGCGTTGAACGAAGCGCATCGAGCTCTTGACGAATTAGCCGGCTTACCCGCTGAAATAGGTATTGATACGATTCATGGTTTATTAATTGTGTCTGAACGTGACCTCAACAAGATATATGAAACAAATATATACCAACATATCACGATGGAATTTCGCCTAGCACCAGTTATTTCTATTTTACAGTTGAAGCTAACCAACCAAACGTGGTAATCAACGACGTTCAGCGAGGCGCCGGGGCTATTGGGAATGAAGATTAACCAGGAATGATCTTTTCATATTGTTGTATGTGATTAATTAGAATCAATGAGGTGATTTGTTTACCTCTCTCTCTCTCTCTCTCTCTCTCTCTCTCTCTCTCTCTCTCTCTCTCTCTCTCTCTCTCTCTCTCTCTCTCTCTCTCTCTCTCTCTCTCTTTCTTTCAGATGCTCTGGCAACCGGAATCGAGGAGCTCGAACATAGGCACGGCAATGCCATCCGGACTTACGTCCGTATACAGCCATTGCAGGATGTTTTTAATTTCGATTTCCGCATTCCAATGCCCATATTGAGAGAGGTCATGTTCGATCGTCAACAAGTGGCCATCAAAATAAATGCCAGCTACGGCTTTATCTTGAGGAATAATGAGAGTGGTGAACTCCGCTACTTTCACTCTTCAATAAATAATGCCCGGCTACTTACGGCACTGGTCACCGTAAGAAATGCTGATGATTTCGAAGCTTTCGAGAGGCGGATCGAGCAGGGGGATATTCTGACATGGGCCCGCGAGCAGCGCCCCAATTCCAAGTGGGTGGTTATTAAAGTAACGAATCTGACAGTCAATGTCAGCAAGTTACTTGACCACCCTATTGGTTTTGCCCCTACCAAACTGCCACCCCATATCCGGAACAACAAGGCTGTTCTAGGGTTGGTCACGGATATGAATTCCGGTAGGCCATACACTGACAGGTTATGCCTGTTTCGTTGTCTGGCCTTGCAGCATGGTGCCCTGCTTCGAGGATTGGAGGCGATGGCGAAACGGCTTTTTCGAGAGGCCTATCCTACTGGGGTCATTGAAACATTTGCCGGTGTTCCTTGGGCCGATCTCGAAAAAGTGGAGGAGCGTTTCGAAGTGAATATTTTCGTATACCAATGCACTGAATAGCAGGTAAGCTGAAATATAAATAATTTAAGTGAAGCTTAACTCAATGAAAGAGTAATTCGTAACTGAATCTTTAACATGATTGTTTGTTGACAGGTTGCCACACTTTAAAGTAATTGCCAATTGCTGTTACACAATTCAAACACATAATGAAACTATGCTGCAAAATATCCGACTCTATATGTAATTAAAACCATAGCTCTAACCATAGCAGCGATCATACATCAAAACCTAGAAAACTGATGTTTTGTATTGTTTTTTAACACAAAGTAACAATCAAGTCAATGATGATGAAATATTGAAGGACGTCACCAAAGCCAGCATCAGAGTATTGCTTTTTATAACATATGACGCAAAGCAACACGAATCTTTTGCGGTTTCCTCAAAACATTTTACGGAATTCTGACACGATTACCTGGAATGCCAGCAATGTCATCTTTATCGTGCATATGGTACAGGTGATACCGTGCTTCCGATAGTTATGTTATTACGTGTTTGACGAAGGTTGACGTAGAACGTCGTGTATAACTGCTGTATCAGGATCAGGGCCGCAATCAACGATCGACAAACAAAATGAACATTGGTGGTGTACGCTTCAAAGATTTATATGAACACACTGGTGAGTGATCAGGAGCCAAGTGCGTATGATAAATTGAGTCACATACTGTTTGCATTGTGTCCTACTGACCACGTTATATATCAGGGGAACATTGCTGCTATGATCATTGCATAGCAACAAATAGCTGACGACATTTCCATTATTTAATTAGACTAATGCAATTATCTACCTAACCAAGAGCACTCTAAAGAAAATGCAATAAATGGGTTTCAAAAAACATAAATACATACATACATACATACATACATACATACATACATACAGACATACATACATACAGACATACAGACATACATACATACATACATACATACATACAGACAGACATACATACATACATACATACAGATACAGACAGACATACATACAGACACATACATACATACATACATACATACATACAGACATACAGACATACATACATACATACATACATACATACATACAGACATACAGACATACAGACATACATACATACATACATACATACATACATACATGCATACATACATACATACATACATACACATACATACATACATACATACATACATACATACACAGACATACATACATACATACATACATACATACATACATACATACATACATACATACATACATACATACATACATACATACATACATACATACATACATACATACATACATACATACATACATACATACATACATACATACATACATACATACATACATACATACATACATACATACATACATACATACATACATACATACATACATACATTGATTCGTTCATTCGTAAATACATACAATAAGGCAATTTTTCCTGAAAAAAATAATCCTACCTTAAGGCGCTGAAGTTTGCAGTTAATTGACTTTATATCCTTTATTTTGTGCGTAATACCTGGTGCACAACGATACCAGGTTATCCCAGAGCTCTCCCTAATATATGTTTTCAGAATCATTTTAGGCTTTCTTTTGGTGTTTGTGTACAAACGTGTTTTATACAACAGAAGGATAATATGATCCGCGGTACCAGCTATGATAGACCTACGTTGGATCCTTCATAAACAATGCAAGCTCTCTTGATATTGGTATTTATCCTGATTTTGCGCTTTAATCCAACGCGAAATATCTGTGTATTTCGTGTAATATGATAGTTATGTACAAACATCCATTATTCTTCCCAATGCCTCTTGTGCAGGCTATGTGCACTAGGTCCATTAACAACGCAAAAACATTATAAAGCGCTTCACCAATGCATCTTATATTGCCATTCCATACCTAGATAAGTCATGGATATCGAGAGTTGGTACCACAAGACAAAGCTAATCCAACTGAACAACCTACGTGCGATGAAACATTGTATATTGAAATATCATATTGCGCCCTTCGTATACTATAGTAATTACGATGTACCTTCATAGCAAGCATTCAATGCCTGCGTTGTCACATATGCAATCATAAAAGCAGCATCAGTTGCACGTGGTGCACAACCTTCATGAACTGTTCGTGTGTTTAAATGCCAGCACTGGTTCTGCATACGACGATAGTTCTTAACGTACTTCCAATTTCAACACGAGGGTTATTGGCCCACAAGCAATGTGTTCTCATTGTATTGTTGAAGCGTAATCCAATATTTATTACGTAAGGTGATCGGAGGTAGCAGGTGCGTTACAAACAGAACAATCAAAGTTATCCATCAACCTGCATCACAATGGTAATAAAAGATATATCAAAAGCACTAGGTAGTAGATATGTCGCATCCGCTCTGTCAGTACTTTGAAGTTGTCTTCCGATGATATAGAACCCGTTGTTGTATTAATTGTTATTTTACTGACTGAGCATCTGTGAGGTGTGGCTTTATTGTTACCAACGCAACCATCTGCTACAGGGAATCTGATAAATAAGCAATGGTCGGAACAGAGCAGGCGACTGCATCCACTGGATCTCTTTACTCAGCGTGTGAATATTTCAGGTTTACTATGGCTCTGGACACACTGTGTTTCTGCATGCTAGCAATTGGCCTGGCAACTGCTAGCAACGACTGCAAGATACTTGGCGACACAAGTAAGTATTTATGATGATTCAACAAAAGCAAAGCATATCAAGTGTAAACACATTTGTATTCTATATCAACTCGCTTTCATGTCATGTAATGTTAAATTGTTTTGTTTTGCAACCGTACCAGCGATTGGTAACTCAGTGGTTGAAAGGATGAGATGAGATTGGGAGAAAATCTACAACGAAGGCAAATTAGATCAACTCAAGGACTTTTACAACAAAGATTGCATATTGGTGATGCACGACAAGGATGACATGGTTGGCAATGAAGGTAAGTCTGATGACGTACTTTGTGGGACATAAATGTGGAAAAAGTCAAGGATTAATGTCGTTTTGTAAAATAAGCAATGCACTAATGCTGTCTGTTGTTACGCATTGTAATATATCATCATCGTTGAAAATGCAAGCACTTATGTTTTACTTCTAGTGCATAAAGGGAATGATGCAGTAATTATCAATATCATTATTATAATCAACTTGCAACTCTCGGGCACTGTAATATCAGTTCTCAATTTATAACATTCAGACATAATACAGCAAAGTTTTCGCAAATGAACGCTTAAGTAATAGTAACATATATGGAGTTACTTATTGTGTGTTTGCATTTTGAAACAGTAATTGCTACATACTTGAATGGCGAGTTTAAAAACATAGAGGGATCAACAATCCATATTGGATGTGATGACGTGATGGTCATCAACAACAACTGGGTGATAGGCAGAAACCATATTGAGTTTGGTAACACCCACATCAGGTATGGCATACCAGTAAGCTAACACCAAGCAATATATTTAATAAATATTCCAGTAACCATTAACTAATTATCTCACTTAACTTTTTCAGAGCATTGGTCGTCATGAACCGCAAAGATAACAAACCTTGGCGCGTTATTCGAATGATGAATAATCGTAGACCCAATCATAATAATTGATCTGTCAGTCATAGCCAGCCCATCAGGCTGAACCTATTGACGATGTAATAAATAAGCTGATCAGCATGTAGCGTTGTAATGAATATCCATAGGTAATTTAATGCACTAAAACCTAGCATAGACTGAGTTATATATACCTTCAGTCAACACTTTATTGAATACAATAATATAGGTGTGCGTTTAGCGTTGCACGCATTCAATTTGTGGAAAACAAGGCCGCTGATGCTCACCACTTTGACCTGCCCATTCGTCATTTGCTTCGATCGAAAAATGTTAACTATAAAGAACATTTTCGTCTGCTCTGCTGTTCACAATATTTGCTCCAGTTGAAGCAATATACATGATATGTATATGATGAACACAGCTGTTGTTAGCGTTACTACCTTAGACGCTATTTTTAAAATTTCTGCAAGACTCACGATACAGCAGTTTGTTGTGAGTAGATACACCGGATGACCTTTTGTATATGTTATACTAGAGCCCCCCCCCCCATTGACCTTCCCACCCCCTTGTTCCCCCCACGCGTGGACCAAGTGTTCATGTGACGTGTTTGGACTTGTTTGGGCACGTGGTGATGCTATGTGTCCACGTGATATGATGTAAGGCCTTGTTTAGGTGTGTTGTTGATGAAAGGAGTGTTTAAAGGTAATGAGTGGGGTTCTATAGAAATACATGAGAATAACAATGGGTTGTGTATATCCTTTAGTTTAAGACTTCTAGTCAAATGATGTACCCACGCCACTTGAGCATGCCGTAACACTTTTGGGATAACAATGGATATGGGAAGACGCGTTTGAACATGTTAGTTAAGAGGTTAAGTTAATATTCATGACTGAGAGTAACAATGGGTGTTAAGTACATCTGTGGAAGGAATAAAGTTGTAACTATGCGAATAAGTTGTAAGCTGTAATAGATGCGAAATCGGCTGGAATGAAAAAAATCTGTGAAGTCTGCTATTAAGATGTTAATTAGTGTGAATGACAATGGGGATTAAGAATGTCTTCAAAGTTTAATGACAATGAGCCTTTCCTAATGCAATACTTGGGAATAACAATGCGTTGAGAATGTATTTGAAGTCCGCCATTTGAGTTAAAGATCCTTGATCATGTAATAAGCCACGCCAGGTGGTAATGACGTAGCTTTCATGAGGTTAGTATGTAAGCAAAGATGAAGGGTGTAAAGAAGCTTTAACATGTGAAGGGGTTCGTTTGTGTGATGAAGCACTTATTCATGTGTTACAAATGTTAGACCATGATGCCAAAGTAAGTATAACACAATCAAATACAATGCCGACGATATACGCATCCCGATGTAAATGGCGCGCAAAACGAATTGATATTTCTGTTACATGGGACTGATGATAAAAAACAACCTTACCCCTACAGACAAGAAACTTTCCCAAACTTTGCTTATTTCAAAAGAATCAGCGATAGTTCCAAACCGAAATCTTTCCCCAAGTCAGTTTGTGTATGAAATCAAAAAGCTTCCTTCAGTGGTGACGACAGCTTTCACCTACCGCATAGCTCTCATCATGCTAGTTCTAATACTTAACACGAGTTTAAGATTTGAGTTCGCCTGACACTCACACACAAGACTCCCTATGCTTGACAATTATCATATGACCATGACACCTCACTAATAGCTTGTTGTCACGCTTAACACAAACTTAAGAACTGAGTTCGCCCCCCACACACACACACACACACACACACACACACACACACACACACACACACACACACACACACACACACACTTATCGATAATCAGGGGAATCTCCTCTTCCGATCATGAGTAAATTATGCTGGTACATTCTGACCCGCTTCCCGGGATTACTGAAAACAATCGAGTGGGGTTTTGAAATACAAAATTATATGGGAGACGCCTTCTTATTCCTGAATAATTGTCGCATATAAATACGATACCAATCGTTAGTGCTCAACAAAGCTCATCTTACGAGAGAGAAATTACTCCTGAGCCAGATCATCACAGCATAGTCGTTAAAAAAATGGACTCATCCAGAAACCAAATATATCGTGAGTATATTCATTTGTCATTTATATATATATATATATATATATATATATATATATATATATATATATATATATATATATATATATATATATATATATATATATATATATATATATATATATATATATATATATATATATATATATATATATATATATATATATATCGTGATATCTATCTGATAACCATCTATTTGTTGCTGTTGTTGGTAGCCGTCGCGGAAAGCCAGTTTGGTTGATAATGACCCCAAGTGAAGTAGGTGAAGTACATATGGATCTAAGATCGAAATACATGGAAAATGGGGGACTGACTCTGGATCAGGCTGAAGTGATGAAAGAAATTTTGATTCATCAAACTTGAGGAAACCGCTTTCCCACCATTTGATCTATATGCACGCGTGTTAGATCTTGTGGCACAAGAACTTGTGACCTCTACAGAGGTTATAAAATGTATCAAGAACCCCAAGTGGTTCCCGTGATTGATAGCCTTCGATCTATTAGGGTGGTGTTTACTGTGGGGAAAATGTAATTATGACAGGCTCCACGGTGTGGAAGTTGTCACATTCGGGGGAATGACCCGATATGAAATAATGAAATGAAATCAATAAATAAAAAACAAATGTATTAACCACACTGGTATTTTCATGCGTACTAGCTTTTAAAAATGAATAGTTTATTACTCACCAATCTGATTCATCATTATGGTGCACTCCTAACTCACTTGAAGCGGTGAGGTTTGGTCCTAGTGAAGTCGGAATTAAAAATGAGTTTAAGGCCTCACAGCGCATGCGCAACCCGTGATCAACCTAATTAAAGCTTATGATCACGGCAGTCGGCGTTATTTCATGCTTGAATGCAGCGTGTTCTTATATAAAGCGACCCGTAATGAATCAAAAAATCACAATCAGAGTCAGCTATCAGACCCAAGACGATCCAAGATGGAGCCAGCAAGAAGACGTTTTTGTCGTCGTTCAAGTTCCTCAGAGTGTAAGCATGAATTTTCATTTAAATATTATTTATCCCAGTGAATTTAATTCAGAGCGATATCCGATGATAACTGCAAATAAAACAAAAAGAAGCTTGTTAAGAGTTTATCATGAAATAACTGTATTAAGACTTAAGATTGTTGTAATTTTGTTCTAGTACTTTGGGAGGGTCCAAATGACCAGGAATTGATTACATGTATGATGGGATACGAGCGCGATCAAGGTCAATATCAGTCGAGGTTTTGGCATATATAACATTGTCAATAGTAGCAGAATCATGCTGAATAATATCAAATTCAATATTTATTTAGTTTTTTATCTTTAATCTTTATTTGTGTTAGCTTTGTGGGGTAGTGATGTCAATGACAGTGAGTTGTCATGCGTCATGGACGAGTATGCGTTGAACGAAGCGCATCGAGCTCTTGACGAATTAGCCGGCTTACCCGCTGAAATAGGTATTGATACGATTCATGGTTTATTAATTGTGTCTGAACGTGACCTCAACAAGATATATGAAACAAATATATACCAACATATCACGATGGAATTTCGCCTAGCACCAGTTATTTCTATTTTACAGTTGAAGCTAACCAAGCAAACGTGGTAATCAACGACGTTCAGCGAGGCGCCGGGGCTATGGGGAATGAAGATTAACCAGGAATGATCTTTTCATATTGTTGTATGTGATTAATTAGAATCAATGAGGTGATTTGTTTTCCTCTCTCTCTCTCTCTCTCTCTCTCTCTCTCTCTCTCTCTCTCTCTCTCTCTCTCTCTCTCTCTCTCTCTCTCTCTCTCTCTCTCTCTCTCTCTCTCTCTCTCTCTCTCTCTCTCTCTCTCTCTCTCTCTCTCTTTCTTTCAGATGCTCTGGCAACCGGAATCGAGGAGCTCGAACATAGGCACGGCAATGCCATCCGGACTTACGTCCGTATACAGCCATTGCAGGATGTTTTTAATTTCGATTTCCGCATTCCAATGCCCATATTGAGAGAGGTCATGTTCGATCGTCAACAAGTGGCCATCAAAATAAATGCCAGCTACGGCTTTATCTTGAGGAATAATGAGAGTGGTGAACTCCGCTACTTTCACTCTTCAATAAATAATGCCCGGCTACTTCCGGCACTGGTCACCGTAAGAAATGCTGATGATTTCGAAGCTTTCGAGAGGCGGATCGAGCAGGGGGATATTCTGACATGGGCCCGCGAGCAGCGCCCCAATTCCAAGTGGGTGGTTATTAAAGTAACGAATCTGACAGTCTATGTCAGCAAGTTACTTGACCACCCTATTGGTTTTGCCCCTACCAAACTGCCACCCCATATCCGGAACAACAAGGCTGTTCTAGGGTTGGTCACGGATATGAATTCCGGTAGGCCATACACTGACAGGTTATGCCTGTTTCGTTGTCTGGCCTTGCAGCATGGTGCCCTGCTTCGAGGATTGGAGGCGATGGCGAAACGGCTTTTTCGAGAGGCCTATCCTACTGGGGTCATTGAAACATTTGCCGGTGTTCCTTGGGCCGATCTCGAAAAAGTGGAGGAGCGTTTCGAAGTGAATATTTTCGTATACCAATGCACTGAAGAGCAGGTAAGCTGAAATATAAATAATTTAAGTGAAGCTTAACTCAATGAAAGAGTAATTCGTAACTGAATCTTTAACATGATTGTTTGTTGACAGGTTGCCACACTTGTGAGGCGCTCCCCTTCTAACTATGCTGAAGCAATGTACCTCAACCTCCACGAGGCACATTTCAGTTATATACAGAACCGGGATCGCTATTGCAAGTCTTACGCTTGCACCACACGTGGCAAACTGTGGAACATGTGGGTATGCTGCATCGGCACCATGCCACATGTATTGCGGAGACCGTTTACCGATATCCTGGGGGGTCTACCACCCACCACCCACCATTTTCGATGTACTTCGCGACGGTGGGTTTGAAGTGGAGGAATCCGCCTATCCCTGTCCAACCACTCACGACTTCGAGTGTTATTTTGATAGGCCAGACATACCCACCAACTCGGAAAAGGTGATATGGGAGGCTCGTCATGTCCCCTTGCCAGTCTCCGTATGTAGCAATGTACCCGGTTTCCAGGAACCGGTTTGCTTTGTTACCAAGGGTGATACTGATGAGTTGGTGTTGCGTATGATGACCCACTTGAAGCAAGTGGCCGATGCTGCTTATGTCATCCTACAGGAGAAGCACACCTCCTTACTCCAATGTATGGATGAACAACCAAAGGGAAACATCCACTGGAGCAACTCATAGAGTTATTTTATGGAATTACCCGTTATTGGTTTTAATTCCGGAAAATACGACCTGAACGCCATCAAGGTAGCTCTCATTCGTTACTTCACACAATACGATCCAATTAATTTTGTCGTTAAAAAAAATTCTTTGCCTAAAGTCTAACAATTTTAAATTTTTGGATATCTGCAACTATTTGGCACCTGGTTGCAATTACGACAAATAGTTGAAAGCGTACCAGTGCAGTGTAAACAAAGACTGTTTTCCTTATTAATGGGTCACATGGGATCAATTGAATTACACAGAGCTACCTTCTCACGCTGACTTTTATAGTACGCTTCGTAATGAAAACATTAGCGAAAGCGGACTATTTAGAATGTCAGCGTGCATGGGAGTCTGAGGGGATGACCTGCTTCAAGGATTATTTGAAGTATTACTATAATATTGATGTAGTCCCATTTCTAGAGGCATTGGCAAAGCAAAGTCGATTTTACGAGAAGCGTAATATCAACATGTTTACACAGGGTATTAGTGTTCCGGGTCTGACATTGAATTACATGTTCCAGTTTGACTTTGTATCGAGAGCCATGGTTATCCGAATATATCACCTTTCTGCTGTCCTCTTTCACGCTTGGACGGTCTGCCGCGTTTCTTATTCGATGATCTACCACGTTTGGGTCTGGTGTAATTGCCTCGCTCATGTCGTTTTATAGCTGGAGCCAAATCATCAACAAATTCACTTCCGGTTTGTATCATTCTTCGTTTAGCGGCCGTTTTCAAAGGTCAACCCTTCAATACATCTCCGACCACCCTGGCTCCTGTTTTCATGATACTTTTCTTGACGATGGGTACAGCTTTCCTGGCCAATGAGGGCAGTGTTTGTTTCACTAGAGGCATCACCATACGAGCCAAACCGCTAAAGAGGCTACCTAAACCATGACCACGTTGTTGCCTACTCCCCATGAATACGGGGAAACCATTTCCAGCATGGTGTGTATAATAAGGTGTATATGGATCTGCCATATCAAAACAAAGTTTTTCTCTCTTTCCTAAAATGTAACGTCACTGTCACTTTACCACGTTCAAATGGTATGGGAAGGCTAGTATCATCTCTTATATCGATTTCCACAGTAGAAAATGATTTGATCATTACAGGAGAATAAAATATATGCTCATAGGTCTGGGTCACAAAATAAGACCTTTGAAGTCGTCTTTAAGGGGTATGATGCGTAACAGAGGGGTCACAGTGTCGCCTACCACTTGAGGTTGTACTGCACTGCAGTAGACATATAAACCATACAGACCACTTTTCAGATCGACAATATGCTCGCCTACTTGTTGCAAGGCCGTTTGGGTAGTATGGTCAAAGCCCAAGATCTGACTCCATTTCTCAGTCAATACCACTATCACATCATCAGTCAAATGAATAACAGCTTTCTGTATTTGGTGATTGTAACCAAATTGGACTCTAGATTACCCTAAGACCGTCATTTGGCGATTCATGGTATCCATCAAGGCTCGTGGACTATTATAATACCCCTTCTTGATATCAGTGTAAATAGGATGTGCCATTTTACCCCTGTCAGCAAATTGACACATTTCTTTATGATTAGACAAAAAAGTAATAACCCCTAAGTCATTCATGTATTCCACAAAGTTTTTATTCAGAATAGTCAACCCCACATCGGCACCAATGTTATACCAGCTACTGTATCTCAGCCTACTTCCCATTTGCCAATCAAATCGATGGTCTTGGGTTATTGAGTGATATATTTTGTCAGCGTGTTCTCTGGGTGATATCTCAAGGAGCCATTGCTAGGCAACGTCAAGTGGAATGTCATACTACCGACATCACTTTATGCTTGACGGTTGGGTTAGGTAGCATGTATCCTAAACTGCTGCTGAGTAATGCCGTCCATAAATTACTGTCCCCTTTTTCCGCCGATAATTAGTAAATGCTGAAAACTATGACCGTATACAGGATGATGATTTGTGCAAAGAACGCGATTTCTGCTTTGGGTATGGATGGACCAAAGACTGTCCACACCCGATCACTGTGATTGTCACGCTGGCTTTCCATGGTATGATGGTGAATCGACGGCAACATCAGTTTTTATAGACTTCCAGTTGATCGACAAACCTTTTGAAACTGCTTGGATACCCCCACCACTTGACAAAGTATTGCTTGCCGTCTTTACGCCTTCTTTCTTTCAACACCTTCTCCACACAATACACGGTTTTATCACCTACTCGTTGCATTTCCGCTTCGTAAAACGTACCCGCCAATACAGTTTGGGCATCGTCCATGACAGTATAGACATTGGGTATACCAAGTCTCTTCTTCATTGGTAAGTTTTACCGACTCGGGGGTGCGTTTAATACTTTGATGGTAGCTCCGATTGTATCCGCGGACTAATTGGACATAATCCAATGTGTTGTGTTTAGTAAAATAACGCCACATTTTGCTTTTCAACGTACGATTAAAGCGTTCTGCTATACTTGTTTTGGTTTCCACATTGTGTGTTGTGAAAAAATGAATGTGGTTGGCTTTCAACCACGTCTGATATTTGCGATTGACAAATTTTGTGCCTTTGTCCGTCTGCAAGCGTTGTGGTTTTTGGCCTTGTTTCAATATCAGGTCAAAGGCTGTCACTAGGCTAATACCCGTCTTAGTGTTCAAGGGTAGTACCCAGGCATATTTGGAAAACACATCGATGGAAGTCAACAGAAAGGTATGACCCCGGTTGTTCTTGGCCAATCGTGACACATCGACTAGATCAGCCTGCCATTGATGGTCGATTGCACCTACCACCACTCGACGTCTAAGAAATTTCTGTCATATAGGTTTATGTAGTGTGTATGCATCTTGTTGTGATAACCACGATGTTACTGAGGATGGTTTCAACTTGGCAGCTTTTGACAAGGCACATAAACCCCCGAATGCACTGGGTAATTGTGGGTCGTAATACAACTTGTCTAGTTTTCCCATCTCGTCCATGAGTTAGCTGCTACACCTCTGGCTGGTCTTTTTCATCTGGCCACCAAACTTCCAGGTCGAATTCTTTTATGATCAATCAATCGCTGCACTCGATCTTCCCCATGTTGGATCCACGACCACCGATCTGGATGACCCACCCAATCTTGTGGTACGTTGGTGTCACGCAAGGCTCTACCAAATTCTCGCCAACCATGGGGAGTGAAATTTTTACGACACAGTAACACATCATTGACTAAATCAGTCATGTTGCTTCCATTTACCACCTGCCCTTTAATAACTAATTCTCCGCTGTCATTCCATCCCATATCAGGGTTTCGTTGGACTCGGTCCATTGACAAGCGTCCTTTAGCCTGGATTAGAGTAAGGGTAATCGGTTGATGTGTTCAAAATCTTAGTTCATCTTACATACGAATTGGTCGAATGTCAATTCAGTGCCTCACTTGGTGTGAAAGGCGGGGAGTTGTACGTAATTGCGCTATTATGAGTTTGGGAGCAGAAAACAGCAACGAATTGCGCGACGACTTATAACAAGCACGCAAACCGCATTGATTACCAATACTTTAGTGGAGCTCGAAAATCAGCAATCCATATTAATGAAACTGCCAAGCCATTTTCCCAGAAATACAGCAGCATCCTTTACAGCCTGATGGTGGAATTTTAAAGATAAGAAAAAGAGCTGCAGCTAAAATATATCATTGAAGCAGTCAGTGTGACTTTGCTCAACCAAGCCATTCTTAGAGAGCGGCACCTCATGTCCACATTTGATGACGTCACGAAAATCATGAATCACTCAGCTAAGATCAACAAGTTGGACATTTATATGGGTTTTTCACTAAATAAATCTGAGGTACAGGACACATAGCCTCATTTTTGATACTCAAAGAACTATTAAGGTAAATGCGATTGATTTTATCGGAAGTCATGATATAGGTGATTGTCCCCTGGAAGCGGTACAGAATATTGCCTATGGCAATATTTTGCATGATAAAATGAGAAAAGACACGATGATAGACTTAAAACTGTGATGAATAGGATTAAAAGATCATGTGTCAATGTAAGCACTGGCCAGAGCCGGTTTGGTAAGAACGAATACGTATTTCTGGGATATATGAAGTCAAAAAAGGAATCCGTTCTAGAGAGACAAACAAAGGGGTTAGAAAGCCAGAAAACTTGCCTGCAATTAAAAGCGCTCAAAGTCTGGTCAATTGTTGTTGAAAACGCGGTTCACTCACCTTCACTCACCTTCACTTAGGTAGCTTCACACGAATGCGACAAAAATGCTCCGACTACATAATAAATCCGAGAGCTGCATCAACGCCAAGTAACAAAAGAAAAAAAGGCTCTGGTCATTTTATAATCATTAGAGTTTTTTTAATGTTAGTGATTTTGGTTCTGACTTCACAAGCATTACAGACCACAAGCCGCTCAAGGTGATTTATTCTGCCAAATAAAGTCCTCCCGACAGAATTCAAACACGGACTCTGTGGATTCAGGCATCTTAATTCAAAGAAACATACCAGTCAAGCGGGAACAATGTTGTTGACTCACACCCTTTGCCTGACAAAAGAAAATACCTAAACGAATAATTCAACGGAGGCATTGTAAGCGTTGTTTTTCGAAAGGACACCAACCCTAAGGTTATGACAACACGTGAAGTTTAAAAAAAAGAAAAGAGGTAAGATAGTGTATTATCAAGGGTAACTAGAACGGATACAAATGCAAACAGGATCTGGTCAAAAGTGATAAATAGTCCCTACGGGTTGTCAGAATAGAACCTCTGAAAGCTACACGGCAACATAATAACACTTGCTTTTGACGATCATCAACGTATCGCTGCCACTGAGCAGCTGTAGCCAGGATTGTACAAAGACGTTTTCATCACAGCAGTCTACATATTTGCAAACTGGTTGGTAGCAGGATTGGAAAAACTGAAATCACAACTTCCGCAATTCTATTGTCATATCCATGCAGCATGTGAAACGCGAATAAAATTGCTACATCGCTGAACAAACGTCCGGGGCTCATGCAATAATATTGGTTACAAACGCTAACAACGAGAGTACAACTGCTTGGTTTGCTACCTACCGAGAAAAATTTGATTTCCACTATATCGAGCAACATAGTTATCAAAGTGTTCTTTGACACTATTGTAATGATAGCTCGGTATGGCCGTATTTATTTATGGAGATTCACTTGCAAATATTTCCAACGCATATTAAAAAAAAGTATTCATGTACTATGGTAATTACGATGTACCCTCATAGCAAGCATTCAATGCCTGTGTTGTCACATATGCAATAATAGAAGCAGCATCAGTGCACATGGTGCACAACCTTTAATATTGTCCTTGCGCTTAAATGACAGCACTGGTTCTGCATTCGACGATAATTCTTAACATACTTCCAATTTCAATACGAGCGACGTGTTCTCATGTATTGTTGGAGCGTTTAATCCAATTTTTATTGCGTTATGTGATCGGAGGCAGCAAGGGCGTCAAAAACAGAACAATCTAAGTTCTGCGTCAAACTGCATCGCACCTGTAATAAAAGAGATATCAAAAGCGCAAGGTCGAATGCGTCTCATCTGCTCTGTCAGTACTTTGAAGTTGTCTTCCCATCATATAGAACCCGTTGTTGTATTAATTGTTATTTTACTGATTAAGCATCCGTGAAGTGTGGCTCTATTGCTACCAACGCCAACATCAGCTACGGGGAATCGGATAAATAAGCAATGGTCGGAACAGCGCAGACGACTGCGTCACATGGAGCTCTTTACTCAGAGTGTGAGTATTTCAGGTTTACTATGGCCCTCGACACACTTTGTTTCTGCTTGCTAGCTATTGGCCTGGCGACTGCTAGTAACGACTGCACGATACTTGACGACACAAGTAAGTATTTGTGATGAATCAACAAAAGCAGAACATATCAAGTGTAACCTCAATCAACTCGCTTTCATGTGATGTTAAATTGTTTTATTTTGCAACTGTACCAGCGATTGGTAACTCAGTGGTTGAAAGGTTGAACTTTTGGAAGCAAATCTACAACTAAGGCAATTTAGATCAACACAAGGACATTTTGACCAAAAATTGCATATTTTGCGATGCACGACAAGGATGACATGGTTGGCAATGAAGGTAATCCTGACGCATTTTGTGGGAAATAATTGTGACGCATTGTAACATTTCATCATCGTTGAAAAGAAAAAAAATTACTTATACTTCTAGTGCTTAGTGTAGAATGATGCAGCTACTATCAATTTAATAATCAGCATTTAACTCTTTGGGACCGTAACATCATTTCTCAGTGGATAGAATTCAGGCATAATTCAGCAAATGCTTCGCAAATGGACGCTAAAGTGATGTTTACATTTATGGAGTTACGTATTAGCAAGGCGAGTTTAAATACATAGAGGGATCAACAATCCATATTGGATGTGATGAGGTGATGGTCATCAACAACGACTGGGTGATAGCCAGAAACCATATTGAGTTTGGTAACACCCACATCAGGTATGGTTTACCAGTCCGCTAACACCAAGCAATATATTTAATAAATATTCCCATAAGCATTAACTAATTGTCTCTCTTAATTTTTTCAGAGGATTGGTATTCTTCAACAGCAAGGAGAACGATCCTTGGCGCATTATTCGAATTATGAATAATCGTAGACCCAACCATTAAAACTGAACTGGCAGTCATAACCCATCAGGCTGAATCTAATGACAATGCAATAAATAAGCTGATCAGCATGTGGCGTTGGTTTGAATATGCATGGGTGTGTTATTGCATTAAAGCCAAATTAGTTAGTTATTTCTTCATGAATACCTCTTTGAATACTATAAAGGTGCGAGTGTGCAATTTGCGTTGAATGCATAACATATGTGAAACACCAAGCCGCTGATGCTTTCTACATTGATCTGATTTCCATCATATCAAGCAACAAAAATATCAAAGTGTTCGTTGACACTACTGTATTGATAGCTCGGTATGGCCGTATTAATTTACGGAGATTCACTTGCAAATATTTCCAACGCATATTAAAACTACATAAAGTGGATGTTCAAAGTCGTAGAACTCTTGTCTACCAAAATAAGCGCATTCTGTAGGGATCAAAGGGACCTCACTGGTCGTTGCTGAGAATTCACTCTTGTCACAGAAATGAGTGTATTGTTGACTGATATAGCTGACATTACCCCATTTTCTATTTGTATGGTATTCTTTTAAATAAACAATATCTCGGTAGACATGTAAAGTTTATTGTTAAAGTCAATATATCCATCTTCTGTAAGACGTACTCATTACGTATTTCATAGACACCACCTTCCAACGAGAGGACAGTTTTTGATAGTATGGAAACGTTTACTTCAGGCTTGATATATAACATGTTTTACATCTTGACATGTTTAACGTGACTCATATTCTGTTCACATACATTATAAATGTTAAATGAGTTGAGATAACCTTTACTGTAACCAAGTCAACAGTGACGGTTTCAAATAATCAGATTAGCAGTAACGCAAAAGATAATTGTGTGTATGTACCCACATTATGCAAATGATTAAGGAGAGAGCAACAAATAAATATAACCTTTAGCATCCGATCTTCTTAAAATTGTCCACTAAATCATATTCTATGGACACCCATTGGATCAACAAGGGGGTAACGACGGGGCAAGAATGCCGATCCTGATTATTTGGGATCCACCTGAGGGTTATAACTTACGTGAATGGTTACGAAGGTTCGTTTGTCGGATCAGACAAACCTTTAACTAGCATAGCACTTATGAACGAAGCAATTAAAGTTTCGCGTCAGCAAAAGATTCCAAGGTAATAGAATGGGCAATAAAAACATGATGTCCATTGTGGGACAGTCTTCGATAGCCTTTACTATACCTGATACTCGACAAGGTAGAAATTAACGAAGCAATTGAACTTGTTTGTCAACATGTGACGCACAGTCGCTCTTTAGGCACAGTGAGTTTGGGCTGACACTGCGATAATGTCTTGTGTAGGCGCATTGTGAGATGACGATATCTTATAAAAAGATAAGGTCGTAGTAGTAATACACAATGACAGATTGCATCAACAAACGGTGTTACTGGCAGAACAATTTGCTACGTTAACATTGGTGGGAATGTTTCGTGCCCATCGCGTGATCATACCATACATGTCTCATGTCATTCGTCGACTCATGTTTCCCTGAGCAGAAACATTCAATGTTGTTGTAATTATAAGCACTTGTGGCATATTACAGTAATACAACAACAAAAGGATGGAGATTATGTGTGCGATTAATATTCAGTATAATTAAAACGTTGTGTAAGTATAACATGAAATTAACAATGTGACAGCTTGCTTTCAACACATTAATGCTGATTCAGTATTTGAATTATATGACAACATCAATAAACATCTTGGAAAATAGCTGCTATTCACTTTCTTGAACTGTTTTGTCATCTATTGGGAGTATTGCGTCAACGTCCTTGCATCTCTGCTTATAGCCATCATTCGGGACAGTTTGCAAGTATTTTCGACATCTCTAACAATAATTTGTTTGGTGAAGTGAACATCTTTGCATTTGTGCTACATGTCAATGCTGCACTGTATTCTAAAAGTTCAACGTCAAAACCATGGAAATTCTCTTTCTATTACAACATTGTATAGCAAACAGAACAAGGTTTGAGTTTCACAGTTAAAGTATTTCTTAATCATAATGTGGCGAAACTCCATATAAATCTCCCACCTTCGAGTATTTCTTGATATTGATACAAGCAAGTGCTATGGTAATACAACACCAGACGAATATTGTCCCTGCTTGCCATATTGATAGCAGTAAATTAGCCTAAACAGTGTTAGGAATATATACGTGTTGCAACATTTCTGACCACTATGCAGAGCCGCAACATACTCGCAAGGCATATGAGAAAATATAGATTGTGGTCAAGTGCATTTTCTTTAAGACAAACTGCATCGACATTTTACTAGTAACGTGACCGAAATGTATGTGACGATAACTGTTCTGGTAGCAAGATATAACAATCGCCTCCATCCTCACTGCAGTTGGATTAGCAATCTCGACCCTGGTAGTTGCTTTGACGGGCGGAGGGAGCACTAGTCCAACCCTGGCACCAACGCTGCCGTCGCCCGGCTTAAAAGAGTGGATTAAAAAGCAGCTGAACTCCTTGGCAAACGCCCTGAAGAGCCTAGCCAGTAAGCCAGCAGTCGCCCTTCCAGGAATCATTGGCTCCATCGTATCATGGCTGCTTAAGTCAGCTGCAAAGGTGGCTGGTTGGATGGCAGAACATGTATGGGCCGCAGCTACACCAAACGCATCTGTGATATTATCTGATTTCACCTGGATGAGGAGATGTGTCAGATCCTCATGGGCAATATGGGGTACCTATACTGGGCCGGGTTTGTATGTTCTGTTCGTATTGAAACTAATGGCTTGTTTATTCATAGTGCTATGTATCACACTCTGTCAAATGTTCAAAGCGGAGACGCTGTGTCCCTGCAAAATCCTATTGACAATAGTGCAGGTGATCTATACGTAGGTCTTAGGTCAATCACGTATACTGTGGGCTGGTATAACATTGAATCAGCTGTGCCCGTTCTATGGCTGCCAGATGGTTCTGGGTCAGAGGCGTTAAACCTTTCTGGTCTCCCGCCTGGCCTCTGGAGCTTCAAGCGTATACAGGAGGAAATTGAATCTATTGATACTTTAGGTCCTAGTTTGGAGGTTGATGATTCAACTGGGATTGTTACCCTCTCAGTTCCTCCTTCTGGGTCATTACAATGTGACGGTGTGTTAAAAATATTAGGTCTTGATGCCGGTCTGGGTGGAGGATGGATTCCTTCAGGTCTTTACAGAGGTGTCCGGCCCATGAACTTTAGCATCTTTAACCCACTTTATGTGCACCTTGATCAAGTCAGTACCAGGCAAAACTTACTTGATGGTGCACCCACTATGCTTGTTGAAGTTGTGGGCCGTGGTGGCGTCTCTTTTCGTTAATATCATAACCACAAACATCGCTAATCCTGTGTCAAAACGTGTTACTGTCGGAGCTGTGAATGAGTTAGTAAGGGATAGATAAGAGATAGTAAGGGACGTATATTAAACAATCACGACTATCCTATTGGTGTTGTTCTTCAATTTACAAGATGTCAATAAAAGCAAGTATTTATGGAACTCAATGCCGACTTCTCCAAATATGCAACAAAGACCTATGTAGACTCACAAAAAAAAGGTTAAAGGCACTTGACAACTGGAGCCCTGCAGTGTCATACCAAGAGACAATCTTAGTGTGATAACTTGGTGCTATATAATGATTAGCATTTGGGCGTAGAAAAAATACGGGTATTCACAACAACAATAAAACACTCTCTGATTCCTTAGAGCGTTAATTGAGGATGACACTTGGATAGACTGGCTCTCCCAATACACCGTTAAAATGGGTTGTTTTTAAGATTTTTTTGATTTCTGTTAATTACATTTGTAGCGACTAATTAGCTTAAAATATGCTGTGTACACCCTAAACAGGTGTATGCTCTAATCATAACGTGTATATATGAACGCTATGAATCATAACGTGCACATATGAATCACATCCGCCAATCATAACGTGCACATATTAATCAGCCTATTGAATAACTGAGGGTATAATGTAAAGAAATGAATACAGAAGAGGGTATTACTGAACTTGAGGGTGGTGTGAAAGAGTTAATGTTAGATACAGATTATATGAAAGACGAAAAAATAGACCTGGAGTGTAAGCTGAGAGATATGGAGACCAAGTATGATGGCCTTGTGGAACTGGTGAGAGATATGGAGGTTAAGAACAATGATCATATGGAGCGGTTGGAGCATTAAGAGGGCCTTATTTGCAGGCAGACATCCTGTTACCGGTCTATTTAAACAGTAGAGAGCATAAGGTTTAGCTTGGTAATGGAACAAGCGATTAAGTTGTTCTGTACCAGTCATGGTGGGATCAGACAAAAGACAACTCAGTGGGAGAATAAAAGAAAAAACTCTATTGGTGGAAGTGACTACTCCGTCGTCATCGGACAAAACTACTTCAGCAGCTATAGTAAGAAGTTGGTTGAAAAAACCAGCAACGAGGGTGGTCGCCTTAGCGTCCCCTGCCTCTGGGGCCAGGCCTTTGAGGAGGTTATAATTGCGGTTATTCAGAAAAAATACAACACCAAGGTGCTTGGGAACAACATTCACCTTCACCGCGGTGGGGAGAACACGGCCTACTCTCCAGACGGCTTTTGTGTACTCCCAATTCAG
>CM067356.1:13606797-13636797 GCA_034190875.2 Urechis unicinctus
GAGCGTTCCCAAACAGATAATAAATCATACTGATCTTCGCTAGTAGTAAGCAGTTATTACCTATAATATTACATGTGTACTGATTGTTTGTACACCTTTGTACCAGTTCCCTGACTAATGTTCTGCCATGTTGGTTCACATGCTGCGATGGTGTACGCTTCAAAGATCTATATGAACACACTGGTGAGTATTCAGAAGCCAAGCGCGTTAGATAAAATGAGTCACATAATGTTTGTATTGTGTCCTATTGACCATGTCATATACCAGGGGAATATTGTTGCTATGATCAATGCATAGCTTACCAATTACCAATCAAATATCGTACGACATTTCAATTATTTAATTATACTAATGCAATTATCTGCCTAAGCAAGAGCATTCTAGAGTAATTACAATAAATGGGTTTCAAAATACATACATACATAAGTTCATGCATGTATGCATGCATGCATGAATGCATACATAGATACATAGATACATAGATACGTAGATACATACATACATACATACATACATACATACATACATACATACATACATACATACATACATACATACATACATACATACATACATACATACATACATACATACATGCATACATGCATACATGCATACATGCATACATACATACATACATACATACATACATACATACATACATACATACATACATACATACATACATACATACATACATACATACATACATACATACATACATACATACATACATACATACATACATACATACATACATACATACATACATACATACATACATACATACGTACGTATTATTTTTGAGTTTGGCCACTCCTGTGGATGGACATCCGGTCCATTAACAACGTAAACATTATAAAGCACTTCACAAATGCATCTTATATTGCCCTTCCATACCCAGATAAGTCGAGGATATCGAGAGTTGGTACCTCAAGACAAAGCCGATCTAAATGAACAGCCCACGTGCGATGAAATATTGTATATTGACATATCATATTGCGCCCTTTATGTACTATAGTAATTATGACGTACCTTCATAGAAAGCATTCATTGCCTGTGTTGTCACATATGCAATCATAGAAGCAGCATCAGTTGCACGTGGTGCACAACCTTTATGAACTGTTCATGTGTTTAAATGCCAGCACTGATTCTGCATACGACAATAATTCTTAACATGCTTCCAATTTCAACACGAGGATTATTTGCCCACAAGCAATGTGTTCTCCTTGTATAGTTGAAGCGTAATCGAATATTTATCGCGTTAGGTGATCGGAGTTAGCAGGAGCGTTACAAACAGAACAATCAAAGTTATGCGTCAACCTGCATCACAATGGTAATAAAAGAGATATTAAAAGCACTAGGTGGAATATGTTGCATCGCTCTGTCGTTTGCAATAGTATTCAGATTATATAGAACCCGTTGTTGCATGATATGTATTGATTGTTATTTTAATGATTGAGCATCGGTGAAGTGTGGCTTAATTGTTACCAACGCAACCATCTGCTACGTGGAATCGGATAAATAAGCAATGGTCCGACAGAGCAAGCGACTGCATCAACTGTAGCTCTTTTCTCGGCGTTTGAGTATTTCAGCTTTACTATGGCTCTGGACACACTGTGTTTCTGCATGCTAGCAATTGGCCTGGCGACTGCTAGCGACGACTGCAAGATAATTGGCGACACAAGTAAGTATTTGTGATGATTCAAAAAAAGCAGAACATATCAAGTATAACCACAATTGTATCGCTATCTACTCTCTTTCATGTCATGTAATGTTAAATTGTTTTATTTTGCAACCGTACCAGCGATTGGTAACTCGTTGGTTGAAGGGATGCGCTCTTGGGAGGAAATCTACAATGAAGGCAAATTAGATCAACTCAAGGACTTTTTCACCAAAGATTGCATATTTGCGATGCACGACAAAGATGACATGGTTGGCAATGAAGGTAATCCTGACGACGCATTTGGTGGGACATAATTGTGTAAAAAGTCAAGGATTAATGTCGTTTGTAAAATAAGCAATGCACTAATGCTGTCTGTTGTGACGCATCGTATTATAACATCATCGTTTAAAAGGCAAACAATTATTTTTTTACTTCTAGTGCATAAAAGTAATGCTGCAGTAATTATCAATATTATCATTATAATCAGCTTGCAACTCTCATCGGCGTAGCTCCTATAGGCACGGTAGGCCCGGGCCTACACAGCGTTTCCAAAAATGAATCGCACCATACTGGATCTATAGTTTAAAAAAATCTCGGGGGAGGTCCCCCGAACCCCCCATACCAAGTGGGCCTATACTTCATAATAGGCCCATCTACGCCCCTGACTCTCGGGCACTGTAATATCAGTTCTCAATTAATAACATTCAGACATAATACAGCAAAGTTTTCGCAAATGGCCGCTTAAGTAATAGTTACATATATGGAGTTACTTATTGTGTGTTTGCATTTTGTGACAGCAATTGCTACATACTTGAATGGCGAGTTTAAAGACAAAGAGGGATCAATAATCCATATTGGCTGTGATGAGGTGATTGTCATCAACAACAACTGGGCGATATTTAGAGCTCATTATGAGTTTGATAACACCCACATCAGGTATGATTTAACAGTCCGCTATACGCCAAACAATATCTTTAGTGAATATTCCCATATGCATTAACTTTTAATCTCACTTAACTTTTTCAGAGAATTGCTCGTCTTAAACCGCAAGAATAACAAATCTTGGCATACTAATCGAGTTATGAACAATCGTAGACCCAATCATGAAAATTGATCTGTCAGTCATATCCAGCCCATCAGGCTAAATCTATTGACAATGTAATAAATAAGCTGATCAACATGTGGCGTTGTAATGATTATCCATAGGTTTTTTAATGCACTAAAACCTAGCATAGACTAAGTAATATATTCCTTCAGTCAACACTTCATTGAATACGATAATATAGGTGTGCGTTTAGCGTTGAACGCATTCAATATCTGGAAAATAACGCCGCTGATGCTCATCACTTTGACCTGCCCATTCGTCATTTGCTGCCATCGAGCAGATACATGTTAACTATAAAAAACATTTTCGCCTGCTCAGCTGTTCACCATATTTGCGCCAATAGAAGCAATATTCACTTAAAATATGATGAACACAGCTGTTGTTAGCGTTACTTCTTTAGAAGTTATTGTTAGAATTTCTGTAAGACTCACGATGCAGCAGTATGTTGTGTATACCATTAAATAGACGAAACACAGAACCACTATCTGGAACAGAATATAAATATCGCCAGGACATGTGCTGTTGAGTATATAGCATCCAACAATGAATTAACTATTTCGATATACTACCACCGTAAGCATTTATTACCTATATTATGACATGGGAACAGGTTGCCTGCGCATGTTGTAGCAGTCAGTTTCCTGGATGTATATCTGTTATAATCAGATTTACACAGAGTATGTGGTCCATATAAGGCTGCCTAGCAGATGCTCGCATATTTTCACTTCCACAACCGCGCCTCGTATTTGGCATATGGTAGCCTGCTACATTCCTATCAACATTGGGGTAGTCAAACCACTAGAATGCCGGTTTAATTAAATTTCGACAAAACCTTTTTACTCTCCCAAAGGCAATAGAAATCAATAATTGTACTGAAAATCTCTTCCAAAAAGGTGGTTGCGGCCATCGGAGATATATAGAGGAGAACCTTTCCATCGATGTATCCCTTGTAAATGTTAAACCAGTAGTAGCTTGAAGGTATGATATCGGTAGCCACTCATAGAACTTATCGTGACAATATCTTAATTCAGTCGTAGCTGTTCGTAGCTAGTGTACATCCCTCAACTCGGAGAGTTCGCTCACCTCCACCGCCTCAGAGTATGTGTGCAATTCATGTGGCCAAGCGCTCCAACGGGAAAAACCCTCTTTCCAAATAAGACAATGTTTGGTATTTTCCGTGGTTTCATGGCTGGCCAATCAACGCTCTTGAGCCGCGTTCGCACATGGCGCTCCATCATTTCAGCGTAACAAAAAGGGAGAACAACAATGTGCGTTTAGTCGGCCACATCCGGATTAAGTCCCCGATTGGCCAATCTGTTATGGCGGTTTTGACTCGAGTCTGGGTTATCTGTCCCAAGACCTTTGAGTCAGAGAGAGTTGTGCCAGTCGGGGTGTGTGGGCTCATGGGAATGGGGACATAGAATAGTCCGTAGCCTTACCGGTAAAAATTACACAGTCCTCATAGGGCATATACGAATCGGGATGCTTCGGCTATTATATCAAGGCATAATAAGAGTTAGATCCAATAACAAATTTAGATCCAAAGTCCATGATTAAGCATTTAATATATTGTGAATATACTATTATATATACAGGTACTACTACGCAGGCCAACAAAACGGTTGAATATCAACAACATGTATCGATGACTATTCCCCAAGGAACACCAATTAATGAAGCAACAAGCCGAACAAAAGATCAAAACATTGTTATCAAATTGCATTGGAATTCATGTTAAAGGGCTATTGGTCTTATTTGCAAATGAAAAGCATTGTGAATGGGATTCATATCAATATATTCCGAGTGTATGATTATTGCATCACGTATGTGGGCCAAATTGTGTGTTTTGATTCTAATGTAGGAACTGCATCCTACAAAAAGAGCACCTTTTGAGCAACTATACACACTGTATGGCGTGTATTTCGACTCATGACAAGTCATCAACTCAAACTCATTTGGTTTTGTGTTTTTGAAGTTTAATGTTACGTTTAAATACTTATCTAGATATCTTGACAATACCAGTACGCTACTGAAAAATAAAAGCCGAATTATTTCTTAACTCTGAGAATCCTTTCGAAGTCAGTAAACTTATGCTGTTTGAATGCATTTGTAAGTGTTAATAAATAGATGCATGATTAGTGTTCAATGTGTGACAGATATAATCATCTTATGGCCCTAATTGACTGTGGGGATAAAATAGTTTTGAGGGGGAAAAAAACTTTGATCGCTACACGTCTACTTGTGAATGGTCTGTATGTCATTCCTGACACTATAAGTAGCTTTATTAGTGCTTTATGAGGAATGTGTGGGGTACCGTATAAATCCACAGAAGAAATAACTGCTGATCGCTGTCTATTGATGTAGAATATGCCAACTCAATCAATCTGACAATAGTTCTAGATGACTTTTTCAACAACGGAAGCATAGATATAAATATAATCAAATAAATCACGATTTATATTCACGGTATAATCATTTATATATGGTATAATCAATTCTTGCAGATTTGCTGATTCACGTTGAAGTAAATACTTTATCAGTTAGAGTCGAAACAAAAAAAAGGTATTCACAAAGGAACGTTAAAGCCTACACTGTCAACGGTTGTTACCTTAAGCAATCAACAGTCCAATAAAAATACAGTGTTGCTCCTATCGCAGTGTCTCAATATGGCCATAAAAGCATTGTTCAGTACCTGTCTGGTATATGTCGCCTGCGTGTATATGCAGTCTATGAAGTTGTTGTTTGTACCATATGTAAAAATGATACATAGAGGCTGTCTCGTGCTGACAGCAATCTGGTCAGTGGAAGTGAATGCCAATTGCAGGAAAGAAGGTGCCAGTTGTAATTGTTGTTATATATGTATATAAAGCTCAACCACAAGGTACCATCCCTAGCTAGTCAAGGTAAGATAGTGTTTTATCACGGGGAACTGGAACAGATACAAGTACATACAGGATCTGGTCAAAAGTGATAAATAATCCCTACGGGATCCCTAGAGTAGTCAGAATAGAACCTCTGAAGGCTACACGGCAACATAATAATACTGACTTTTGATGATCATCAACGTATCACTGCCACTAAGCAGATATAGCGAGGATTGTACAAAGAGGTTTTCATCACAGCAGTCTACAGATTTGCAAACTGGTTGGTGCTAGGAGTACTGAAAGCCACAACTTCTGTAATTCAGCTAGTCATATCCATACAGCAGGTGAAGCGCGAATATAATTGCTACATCGCTGAACAAATGTCCGGGGCTCATGCAATAATATTGGTTACAAACGTTAATAACGAGAGTACAACTGCTTGGTTTGTTACATACCGAGTACAATATGATTTTTACCATATCGAGCAACATAAATATCAAAGTGTTCTTTAACACTACTGTATTAATAGCTTGGTATGGCGGTATTTATTTAAAGAGATTCACTTGCAAATATTTTCAACGCATATTAAAGCTTCATTAAGTGGATGTCTTGCGTATAGATTCACACGTTTGACACCACCTTCCAACGAGAGGACAGTTTTTGATAGTATGGAAAGGCTTAATATATAACATGTTTTACATCTTGGCATATTAAACGTGACTCGTATTCCGTTCCCATACATTATAAATGTAACATGAGTTGAGATAACCTTTACTGTAACCAAGTTAACAGTGTGGTTTCAAATAATCAGATTAACAGTAACGAAAAAGACCATTGAGTGTATGGACGCACATTATGCCAATGTTTAAGGAGATAGCAACCAATAAATATATCCTTTAGCATCCGATCTTCTTAAAATTGTCCACTAAATCACATTCTATGGACACCCATTGGATCAACGAGGGAGTAACGACGGGGCAAGAATGAAGATCCTGATTATTTGGGATCCACCTGAGGGTTATAACTTACGTGAATGGTTACGAAGGTTCGTTTGTCGGATTAGACAAATCTTTATCTAGCATAGCACTTATGAACGAAGCAATTAAAGTTTCGCGTCAGAAAAAGACTCCAAGGTAATAAAATGGGCAATAAAAACATGATGTCCATTGTGGGACAGTCTTCGATAGCCTTTACTATACCTGATGCCAACAAGGTAGAAATAAACGAAGCAGTTAAAGTTGTTTGTCAACATGTGAAAATACTGAATACTATTGCATATGACACAGAGGATGCGACCTAGTGCTTTTAATATATATTTTATTTCCAGCATGATGCAGGTTGAAGCAGAACTTGGGTTGCTTTGTTTGTAACTCTGATCACCTAACGTAATAAAAATTGTCGTTAAACGCTTAAGTGAGAACCCACTGGTAGTAGGCCAATAACTTTTGCGTTCAAAATGGAAGTTTGTGATCACTGATCGTTGTATACAGAAACAGTGTTGGCATTCAAACACACGAACAATGAATTAAGGTTGTGCACCACGTGCAACTGATGCTGCTTATATTAATTATATGCAATAATACAGGTAATAAATGCTTTCTACGAAGGTATATCGTAATAACTGTATTATATGTAGTGTGAAATGTTCCATTATACAATATTCCATAGCACGTTGGCTCTTAAGTTAGGTTACCTTTTCCTTACCAAAAGGCCCAGGTCAAATCCACACTCTGGCCGTAAGAGGCGTCATTTTTTAAGGAGAAAATAATAACAGTGTTTTATAATGATAAAGGTGCTATCACGGTGTGGGACAGATCGTCTTGGTGTTATTATCAATGCATGTTCAAATACTGGTGACTCTCAAATGAATCATAAGTATCCAAACAATGACGTATATGATATGGATACATGTATCTCAGACTGCTATCTACAGCTTCCATCCTAACGATCTCACGAGTTCCGCTGTTTTACCTAGTTTTAGCTAATAAAATCAACTCACCAAACATTTATTTGACCAGAAGCTGAATTTCAGCAACAATAGTATCCTGTGAATAAGTATTTTTGCCTAAAACACACCAAATGGTAATATCTGAGCTCGACTTGGCAACATGGCGGCGAGGCGGCGGAAACTGACCAGCGGGAGCATTCACTAATTGGAACATAGGCGAGACAGCTCACAAGACGCGGGTTCACAGGAACTATTTGTGGCACGAAGCTAAAAGCTAAAATGACCTTGTCTAACATGTAGAAAAGGCCACTAACATTCACTGTAGCACAAATATCACACCGAATCACGAAGAAAGCAACGAAAACTTAGGGAAAAGGCGACAGAAATTATCAGCTATAGTTTTTGCCTATGTTCTCACCACCTTATTTACATCGGAAGTTTCTGGGGCTGTCTGGGATATCGTCCTCCACGCTTGTATTTTGGAAGAAAATATCACCGGTAAACTTGGAAAGTTATCGAAAATATAGTTTTCTGCAGACGATAGGAATATAAAGCATTATCTCGAACCGAACTAAATGATAACTTTCGACACTGATCGCCTGAAACTCGTCAGAACATGCAGATTTCGTGAAAAAAGTGATGAGTTCTGGGTTGATCGAATGCATCGACAATATTATTTTGATTTTACTGTTGGACCGACAAGGTGATAAATAGAACCTGGCGTTGTTCTTTTGGGCTAGGCAAATGTGATTGACATTTATGTGGTGGACAATACACATTGAATACATATGCATATGTATGAATGTGTATGCACGTATGTACGTATTTTTGTATGTATGTATGTATGTATGTATGTATGTATGTATGTATGTATGTATGTATGTATGTATGTATGTATGTATGTATGTATGTATGTATGTATGTATGTATGTATGTATGTATGTATGTATGTATGTATGTATGTATGTATGTATGTATGTATGTATTATGTATGTATGTATGTATGTATGTTTGTATGCATGTAGGTATGTATGTATGTATGCATGTATGTATGTATGTATGTATGTATTATGTATGTATGTATGTATGTATGTATGTATGTATGTATGTATGTATGTATGTATGTATGTATGTATGTATGTATGTATGTATGTATGTATGTATGTATGTATGTATGTATGTATGTATGTATGTATGTATGTATGTATGTATGTATGTATGTATGTATGTATGTATGTATGTATGTGTGTATATGTATGTATCACTTATGTGTTCTCATTACGATTATAAATGCCATCATACCGAAGGTTGTAATCAATGAATGAGGATTCACTACACATCATGTGTTGATTTATCATATCAGGGTATGTAGCAAGGTAGTGTCCACTTGATCATCGCAACACGCGTACCTGTCACAGCATGTGAACCAACCTACCAGATTGTGAGTCATTCAACTGGTTCAAAGGTGCACAAACAATCAGTGCACATATAATAATGTAGATAATAACTGCCTATTGTAAGAGGAGATTAATATAGTTTATTTTCTCTAGGGCTACTATCCGCTCACCATCACATCTGTCTCGGCAATATTGATGTACTACATTTTAGTGCACATATGCTCTATGCTTCGATAGCCTGATTGTGACTCATATATCAACTTGTGCGCACATGGAAATGATACACATCAATGTGTACACGAACATACCAAGTGGTAACGTTTAAAACAGTTCATGTAACCAGGTTGTAGCCGTACTTTTCTACCTGTGTAACAGCAGGTTCTGTGAGCCGCGTAGCCGGCGAAATTGTTCATACTAAGAATATAAATATTTTTGTGACAGCACACGACGAATGTGCAGATCAAAGGAGAGATCTCAACAGCACAGTTACATAGGATGATGCATTTAACTATGTTACATAATTATTCAATGACAAAAACTACAGCACGGTGTTTGCGTTGTGAAATACAGCACCTTAAGACTTAAGCTTACGAATAGATGATCTGGGTCTAAAGCATCGTGGTGATCAGAGGCAAGGATAGGTAAGGATGTGGGAAGACCCCCGGCAGTAGAACATGCTCTCAAAAGGAGTCCAATACCATCCCATCTTATTTGAAGTGATATGAATGATGATAGCATGTTTAAGTCGACTCTCGGTTTTGGCGAGGTAAACAGTAAACCGTTTTAGTCGTTTGTTAGTCGACCGGGGTCACGATTTGGCGGGGAATTGTATTGTTTATAATATGTAGATCAACAAATGCTCAACAAAGATACATCGACTACGCATACAATGATCTGTTTAAAATTTCCTTCGGGAGCTTCGTTGAATTTGAAGCAAACAATACATTACATAAAGATGACAGATTAAAATCACTCCGGTGCCGCTAGCTTTATCATATTGGTCGATGCCGCTGAACGGAGATATGACGAGGGACGGATTTATTTACAAAAGTCCTAAATGTACATCTGCCACTTATAATTTCCCTCCGTAAAAAAACATAAGATGGTACCACACACAAGAATTCTTCATTTATAACTCACGTCCGACAAACTGTATCGACCGTTTCTTCTCTTTAATTCAGATATAGATATTTTAAGAACAATAACCTACAATATAATCGGCTTCTACACCAATGGATATTGAAGGCGATAAGAGCTTAAGCGTTGGCTTCTTCTTCTGCTCCCGTTAGCAATGAGCTTACTGTTATTGTCTATCGAGGTTGTCGGCTCGATGTCAAGTTGTGACAAGCTGTAAGTATTAATGTAAGCCTACACCTTGATAATACCTGCTCAACTCTCGGTAAGAGAGGTGAGTTAAATGAAAAAAAAAATAACCAAGCTGGGCACTAACAGGCATTTCGTTGTATGGGTGATAAGTTTAGGTTTGCTTTAATAAATTTCAACAAGAGCGGATTATTGTGTATCTATGTACAGTCCGTTATACACTTATCCATTAGTATTCAAAAGGAAGCTGTGGTCAGATTGGCAACTTTATTGCATTACCAATGGGATCGTTGACGAGTATTCATCATTCGACGAATGTGCCAAGGCCGTGCATGTCACAAAATAGAAGCTGGTTCCTTATTATTGCCTAGTTACCGTTTATAACCCTGATTTCACCGCATCCAAGATGTATAGTTTGTCCCTCAAAGTCTTTAAACTTGACTTTCAAGTAGTCGACCATTGCTAAAAAAGTTTTGTAAAATCGCCCATGATGCGCATTTGCGTGAGATTTATATAACATGTACCATGTAGAGATGCAAACTGAATTGCATTTAAGAAAATGTCAGCTTATGAGTTTTCCACCAAGGAAACTGAGCTTTTATAAATCACGTCTCTGAGTAGGTACAGCATTGCCTTGACTACCGACAGATGAGTCTTCGTCACGCACGCATGCAGCAGATCAAATGTCGTGGCTGCCAACAAGTCATATATTGCCTCTTGTTAAAACTACAGAATGCGGAAATATATCGTAGCTAAACTGTCGATGCGGATTTGTTTGTCTCTTGGTTTCTGAGATTATTATCCTTTAATGTGTTATCATGTAATATACTGACATACTGAATGTAAAACCTGCATAGCTGGGTGATGTCTTCATTTTGCATGTGGTTTGCATGTGGTTTTGCATGTGGGTATTTAATAGGCATTAGCAACAAGAACAGTACATATTGTACATACCGTGATGGTAAAATACATGACGGGCCAGCCGTTTTGAAGCATCCACGGCTGGTAACATTCCGTGAAGGAATGATGGGAGCAAATTACGAGACCATAATCTAAGACACGCTTTGACAATAAAAAAACTGTTGCTTGCAACTTTCTGATTTAAGTTAAATTTATCGCTCAATGCGACATTGCCCTTCTCAATTTAAACCCGTTCTACATAAGGAGACAAGTTATGACCTTTTTAGTGATATAAACTCAATTTTTGTACCAGCATTTTGAATGATCTGATGTGGAACTAACTGGTTACTATGCTAGCTGACGATTTGTCATTAATCATAGCTTCCGCAATACTCCGTCGGGCTGCCTCCGGTTGACCACGTCTGCTCTGAAAAGCATGCAACCAAAATTATTTAACCACAAATTGATTATCTGGTGGGATAAGAGCGTAACTGTTAGGATCAGACGCACTTGATGAGCGCGTCACCAAATGTAAAATGGTTCCTAACAATCGCCCAATTTTCATTGTTGACAGTAATCTCATCACATTCAATGTGAATTGTATTCCCCTGGATCCTTCGGAAGTTGCTTCTAACGTTAAGGATAATTCCTATCGCAGAGCAGCATCAAAACAAACATAGTCATCGCCAACGGATGATGATATAAATGCGCTTTATATATTTGTCTGATTCAATTATGCTTACTTTTTAAGCCTGACTAACGCCATTGTTTAAATATATATATATATATATATATATATATATATAGAGAGATATAGACCATATATATATAGATATATATATATAGAGAGATACATAGATATATAGAATCTCTATCTAGAGATAGATATCTCTCTATATATCTATAGAGATCTCTCTCTCTCTATATAGAAATATATCTAGATAGATATATGATCTATCTCTATATATATATCCTATCTCTATCTATCTCTCTATCTATATATATCTATATATATATCTATCTCTATATATATATCTCTATATATATATACATTATTCACTTTCTTGGTCGTTCGCCGATGAATCACTAGGTATTGCGTTTGGAGATGAAACTCTGAATATACCTTATATCCGAAAGATTCGTAAATGACCCAAGTGCGACATGTTATTTATATTAAGAGGTTCTTGAAGTATATTAAAACTACGAAATATCCTGAGGTAACTTGGCCTATAATTGGTAACTCACCTTTGCTATTAATTGTATCGTCTTCGTCATGCAAGGAATGAATGCCTTTCTATATCAGACCAAATGCACCACAACATAAACCCCTCGGTTTTGATTTCGGAATAATTGTTATGATTCAACAGTGGCTAATTGTGTCTTTAATGTTGCACTAACACCAGCATCTGATGTTTGTAATGGAATGACCAATAATTAAACTGTAAGACGTTACTTACATCAAAGTGAGAATCATCTCCAGTCGATGGTATTTGTATTAGTTTCACTCTCGATGTCCGCTACTTAACGCTGGTAATGGGTTTGCTGTGTGTATCTTTGCCGACGAACGTTCGCTATAATATTGATGGCACTAGAACCCCACCCAATCGTTGTCGCTGATTGGATGTATGCGATGTTAGCATGCTATTTCCTCACTTTTGTTCCATATAGTTTATGCTTTAAACGCGAAAATCCCAACTGCACCAGTATTGGATTTACCCAATTTGTAAAATGTCATAAAATACCCATATATATTCAAAACATAGCAGCATACTGATTGACTACTTTATTTAATCGTCATAAGATTCCGAGTGATGGAATATGACAACCAGTTCCATATCAATTTGTGAGTCTACTGCTATTCATCAAGCGAAGAGCGCGCCAAGATCCATTCCCTTTGCGGTTCGTGACCATCAATACCCTGGTAAAGTAAAAAGAGATATAATTTATTGATATCCTAGACTTTTCTGCTAGTTATTATGTTGACGGTTATATCATACCTGATGTGGGTATCACCGAACTTAAAATGGCTCCTCACAATCGCCCAATTATCGTTAATGACCACCACCTCATCACATCTAACATGCATCGTAGCTCCCTCTATGTCTCTAAACTTGCATTTAAAGTAATCGGCAATTGCTGCCACACAATGCAAACACAAATGAAAACATGTTGCAAACTAGGCAATTCCTTATGCAACAAATACCATACCCTAATTTTTGTAGCCTCCATACGTCAAAACCACAGGTATTAGATACGGCTACTTGGATTTTATTTCTGGACTCAAATAACTTGCGAACATAATAAGTAGAGACATTTGTACATGCTGCGTAGCATTTAAACAGTACGATAATTCCGATTATATTCAATTAGATTTAATCATCGAATTAAAACCCTTGTTCGCAGTATTATAAATTGATATAAATTTCAGAACTTAAATGTTCAGTTTTTGCAAAATAAAATCATCATTGCATTATGATCCAGAGTAACCGTTCGTTATGTATAACAGGCTTCTTCTTAGATTGAAACACCGGACGTTCGATTGCGGGAACAACTGTATTGAACTAAGATGTGATAAAATGTAAATAACTCGGTGTGCTTGTGTTTTTCGGGTGTCAAATGGGAATTTAAGCAGGGCTATTCTCTTTTCCCAAGCGACCTAAGGTTTTGCAATTGCTAGCCTTTCTATAGCAAATCAGTATTGAGTACAAAAAACTAGAGCCTGTAAAACGGATATGATATAAATATGAAAGAAAAAGGAAACTTACGCCTAGCTCACTGTCGGACATAGGAAGAGCTACGTGTTTCCCATAACACATACTCATACATCCAAAACCATTCCAATATCTGCTATCTGCATGATATATTAGACAAGGAGGGTCACAAACAAACCTTTTCTTCTTTGTTATTATTGCAAAACATACCCAAGGGTATGCGTTATCTACTTGATGCCAACAAGCATAAATGAAACATAACGATCGGTCAGTGCTACGTATGCCAATTAGCCCTTACCTAGTTTGCAGGGTATATCCATTGTGCTTGTTGTTGTTGTAGATGATGCAGACCACAGCCAAAACCAATACACAAGTTTTACAATTTAAACCTTAGTGAAGTGAATAAATAGGTTTTTGTATTGTTTAATGCTTTGGAATAACTATTCACAAGCTACAAAGCAATACAATGTATTGCGTGACTTTGTGAAATGCATAATTATGTACTCTGTTGCAAAGACCCTACGAGATGTTGTTGTGTATCATAGCCCGCCCTGTATAAAAATAACACATAGCTAATGGAATTGAAAGATCCTCATCCATTCCTCGCAAATGTTTAAACACGCAAGACGTTTGTGGCAGAAAGCCACGAAGATTTCTGAAGACAAATATTCACCGAGAGTTTTTTCGTGGCGTCGTTGCGCACCAGAGATCGCCCAAAATATGTGAGGTCTAAGGCACACATATGTGACCTCTAATCGCTTTAAGGTGATTTGCTGATGCATTAATTAACTATACTTATTCAGTAGAACACTGAATGGTGGATTATCGAGAAACTCCCAATCCTTCACTTATATGCGTCATTGACTTTGGGATATTTTGAATACACTAGTGCAAATGACACAATTCATCATATGCGTTTAACTGTTGTGCCATGCATTATCTCTAACTCATTTTTCATAGTTAAAGAGTGGTCGCAGTATGGTTGACTTCATGTGCAATCCCGCACTGAGATCTACCCAGGGCACCTTAGTCCATGAACTTTTTGTAATATTTGTAGTGCCTTTCTGAAGTTAATCATGAGAATCTGCTAGAGGTCTAGTTTCCTGAACACATATCAATATCACATTGAACCGTTATTATCATAAAGATATCAAATGCTGACCAGCTACCTAGCCGAACTAGGAGCACGGATAATTATGACTTGTTCTATCAAATTGCATTCCAAACCAGCTTATTGGATCAGTCAATAAACGCTATGAATTATAAGGATCGGTCTTGTGATGTCTGTCAATATTAAAACATCTATCCTGAGTGGTCAGAATCGATGACTGCGGAACAGTTGCTCGCAGAATGTAGTCAACAAAACTGAGCAGCAGCTAAGTTGTCATCATCAACAGGTAGGTCATTAGACGTTTAAAGTAAAACACAGAGATGATTAGGGGAATTGACTTACTACAATAATCTATTGCAAGACCATAACCGTGATTATACATACATGAGCAATCATTGAGAACATCCAAAATGTCAGGCAGTGCAATGTATCATATAGTTAGTGCAGCGAATATTATAAATTAATTGGTACTATGACCAATACCTCCTTCGTACCACGAGTATATATGCAAATCAATGATTATTCATTACGGCTGCCTCAGCATATCCTGCTTTAGTAATCACACATATATACGACCGCATCAATGTGGTATTTTGAAGTGGTTGACGCGATGATCAGATTCCCGAACAATACGCACATTCGTCATCTGCTGCAATCAATCCGACAGAATACAATCAGAAAAAAGTGGAACATGACTCATGTCTTCCAATATCCGCCAGGTGATCAAATGTAGTGGCTCTATTATCCTCGAGTTGACATATATGATACCATACAAGGGTTATGGAACAGTCATACATCGTCTCGCCAGTTGAAACTGTACATAACTAGAGTAAATAGTTGTCAGGCTGACAACGCCATTCTAGTTTCCCCCAGGGCATCAGTATATTATATTATATTGCCGAAAGTACTTAAATGACATGTATCTTAATGAGCGAGATGGAGACTACACTTTATTGATGTAACAGCGTTATTGTAATTTAATATCGGTATTATTATTAGATTGCTATTCACTAACCCAGCCATGACAGATGCAGTGGGAATAAATGTTGAATTAGAAACGCCATAAACTTGCATAGCTAGGATAGCGCCTTTCTATGTCTATTGTGTACAACTAGCAGGTTTGCTGCAGCAGAAGCTGGGTGGGTATATCTGAGGGTTACTTATGTTTATATCAGGACATACGTTGTTGACTGTCACTTGCAATTAAAACCTCATTCCATTGTTTCGGAGGGTGGATAGAAGTATATAATATACTTCGTGATACCCGTTGTTTGGTCTATTGTACCATAACAGAAGGGTTTCAGCTGTGACACCCTATTCCATTATCTGTTAAAGATTTATTAGCCGGTCTCTGGATGGGCAATACTAAAGATACGAAATTTCTGCAGTTTGTTCTGTACGATTTGGCTCCATTCAACTTCTGAGTGTTATGCTCTGATCACAGGGATTACCGTAAACTCGCAGCTTGATAAAAATTGCAAATCTTAATCACTTATCGCAGCGTAAGTACTGCATTTGTTTTAGTAAATATTTATATACAAGATCCAAGGCACAACTAGTTAACACCAGTACTAATGTATCAGTGCATATTGGCAACAATGCCTCCCTAAATTCACTAATTTATCAAGTTGCAATTAAACATATGACCTGGCAGAGTTAGCAGCTATTTTTCAACACGGCTTGCGTTCTGCTTCAGTGAGCCAGTTTACGATTATTCATCATCCGCGGAGTAGTCAAGGCCCATTCGATTTGCGATTCCAGATCAGCATGTCTCTGATGGAGCAAACAGAGAAAGGTGAAAAGTTGTCATCCACAGGATAATCATCTTTAAATATTGATGGTCATTAAGAGCCCAGTCACTTATACCTTTACGATTATTCATCATCCGCGGAGTAGCCAAGGCCCGTTCGATTTACGATTCCAGATCAGCAAGTCTCTGATGGAGCAAACAGAGAAAGGTGAAAAGTTGTCATCCACAGGATAATCATCTTTAAATATTGATGGTCATTAAGAGCCCAGTCACTTATACCTGTCGTCCACGTCACCGAATATAAAATGGTTCCTCGTAATCGCCCAGGAATCGTTATTGACCACGATTTTATCGCATCCCACATGTATCATTGGTCCCTCAATATCCTTAAACTTGTTTTTCATGTAATTGACCATTGCTACGTGTTTTTAAACGCAAAGGTTTGCCTTAACAGAAGCATACTGCATTGCATTATCGAAAACATCTGGTCAGTGTACTTGTTGTACACTGAGAGTTGGTAATTCTTGTATCTGAGTAGGCAAAGCTCTACCTTTAATGCCAACTAGTTTGTCTTCGTCATCCATCTCGACAATCATGTCTTTGGCGTAAAATTCCGTAAGTTTGTCAAATTCTCCTTTTGCTGTAGGAGGGTTCACCAATCATAATGTATGCTCTCAAGCTCGGCGGAACTTGCTGACATAAAAAAACACAAAATTTGCACTGCTACATCAAACAAATACCTGACTTAAAGACACCACATTGTAATGTGTTATTCAATGCATACTTTTGAGGCATTACGTTTCCCTACAAAAATGCCACTAATACTTACTGGAATTTCCCAGCTTCACGCATCCGTCCGCCAACAACCAGAAACAGAGTGTAGCACGGCGCATATCTGGCGGCATTCAGCAGATCAAATGTCGTGGCTGTGTATAAGTGATCTGTTGCTTCTTGTTGAAACTACTCAATGCAGAATTATATCGTAACGAAGCTGTTGATACTGGCTCAGATATGAAATAGAACATATCGAGCACAGTGTTATGATCCTTGAATGTCTGTTTTATGCATCATCGTAATATACGGATCCTATCGCAAAATGTGACATCAGCATAGTTGGGTGAAGTCTTTATTTTGCCTGTGGTACCCACAATGAGGAATATGAAAATCGTGAGTCTTTACCAATATACACTACGTGATTAGTGTATATTGGCGACACTGTAACTTTTGATCCGTTGATTGAAGTTTTGTATTTTCTGAAGAGCAGCTTTCGAGAAGTTGAAGGAGCAACAATACAAATTGGATGTGATGAAATACTGATCATTAATAAAAACGAGGCAATCGTGAGGGACCATTTCCCACAAGATGAAGCAGTAATCAGGTATGACATTTGTGTTTGGCTTACCTCTACCCAAGAATCGTATTATGAATCGATCAACCTATTGGCAATACAACCTCACTGACCGCACCTAGCATATATATATATATATATATATATATATATATAGATATATATATATATATAGATATATATATATATATAGATAGAGATATCTATAGATAGAGATAGATATATATATATATATATATATAGAGAGAGATAGAGATATATATAGATATATACATATATATATATATATATATATATATATATATATATATATATATATATATCTCTATATATATATATATATATATATATATATTTATATATATATACGTGTATGTATACGTATATATATTAATATATATACATATGTATATAACCGCCACTTTCTGTACTACTATATATATACTTTATATATATATGTAGATATAGATCAATATATATTATATATACATATATATATATATATATATATATATATATATATATGTATGTTCATATATATTTATGCGTATGTTTATGTATATATTTATATGTGAATATACATGTTTATATATACATATATATAGATATAAATACACAGATATATAAGTATTTATGTATGTAAGGATGTATGGATGAATGTATGCATGGTTGTTTGTATGTATGTTTGTATGTATGTATGTATGTATGTATGTATGTATGTATGTATGTATGTATGTATGTATGTATGTATGTATGTATGTATGTATGTATGTATGTATGTATGTATGTATGTATGTATGTATGTATGTATGTATGTATGTATGTATGTATGTATGTATGTATGTATGTATGTATGTATGTATGTATGTATGTATGTATGTATGTATGTATGTATGTATGTATGTATGTATGTATGTATGTATGTATGTATGTATGTATGTATGTATGTATGTATGTATTCATGCATGTATGAATGTATGTATGCATGTACAAGTTGCGCATTGGTTAAGTGCTGCTTTATTGTGTTACCAATGCCACCATCTGCTCGGTGGAAACGAATAAATAAGCAATGGCTGGAATATTTCTGGCGACAGTATCCACTGAAGCTCCTTACATAGCGAGTGTTTCAGTTTTGCTATGGGTCTTGCTACATTGTTTTCTTGCTTGTTAGCTATTCGCGTAGTGGCAGCGAACAACGACTGCAAGGTAACCGGAAACGCGAGTAAGTGTTTGACAAAGATTGTACGAAAGTTGCATTTATCAACAGTCGTACAGCTTTCTTTCTGAACTCCCTCACATGCCATATAATGTTGCATTTTTTTTTTTCGACCGTGCCAGCGATTGGTAGCGCAATAGCTTAGAATCACTTATGGGAGAAATTCTACAACGAAGGTAAATTGGATCAGCTCAAAGACTTTTTCACCGACGATTCCATAATTGCGACGCACGACGAAGATGACATTGGTGGCATCCAAGGTAATTCTGTCGAAAATTGAACACATAGTTTGAAAAAAGATTCATGTTGTTTTGCGTCATTTGAAATAATAATTATTGCTCTGATGCGGGCTGTTGTGACGCCTGGCAATTTTAATTTGTCATTGACTAGATTGTTTCTACGTATATAAAGAGAATGAAATAATAAGTCTTCCATGAATAAAAGCAATGCATACTACGCTAGGTTTTGACGTATGGAGGCTACAAAAATTAGGGTATGGTATTTGTTGCATAAGGAATTGCCTAGTTTGCAACATGCTTTCATTTGTGTTTGCATTGTGTGGCAGGAATTGCCGATTACTTTAAATGCAAGTTTAGAGACATAGAGGGAGCTACGATGCATGTTAGATGTGTTGAGGTGGTGGTCATTAACGATAATTGGGCGATTGTGAGGAGCCATTTTGAGTTCGGTGATACCCACATCAGGTATGATATAACCGTCAACGCACAGCATAATAACTAGCAGAAAAGTCTAGGATATCAATAAATTATCTCTCTTTTTACTTTACCAGGGTATTGATGGTCACGAACCGCAAAGGGAATGGATCTTGGCGCGCTCTTCGCTTGATGAATAGCAGTAGACTCACAAATTGGTATGGAACTGGTTGTCATATTCCATCACTCGGAATCTTATGACGATTAAATTGACAAATAAAGTAGTCAATCAGTTAGCTGCTTTGTTTTGAATATATATGGGTATTTTATGACATTTTACAAATTGGGTAAATCCAATACTGGTGCAGTTGGGATTTTTGCGTTTAAAGCATAAACTATATGGAACAAAAGTGAGGAAATAGCATGCTAACATCGCATTCATCCAATCAGCGACAACGATTGGGTGGGGTTCTAGTGCCATCAATATTATAGCGAACGTTCGTCGGCAAAGATACACACAGCAAACCCATTACCAGCGTTAAGTAGCAGACATCGAGAGTGAAACTAATACAAATACCATCGACTGGAGATGATTCTCACTTTGATGTAAGTAACGTCTTACAGTTTAATTATTGGTCATTCCATTACAAACATCAGATGCTGGTGTTAGTGCAACATTAAAGACACAATTAGCCGCTGTTGAAAAATTATTTGAACTCTTATTTGGTCTGATATAGAAAGGCATTCATTCCTTGCATGACGAAGACGATACAATCAATAGCAAAGGTGAGTTACCAATTATAGGCCAAGTTACCTCAGGATTTTGCGTAGTTTTAATATACTTCAAGAACCTCTTAATATAAATAACATGTCACACTTGGGTCATTTACGAATCTTTCGATATAAGGTATATTCAGAGTTTCATCCTCAAACGCAATACCTAGTGATTCATCGGCGAACGACCAAGAAAGTGAATAATGTATATATATATATATATATATATATATATATATATATATATATATATATATATATATATATATATATATATATATATATATATATATATATATATATATATATATATATATATATATATATATATATATATATATATATATATATATATATATATATATATATATATATATATATATATATATTAGCACGAACGCGACCTTTAGTGGACAAACTGCCAACCTTTCGTCGACTGGGGTCCACGAAAGGATAAACCACTATGTCCACATAAAGTCAACGCATATTACCTTTCAAAATAATTGAAAATATTTTGGTTTGACCATTCGAATATGATAGTCTAGTCTTAGTAACGTACAAAGATAATCTTTCATGAGTGATTTCTTTGGATTTTAAATGTTATAGCGAAATAACATTTTAACAACTAACCATTCGTTGACATAACCCTCAAACCTCAATATCTTCCATACAACCATATATACTTCTATCCAAATTGCCGAAATAATGTTTAATAATGTGTGTTGGATATGTTTATTTGAAAAATAAAACTATTTGATTGATCTTTAAATTTCATTACCAAAAACTTTATTTTTCTCCTCATTCATCAATCTAGAACATTGAATTAGATCGCGAAATGCTACCAATGATTCATAATGATCACATCTGCAACCAATATTATATTTCTAATCCATGATTACTAAAAAATGATTTAAAAATTTAAGTATTCCGCAAATATTCGAAAATATATATGGGTACTGAAGGTTGTATTTATACGCAAAAATTAGTGTCTTGACCTTTCGTGGACGACCTTTCGAGGACCAAAAGTATATACCAGGAATAAAGAGTGACAATTTTTTTTTATTCGTATTAAACTATTTCATAATATCAATTAGAATATGCTGAATAAATAATTGACAATTAATGATAGCAATAATGTACTAAACAAATTTGTCCACGAATGGTTGGAGTCTACGAATGGTTGTAATCGTCACTATATATATATATATATATATATATATATATATATATATATATATATATATATATATATATATATATATATATATATATATATATATATATATATATATATATATATATATATATATATATATATATTAAAACAACGGCGTTGGTCAGGCTTAAAAAGTAAGCATAATTGAATCAGACAAATATATAAAGCGCATTTATGTCATCATCCGTTGGCGATGACTATGTTCGTTTTGATGCTGCTCTGCGATAGGAATTATCCTTAACGTTAGAAGCAACTTCCGAAGGATCCAGGGGAATACAATTCACATTGGATGTGATGAGATTACTGTCAACAATGAAAATTGGGCGATTGTTAGGAACCATTTTACATTTGGTGACGCGCTCATCAAGTGCGTCTGATTATAAAAGTTACGCTCTTATCCCACCAGATAATCAATTTGTGGTTAAATAATTTTGTTTGCATGCTTTTCAGAGCAGACGTGGTCAACCGGAGGCAGCCCGAAGGAGTATTGCGGAAGCTATGATTAATGGCAAATCGTCAGCTAGCATAGTAACCAGTTAGTTCCACATCAGATCATTCAAAATGCTGGTACAAAAATTGCGTTTATATCACTAAAAATGTCATAACTTGTCTCCTTATGTAGAACAGGTTTAAATTGAGAAGGCAATGTCGCATTGAGCGATAAATTTAACTTAAATCAGAAAGTTGCAAGCAACAGTTTTTTTATTGTCAAAGCGTGTCTTAGATTATGGTCTCGTAATTTGCTCCCATCATTCCTTCACGGAATGTTACCAGCCGTGGATGCTTCAAGACGGCTGGCCCGTCATGTATTTTACCATCACGGTATGTACAATATGTACTGTTCTTGTTGCTTATGCCTATTAAATACCCACATGCAAAACCACATGCAAACCACATGCAAAATGAAGACATCACCCAACTAAGCAAGTTTTACATTCAGTATGTCAGTATATTACATAATAACACATTAAAGGATAATAATCTCAGAAACCAAGAGACAAACAAATCCGCTTCGACAGTTTAGCTACGATATATTTCCGCATTCTGTAGTTTTAACAAGAGCCAATATATGACTTGTTGGCAGCCACGACATTTGATCTGCTGGATGGGTGCGTGACGAAGACTAACCTGTCGGTAGTCAAGGCAATGCTGTACCTACTCAGAGACGTGATTTATAAAAGCTCAGTTTCCTTGGTGGAAAACTCATAAGCTGACATTTTCTTAAATGCAATTCAGTTTGCATCTCTACATGGTACATGTTATATAAATCTCACGCTAATGCGCATCATGGGCGATTTTTTACAAAACTTTTTTAGCAATGGTCGACTACTTGAAAGTCAAGTTTAAGGACTTTGAGGGACAAACTATGCATCTTGGATGCGGTGAAATCAGGGCTATAAACGGTAACTAGGCAATAATAAGGAACCATCTTCTATTTTGTGACATGCACATGAGGTATGATAGTTCATTCTCTTGACGACTATCAGTTGATATTCCCATGATTCCATTTTTTCTCTCATGAATGGTGTGCATTAGAAGGGAACCGCTAATAGAACCGGCCTTGGCACATTCGTCGAATGATGAATACTCGTCAACGATCCCATTGGTAATGCAATAAAGTTGCCAATCTGACCACAGCTTCCTTTTGAATACTAATGGATAAGTGTATAACGGACTGTACATAAATACACAATAATCCGCTATTGTTGAAATTTTTTAAAGCAAACCTAAACTTATCACCCATACAACGAAATGCCTGTTAGTGCCCAGCTTGGTTATTTTTTTTTTTCATTTACTCTCACCTCTCTTACCGAGAGTTGAGCAGGTATTATCAAGGTGTAGGCTTACATTAATACTTACAGCTTGTCACAACTTGACATCGAGCCGACAACCTCGATAGACAATAACAGTAAGCTCATTGCTAACGGGAGCAGAAGAAGAAGCCAACCCTTAAGCTCTTATCGCCTTCAATATCCATTGGTGTAGAAGCCGATTATATTGTAGGTTATTGTTCTTAAAATATCTATATCTGAATTAAAGAGAAGAAACGGTCGATACAGTTTGTCGGACGTGAGTTATAAATGAAGAATTCTTGTGTGTGGTACCATCTTATGTTTTTCGTACGGAGGGAATTATAAGTGGCAGATGTACATTTAGGACTTTTGTAAATAAATCCGTCCCTCGTCATATCTCCGTTCAGCGGCATCGACCAATATGATAAAGCTAGCGGCACCGGAGTGATTTTAATCTGTCATCTTTATGTAATGTATTGTTTGCTTCAAATTCAACGAAGCTCCCGAAGGAAATTTTAAACAGATCATTGTATGCGTAGTCGATGTATCTTTGTTGAGCATTTGTTGATCTACATATTATAAACAATACAATTCCCCGCCAAATCGTGACCCCGGTCGACTAACAAACGACTAAAACGGTTTACTGTTTACCTCGCCAAAACCGAGAGTCGACTTAAACATGCTATCATCATTCATATCACTTCAAATAAGATGGGATGGTATTGGACTCCTTTTGAGAGCATGTTCTACTGCCGGGGGTCTTCCCACATCCTTACCTATCCTTGCCTCTGATCACCACGATGCTTTAGACCCAGATCATCTATTCGTAAGCTTAAGTCTTAAGGTGCTGTATTTCACAACGCAAACACCGTGCTGTAGTTTGTGTAACATAGTTTAATGCATCATCCTATGTAACTGTGCTGTTGAGATCTCTCCTTTGATCTGCGCATTCGTCGTCTGCTGTCACAAAAATATTTATATTCTTAGTATGAACAATTTCGCCGGCTACGCGGCTCACAGAACTTGCTGTTACACAGGTAGAAAAGTACGGCTACAACCTGGTTACATGAACTGTTTTGAACGTTACCACTTGGTATGTTCGTGTACACATTGATGTGTATCATTCCCATGTGCGCACAAGTTGATATATGAGTCACAATCAGGCTATCGAAGCATAGAGCATATGTGCACTAAAATGTAGTACATCAATATTGCCGAGACAGATGTGACGGTGAGCGGATAGTAGCCCTAGAGAAAATAAACTATATTAATCTCCTCTTACAGTAGGCAGTTATTATCTACATTATTATATGTGCACTGATTGTTTGTGCACCTTTGAACCAGTTGAATGACTCACAATCTGGTAGGTTGGTTCACATGCTGTGACAGGTACGCGTGTTGCGATGATCAAGTGGACACTACCTTGCTACATACCCTGATATGATAAATCAACAAATGATGTGTAGTGAATCCTCGTTATTCATTGATTACAACCTTCTGCAGGAAGGCTTTTATAACCGTAAAGAGAAAACTTAAATAATTTCGCAAATGTTGCAATAGATCAAATCGCTACCTTGCTGACCTTTCATCGAAAGAACTCCAAGCGAATAGTATGGACAACGCATATACTATAATTGCAGTCGTCCGGAGCTCGGATGTTTTGTAACTTTTCATGTACCAAACACAATATATGCAATGACATAAACACTTCCTCTTCTTCAAATAGCAGACATGAGCTTCTCTCAGGATCGACTATTCATGATGGGTGATACTAATGAAAGATTTATCTAAACATTATAATTTGCCACGCTTACATTGGTGGGGATTTTTCGTGCCCATCATCGAGCTTTCTTGAGTTGCTGCAATTGCTTTGACCCAGAAATAACCACTGCCCTGTCAATGTACACGGCAGGCGTCCATAGTGATGATTTTAGTTTCGCTCCCCGGCCGTTTGGGGGAGTCACCTACGGCGCGGTCGCAGCCATTTGTGAATCGGACGTACGTCCGACTCGACGTTTAGTAAAACAATCGTAATCATGGTGATTGCCAAATGCTTCTGACATGTTTACCAGCTCAAGGCCAGATATCCGTGAACAATAATATTCAGTTCATGCATATTGGCATAGTAACGCAATATGCAATATGATATACTGTACCGATGCCCTGAGATCAAAAGAACTGTGTAGTCAGCTTGGCTTATTTATTCCAGTTATCTATAGTTTCAATAGACGAGGCGATATATGATAATTCTATAACCTTAATATGGTATTCTGGATATATCGACTCGCAATAAAATAATACAGCCCCACCATTTGATCACCTGACGGATACCAGAAGAAATCCATAGTGCTACTCTCCATTACAAGACGCTAGCGGATGGGTTGGCCAAATATATACATGCATATTGACATACATACATACATACATACATACATACATACATACATACATACATACATACATACATACATACATACATACATACATACATACATACATACATACATACATACATACATATACATACATACATACATACATACATACATACATACATACATACATACATACATACATACATACATACATACATACATACATACATACATACATACATACATACATACATACATACATACATACATACATACATACATACATACATACATACATACATACATACATACATACATACATACATACATACATACATACATACATACATACATACATACATACATACATACATACATACATACATACATACATACATACATACATACATACATACATACATACATACATACATACATACATACATACATACATACATACATACATACATACATACATACATACATACATACATACATACATACATACATACATACATACATACATACATACATACATACATACATACATACATACATACTAATGAATGATGAATAATCGTCAACGATCTCATTGAGACATAATTCAATTGGTAATGCAGTAGAGTTGCAAATCTGACCACGGCTTTTTTTTAATACGAATCGATACGTGTGTCAAGGACTGTACATCACTACACAATGACGCGCTGTTGTTGAAATTCTTTAAGACTGACCTCAACTTATCAGCCAATGCAAGGTATTTACAAACATTCATACAATGGAATGCCTGTTGGTGCCCAGCTTGGTTGTTTTGTATTGTATTGAAACCACCTCTCTGAAAGAGAGTTGAGCAGGTATTATCAAGGTACAGGCTTACATCATTTCTTGTCAGATTTTGTGTCTCAGTTAAGGCGATAATAATATCAATAAATGTAGAAAAACGAAGAAATTAAGTGTGACGCTGGTTTTGCATCACTTATTACCACGACGTTATATCGTGACGGACATGGATAAAGATTATTGTGATTCTTAGGCATCAAGTGCAGTCGACCATTTGGCACAATCCCGTAGTGGAGGAGGGGGTGCGAGTCTCACTTTGTTTGGACAGGAATCCAGCAACATTTAGTCCCCGGGTGGAGTGTAATCCTGTGATACGATCATTTGATTAACAAGGAACCCAGTTTCTGTAACCTTACAGGTCGTCACACCTTGGCTTCGAGCCCACAACCTCTGGATCGAAAGGAAACCAAATTAAGCTCTGTGCCAACGGGCCCGGCTCATTGAAGACGCATACAGCTAAAGCTCTTATCGCCAATACTGTTTATTGGTGATGGAGCCGATTGTGATGTTAATCCCATATATATGAGGTTATTGTTCGTGAAATATGTGTATCGAAATTACCAATAGAGAACGGTCAATCTCGGTGCAGCTTGTCTGACAGGAGATATAAGTGCTTATCAAGGCGTTTTCATGTGTGTTGTATAACTGCGTGTTTTTTTGGAATGAAGGGTATTGTAAGTGATAGCTGTACATTTGGGTGTTTAGTGAATCAATCCGTTGCTCGGTATATCTCTTTTTTGCGGCATGTAACCACAATGATGAAGCATGATGTAAATCTGTCTTCCTTGTGTAATGAATTATGTTATGAAACCCATGATGGAAAATGCGAGCAGATCATTGTATGTGACGTCGTTATATCTTTGTTTAGCATTGACTACGGATCTGTAACACACAGTATTGTTCAACTGTCACCGAAAGCCCACCCGGAAATTAAATGCGCTTTCGAGTTGCCCCATTATTCAATCTTACTGCAGTCACATCGTTGATTGGTGGCTAATTCCTCTTTATATCAATAATGTTGTTGAAAAAGCAGATCAAATTCAATGCCTTTGGTGTTTTTAGAGTCACGCAATGTTGGGCGCACAACTGTTTGTCATCGCGTAAACTGATATGGATAGCAATTTTAGATATAGATTAATGTTTGTGCAGATTAAACATAACGACTGATCGTCTTTCCCTGTGACTTCCTTTCTGCATTGACTCAATTGCAAGTGGCCATTTAAAATGCACAATTGCTAAAGCAATCCATTGTTGATATGGCAATCATTTGGGGCTTCAGTTCATAGGGCATCGCAATGCTACATAAAATAGCATCCGCAGAATTTGTGGCTTTGTGGTTAATACTGGGATGGGTAAACAGCATTTGAATCTAATTTCCGATATGAATTAATATGGCGGTTTCGTCAGGTATTAGATACGGCTACTTGGGTTTTATTTCTGGACTCAAATAACTTGCGAACATAATAAGAAGAGACATTTGTACATGCTGCGTAGCATTTAAACATTACGATAAGTCCGATTATATTCGATTAGATTTAATCATCGAATTAAAACCCTTGTTCGCAGTATTATAAATTGATATAAATCCCAGAACTTAAATGTTCAGTTTTTGCTAAATAAAATCATCATTGCATTATGATCCAGAGTAACTGTTCGTTATGTAAAACAGGCTTCTTCTTAGATTGAAACACCGGACGTTCGATTGCAGGAACTACTGTATTGACCTAAGATATGGTAAAATGTAGATAACTCGGTGTGCTTGTGTTTTTCGGGTGTCAAATGGGAATTTAAGCTGGGCTATTCTCTTTTCCCAAGCAACCTATGGTTTTGCAACGGCTAGCCTTTCTATAGCAAATCAGTATTGAGTACAAAAACTAGAGCCTGTAAAACGGATATGATATAAATATGAAAGAAAAAGGAAACTTACGCCTAGCTCACTGTCGGACATAGGAAGAGCTACGTGTTTCCCATAACACGTACTCATACATCCAAAACCATTCCAATATCTGCTATCTGCATGATATATTAGACAAGCAGGGTCACAAACAAACCTTTTCTTCTTTGTTATTATTGCAAAACATACCCAAGGGTATGCGTTATCTACTTGATGCCAACAAGCATAAATGAAACATAACGATCGGTCAGTGCTACGTATGCCAATTAGCCCTTACCTAGTTTGCAGGGTATATCCATTGTGCTTGTTGTTGTTGTAGATGATACAGACCACTGCCAAAACCAATACATAAGTTTTACAATTTAAACCTTAGTGAAGTGAATAAATAGGTTTTTGTATTGTTTAATGCTTTGGAATAACTATTCACAAGCTACAAAGCAATACAATGTATTGCGTGACTTTGTGAAATGCATAATTATGTACTCTGTTGGCAGAAAGCCACGAAGATTTCTGAAGACAAATATTCTCCGAGAGTTTTTTCGTGGCGTCGTTGCGCACCAGAGATCGCCCAAAATATGTGAGGTCTAAGGCACACATATGTGACCTCTAATCGCTTTAAGGTGATTTGCTGATGCATTAATTAGCTATACTTATTCAGTAGAACATTGAATGGTGGTATTATTGAGAAACTCCCAATCCTTCACTTATACGCGCCATTGACTTTGGGACATTTGAATACACTAGTGCAAATGACACAATTCATCATATGCGTTTAACTGTTGTGCCATGCATTATCTCTAACTCATTTACATAGTTCAAGAGTGGTCGTAGTATGGTTGACTTCCTGTGCAATCCCGCACTGAGATCTACCCAGGGCACCTTAGTCCATGAACTTTTTGTAATATTTGTAGTGCCTTTCTGAAGTTAATCATGAGAATCTGCAAGAGGTCTAGTTTCCTGAACACATATCAATATCACATTGAACCGTTATTATCATAAAGATATCAAATGCTGACCAGCTACCTAGCCGAACTAGGAGCACGGATAATTATGACTTGTTCTATCAAATTGCATTCCAAACAAGCTTATTGAATCAGTCAATAAACGCTATGAATTATA
>CM067356.1:13641797-13774297 GCA_034190875.2 Urechis unicinctus
TTTAAAACCAACTGCATCGTGACTATTCTTAGACATTTTACTAATAACGCGACCGAAGTATGTGACGATTACGAAGATCACGTGTATAGCATTAGCGGGGTTGCTTTTACATATAGTCCAAGCCCTAAAAGCTAAACGCTCGCCAACATCCTTAAAATATTCACTGAAGCGTTGACTTTCATGACGAATTTGTACAACATTATGAGCTTGTTGTCAATGTAATTAAACATCCGTGCATATTCATAAGCCACTATCTAGCAAGCACAAACACAGTGTGGCGAGACCCATAATAAATAAATACATACTCAAATGCTGGGAAAGAGCTCAAGTAGATACTGTCGCTTAAACTGTTCCAGCCATTGCTTATTTATTCGTTTCCACATCGCAGATGGCGGCGTTGGTAACACAATCAAGCACTACTTCACCAACGCTCGACTAGTAAACTCAAAATACATACTGAATGCATGATAACGGGGTGAACATCACAGGTATACAACATGTGCAGGTGATAGAGCTGACACCTTTCTTTCTATTTAAGAACGTGTGCGACGCATGTTGACGTAGAACTTTGGTTACTTCGTGTTTAACTGCTGTATCAGAATCAGAGCCGCCATCAACGATCAACACACAAAGTAAACATTGGTGGTGAATGCTTCAAATCGACTCTTTCTGTAAAATTATCCTGCCAAAAGAGGCTGAAGTTTACAGTTAATTGACTCTATATCCTTTATTTTGTGCGTAATACCTGGTGTACAACGATTCCAGATAAACCCAGATCTCTCCCTAATATATGTTTTGATGCTATGATAGACCTACGTTAGATCCTTCATAAACTATGCAAGCTTTCTTGATATTGGTATTTATCCTGATTTTGCACTTTAATCCACCGCCTTATATCTGGGTATTATGTTAAATAGGGGAGATATTTACAAACATTCATCCTTCTTCCCAATGCCTCTTGCGCACGCAATATGCACAGCTATATCTAACATGTTCTTTGTGACTTTGTGATGCCTATCTCAACAAAGCACAATGCGCTGGAGAGAATATCTGTCGAAGTTAGCCTCGCGACGTAGTTATTCTTAGCTGTCTTGTCATGTAACTATATCAAGCACGCCAACTCTTGTTGTGATTAGTTTTGAGTTTGGCCACTCCTATGGACATCCGGTCCAATGACAACGCAAACATTATCAAGCGCTTCACAAATGCATTTTATATTGCCCTTCTATATCCAGATAAGTCATGGATATCGAGAAGTGGTACCACAAGACAAAGCCGATCTAACTGAACAGTCTACGTGCGACGAAACAGTGTATTTCGACATATCATATTGCGCCCTTCATATACTATAGTAATTACGATGTACCACCATAGAAAGCATTCAATGCCTGTGTCGTCACATATGCATTCATATAAGCATTATCAGTTGCACGTGGTGCAAAACCTTTATGCAATGTTCGTGTGTTTAAATACCAGCAAACGACGATAATTCTTAACATGTTTCCAATTTCAACACGAGAGTTATTGGCCCACAAGCAATATCTTCTCCTTGTATTGTTGATGCGTTTAATCCAACATTTATTGCGTTAGGTGATCGGAGGCAGCAGAAGCGTTACAAACAGAACAATCAAAGTTATGCGTCAACCTGCAAAACAATGGTAATAAAAGAACACTAGGTAAAATATGTCACATCTGCTCTGTCGTTTGCAATAGTATTCAGTACTTTGAAGTTGTCTTCCGATGATATACAATCCGTTGTTGCATTAATTGTTATTTTACTGATTGAGCATCGATAAAGTGTGGCTTTATTGTTATCAACGCAACCATCTGCTACGTGGAATTGGGTAAATAAGCAATGGTCGGACAAAGCAGGCGATCACTGAAGCTCTTTTCTCGGCGTTTGAGTATTTCAGGTTTACTATGGCTCTGGACACACTGTGTTTCTGCATGCTAGCAATTGGCCTGGCGACTGCTAGCAACGACTGCAAGATAATTGGCGACACAAGTAAGTATTTGTGATGATTCAAACAAAAGCAGAACATATCAAGTATAACGCTATTCGCCTTCATATCATGTAATGTTAAATTGGTTTATTTTTCAACCGTACCAGCGATTGGTAACTCGGTGGTTGAAACTATGAGCTCTTGGGAGAAAATTTACAACGAAGGCAAATTAGATCAACACAAGGACTTTTTCACCAAAGATTGCATATTTGCGATGCACGACAAGGATGACATGGTTGGCAATGAAGGTACTCCTGACGACGCATTTTGTGGGACATAATTGGGGAAAAGGCCAAGGATTAGTGTCGTTTTGTAAAGTAAGCAATTCACTAATGCTGTCTGTTGGGACGCATATATCATCAACGTTGGAAAGGCAAACAACTATTTTTTACTTCCAGTGCATAAAGGGAATAATGCAGTAATTATCAATATCATCATTATAATCAGCTTGCAACTCTCGGGCACTGTAATATCAAGTTTCAATTAATAACATTCAGACATAATGCAGAAAAGTTTTGGCAAATGAACGTTTAAGTAATAGTTACATATATGGAGTTACTTATTGTGTGTTGCATTTTGTGACAGTAATTGCTACATATTTGAATGGCGCGTTTAAAGACAAAGCGGGATCAACAATCCATCTTGGTTGCGATGAGGTGATAGTCATCAACAACGACTGGGCGATAGCCAGAAGCCATTATGAGTTCGGTAGCACCCATATCAGGTATGGTTTAACAGTCCGCTATACGCCAAACAATATCTTTAGTAAATATTCCCATAAGCATTAACTTATTATCTCACTTAACTTTTTCAGAGAATTGCTCGTCTTTGCTCGCCAAGATGACAAATCTTGGCGCATTATTCGAATTATGAACAATCGTAGACCCAATCATAAAAATTGATCTGTCAGTCATAGCGCATCAGGCTGAATCTATTGACGATGTAATAAATAGGCTTATCAGCACGTGGCATTGTTATGAATATCCATAGGTAATTTAATGCTCTAAAACCTAGCATAGACGGTGTTATATATTCCTTCAGTCAACATTTCATTGAATACGATAAAGGTATAGGTGTGCGTTTAGCGTTGAACGCATTCAATATGTGGAAAACAACGGCGCTGATGCTCACCACTTTGACCTGCCCATTCGTCATTTGCTGCCATCGAGCAGATACATGTTAACTATAAAGAACATTTTTGTCTGCAGTGCTGGTCACAAATTTGCTCCAATAGAAGCAATATTCACTCAAAATGTGATGAACGCAGCTGTTGTGAGCGTCACTCCTTTAGAAGTTATTGTTAGAATTTGTACAAGACTCACGATGCAGTTTGTTGTGTATGCCATTAAATAAACGAAACACAGTCCGACTATCTGGAACAGAATATAAATATCGCCAGGACATGGGCTGTTGAGTATATAGCACCAGACAATGAATAAGCTATATCGATATACTACAAAAGTAACCATTTATTACCAATGACATGGGCACAGGTTGCTTGCGCATGTTGTAGCAGATAGTTTCCGGTATCATATCTGTTATAATCAGATTTACACAGAGTATGTGGCCCATATAAAGCTGCCTAGTAGATACTCGCATATTTTCACTTCCACAACCGCGCTTCAGATTGTGCATATGGTAGCCTGCCACGTTCCTATTAACATTGGACAAAACCTTTTAACTTTCCCAAACACAATAGAAATCAATAATTGTAGCGAAATTATCTTCCAAAAGGTGGTTGCGGCCATTGGGGATCTCTAATGGAGAACCTTCCCATCCATGTATCCCTGATAAATGTAAAACCAGTAGTAGCTTAAAGGTATGATATCGGTAGCCACTCATAGAACTTATCGTGACAATATCATAATTCAGTCGTAGCTGTCCGTAGCTAGTGTACATCCCTCGACTCGGAGTGTTCGCTTACCTCCACCGCCTCAGAGTCTGTGTGCAATACATGTGGCCGAGTGCTCGAACAGGAAAGATAATGTTCGGTATTTTCCGTGGTTCTATGGCTGGCCAATCAACGTTCTTGAGCCGCGTTCGCGTGTGGCGCCCCATCACTTTAGCGTAACACAAAGGGCGAACTACAATGTGCGTTTAGTCGGCAATATCCTAAGTAAGTCAAACGTGTTTGAAACCAGGTATCAATTGCGTAGCTTTCTGCGTTATCTGTCCCATGACCTTTGAGCCAGAGAGAGTTGTGCCAGTCGGGGTGTGTCGGCTTACGGGTATGGGGACATAGAATAGTCCGTAGCCTTACCGGTAAGAATTACACAGTCCTCATAGGTTGAATATACTTTACCATACGTCAATTCACCGCGATTCAGAGGGCATACACGAATCGGGATGCTTCGGCTATTATATCAAGGCGTAATTAGAGTTAGATCCATTAACACATTTAGATCCAAAGTCCGTGATTAAGCATTTATTACTATGCAGGCCATAAAAATGGTTGTTTCTAAGGCGCCGATATCAAAACATAATAAGGATCGCAAGGATTTTTACACTGAACGTGTAATAGTCTCTATGCATATTCGGAATCCAGCTATCCATGATTGTAAATCTGCCAACAATCAGTAACGACGACTGTTTAAGAATTACCGTATGTCGAGCACATGTATCGATGACTACTCCCCAAGGAACATAAGAACAAAACATTGCATTGGAATTCATGTTAAAGGGCCGTTGGTCTCGTCGTTTGACATCGATGAGCAGAACGCACATTGAAATTGAAGATGGAAAGCATTGTGAGTGGGATTCATATCAATATATTCCGCGTGTATGATTATTGTATCGCGTATGTTGGCCAAATAGTGGGTTTTGATTCTAATATAAGAGCTGCATCCTACATAAAGAGCACCTTTTGAGCAACTATACATTTTGCATGTCATGAGATACGGATCATCAATGACGCATGTGTGATTGTCAGGGACCGTTTCCCATTCGGCGACATCAATATCAGGTATGTAGAAGAATTTCGTCTGAGAATTTATGTAAACTCTGTCGTTTTCTCGGTCCTCAAGGTATATCTACGCCAGCCGGGCGGACATTGGCGTGTATTTCGACTGATGACAAGTCGTCAGCTCAAAAACATTTGGTTGTGTGTTTTTGAAGTTTAATGTTACTTGATAATATATAACTAGATATTTTGACATGGAATACAATACCAGTAAAAAGTCTGGTCAATAGTTGTGGAAATCGCGGTTCTCTCACCTTCACTCTCCTTCACTTAGGTAGCTTCACACGAATGCGACAAAAATGCCCCGACTACATAATACATCCGAGAGCTGCATCAACGAATGAGAAGAAGGCTCTGGTCATTATATAGTCATTAGAGAATTCGAATGTTAGTCATTTTGGTTCTGACTTCACATGCATTACAGACCACAAGCCGCTCGAGGTGATTAATTCCGCCAAATAAAGTCCTCCCGACAGAATTCCAACACGGACTCTGAGGGTTCAGGCATCTTAATTCAAAGAAAAATACCAGTCAAGCGGGACAAATGTTGTTGACTCACAATCTTACCTGACAAAGGAGAACCCCTAAACGAATTATTCAACTAAGTCATTTTTAGGTTTTGTTTTAGAAAAGGACACCAACCCTAAAGACATGACAGCACGTGAAGTTTAAACAAAACAAATAGGGTAGTGTATTATCAAGGATAACTGGGACAGATACAAATGCAAACAGGATCTGGTCAAAAGTGATAAAAAGTCCCTACGGGATCCCTAGAGTAGTCAGAATAGAACCTCTGGAAGCTACACGGCAACATAATAACCCTGGCTTTTGACGATCATCAACGTATCGCTGCCACTAAGCAGCCGTAGCGAGGATTGTACAAAGACGTTTGCATCACAGCTGTGTACAGATTTGCAAACTGGTTGGTGGCAGGAGTGGAAATACTGAAAGCCACAACTTCCGAAATTCATCTAGTTAGATTCCATGGAGCATGTGAACTGTGAATACAATTGCTACAAGTGGATGCCGACTGCACGATGCTGGGCAATGCTTGTAAGTAGATAAAAACTTTTGCTACTCAGACAACGCTATTAGTGTCTCCCTTAATTATTCAATCATATGCAGCATGAAGTAGACATATATTTGCTGGTCAATTCCCGAACGATTCCCGCAGTTGCAAAAGAAATAGCAGGCATAATGAAAGATATTGAGACATCTTGGATCTCTTCGCTGATGATGCCATATATGATATGCATGACGAAGATGACATGGTCGGCAATCAAGGTACGCCTGCTGCAGATAAAAAAGAACATACTGAATCTGTTTTAACAAGACATTTAGTAACTGTTTCATGGTCTTTGTAATGACTTTGTCATGTCAAGCACTTTCGGTTTATATTTACAGGCAGTATAAGACGCGAAACTTTAAATACTATCGTTCTAGACATTCGATTTTCTGTAGAGGTCTGATTCCGTTCTTCTTTTAACAACTGTGACAGCAATTAACCTTTACTTAAAGGGAATATTTCGGGAAACTGAGGGAGGAACGATACATCTGGAATGTGATGAGATATTCGTCATCAACGATAACTGGGCGATTTGCAGAGACCATTTCCAATTTGGAAACATTCTCATCAGGTATAGTGTGGTGGGTTGTTATTGCGCAAACCAATATTATAACTTGATTTGTCTACAATCATACAATTATAATCTTACTTTGCCAGAGAATTGCTGGTCTGGAATCGCGAACAGAACAGACCATGGCGCATCCGTCTCTTGATGGATAATCGTGGGTCTGCACATTGAAAGGGAACTGGCTGCTTTATCACAATCCATCAGTCATATTTAAATGTTGATACACATGCAGTCGCTAATCAGAGCGCAACATATCTATGATTTTGCATAGATTTATTATTATATCAGAAGAAAGATTATAATGGTTTATATGACGCAAAGAGTTTGATTATCAATCAACATGTGGCATTAATAAAAAAACGAAATGCATTTCTGGTCAGGTATATATTTTGCAATGTAAACACCGTACTAAATACACACCATCGCAGTCTGCTCTATTCATTTCGTACGTTGACAGCACAGGGTATATTGAGCAACGATAAGCTTAATTGGCGCTGTGTAAGATATTTTGCCAAGAAATTGTGCAAGGTATTTTGCCATTCTCTTGTCCGTAGGCAATCTGGTTTCTTATTTATTGGAGCACAAACCAACCTGTTGAGCCTAACACCGCATATATAAACATTTATTGCATGATTTCGCAAACTAAAGTTTTGACTTATATGTTGGGCTAGCATAGTTCTGTACAACGCTCATAGGTCGATAATATTTCACTTCTGCTGAGTTGTGTTTCACCCTAAGGTTTCAGAACTACTGCTTCCCAACAATAATGTTATGTGCTAGCATTCCTTTTGTACTATTACATTTGAGGTACTTACAAAGGCAGATATCTCGGCTCAGGTTACTGCCAACGTAACTGAGTAGCTGTTGAATACGATCTGGTGCGAATATTAATATAGTGGCAGCGGATGACGAGTGCCTGAAGCTGGGTTATGCTTGTAAGTATATGGCGTATCTTTGCTACGGAAAAGGGCAATTGCAAGTGTGACATTTAATTTTACTTGTACACCGATTTGTGACATAAATAGACATTTATTAGCATGTTTGGACCGTACAAGCAATTGCAAACGAAATGGCAAGCACCAAGAAGGTTGTTGAGCTTATAATGAAGGCAAACTGGATTACCACAAGGACCTATTCGCCGAAGATGTCATATATGCTGTGCATGACGAAAACGATATGGTAGGCAATCAAGGTAAGACTGTTGCCGATTAAAACTACTGAAAGAAAGCAGTGTATCGATGCCGACTGCTGTATAATCATAATCGTGATGGCTTTACCTTTTTACAATTAATAAAAATATGGTTAAAATCAGGGCAAGCAATTCCATATCATATTGGTGGTGGGTGCGTAAATATAGATACCAACGCCTTGTGGACGCCGTACTCATGTTAACCATAGGTAGTTTGAAACCACACTGTGATGATAGCTTCATTTGTTTACGTTTTGACAATTATTTTGTAGCTTGCTTTCATTCTGTCGTTACATACTGTGAAGGGAGCAACGATGCGTCTAGACTGAGATCATCATCATCAACGATAGCTGGGCGATTGCAAGAATCAATTTCCAATTAGGTGACAAGCGCATCAGATAACGTGCTCATTAAGAACCCAATATACTTCAAAGACAGTCAGCAGTAATTTACTCGTTATATCTGACCAGTTTGCTCACATTTCGCCTCAGATTTGGTTAGTGATCTGTTTTCTTCGTTTTTGCATTCAACAGCAGGAGGTGGATGCAGTGAATTCCAATATTACGAACTATCACGCCGAACATATAAGCCTACTATGCCAACTATCCAAACTTACCTACCCAACCACATAGCATAGATTGCAGTATTATTTACCGACATATAATTACTTCTCGTATAACCCAAACCCCGATATCCAGATAACCCACCTATCTAACTCATCGATCACCATTCATATCGAACCAGCTCTCAACACCCCTTATCCCAATCCTGTTACATACTTATTCTAACCTCAACTTAATGTTATCGTCCTCCACCCAATGAAAACCCTCCACCCCTCATCCTTCAATCAGTATTGGCATCATATCCACCTAACTCTTATAATATTAACAGCTTTTTCTAACTCATCAAACACTCAACCCCATAAGACTGTTTCCAGCATCAGCCTCACACCCACCTACCACTCAGCACGTTAATCCTGTCATGTGACTCACAGCATATCCACCTAGCACAACCCGACACCCTGATGATGTTACCTAAATCACTACATACCTGTACAACCCTCAACCCGCTAATTAGGTAACCACCTACAGGATCAAACCTGCCCGATTCTCCGCATTCTCGTCCTGTTACTAGCCTCAACTCCATACTCAACTATTCCAATCCCTTTAATTCTGTTACCAGCCTCAGTGTACAACCCCATATTCCGGAAGCCATACTCAGATCCTTAGCCCCATACTAGCATTATCCCCAACACCCTTGTCCAGGAACCATCCTCAGTAACAAACTCACGTGACCCCAAATAATCCAAATAACCCCCAAATTCTGCTACCAGTCTTATTTTTAAGCTAACTTATGCCCAAAAACTCGTCAAAAATTTCGTCACCATACTCAGCTTCAGTATTCCCAGCCCACCTTCCACCCAACCACAAATTCATGTTACCATATTAAGCCTGAGATCCACCTCTTGGCCCAGTTTCCTGTAACCACCATGAACCTCATAATTATCTGGCGCTCAACATCATAGTCGTGTTATTAGCCTTAGTGTCACACCCACTTACCAGCCTCACACCCTTCTTAGCCTCATCCAGATAATCCTGTTACGAACCTTATTCTCTTACCTTGCAATCAATAAGCCTGCTGATCTTTGTACCCACCCTAGTGTCAACATAGGCCTTAACCCCATTTTACCGACCCTAGTGTCAACATAGGCCTTAACCCCATTTTACCGACCCTAGTGTCAACATAGGCCTTAACCCCATTTTACCGACCCTAGTGTCAACATAGGCCTTAACCCCATTTTACCGACCCTAGTGTCAACATAGGCCTTAACCCCATTTTACCGACCCTAGTGTCAACATAGGCCTTAACCCCATTTTACCGACCCTAGTGTCAACATAGGCCTTAACCCCATTTTACCGACCCTAGTGTCAACATAGGCCTTAACCCCATTTTACCGACCCTAGTGTCAACATAGGCCTTAACCCCATTTTTACCGACCCTAGTGTCAACATAGGCCTTAACCCCATTTTACCGACCCTAGTGTCAACATAGGCCTTAACCCCATTTTACCGACCCTAGTGTCAACATAGGCCTTAACCCCATTTTACCGACCCTAGTGTCAACATAGGCCTTAACCCCATTTTACCGACCCTAGTGTCAACATAGGCCTTAACCCCATTTTACCGACCCTAGTGTCAACATAGGCCTTAACCCCATTTTACCGACCCTAGTGTCAACATAGGCCTTAACCCCATTTTACCGACCCTAGTGTCAACATAGGCCTTAACCCCATTTTACCGACCCTAGTGTCAACATAGGCCTTAACCCCATTTTACCGACCCTAGTGTCAACATAGGCCTTAACCCCATTTCTTCTGCGATAATCAGTGCCATTTATACATTACCCCCATGCCCCTAATCTCTCTAACAGCCTCAGGTAAATACCCATCTATCATTGAAGCCTCTTCTACCCGCCTTCTTCTAACGCTGAGGTTTCAGGATTAGCGAATTGATGGTTCGGTGGGCATGAGACTGAGGATGGCAACAAAGACACCGAGACAAGGGTAAGATGAGCGTAAGACAGAAGCCTGTAACAATTAGCGTAAAGCGGGCACGAGTCCGCCGCTGGATATAGGATAAGGGGCTGAGGGTAAAGCTGATGACATGCTGAGGGGGTTGGGTGAATGAAGTTAAGGTGGATATTATGATTGCGTTAGTAACATGATATGGAACCTGGGGATTTTGCGACTGAGGCTGGAAATAGGACGCTGACTACAGAATGTATTCTCATATTTAAACACACAATTGAAGAGATATGAATTTGCTGATGGCAGTCACAGAGTGCATATTGCAACATTTTTAAACTAACTACACGAAGCATCAACATATGATAAACACAGGTTGTTATGTTAATCAGATAATCTACCCTAGCAGTCCAATCTATACAGCTGATATATGTCATTGTTGACATTTCTATTAAAGACCCACAATGCATCAATTCTATGCACCAGTAATTAATGAACGAGTGCAGCATATATGCAGTAGAATATAGCATATCAAAAACGTGATACGGAAAACGTAAAATGACTTACATGTGATATACAATATATACGTACCGACACAGTGTGTGTTAGTGTAGGCACTGTTACATGCGCACCGGGTGTTGGAACAGTCATGCTAGCCGTTGCGTGACACACTATCTGCATAATTGCTTCGTATGCTTTGTGGGCTGTACATACGCTAGGATGATCAAGAAAATCACTCTCCCACAATCACTCTCCTTTTATACAGCTCGTACATTCCATGTTCATTTAAGCAATACACGACAAACTGGTTTTCAAACAGCCGTTCACTAAATCATTCACGACTCACACATTATGTTCGATCACTCAATAACCAGTAACCACGAAATACAAGTTTAGAGACAACTTTTCATTCAATTATCCACGACTCACTCCTGTCGCACCCAAATCCATTCAAAACACTACAACCACGCCCAACAATAAAAAGTCAATTTTGTCTCTGACAGCTACAATTGTGAAAAAAGTGCTTATGAAATAATGACTTCCTATTTGGCTTCACAAGACGCAAGCTCTACCTTGCATCCACTCTGAACTATAGAGCCAACTCGCAACCAGCCGGCTCTGACGGTTGTCAAGGGCGAATTCCGAGCAAGCGAATGCATTAATGACATAACGAAAATAGCCCGAGGTGATTCATGAGCCAAAGAAGACATTTAATCCAACATACAAGGAAATAGTAGTTATTATGAAGGGATTAAAATGCAAAGTATTTCTATCCATGGGTGGATGATAAACCACCAGCCCGAATTGCTCACTCCATATTTCCGACAAATCATGTAACTTAACTAACGTGAACAAATTTGATGATGAGAGTTGCTACTTACATCTTTAAGTAGAAACCAATTAGGCTAACTCTCAAAAAATAGTTCTGTAGTAACTATGTGTTTCGCATTTTCCTGACATATTCAATTGTTTATTGCCGTCAGTGAAATGTTACATCATGCAGTCAGTCTTTGCTCCGTTTGTTGCAACTCTGCAACATTAATATATTTATCTCCTAACACAATATTCGCCCCCCTTAGTTTTCCATGTAAACATTCTGGCGTTTGTTTATGGCCAATGTTTTACTGTTGTCAATAGATTCAGTGTAGACATACAATTAAGTGTCGCATTATTGTACACCTATGTTAAACTACATAAACGCGGTTATAGAACTGTTCCGTGAAGACATTCCCTTTGGTGTTCGATTGCTACTGTAATATACAATGTGTAGGGCTACATTGTATTTCTTGTTGTTCAATTCCGGCGTGGTGGTTGCGAATGACCAATGCGTGAGACTGGGCAATATTAGTGAGTAGTGTTTTCACTTATGTAAGGAGTGCCTTACAGCTACCTGGTATTGTCGGGTATTAATTGATTTAATCGAAACACAATATCTTGATGAGTTTCAAGTTGCACTTCGAAATTGTTCGTATTAGCACATCTTTAACATGGCCGATAAACATTGATTTATTTGTGTCAACCCTGCAGCGGTAACAACGAAATTGACATAGTTGGCAGTCAAGGTAAATCGAAATTATTTTCCAAGCTGCCAAATCTATGAAACAATGAAGGAAATAAAGCGGTGTTTCCAGCATATGTTTGTCCGTCGTCGTGTCTAATAATGTTACAGGAGTACTGTCGTTCCTGAAATGAATCTTTCGATTAATTGAAGGAGAAACTTTACATATGGGATGTGATGCGATTGTGGTAATCAAGGATAACTGGGCGATTGTAAGGGACCATTTCACATTCGGTGAAATAATAACCAGGTATGACCAGGTGTTTTGTAATTACCCGTATCATGATAGTTGTCTGAAAATCCGCTTATAAACAAAATAACCTCTCCCCATTTGTTATGCCAGAGCACTAGTGGTATATCAACGCTAGCCGGATGATGAATCGCCAACCCGTTCATTGAACTAATTGTTTTGACGACCAATCAATCACCAAAAAGCTAAATTGGCATTTTTGAAGGGAGTATCGTGTATTTATCTGTTGCGAAATGTTCACTTCAGTATATTCTGCTATAATAAATTGTGTAGCGCCCGGCAGTAAGACTTTGAATTGGCACGATTGCATGGCAATCTCCGTGCACGATTGCATAAAACACAGTTGACACATAAACCACACAATTGGGACTTATTCACATCTTAAAACCCACCACATTAATTCATAAACCCAACAGACTTATGAATATACTGTTGCTGTTTAGATCATTGAACGTAGACGTTAATGGAGTGCTCATAAATATTACAGGCGCTGTGAAAATAGCAATTTGCTACATCGGACCTTTGCGTTGCTCGACAGAATGTGCAACATGGTTCAATTTAAATGTTTTGAACATGTTTAATATTACCCACAGAATGAGTATAAATATGTGTATAACCCTGTTAAATTGGTCATCAATAAAAAGATGACACTTGATAAGCAGCAAGAATATTAGAAAAGAAAGATTGAAGATCATCGGATGTATATGTTAGTTAGTCGGTCCCGACTCCATGGCAATCTCCGTGCCCCTGTACTCACCAGGAGCTTCGTATCTGAGTTTGGGAAACCATAACCATTTACTTGGTAAAACTGAAGTTAGATCCATCAAATTCAATCTCATACAAGACGAAACTGCTGCGATGGATGCACCATCACCCGACATCCTTTAGAAGAAGAGTTAGCTGTATGTCTCATTATTGTGGGGTTGCAGATGTCAAGCTAAAAATGGCATCCGTCACTCATGTCCTGGCATCATTGGTATACTGTTTTCTATAGTGTATTTACTTTTTGTTTACAGCTTAAATGTGCAAATCTAAGCAATACCTGGTGAATCACTTGTGGTTTATGTGGAAACATTCAGTGTGCGCATTACTCGCACCCCTGAATTCTTGTATTGATTTTCGTTAACAAATTGCAACTCGTACGGCCATTCGATGTCAGTAAGTAACTCATATTTATCCAATGTGCGATAAGTGGCATTTCCGCTTAATGGAAATGTCAAGATAAATCTATATTTGCATGCTTTAACTTACTGCCAGTATAAACTGGAAATGTTTAGACTGATACCAATCTGCTGTTGTTTAATTGCAAGATAATTACAATAAGAACGACTAATGCAATTGAAAATGTCCTTGAATTCACGGAAGTTGCCTTCTTCGTAGATTGTTTCAATATCACTGAATCTGTCTGCACGAAAATGAATTTAATGGTAGGTGACTTGCCTATAAATGTCGATACCAAATCCTTGTGAATAATAAAAAGGGGCAACATTATTTAAGTGGTCATACTTGCAATTACCTTTAACTTTAATAAAAGATATGTCATAAGCTTACGAGCACTACCCAGCCTAAGCTCAGCGTGATACAGAGAGTTGCCAAACCCATTGTGATTCTGAATTGCCAAAGCAGTAAATGTAAAACTCGTCCGAAAGCTTCTTTTGCATAGGATATTTTCCTATAGAGCATCGTAGTCAGGCTCATAGTGATTGGGAAATTTCTGAAGCAGTGAAAGTCTACTTGTTGTGACTTGGAAAAGGTTGAAATTGGAAAATCAATAAAGCTTTACTATAGCGCATCAATAGCGATTGCGAATACAAGTGTAGGCTCTCCGCTGCAGTAACGATCGCTCGTATACAATACTGCATGCATATATGTCGTTATGCGACAGGGACTGTGCGCAGGGCGTTTGCGATCAATGTCAACACCTAGGTGCCTTTCCCTGACGCGAAATTATAATTGCTTCGTTCATAATTGCTCTGTGAGTTATACAGATTGACCATGCAGTTTCTCTGTGCATATAAACAACGTGCCTATCTGACGACGTGAAATGATCCGTGTTTATTTACTCAACATGAGCAACGTATATGAACCATGGGAACAATATTTCATACAGAACGAAACATGACACTGCCACAGTGTCTACGCACTGCCAGATCGTTGAATTGAAAAATTGCTTGGTTTATTAGTCATTTGTCGGTACCAGATATTGAAGATACTATTGAAGATTGTCATGTTGTAAACATCAACGTTCAAAGCTTATCACAGCTTGTATTTGTTACCTCCAAATTGGCAGTCTGACAGAAACTGGGATCATTTTTTTCCATCCCTCTCCAACCCCCATGGCTAAATAGAATATGGGTAAGGCATCAGTCCTGCGGCTGCCTCAATTTTCGTCTGAACCTTACTTGTTAGTAAAAAGTCGTAATCCCATTCATAACATATGTTAATTTGCAATCATGGCAATAACATAAGTACTGACTTGAATGAAAATTCACACAAGGGCCAATTTGTTCTCGAATATATTTTATGGTGCGGTCTACAATTCAATTACGTTACAATAATCAAGACATTTGCCTGAATAGCTTCCTCAAATAATGCAACATTTGAATGGTAGTCGTTGAAATTCAGGTGAACAGCAGTAACGATACATTTAATGAAACACAGCACAGAAGTAGCAAAATATCAGCTACCTATCAGTGATGTGCACAACTATGCTGACCCAACGCATCACATAAAACACACTGCAATTAACTGTGCTTTAAATTCCTTCCGAAGATACTAATGTCATCAAAGTTTCGGTCTTATTGAACGATGCAATCATTCAATTTGAAAAACGAATACTCGTTTGCTTGCATTCACTTCAAAACCAACAGCCCCTGAAAACGCCTAATTTACGCCATTCATTAATACCATATTTGATCAACAACAAAGCCAAGTCGAACCATAGCGCCATATCAGGGTGACATTGTTTACCCAAATGTGAAATCAACCATAGCACATGGGATTGTTGATCCAGAGTCTCGGGGCTCGGCGTTTGTTGAATATATGGAGTCTTATTGGTCGAGGCGACCACGACGCGAATTAATCATGTGGTTATATGAGACGCTATGACAAAGCATCACGCTGATCATTGGTGGCGGTACACATATTTTCTCGGACGGAGGCGCCTGTGAGCCCTCCTAGCGTAGCGATAAAATCTTTGCATTTACTTCGAGCACATTATGAATATTGCGTTATGATATTTTACAGGTAAGGGTGTGCCTTTATCTAGCAATACCCCCGATGAGAAATACCACCGAAGCTGCTTGCATACGCATGTTTCCACCTTTCTTGATTGCTTACAATGAGTGAAAAGAAATATATCAGAAAATCATTCAATCTGATGTAAGCAAACAGACTCCATACATTGCGGCGGTACCAACTATTTTTAGAGCCAATGGCAACCGATGATAAATGTGTGTTTAGTTTGAGATATGCTTAGACTAGGATACTAAACCTAAAATGTCCAAAGTCATGACAGCATAATCAGTGAGCAAGCGCAAAAAACACAGCTATTACATTGATGATTGCCACAGATTTGAGCAGTTTTACAAATGAAAGAGTGCGTTAATGAGCCTTATAATATTTGCATTGCGATTGCTTGGATTGCGGAAACCAGGTTTGACGATATCCCATTACATGTGATTCAAATCTCATCCAGTTTAAAACAATTTTCTATGCTTTCTGTTTCATAATTTGGCATGGGTGACGTAACAGTAATCATGCCATGACAATAACAATATATTGCTCTTGTTACCCATTTGTTTTTAGAATGTAACGTCATGTTGATTAGAGGATAAATTTGCCCCCCCCCCCACCCCACTCGCGTGGAACGTTAACAAATATAACACATTTCTTCTTAGTTTAAGATTAATACATCATTTATATACAAACAGATCAAATGCAATATCCAACAAACATCAAATGGTAAAACAAGGAACAATAATATGAGCATGATGCGCTCAAACAAATATTTTGACTTCAATCGGATCATAAGAATACATTTCGGTGAAGTTTCACGAAGCGCACGTGCAACACCAGATAGCAGCATTATTTGTTATTCTGACTGCCAAGCAACGTTACATGGCTCCATGATTAACTAAGCTTATTGTTGATTCAAGGCTTTATAGATTGACTCTATCTGTCAAGTAATTTATTTTGTGTACAACCTGCATCGTCCAGTGGGAGAATGTAAAGCACCATGGGCTCAAAACAAAATAAATAAAACGAACGTGTTTTGAAAACGTTCATGGTTTACGCGCCATAACCGGTGAATAGCAGCGGTTAGATTATTTGTCTGTTGATTTGATTTAAACACTGTAATTGTTGAAAATTAGAGCTCAGCAATTAATGAGGTTATTATCTCATCTCAAATACAGATTAAGACCACAAATGAAAATACAGTTCCATTATTAGACAATCACGTCCAAAATGACAACAACGTAATTATCATTATATTATGTTAGAGCGAGACAGGGAAAAGTAATGTTTCAACACTCCTTCAAAGTCATGGAGGATATATCAAATACTGAATTCCACAAGTATGAAAAATCAATGTGCTGGCTTCTAATTGATATTATTAAGATATTTTGTTGAATGGTATCAATTTTCAACGTCAGTTTATCTTTAGCAGGAAGATAGTGGCATGGATATACAGGCAACCTCAATAGTATTTCCTATCTGGCTCCAGGTGTAGACAACATGGCACCGATAGTGTCATTTGATCATTTGATCAATGCACAGCCCAGTCCAGCAAAAGTAGTTGCGAAATTAATGACTGAGTAAAATGATCGGATTATGCGAGTTGTATCGCAACCGCCTTTCTAGTATCATCATGTCGACAAAAAAGTTCATGTTAATATCGAAAAATCATAAAGAGCTTCTAGCGAACTTAATCTAACCTAAATTCCTAGCATCACGATTTTTTTTGTATCGCAACGACTATCTTTTGTCAAACGCAAATGCATGATCTCATACTATGATTCATAAGATCGCCACACTCAACGACGCTAATGAATTGCAATTTCTTGAATTTATGTTATTGGCATTGACAAACAACGCGACAAGGATCCCTGATCAAATCAATCTTGCGGTGAAATAAAGCCAGCAATTGTAAACCATTAATGAGCAAATGCCGAATAGACCATTAGCTTAGGTATAAATATTGGCATTTATGGAAAGCTGAATACAGCGACCATTGTTCCTATGCTAGTGTCTAGGGAGTGTACTCGTCAGTTGCAGATGGCTAGTGGGAAGAATACCAGACATATTTGTGCGCACAATATGTAATGGACATTAAAGCATAACGTAGTCAGTTGGAATGCTACGCACACTGTGCATCGATTTAAACAAAGAGCGTATTATGCATCACAGATTTCCTGGTTTTATACCGGAGCGCCCCCTCCATCATAGTTCACCATATGCGGTTACCCAACACATGCATAGACCCTCTGCATGTCAAGGTATCGGGACAAGAGCTATTGTCAGCCACAATGTTGTCACTGCCAATATATGCCTGGTGAAAGCAGAATACTTAACAAATTTCTGACATTGCTGAGTTTTTGCTTCGTTTTGGCGAAGTTGGATGGAATATCTAAATTTAACATCATCCCGAATAATCACTTTGCTTGGTGCTTGTCATTCGATGCCTTCACTCCGTAGCAAACAAAAAGTCTCCTATAAGCATAAGCTGTGAAGGACGAAATGTGATAAATATGGTGGCATATCATTGCAATGAAATATATCAAGCATACGCCTCCTTGATGGACCCTACGGATTGATTACGCTATTGCCAATATCAATCTATTTCTTACTCTTTAAAATTGTTGAATTTGCTGAGCATGGAATCGGGACAACAATTCATATTGGAAGCATTCCCGTCCTACATTAATGTTTTCCAACATCGTTCCGACCATTAAAGTCTTATCGACGCACATCGCTTGGTATGACTCATTCATGGCAGGGGAACATTATGATTTCCAGAGCAGAAATAACATAACCTCTTGCAGATGAAGTGTATGTACGCGGTACTGCTGCAGGGAATCATGGTGCCACAGCGTCTGTTGGTTTACTATATTGACTGTTCAGGCCGTGCTTACACAGGTGTGTTTATGTTGATCAATTCAATACTCGGAGGAGGTGTTTTCCCTCAAGCACTATGTATAGCACTAAAAATGGCTGGCGAAAACTACCTTAAAACAACGAATTTTGTATCTCATTTATTGCACACGAGCAGCCCCCTCCATTTTTTTAGATACTTATTTTTCTGTTAGTTAAAAATGTATTTTTGCTTCTATCAAAGCCTAATAGGATAATTGTTATCGTCCGTTACGCCACTTTCTTTCTTCTAATGAACATCGAACTATTAACTATGGACGTAGGAGGACGGCTACGTAATGACCAAACACACAATACCAGCAGCAAAAATTAATGTTTAGTTGAATATAAACTGATAAATATCACCAATTACAATATGTGGGAAACCCAAAACAAATAATATATCGTTGAGTTTAGTGAATCGCAACCGCCTTTCTAGTATCATCATGTCGACAAAAAAGTTCATGTTAATATCGAAAAATCATAAAGAGCTTCTAGCGAACTTAATCTAACCTAAATTCCTAGCATCACGATTTTTTTTGTGACACAATAATGTTATATCTCCCCATGACGTCTCAACACGTCTCTAGTACGCAAAACAAATATCAGACAAATATTGGCCTCATTGAAACAGGTTAATGCTTCGTAATGATCTGATAGAGCAACAATACTGACTACTTTTAAACGAACGGAGAATTATCTACGGTCATTGCCTAATGCATTTCCCCAAGAGGTGGGAAGCATTATGCTTGCTTGGCAATAAGTAAAAACCATGCAGTAGTTTGACGGAAAGGCCGTGAAAAAGATTGATGGTTAAAATCAAATGATATGTCGAGATATCAGCTAATAGGTAAGCAGCTGTTGGCTTCCACATCCTAATTGTGGCTGTTGCTTTAGGCCGTGTGTTCCGTAAACGTTTCTCGTTCATGGCCATAAAGATGTTTCAATTCCCTTTTTGTTCAACTGCTGAAGTCATATATACGGTAAAACTTCGGTGTATATTGTAATATCAGGCCATGTCCTACTTCCTTACCTATGCGCTGGTGAACATGTGAGCTAAACGTCAGTACTATCAGACGTAAAGACAAGACACAATGCGATGAAATTGCGAATGCATCAAAAAGCAACTGAGGCAATCATTATATCCATAAACATTTAACATACTTAAGATATCATCACCATTAACATGATCAATGCGAGGCTGAAATACCGGTTGTGTTACATCCAAATTTAGTTTATGGATGCACGGTACTGCATGAGATCACCACGGTGCCACAGTGTCTGTAGACTTAGTATCTTGATTGCACAAGTCATGCTTACACAGATGCGTGTATGTTGACCCGAGCAAGGCGCGGTAAAAGTGTTTGCCCCAAAGCACTTTGTATAGCGCTAAAAATAGCTGAAGTAAACTACTTAGATCCCAACGAATTATTTACTTGATATATTGCACATGGTTAGTCATCTGATGGTGTTCTAAAATATATCGCCCTCTGCCACTGAATAAGATCATATTTATATGCCCTTTATACGGTAATTTCCTCTTGGATGAATAGGATGAGTGTTGTTTATTATATGTGAACCTCTTGTCATATGGCAGATTATGTAATTGTCGGTTATATGCATGTGGCCATCAATCTGACCAAGACTAGGAGCACCTATGTTACTTAGCCGGGTGATGCGACTGCAATTACAATTATATATTATTACTATCAACATTCATCTCCCATGTGACAAATATAACTTGGGCACTTTTTACGTACGACTGCAAAGAGACAAATGTGACTTTGACGGTAATTTACGACTGATACGTGACAAATATGACTGTATGTGCGACTGCAATGCGACTGCTGCGTGCCAAATATGACTTGGACACCTGTATGTACGACTACAATGAGACTGCTACATGATAGATATGACTTGGACACCTTCATGTACAACAACACTGAGACTGCTACCTCACTACCTCAAGTATTGGCCTGAGACTATACTCAATGACAAACAACGACATTTAATCTTGACGTTAAATGACGTTCGATCAGCAGAATTATTACATCCATTTTATACCTCGCTGTGGACTAATCACTCGTTCGAAATTGCATAGAAGTAACCTTGTTTTATGTGACACTGTATCACAGGATCCAGTCAATGTGACTATTATATCTCACTCCAAATATCAGAGATATAATTCTGATGGACATTAGCATCTTACCAGATACCACAGGTCAAGTGCGATGATAAGTGCAAACTAGTCCCGCCGAATAAGTTTATTCGAAGAACATACTCCTTACATACACACACACACACACACACACACACACACACACACACCTCTTTGTAGACGTACCAGAAAACATCTCCCTATTCTATCCAGTTTTGCCCACCGGCCTTTATTACTTACTAACAACAACTCAGATTCCCGGTCAGCTGCCTGTAAACTAAGCAGAGTCTGTCAGTCAGCCGTGTGGCTGGTAATAAGACCATTGCCGCCTCCGACACGGCTTTTGTTGCTGCTGCTGCTGCTGTTGCTGTTGTTGTTGCTGCTGCTGCTGCTACTGCTGCTGCTGATGCTGCTGATGCTGATGCTGGCAGAGCAGATGATGGTGGCAGAGCGCGAGTTGCTGCTGCTGCTGCAGCTGCGTCTGGGTATAACCACTTCCTACTGCAGTGCAGAACGCTATTGGCCTGTGACGTGCGTATCTACCCATCACCCATGTGGCGAAAGCATGCTTATAGGTAGGCTGCTGGTTCCTGCGTCCAGTGTTCGGACGGATCCTCAGTCTATTCATATAATGGTCTACATCTGCGGTACAGTTATCCCTTAACTAGGATCGCCTGTATACTTATTGTGAGGAAACTGCCGCGGATACGTCGAATGGAAACTTCTTACAAACTCATAACGACGAATCAAGCATCCAGCTATATGTTGGTTCTATAAACTAATTTACAAAACAAATATTAAAGTGGACGCAAATAAATGCACAGAGGATGAGAAGGAGGTTAGAGTGTTGGAGCACTAACTGGCAAGTTCTCGTGGTGTTATTGCAATGGACTGTTATAGGTAGGCGCTCGCCTGCCTAACTTACCTTGTGCGCTCATTCTAGCAAACGAAAAGATATGAAGTTAGCTTAAAGGTTATCCTGCCATCCCGCCCCATGGCGTGATTTCAAGTCGCGTCACTGACGTTTGCATGGAAACATCTGGAGGAGGAATTGATCTTACGATCGCACATGAGCTAGCTCATTCTGCCTGAGTCTTCATATATGTCCGATCCGTTAACGCTGCTAAATGCCTACGCCGAGGAATAGCCGCTAGACTTCTGTGAACAGCCCCAGCTTCAGCAACCGCTGCATCCAAGATAAATGTCTCATGCGCGTTAACAAGTGGTTTGGATGTTCCTGCAACCAGGTGGTACATAAAAAAGAGATCCGCGTTGCAAGGGCTGTTGTTGCTTCAAACATATAACTGCATACCCTGGTTGAAACGCGGTACCATGGGGTAATCTCCCTGCTAACCTCTTGTATAATGACAATGATTCTTTATAGTGTTCGTATTCTTCACGATAGGAACTTTGAGCGTAGAGAGACGGAGATCAAGCATCAGTGAAGCTGCCATGCTCAATGGGAGATAGCTGGGTAGGCAACATTGCGGCGGGGTCTACGCGAACCGACCACCGAATCCGCGCTGTTCAATTCGTGACGGCCACGGGCTGGACGCGTCAAGCCATGGAAGCCGAGGAAAAACGCGAGCGACGGCGACGCCAGCGACAAAAAGTCGTCTCGTGCTGCAAGAAGTTCGCGGCTTTTCTCTTTTCCCACATCGGCTTGGCGGCTATGGTTGTCGCGTATTCCATCATGGGAGGTTTCCTGTTTCAATGGCTAGAGGCATCGGCGGAAAGGAGAGAGAAAGTTAACATCATTGATGCGAAAGAAGGCGCCATTAAAATCATTCTTAGGCAGGGTCAACTCTATTGCGGGCAGTTATTCAACAAGTCGAATTATGAGGATGACATTCGAGGGCAGCTGGTGTGGTTCCAGAAACAGATCATTGTGGCTATACGTGATAAAGGATGGGACGGAAATGATGACATTGATGATGATGCTGTTCAGTGGAGCTTCGCAGGAGCACTACTCTATGCCCTCACCGTCATCACGACCATAGGTAAGTCTTCTACTCATCTTCACATCGTAGAACAACCCCATGTCCCCGTATTATTTTTACAACAATCGTTGTCATGGAAATTCTAAATTTGCAACGCATAGCAACTGAAACAACGTATTTGACAAACTGTTAAAAGATAATATTTTTGCAAAGTTCACTCGAAAATCTGTGAAATACCTGAAGACCCATTCCACAATGATATCGGAATATCACCTGGAAGCTTTGTCTTACTTCAGCATCATTGCATGAAATGTTTATAACTACCCTCAGCATATGATTATACGTCAAATTGGCATCTGCATTAATTTTGTTCCAAGCTCGGTCATTATCACCCCTGTTAGGTATGCACTAGAAACGGCATTACACGTATATCACCAACACTCGTATTACCAATCAAATTAGACGGACAGGCACATGAAAAAAACACCACAGCGTATTTCCCAACACTACGGTTACCAACCCAGTTCGACTGGCATTCGATAAATATCACATTCTATATTTCCAAACACCAGCATTATCAATACAGATGGGCTTGAACATGATACATACCGCGCTCTCCAACACTACTACTACCAACCAAGTCAGACTGGCTTTTGATGAATACTCCACGGTATATTTCCCAACACAAGCATTACCAACCCAATTAGATAAGCACTTGATATATAATACATGCTATATTCCTCAAGACTAGCATTACCGATTGGCTCTTGATAAATAAAGCACTCTATGCTTCTTACGACTAGCATTTCCAACCCAGTTAGATTGATAGATAAAACACTTCCCACAAAAAGGCATTGCCAACCAAGTTAAAACATGCTATATTTCTCAGCACTAGCATTTCGAACCAAGTTTGATTGGCACTCAATATTACTCAAGACTAATACGATCAACCTAGTTAGCTTGCCCCTTGATGAATAAAACACTTTCTATTTCTCCAGTCTAGCATTAAACACTCTTAATTCCTCCAGTCTAGCATAACCGACCCAGTTCGATTGGCTCTTGATGAATTAAACACTCTAAATTACTCCAGTCTAGCATAACCGACTCAGTTCGATTGGCTCTTGATGAATTAAACACTGTAAATTCCTCCAGTCTAGCATAACCGACTCAATTCGATTGGCTCTTGATGTATTAAACACTCTAAATTCCTCCAGTCTAGCATAACCGACCCAGTTCTATTGGCTCTTGATGAATTAAACACTGTAAATTCCTCCAGTCAAGCATAATCGACCCATTTCGATTGGCTCTTGATAAATCAAACACGCTATAGTCCCCCATTCTAGCATAGCCGACTCAGTTCGACTGGCTCTTGATAAATAAAACACGCTATATTCCTCCTGTCTAGCATAACCGACCCAGTTCGATTGGCTCTTGATAAATAAGACACTAAATATTTGTCAAGACTAGCAATTCCAACCCAGTTAGATTAGCACTTGATGAATTAAACATTTCATATTTCCCAAGACTAGCATAACCAACCCCGTTTGATGGAGACGCTATATTTCCAAACACCAGCACCAGCTAAGTTAGATTAGTCGTTGATTGGTATACACTCTATATTTCCCAAGACTAGTATTACCAACCAAGTTAGTTTGGCATCTGATCAATTGGACACTCCATATTCCCCAACACCACCATAACCTACACTGTTGGTTTCTAGATAGCTACACTCGATATTTCTGTTTTGTTATAACCAACACTGATATAAGCTGTGTCTGACTGGTAGCCATTTCTCACAGTACTGCAGTCACAACACGTTGATATCATTTCTGCTTGTACGATAGCAACATAGCAATAGTTGGTGTGTAATACGATAACGGGTTATAGCAGGAAATTTCACTTGATAGGCAGGTCCTTCTATAAGACTCTTGTTACTTATGTAAACGCAATAGCATGTTGCGAGAGAGACAGGTACCGCCTGTAGAATTTACCATACAATACAAAGTTACCTACTGTTCAAAAGTCACGGCACTGATAAATTTCCACTTTGTTCTGATTGGCCACCATACAATAGTGTTGTTCTGATTGGCCACCATACAATAGTGTTGTTCTGATTGGCCACCATACAATAGTGTTGTTCTGATTGGCCACCATACAATAGTGTTGTTGTTCCGTTAAACCCTATACTTACATTGTTATGTGTGTGTATGCTTGTGTGTGTGTGTTTGTAAGGAAATATTCTCCCTCATGGTAGAAAATAGATTCCTAACATAATACCCGAGGTGGATCACATTACGTCACAGTCCATTTATGGTTACACAGCATCCGGTGGCTTAGAATATGGTGAAAGCTAAGTTATTTGCACGAATTGTTCTCCTGACCAATCAATGCATTAAAAACTACTAGCCGCGCATTCATGTGTGCTAATTAAAGTGAAATGATAACTTTAGCTACCAAAAACACCATAAACTTGAATATTAGGCAATATCGTTTGGTCATATATTACCCAAGATATGATACTATGATTGAATATACCTTGATAAGACACTTTTGGCAACATATTAATAACTACATAGGATATCTAGGAGCGAGTAAGATGAATTACATACTTTAGATAGCTATTAATGGTGGTTACTTGGGCCCACAACACACATGAAAGACTTTTAAGCAGTATGAATGCAAATGTAGAAAAGTAAATTTTAAATCAAAACACAACCTAATTTGATGGAAAACTAAGGATAACTTTTAAGCAAATGGGAGTAGAAAAATGCATTGGTTGCCGCTTAGTAGGGATTTAACAGTGCCTGATAAAAGAATACGAGGATTTCATGAGACAAATATCTTTATGGTGCTCGTTAAATGAAGGTAACGTGAGGAATTAATGTTCCATCCCTTAGCAACCTCTGTAGATAGCAGATATAATGGTCGCTGCAAAGGAGGTTACGCATTTTCAGCTTTATCTACAAACACTGCGAATCGTTAGCTGCAGAATTATGATTTGCGCCAAATATTTGACAAGCTACATTGACTGCCCTGGTCCTCTCTATATTTGATGTTATTGTCACCGGTTTTTGTTTTCTTGGGTTTTATTTCCACCTGCCCTTGCATTATTTAACGCAATATTTCCCAACACGTCGGTAGGCGCTGTTCTCTTTTCAATGTGCTGATACGAATGGAGATTATCTGAGAATTACTCATGAAGGTGATACACATTTTCAAACGCTTGCCAGATACTGATCCCTCTATCCATTCAGCATTGCCACGCGTACTCCCACCACGTTACAACGTCCCTATCGACCCCGACAGCTCAACCATCCCGGCACTTTTGCTACACACAGCATTGCCACCAGTTTCGAATAGCCCAATATATAGCAAACGTTTATTTCCAAAACTAAGACAGGATTTCAACCATTTGCTTCGTAGAACCATTCTACTTTCCTTATGTTGAGACAGGATCGCTGTGTATTTGGCGGTGGGCCGTTCTATGTGATTAAGTGAGCAAGACAGTGAATTAACTTACGCCATCCTTCCGAACTCTGCCTTCAATTAGACCGCAACTGTAGCTTGTGGGTGGTGGGTAAATGTACTTTCAAATGTGACCTTCACCTAGCTCCCGATGCTCCAATTGGTAAAAACTAACCTTGGTAAGCTCTACTGGGCAGCAATGCTTACACTATTCAACCTATCTGTGTACCAGTCTTCCTGCAAACACCCGTCGCCATCCCTTCTCTCCGTTTTCTATAGAGCGATGCATTAATCCCCCAATGCTGTTGGATCAGAATACCAACATGTTTGCATGCGGCGCTATTACGCGCTATCAGATCAATATCACGAAACCCACGATAAAGGGATTGCGTCTGACTCATCTTTCGTCATAGTCAACATAATAACATGGATGCTTTCCCAGCGGACCGATTGTGAAAAGTATCTTGTGATGTATCAAACGCCACAAATAGATATGGGCATGCCCAATGCAGAACTGCCCAATAAGCAGGCAGTAGTTTTTGCTTTACACCTTACCCAAGACGGAAACCATTAACTGAAGCAACTAGTATCCTTTAAGCAAATGTCTAAATATATTTCTAAATAATTGTACCAAACACTCTGCATTAGGTGTGCATTTATTATGATGCATGCAATAATCTGCCTCAAATGGCTGAATATTTCCTTACAATAAATAAAATATATTCAGTGAGCTTATTGCATGATAAGGGATGCAATATTTATAAACTAAACATTTATCTCCATCATTTATTGAAGTAATGTATTATGGAATGGGAGATCGTTATCAAGAGTAAAATCATCACAACTGCATCATCATTTACGGCTGTGCATATTTTGAACGAGCTTTACATTAAGCCGGGTGTCTCTCCTTTGCAATAGATAAACATTGCATTAACACACCATGAAATAACTTCATACGATGAATGTCATACAATAGCCATCAAATAAAGGATGCTGTTAAAAATACTATATGGAACCTGAGCAAAAACTACACCAACTACGCTATACTGCATCTACAATGCCTAGTAAACTATACAAAATTAATGTCGTTAAGGCCATGTACATAACTTCTGCCGTAACTTCGCTCTGCTTATATGATATAAGATAAGCAATGCAAATATTGCATCTTGCAGTATCTATCTCACTTAGGTAATACAGCAATATAAGTTAATGAGCTCCCAGGTTATGCTTTGTAGGCTGTTAATCATATTAATGTGTACACGCCACGGTATAAGTAAATCCATGCGAATTTATTCAGCCATAGCCCGGACGTTATTACCTAAGCACCTGGCTATTAATAACATTCAGGAACAGCACTAAATGACCCACACCGCGCAATATATAGCGGCCAATGTTTGAACTTGAACAAAAAATGGTCAAAACCTGTCGCTAACATATTTAACTTCCTGTTCTTCATTCATAAAAGTGTCTTTATTACTTTAACATTTAATAAGTTAGGTGGTTCATAAACGTCCGTGATGGGTGATTGTACTCAACAACATAAAAAGTTCGCACACATCCGTAAGTTTGAATGAAGTAACGCTAATATCAGATTTCAATCGTCAATTACTGGTGTTGGAACCTTTGTACATCTCAGTGCACCATTTCTAGTTCCTCTGTATATCACGATAATCGCCCCCGCTTGTGAAGGTGGCGTTGAAAAATTTCAACCACCTACATAAACAAGACGCTAACAAAGGGAAAAGCGATTCGTTGTTTGTATCTGTCAGCATTTGTAGCATTTCTACATTAATGTTGGCTGCGAGTGCCTGTATGTATGTTTTTTGTAGCCTTTTACATTACAACGCATCATAACACATGTAGTTCATTTGTAAACACTTGTTGCCTTTAGGCACCACAAAAGCTGCGCGCGTCCATCCTTCTAAGGGTGAGGGGGACGGTGGGAGTGTGGGTGCTCTGACATCAGCAACTCTTAGTGTACTTTGTTCAGACCACACTCCGACATGCACCTAGGACGCCTTCTGGTTCTTCAACACAACAATCATCCAACCCCCACACAAACGCACTTACACACTCTCTGACCGACTCAACACTATCTTACAACTAAAAGAAGTGACATTCATAGCCGTAACGTCAGCCTGCTGCTACCAAACTAGCTTACAGCCATGCTGAAACAATAAACCTCTTCCCCTGTCAGTAGTCGAACATTGGCGTGCAGCAGCTCTTCGCTTATCACAAAAGAGGTAAACAATTTTAAGCTTGGCCAGGTGCATTTCAACGATCGATGAATAAACACCTCATCGATGTGTCGTAACTGGTGTCCACGATACAATGCTCTACTCCTCGATAAGTCATAAAATCCAACCTTCGCATGAAGTTCGTTAATGCACTTCCCATTGTCATCCATATGATCATCAAGAGCCTAGAGAGAAAAAATGACACTTATATAGCGGTGGTAATCGCTGCTCACGTCGAACGGTGCCAGGGTGATCCACTCAGTGACGTCATGGGCACAGTCTGCATTGTATCAAATGCAGTGGGAATGGAGTGGTGGCTTCTGCAGTGAAGCCATCGTGTGTTGACATGTCTTCACCGAGTAGGCTTTGTGATTCACCAATACTCGACACCCAAAGCCACACATCAGTAACAAACAATTACTGGTGGAGATATAATGTCCAAATGTCACCAGGAAATCTGTATTGTATGTGATATAGAGAGGTGCATTAATTCATCGTGTTGGTAGAGAGAGTGGATAGCTAGCTATCTGCCCTGCATCAGCGCCCGACAAGAGATGGGTACGTGATAAGAGGAAAGCTAATATGTACAGCAATCGAGAGCACTAGGCTATATGCGAAGCGAGGACTTTCAGTTTATTTCTCGTTCGTACCAGTAAAAGCAACATCTCCTACACGATTTTATTGAACGAAACGTGCAGGGAACTTAGGCAACGACAAGGAAGAAATTCGCATATCAAAGCATTTAACGTCAATAAAACATTCTTGGACAGTTTGTGGAAGTTTTATCGACTCTCAAATAGTCTTTGTCGCAACTAGTCAAGTTACACGTCAGCAATTTTAATGCGTGTAATTGACCCATTATCGCTCACCCCATCTCCACTCCAACCTGAAGCCGTATTAGATCACAAACGTCCCCAGCTGTAACACATACTCCGCCAAATCAAACAATGAAAAACACAAAAACTAATATTTTTCCGAGTGAAACCATTTGATAGTATGTCCTAGAGCGAAAGGCTATTTACAAAATGAGCTATGTAGCTCAACCATGGGGAAACACAAATATATTAGAACACGTTTTTCTATCGATCTCTTACGTCATTCGACACATTGGTTCCTTTTTTCGGTGCACTGATTTAACTGGGTGTGTTTATCTCTCGATATCTATAGACCTGCGAAACATTGGATCAGCCAATCATCAATGATGATATGAAGTGACATGTACAATTTATAGTTGATATGTCCATGTGTGAATATGATTGTAACCGTTGCATTAGCATATAGATTGGTTTCCGTGTTCATTTATTGACTATATTCATACAAAACAAACGTGATTGAATAATTGGTACTCAGGTTAGTATCATTCATTCACAGACACGTTACATTAACAATGGTATACACACAATTGTTTGGATGTGCTGTATTCCATTTGCTTCTGATTAACATGGGATGCTGGATCAATTGACAGCTGTTTAACCTCATGTGGCCTGAATACGAAAGCGAAGCTGTTTCTGAAATGGTTACGAGTTTGGAGTGACAACAGAAATAAGCGATGATAACTCGGCCGTTGTTTTGAATTTATTGCTCGTGTCTAGTCGACCGATAGCTAGCTGCGTATGGTGTCACGTGATAATGATATTCAGCCAATCACAGCATGGAACATTTCGATGACCTCATGGTGCTGGATTGTCGTAAACTGAACTCCGATTTCAACACCCTGTTCTGCCTCGCAGGCTCATGCCTCGAAAGATCTCCAATTTAAAACACCGTCTGATCTGACAAAACCCTGTTAGATAAAGATTCTGATTCCATAACAACGCAAGGATTTTTTCACAATCAGTCTTTGATTTTCAGCACTGTTTCTGAGTAAGCGTGATGCTTGGTGATATCCCAATGGATGACATCGGTGCTCAATAGAGACCACATAGGGTGTTGCACAAAATATAAGAGCTCTTTTAACGACGTAGTCTAGTCGAATTCTCATGGTGCAGACAAACTTGCGTTGTTTCGGATACCGTTAAAAAATGCCACAAAGGGCTATTCATAACTATTCTCAAATTTGTTCACTGGTTTTACCGGGGCATCACCTTTGATGGAGAAATAGCTTATCATATTCAACAGCAGAGATTGTTGATCCTTGGAATGGTTCATGTGTCACAGTATGTATGCATATACTCAAAAATCCGACATCAGCATTCGTAAGACCTATAGCAACTTTTAAAATGTTAGCAGGTCTAATACTCCGTGATACAGATGCTTGATTTACAGCACACACTCGCTTTGAGTCTATAGATCATAATAACAAAACATATTTCCCGAGGTTATGTAGCTTTTTTATTGACCCCAAAAAAAGTTTGGACGGGAAAATGGCGCCCATATATACCCAGTTACAGAAGCTCTACTAATCAGCTTAGCTCAAGGAGAGGGAAAAACATATTGTCAATTACTGAACTGTGGTCAAATGCCTTATCTGGGCCGTCAATCATCTACCAAGCAGCTTGTCGAAACCATTAGTTTTCATATTGATCCAGTTTAATACACATTGATATAATACAATGCCAGGCAAATTGATGTACTTTGTAGCAGTTCGTCAGCTGGCTGTAGGTTAGCGCTTTAATCATCCGCACTAGGGAGGATACAGAGGCTGGCTGTAGGTTAGCGCTTTAATCATCCGCACTAGGGAGGATACAGAGGCTGGCTGTAGGTTAGCGCTTTAATCATCCGCACTGGGGAGGATACAGAGGCTGGCTGTAGGTTAGCGCTTTAATCATCCGCACTAGGGAGGATACAGAGGCTGGCTGTAGGTTAGCGCTTTAATCATCCGCACTAGGGAGGATACAGAGGCTGGGGCCGAGATTTGATGCTCAAGACAACCGCAGCTTGCATCCTTATTACCCACTTGGTATAATAGGTTATCTTTCCCTCAACGGTTGTTTACTCTACATTCATCACTGCACTAATTAGACTGCACTGCATCAGGGGACTGATTTCGTGAAATATGAAGGTGTTAAAACCTCCAAGTACTGTCCCTATCTCAAGATAAGTGTACTTCCTACATCACCTGAGGTGTAAGCTGCGGCTTACCTAAAAGCTCGGCGCTGGGCAAGCGAATCTAGCAAGAAACCTGGAGGTATTACCGTCTGGCGCTCTTGGCAACCCCCGGCCATGAGTGAGTCACAATGCTACGTCAGAGCCATAAAGTTATGAAGCCATGCACGGCGAGGTCTGCGTTGCTTGGAAAACATATCTCCGCTTTATAAAGCAACCCAGTGCAACGATAGCGGGTGTATTGATGTAGTAGTGAATAATCATAATGGTACGAGAATGCTTCAAGCGATATTCGTTACGATGATTATCAGCAATCTGTGGAAGATATAAACGATTTTAATTATCATTCAATGCTTCCCAAAATAATGTTTTGATGAAGGAACCATTTCCGCCATCTTTCACAAATACAGCGTTTGTGAATAAACATACGATAGACAAATCACATGCCAACCTGAATGTAAACCGGAAAACCCCCCCCCCCCCTCCTCCCCTACCAAATTACTCTCATACACCCACCCTTTGTCCACAGCCATTAAGATTCGCTCACCAACATAAATGATCTTCAAAACCCTGATCCTGTTTTCTTGTTACTATTTGATGCGGCGTCCCGTGAAATCTATGTCACGTCATGCGTCTCCTCCGCCTCATTTTACCAACGCAATTAAAACCCGTCATAGGTTCGGTGGTGCTATATTTAGAAGTATATAACATGTGGAACCTGGCTCATAAGAGTCAGCTTATTTTGAGGATATCATTAGCAGACGGCAGATCGAAGAAGCAGAGGGTCGGGGTCTGCTTATGTTCCTTGCTGATACCGAGAAAATACGAGTTGATCTGAGGTCAACATCTGTCACTTCCTATTGCTCTTTAATTAAATACTTATGACCTGTGTGCAATGTCCGTAGCAACCAACTAGTTATCTTATCATTAATTCATTAGTCACCCCACATGACCAGACTGGACAGAATGATCAGCGCTGAGATATAGGATCAATATTACACGAGGCTACGGTTAAGTAAATTTATATTCTATCCCGAGGTGGAAGAGGATTACGAATCATACGTGCCCTTCTTTATCAGTGTAACAGAAAATGTAATTTCCATTAAACACTGTAAACTCAGTCAATATCATAAGCTTATTCCTTACATACAGTCCACTTTATACGCCTTATACACAGTCCACATCTTTCTCCGTACACAGTCTACATCATACTCCATATGCAAAGTTAACATCTTACTCCATAACAATCTTACTCTGCATACAGTCCCGATATTGCTCTGAATACACAGTCCACATCGTACATTGTATGCAAATTTCACATTGTATTCCATATACTTAGTCCACTACATACACCATTCACCTAATATTCCATGTTTACAGTACACATCTTACGCTACACACATATGACCTAATACACACAGTCCACATATGACTTGATACACTAGGTCCACATATGACCTAATACACACAGACCACATATGACCTAATACACACAGTCCACATATGACTTGGTGCACACAGTCCACATATGACCTAATACACACAGTCCACATATGACCTAATGCTCACAGTTCACATATGACCTAATACACACAGTCCACATATGACTTAATACACACAGTCCACATATGACTTGGTGCACACAGTCCACATATGACCTAATACACACAGTCCACATATGACCTAATACACACAGTCCACTTATGACCTAGTGCACACAGGCCACATCTTGATATACACACATCCACATATGACATAGTACACACATTCCACATATGACTTGGTGCACACATTCCACATGGTGCACACATTCCACATATGTCATAGTGCACACAGTCCACATATGTCATAGTGCACACAGTCCACATATGACATAGTGCACACAGTCCACATATGACCTAGTGCACACAGGCCACATCTTGATATACACAATCCACGTTAAAATCAATATACACAGCCCACACCGTACCAAATATCACAATCCACATCATGTTCGAAATACACAGTCCTCATCCAACTCAATTGACAGTCAACATCGTACTTCGTATATACGGTACACATCTTACCCGTGCACATGGTTCGAATCTCACTTAACATGTACAGTCGACATCTTGCGTCATGTACCTCATAGTTAGAAGAAGACTTATCCCTGCCTAAGTTTCTCATGAAGCCAGCCATGAGCATACAGTGGCAATCGCTCTCAATTAACGCACCCGACCTGTCCTCTCCGTATGAAGTATGCTTTGCACACCTTCTTCTCATGTTATTCATTTACCTAATTCGCAGCTTTGAGCTTTGTGTGAGGGCTATTCACTGGATCTGCCCGTTATACGTTTCCTGAACCAAGTAGTATTTTTGTTAAATAATTCAAGTTTAGTAGCGCAAGCTCTGCCATGTTAAACATCAACAGGAAATCTGATAAAGTACATATTTTCGAAATTCGGCCTTGGTCGAAAATGTTGGGAGATATGATAGCCGTTTGAAGTATGGTATATAGTGTAATAAAATACGACTTATGCTTACCCATGGATATCCCATAGGATGGCGGTGAATTGAACAATCTGAACGTACAAACGTTTGTGTTTTGCGCATTGAGTTCTTGCTGGCACAAGAGTTTGAACGATCCCAAGAACAGGTGCGTTCAAGACAAGTTGCGCGCTGCCCACGTGACGTGCCTGGGGACTCGAACAAAACCTTGAAAAGCAGGTTATATTTTTGTTCTGTGTCTGACCTCTGATATTTTTTCACACCTCGCCTCGACCCCACACCCCTCCCTCCCACACCAGATAACAAAGGTCGACACCTCGATGATATCGCATGCTTGTTCACTTGTAAGCTCGTTAGCTCCATTCTGCACTCAATTATATTAGATCCACACCAATGCCTTCTTCATTTCAAAGCCCCGACAGGGTGATTCATTCGATCGTATTTAGACACCTTTTCAAGCGACAATAGTTCGCAATAGTTCGCATTGGGTCCACACCATTTTTCTTCATTCATTACCGTCGGGTGATCATTCGATCGTATTAATGACGATGACCTTTTCAGAGCGACAATATTGACCTTGTTGAAAGAGATTTCATTTATTTTCCTCAATTTACCGCGGGATATTACATGCTTGTTGAAAGAGATTTCATTTATTTTCCAATTGTTTATTTCATTGCATCGTGCTGCAAGTGAATTCTCACGCCGAACTCCGGCTACTAACACCACGGACGAGATGTAATGCCATCAGCATGCCATAAACATCCATGCGGCCATATGTATGATGAAGTTTCTGCCGCATGTCATAAAACTGCTTAGACATTCTGCGTAAATCAAGACATAAGTTATATCACACAAGTAGCCTTTCTCCTGCCAGTTACCAATGGTTTGAATACAATGTAAGAGGGAACATCACCTATCCCTATTTTTACTCATATTTATGAAAGAAATTGCAAAGGACTATATACGTGTTTAATGTAAATCGATATACAAACCTGGGCTCTGTATATATTAAAGTGTGATATTAATCAGTTTGTGAAGATGAATGTGCGATAGTGTCATTGATATTAATCAGTTTGTGAAGAAGAATGTGCGATAGTGTAATTGATATTAATCAGTTTGTGAAGATGAATGTGCGATAGTGTAATTGATATTAATCAGTTTGTGAAGAAGAATATGCGATAGTGTCATTGGTACTATTATTGAGTTCAGATTTTAGTATCAATATGTTATGCTTCCAATGGTCGTGTTTACAAATTAGTTTTGAATGGTCAGTTGTTTTGGTTTACATAATGCGATAGTTTCCAAGTCGGTTGCGATAGTGTCAAATCTACCCTAGTTTTGAAGGCCCAGTAGGTGTTTTGGTTATAATCGTCGGCACCATGTTGCTGGCTGTTAATAGGAACCCTACTGTACTTTAAGAACAACATAAATTAGAAGATGTGCCATTGGTTAGTGCAAACATTGCTTCAGGCATGGCAGTGAATTTCAAAAGGCTCAACTGTTAGTTTTATATTCCGGATATTTGAGCTGAGATTGAAGAAGAAACAACAATAAAGAGGGAACATTTTCTAGAAATTAAGAAAATTTTAATACGAAAAATGTATTCTCGCCATTAAAATGCCAGTTCAGGTTTGTGCCGCTGAAGCTTCTTTCACGACGCGTGGTGGGACAACTTAATCAGCTAGGACTTAAAATAGCTGATAAAGCTGCAAATTTTATTCATGCTTACGTTTTGATCCTAATCATAAATTGTCTTCATTGAAAAATGTGTCTTTTATTTACGCGCCCCCTGATCAGAGATTGCTGATGTCAGCAAAAATCTGCCTGCATATAAGTCAATTATTCGGTCTGATTTTAACAGAAATGGATGATGAAAAGTCTCAAAAGTCAGTTCTATATCCTCCCAAGTAAGTGAGTTAGAGCCAATTGATTCTGTTGCCTCACTTACCGAAGCAGTCTTTGGTTTCTACCCTGGTAATGTATTAGACGTCCAGTGATTTTGATACTGAGAAAATGAAATCGTGCAGTCAGGTTTTAGGTAATTGGCAATGCAAATATCAACATATGTTTCCATCTCATTTCCTACAAATTGTGATGAGAGCTTAGGCGACTGAAGGTCTAGTGTTTGACAGTGAATTACGAGATGCTCCACAAATGATCGACCAGATATTGGACAAGAAGCGATACAGTCACACTCTTTGATTTTCAGGAAACGCATCATCTAATTATCCCAGAGAAAACAACTCTAACATTATGTAGATGACATTGTGACCATTGCCAAGTTGAATGATTGTTCGAACAATGTTGACAAGAAAAAAAGAAGGAAATCAAAACCAGGTCTTTTTTTGAACCCGTATAGAACAATTATCATTTGTGTCTGTGTGCGTCTGTTCGTTAAGTGAAAGCAGCTATAAGAGACGACTAACGCCGCACCAGCTCTCTTCGACCCTTCGACGGTAAAACCTACGCATGAGTTTTCGGATTGGCTGTTGGATTTCTGGCTTTTACGGCACACGGCTTAGCATAACAAACAAACTGTGGATTCTTGCTGGGTGCCTCATCTTTTTAACAGGATGTGCTTATTAACAAAGCTGTAAGTTCGGCTTCATGTCGGTAAGATCGAGTGATTAGAGACTCATGTTGCTTCAATGCGAGTTACTGAGCATCTGATTTTTCAATAGAGACTCATTTGTTCTCGGCGGTATTTGGAGCCGAAATAGATGTGTTGCGGGTGTTAGTTTCACTATTATGTGTGCGTGTCTCTGCCCCACGCTCACACACTCTCTCTTCCTTTTCTCTCTCTCTCTCTCTCTCTCTCTCTCTCTCTCTCTCTCTCTCTCTCTCTCTCTCTCTCTCTCGCGCTCTCTCTCTTCAGCGCGCGACTATCGCTCTTTCTTTACGTATCTCCTCTCTCTCTCGCGCTCTCTCTCTTCTTCTCTCTCTCGCTCTCTCGCGCTCTCGCGCTCTCTATCTCTCTCTCTCTATATCTCTCTCTCGCTCTCTATATATATATATATATATATAGATATATATATAGATATAGATATATATATATATATATATAGATATATATATATATATATATATATATATACATATTTATATTTATATACATGTATCTTTGTCTGTGTGGGTGTCTTTTTTCTCTCTCTTTGTCTGTATCTTCTCTCTCTCTCTCTCTCGCTCTCTGTCTTTCTCTTTCTGTCTCTTCTCCCACTCTCTCTCTCTCTCTCTCTCTCTCTCTCTATCTGTCACTTCTCTCTCTTTTTTCTTCTCTTTCTCTCTCTCGTTCTATTTTTTCTCTCTCTTTCTGTCTCTGCACTTTCTATCTTTTTCTCTCTCTCTTTGTCTCTCTCTCTTTCTGTCTCTTCTCTCTCTACCTCACTGTCTGTCTCTCTCTCTGTCTCTTCTCTCTCTCTTTTCGTTCCTCCTCCTCTCTCTGTTTCTGTCTCTACTCTTTTTTCTTTCTTTCTTTCCCTCTTTCCCACTCGTCCCATATTCAAAACTGCCCAATACCATCAAATCAAATCTCTTTCTGTCTCTGCTCTTTCTATCTTTTTCTCTCTCTCTTTGTCTCTCTCTCTCTTTCTCTCTCTCTCTCTCCCTCTCTGTCTGTCTGTCTCTTTCTGTCTGTCTCTTCTCTCTCTCTTTTCTCTCCTCCTCTCTCTTCTCTCTCTCTCTCTTTCAGTCTCTACTTTTTTTCTTTCTTTCTTTCCCTCTTTCCCACTCGTCCCATATTCAAAACTGCGGAGGATATAGGCAGATGTTGTACACTATGCATTTTATAAACTTACATAAATTTTCTTGATAATGATCGGATATGTGGGCCTTTGGTTCAAGGTCAAGAATGATCGAGATTTATGGGCATTAGCTGAAAAAAACTTCATCATCTCTCAATAGATGGCATTCTAACATTGGTTAGTTTTATTCCTTATGAAAATTAACACGTAAGGTAATTCATTGATTTGAATAGCTGCTTGTATTTAAATATTCTATTGTGAATCCATGCAATCATGTAAAACGGAATAATGGACTTTTGTTGAACTCCATGTCCAACATCCGAGGTTATTTCTTAAATGCGATGCTTGGACGTCGCCCCGTACGTGCTATTGCAAACCGCGAGCAACGGGTGTGTGCCATTTTGGAACATACGCCATTATACGTCACACCTCATCGCGTGATACGTTGCCATGCCGTAAATCCTTCTAATAGCGCCCAGTCGTCAAAGCCACGCTGGGCCCATTGCTTCACGCCTGCGTTGCTATGATCTTTCGTAGATCGTGGATGGTTGTATGATACGTTCGATTTTGTGTTCTTCTTCGCTGCAGATTAAGCTGTTTATTTACAAGCGGTGCGTTCGTGGTTCAAAATATTTAGCGTATCAATCATCTCTCTATAGACGGCTGTAATCAAGCATCAAACGTTAGCGAACGTTTCGGTAAAAAGAAACAACGAAGCTGCATGTTGTCAAACTCGGGGAGTAATTCTTGTCCTTCAGTGTTAAAACTACTGTTAAGTCCCTTAAGAAAGTATGCAAAAAGGGAAATACATTACGGTAAACATCTCGTGAACCATCTATGAAAGGACGTCTTTAGGAAATCTGTTTGTGCTTTTCCATCGAGAGTCAACCCTTCGAGTGAAGTTTTCCGCCGAGGATCGGCCGTATGGACAGGAGTAGGCAGGTTTATGAATTGATCGTTATTGTGGCGCTTGAAGATTTGACTTCAAAGCAAGTGGCCTGGTTTTCCCTGAGTCATGCTACGCAACAGCTCCTGTGGATCAAAGCATGAGTCATCAGGGGTGTGGCAGTCCGACATGAGCTCATACACGATTTTAGTCCAAGAATAAATTGATTGATCCGTGTTATTCCGGTTAAAAACCGGGTGAGTGATGTATTCATCCGCGCCATGTTGCGATCAACGGGCATGCGCGTTATTGACGTATTCAAGGTGAGACTTTGCATTTGATGTGTATCCGCGTGCATATATCCTCAGTACAAACACAGAATATGTTTCCTAACAAATCGCTACTTAATTTAATAAGCCAAACAAGCTATCAACCCCCGTGGTTGCTGAAATTAGGCGGGAATGACTATTGATATTTACCCAATGCTATATGTAAATTTCATCTTGAACTGCGTACCAACATGACCTCAAATGCGTAGCCGCTTGTAGTAAGAAAACTTGACACGGGCAATCGGTGTTTGTGTTGCTTGTCCGTAGGTTTGTTAGTATACCAGGCCAGCTGTGTTTTGAAGTGCGTGCGCTGTTCCTCTTGATCCTGCTGTGCATTAGCAGATATATAGCCTATCACTGTGTAAATTGGGAGCTGGAGTCGGCAGTCATATAGCAGATGCCTTATTAGAATAATTCCGTATACGTTCGCTACGAACACTACCGAATCATATACCTCATCAGAGGACGCTGTAGTATTTTGTCGGAGTTTATCAGCATTTTTATTGATCAAAGGCATTTTGAGTTATTCTCAGGCATTCGCTTCTATAATTTGCTCCAGCATAAGGCATACTTAGAGTTTGGCGTTTTAAGTATAAAATGGTAATATGCTTACCTTGCTTGGTAGTATTAACATACTACTCAGTATTCAGTTCTTGATGTTTAACCTAACATAGTTTCCCTTATCTCCACCCCCTGTTGCAAGATGATTCGCAATCATAATTGGTTTTGACAAAACAATCAAACCATCACTTGCCTTTAGTGAATTAATTCCCAGCCTTTGTAACAGGAGAGATATTCTAAATGTAGTATATATTCCTCATTTTTATCAATCGTTAGTTCTGCTACGCTTACAATAATACCCTTCAGCTTTACACATAGAAGACTATCCCTTTGCAAAGCGTTTTATTCCTCTGCCGATCCAGCTCTGTTGTGTAATCAACCTCTCAATATTTGCTTTATGATCCTTCCTAAATGTGCCAAGCGAAATAATATCAGGCATAACTGATGCATTAAAACACAACCGCAGGATGGGAAATGCCAGTTTTTCTGGCATCTTGTTCATGGTTAAGTGAGAATGAGCCCAAGATAGTTTCTACGGCTTGCTGTCATGAATGTCAGTGGAGGTAGTAATTTGATAAATGGGAAAAAAAATATCCAAACAAATAATTAGAACTAGTTTTTATTTGTCCAATGACAGGTAATGGCGTGACTTTGAGTATTGTCTTCATGTGGCTTTAAGAGTTATTGTGTAAATGTGACTACATGAGTTATTGTATAGAATTGACAATATGAGTTCTTATGTAGATATAAGTTCTTGTGTGTATATGACTTTATTAGTTCTTCTGTTTATGAGGCTTAACGAGTTATTGTGTAGATGTGATCTTAAGAGTTATTGTGTAGTACTGGCGACATGCGTTCTTAAGTAGGTGTGATATTATGAGTTCTTGTATAGATGTACAGATGAGTTCTTTTGTAGATGTGACTATTTGTGTTATTGTGTAGATGAGGCCAAGAGGGTTATTACATAGATGTGGCTTTATGAGTTCTTGAGTAGATCAGGCTATATGAGTTCTTGCTATATGATGTAACTATGAGAGTTATTGAGTAGATGTGACTAAATGAATTCATGTATTAATCCGAGTATAAGAGCTCCTGTGTAGATCTGACAATATTAGTTACTTTGTAGACGTGACCATATCAGTTATTGTATAGATGTGGCTGTAACAGTTATTATGTAGATGTGGATATTAGAGATCCCGTGTAGATACTGCTATATGAGTTATTAGGAAGATGCCGAAGAATGTGATCTTGTATAGAAGTGGCAATATGCGTTCTTGTGTAGATGTGGCAATATGCGGTCTTGTGTAGACGTTGCAATATGAGTTCTTGTGTAGACGTGGCAATATGAGTTCTTGTGTAGACGTGGAAATATGTAAACTTGTGTAGACGTGGCAATATGTAAACTTGTGGAGACGTGGCAATATGAGTTCTTGTGTAGACGTGGCAATATGAGTTCTTGTGTAGATGTGGCATTATTACAAAAGTAATCTTGAAGTGGTTATTCAAACCCTTGCCATGAATATTTGCCTCGGTGACAATTTATGAGTAGTTGCCTTGATGTGACTTTATGAGCTGTGCCTTGGTGTGATTTCATGAGTTGTGGCCTATGTGTGACGTTATCAGTATTTGCCTCTGTGTGACGTTATCAGTATTTGCCTCTGTGTGACGTTATCAGTATTTGCCTCTGTGTGACCTTATCAGTATTTGCCTCTGTGTGACGTTATCACATATTGACCTCTGGGTGACGTTATCAGTATTTGCCTCGGTGTGACGTTATCAGTATTTGCCTCTGTGTGACGTTATCAGTATTTGCTTCTGTGTGACGTTATCAGTATTAGCCTCGGTGTGCCTTTATGAGAATTTGCCTCAGTGTGACTTGTTTAGATACTGCTTTGGGAGTAGCTGCCATCTTGTAGCTGTATACGTGTTTGCCATGCCATGGATGTATTGCTTTGGTTTAGCGATGAAAAAACACACCATAAAATAGGTATGTGAATATTGTACATGCAGTGCATATGTGAATACTTGCCATGCAGTAGTTATGGTAACATTTGCCGTGTGGTAGCTAAATTAACAATTACCATGCAGTAGCTAAGGTTACATTTGCCATGTTAATACCCAACATGCTGCAGATATGCAAATATTTACCATTCTGTAGCTATGAGAGTATAATTACCCTTTTTGATAGATTACCAAAATCGGCACCGCGACTGCGCAAGGCTAATCAACTCATGGCAGTAACAAATGACTTCTATTCGTTACCTCGACAACTTTATTGGCATCACTTACTCTCCTACCGATGCTACCGATTACACCAAGTATCGCCCACTTCGAAACTATTTCAGTAATGGAACCCCTGCTAGAACGTTTTCTAAACTGTTCCAACTTGCATGTCATAAAATGATCCTGCTTTAGAAGTAACGGTTTGCTTATCATAGAAATTTCTAATCTATTCTATTCAGGTCTGACACTTAACTCAATGATATTTCTCATGCCGACGACCAATTAATGTCGAGATATAAGCAAAAACAGTTGTTTACGGAGTGTGGAAAAGGGCTAGTTGGAACCGAAGAATGCACAGCGCTGTATAAACCGTCGTTGGTAAATAGTGTATGATGGAGGATAGTGACATTGTCAGGTTATACATGAGTTTGTTGTAGGCCTCCTACACAGGAGAGCAAAGGGGACGTGTTGTAGCACTCTTTATGCAGAACGCATCCACGCCATGACAAGATGGCGATAATATGGTGATGGAAATAGCTATCATGATATGTGACATTGTTACTTTGGGAGTCGTAATAGAGTTCAAAAGCGAACAAAGGCCGGGCGCCTGTTATGACGCAGGCGCACAATACTAGCTGATAAACGCACTCACTTCGATTTCTACACTGCGTAAGCGCGACGTTCACATGGAAATTCATGAATCAACATTCGAATATGATAGCATACCATCTCTTCAGGGTTTGCTATGCTCTCATATAAGAGGCAATGCCAATTATCGCTTCTGTCAGTCGTCCAAAATATCCATGTTCATCACCTGTTTTCCCGCAAAAATTCCAATGTAACTGACCATTACTGTTTGATTTGACATGGTTGGTTTTGAACGTTGACAGTATCAACCACGCGTAAATGGAGGGTGGCAATCAATAGAATCATTAGCTTATTACTTGTTAAATTTTTCAATAGGCTATCGCATCAAATTATGTGAAATTGCAAAAACAAAAATAATCAAAGAAATAATGCCTAACAGCAACATGGCCAAATGGGATGTTTTGCTTTATGTTGTAGAATTTAAGTACATAATATTGGCAACGCAGATGGTAGTGAATGGCAAGCAGCTATAAAGACATCCCGCGGGTATATATACAAACCATAATGAACTACAATCCAAAGGGTATCTTATATTATCTTAATTATTGACCAGGATGTTATGTACAAGCTTCTGATGTTATCCATGTGGTTTGGGCGTTGGCGTAATCTAAACGAAGGCCATTGTTACTTAGTTATGCAATAAAAGTCGGCTCTCAATCTAGACACCCAACACAAAGCTATCGAGTTCTATTTGATAAAGGAGTCATGTAGGTTAATTGAAGGTAAATATTGGCTCTACTAAGATAAGGTTAATGAGGTACATAGAGGGAATAGTTGAAGCTCGTGTGTGGGCTATTTGGGATGTCCGAGTACAGACTGTTGATGATGTTCTAGTGCAGACTATTGGTGATGGTCTAGTGCAGACTATTGGTGGTGGTCTAGTGCAGACTATTGGTGGGGGTCTCGTGCAGACTTTTGGTGATGGTCTAGTGCAGACTATTGGTGATGGTCTTGTGCAGACTATTGGTGATTTTCGAGTGCAGACTATTGGTGATGTTTTAGTGCAGGCCATTGGTGATGGTCTAGTGCAGACTATTAGTGGGGGTCTAGTGCAGACTATTGGTGATTTTTAAGTGCAGCCTATTGGTGATGTTCTATTGCAGACTACTGGTGATGTTCTATTGCAGACTATTGGTGATTTTCGAGTGCAGACTATTGGTGGGGGTCTAGTGCAGACTATTGGTGATGGTCTAGTGCAGACTATTGGTGATGGTCTAGTGCAGACTATTAGTGGGGGTCTAGTCCAGACTATTGGTGATGGTCTAGTGCAGACTATTGGTGATGGTCTAGTGCAGACTATTGGTGATGTTCCAGTGCAGACGTCATGTGATCTTTTAGTGTAGACAATAACAAATGAACTAGTGATGTTCTGAAGCAGACAATTAGTGGAGTTCCTGTGTACGTCGTTGGTAACGAACAAGGAACAGACAACCCGTGATGTTCCGTCCCAGACAACTGATGATGTTAAAATGCAGATCATAGCCTAGATGACGCAGTTGTGCGTCTATATAGTGATGGTCCAGGGCCAATAATTGTCGATGTTACACTGCAATTGGAGATTTTAAAGCGCTGGTGAACTTGTTGAATAGCAGCAGATATTACATAATATAGACAGTTGATGATGATCAAGATCAAAACAAAATTAATGATCTTATGCCAGGCACAACGATAATTATTGAATTCTTGAGGCAACAATGGGTTTTGTTCTACTACGGGCAATGGGTGATGTCATAATACATGTAACGAATGATACCCTAGTGCATTCGTTGCTTATAATGCTCATAACATGGTGATCAAGTTCTTGTTTTGTGTAGATCCGTCCAATTATAGATATAATGTCCTTGGCAATTCAATCGATTTCCAGAACAGACTAAATGTTGTAAGCTAAAGACTACCATTACACAGCAGGAAATGCCTCACGATTTAATGTTGACTGCACAACCAGAAATGATAAGAGGAACATGTTTTTGACAATCATGATCGGTTTCAGTTGATATTGCTTTCAAAAAGCGACATGTGTGTGAAGGGGGCATAAAAGTTAGGGACGAAGGTTATTAAACGAATGCGGCTGCTACATGAATTAGGCATACAGGAATGTCAATCATGGTCATATTTCACACGAAGATTGTGAAAATTATGTAGCTAGATATTTACGATATCAGATTTAGTATCAATGTCAATTTAGTTTAGATTACATAATGCACTATTTGTCATTTGAATGTATACATCAGCATTTTGTTATCGCTGGTTGAGGGTTGAAAGAGTTTCGTAAAACAATGTTTAATGACTTGCCTCGTGGCGGAGTGGTATCCGGTCGTAAATATGGTCAATGATGCTCTCGTGGGATGAGTTTCCGGACGGGAGCCAGCTGAGTGGGGGAGGTATGGGACGTGCTTGGAATCAGATATGACGTGAAGAGATTTTGAGGGGCATTCACTGTGGGCAGGTCATAAAGTATGCCTCTTACTTCTGGTCAAATATGCTTCAATAAGCTTACTGCCTCTCCACCCTTTTAACTCCTCCAAGCTCTTTCAGCCTTTTCCCACCCATACCCCAACTCCTATTTTCACGACCCTCATTCAGCTTCCAGCTAGATCATAAAGCGTCAATCTTACAACTGGTCAGTGAACTTTCTCCAACCAGACACCGCCAACCTAACTGTACCATTCGCTTCTTTCACCACATCGTTCCATAAACATAACCAACCACCCCCATCCACCCAGCACCTCACACCAACGTACAACCCAGGGGCTTGTGTGGGGGTCGAGGGGTGTTGGCGAGGGCATCGCGCATCGTATCCCACCCAGGCCGCTAAGCCTGGCCAGTACTGAGGAGAAACATATGTAGAGGTCGGAGAATATACATTTGCCAGCCAATACACCAATTCTTAGCAGATGTACGGTCAAAGTAAAGAGACGGGGATTATCAAGCAATCGGCTCCGTTTATTTCTGCAATCCTAACAGGTTGGCCAAAGGAGGGGAGCGAGAGATGACGTTAAAAAATAGCAGGACTTAGTCTGCGTTTAATATGGTGATTGGTGGGGATGAAATAAGGTTTTATAGCTGTTACATGATAACACCGATTACGCCGATTTATAAGACTTGAAATGATTGACCTTTTCAACGTAGCAAACACTTTTTCGTCTTAATTGGGCCATTTCCCCATTTCTGGTTAAACATGTATACATACAAACTAGCATCAAGATATATTTAACTGTAGCCATGTATATTAGAGAGAAAAATAATGTCGGGTCCCCTTTAAAGCGTGATAGTTTACGCCAGTTTATGAGCTCATTATAATATCAGCTGTCTGGCTCTGCTGCAGATGTTCTCAGCGGCGCCCGCATATCTGATGAGGATGAGGATTAAGTGGGTTAAGTTGAGAGTGGGGTACTTTAATAGATTACTTTCTGACTTAGTGACCCCGTGAAGAGATGAAGCTACCTAGGCCCTACGGCTAGGTGGGGTTCAGACAAGCAGACGATTGTTATTATGACGTCATCTGCATCGCATTATGTTTCTGTTGCCCACAATGCGAGCATTGTGACAATGGAACTACAAGCATGGGTCATTGTTTAGTTATTTTGCAAACATATTAGCGATTGACCTCAACAATGAATAAGGCCTACACTATGTATACACTCTCGGGCTCTATATTTAATTGATAGGTCTTAAACAGTATAAAATAAGCTGATCGGGTTTCAAGATGCAGTATTATTTTTAAGGGCGTGGCTTCCAGGAACAACGCTTGGACCATGTTGTTCATCTTCATTGCAGGCTAGTTTCCACAAGTAATACCCTCTTATTAACATCTGAGCATTTTCTTTTCAAGTAGTTTCTTAATATGAAACCGAGGAGGTACCACTGTCGCAATCTGTCTAAGCTCTTACAGTTCCTGCATTAGCTTATACGCCTGTTTCACAAGAATTCTACTCCAGAACACATCAAGGGTTCGCTATGCCACAGAACGCAAAGGATGATGCTGGTATACTAAACTACATGTATACTGGTATAGTCCATAGGCAGTGTGATGGAACCAGTGAACGAGTGTTTCATTGCCTCTCATACGTATGTATAAAGTAGGTGCCAGAATGATCAAAGGAACAAAGCGAAGACTCACATCCAAGTTGATCGGAAAAGCAGACTAGGACAATTAATCATAAATAGAATTATTCATTGAACTCTGAACGTCATCTGCCTTTCTTGAATAGGTGAAAAGGGCAGCATAATCTAATAAAGCAAAATGGTCGTGACAGCAGTATTTGCATAGTAGCTGTGCTCATAATGTGCGTTAGCAAAGGTAGCCAGGTGTATTTTTTGATGCCTGCTACTGCCAGTAATTAATGAGTAACTATTGTTTGAACTTGATATGCTGGTAGACTGAATAAAGGAACTTGACAATGACAACGATAGTGATGCAACTCAACTGAGGTTTTATTGCTGCATGATAAACTATATTGTACTGTCACAAATCGAACATAGTTGTTATTGCTACATTGGACAATGGTGGTTATCGTGACGTCATGATGGGCAACTTTTCTATAATTTACCAGTCTGACGCATATATGAACCAAACATCAATGTATATTTGAGCACATCCAGAATACTTGTTCACTAAATAAATATGTTCACCAAGTTACGTACGGTAGACATAAAGCTCCATAGCATTATTGAGAGCCTTGTGGATGACTAAGCTTATTGTCAGTTGGATGGCAGTAAATATTCTCTACGTTTCTATAAACTCCATAGAAAACTTTATGTCTTTCATGGAGGCATGCTACCAGTAATATTTCACCTAACATTGCATATAATTACGCAAATATTGTGATAACAAATGCCACTTTCCATTTTAGCACAGACTAGCAAGTACTTTTTATATGACGATAGTAAATCTAGAAAATTTTGATATCATATAAACTTCTGTGTTAACGATGTGACTTCACATGGATGTAATAGTGTTCACCGTGTGTGGGATGTACCAATTTATTCTCCCCTCTTTCTCTTACCTAGAACACCTCGGCACCGGATTTAACAACTCAATCCATGAATAAGTGAGGTGTGTTGAGTCATCTTGCAAAGATCACAGACGCCCGGATTGCTAAACTTTGCGCAATTACAATCCAGAATATGCTTTGTATCTAAAAATCTGACTCGGAATTTTTGATCGGTGTAAGTTTTCATGTTGCGTGTGGCTAATTAATCAAAGAAACCACTTATAGCTGGGTGTGGCGCTATTATACATTCCCCGGGTGGTAAATGTAGATGTTGGTTCAGAACAGGGAAACCAATTTATGGGTATTTGCGTTAAAAATGCTGAAGCAAACTGTATATTTTTTTTCAAATGTGCCACCAAATGCGTGTCTGGATTGAGCAATTTGATGATGTATACGGCGGTACCCAAAAGACGTTAGCAGTTTGTCAGATGTTTCGTGTGCAGCCAATGGGAATATTGTCCCCTTAATAATGGACCATGCTTATAAAGTATGTCATTTAGTTACTGATTAATCATCAGGCATTGATTGCTGATTGCAGTGCCAGGTATTGATTGCTGATTGCAGCGCCAGGTATCGATTACTGGTTGTAGCGCCAGGTATTGACTGCTGATTGTAGCGCCAGGTATTGGTTGCTGTTTGTAGCGCAAGGTATTGATTTCTGATTGTAGCGCCAGGTATTGGTTGCTTATTACAGCTTCATTCAATATGTCGAGAGAGAAAAAGTAGTCTGCTTATACTTGTTCGTTTTCATGTGGCATGCATAAAAGAGGCCCATATTTCTGGCGGCGGACAGTGGGAATGATAAAAGGCGTTCTTGTTTAAGAATGATGGTGTTAACAAAATACCTAACATCGCCTGATCTTGGCATTACTTTTATTTAAAAAACGGTTACTTCCTTTCTCCGAAATAAATTTCCTTGCAATCTCAAGGTTCCAGAAAAAAGGTGGAATTCGAAATTGCCTGTTTGGTATTCTATCCCTGGCTATCAAACTGTTCTGATTGATGAGCCTGCGCTAAGCATCATGTGCCCTCATATTCGTGATAGCCTGTGCACTGCTGGCTTGTAAATGCTCTCTACATGATTTTTCAGCCATAATGTTAAGAATTCTGTCTCTATCCCTTGTTATACACGGATAACACACCTTCTGTGACAGGATATTGAAACCGATAGCGCTTCTACACAGATTGTAATGTATATGGTTTTATCAACGGATTTGAGAAAATGAGGTAAATGGTATTTCCACTATGTCCTTTTCCCTATGATCATGCAAAATCAATAGCATTTAATTTTCGGTATGGGCTGTCAGATAAATCTACCCTGTTTTAATTTCTACGATATTTTGACGATTGACGATTCTATTGTGGCGTGCGGGGTCTTCTATTGATTGTGATTCAAGTTCAATGAGGAAACACAGCTTTACCCTCTTAACAACTGATACCATGCTTTTATACTTGATATCCGAAATTTGTTGCAGCGTAACACTACCTTATATTTGCCAAGTGGAGATTTAAGCAGAGCAGACGAAACAACCCCCTAAGCATTCACAGGATATAAGACAATTTGCATACGCTTACTCGCAAGGGACTTTGTCGATATTTATCCTCCACGATATACATTTTTAGCAATCAAGTCATTGTTACGCCGACGAGGGGGGAGCTGTAGGGGGAAACATCGGTTCCCCTGACAGATATTATGCACCAAACACGGTTATAACCGATGCACCATACATTCAGCTTGTTGGCTGGCACATTGTGCTCAGAGCCGTCATCAAGCAATTGCACTTTGATCCAGGCACATTACATGTCTCTTCGTTGATGTTTTGTGACATTTAACTGACTTGTCTATGGTCTGTCATTGCATCAGTCCCATCACTCGTATCAAAGGCTTTATTACAGCATGCATAAATCATCTGCTCAATCACGTGACTGTTCCTGCCAGACTGCTATCGCAATATCTTTAGCTGTAAATACACACCTAGAGGTAATAGTTTTCATTTAGCTTTTTTTCCGAGGCAGAGTAAGGGAGAATAATCAGCCGATATGCAATTGTTTTGAGCTTCGAGATATACTATGTCACCACATTTTTCAAGATCCATGTCAGTGTTTATATTCGACATTGAAAGGAAAAATACTAATGCCACCCATAGAGGGAGGCTAGATCGCTTTCGCGCAGATTTGCCCTGAGTAAAACACGTGATATTAAGGCTCTCTCAGTTACTGAGCCTTCACGAAATATCCCCACCCGCAATATATATGCAGCTTCCACAGCTATATATATATTAGGTAATACTAAGGTTTAAATATATATATATATATATATATACTTTGAACAACGTTTAAAGTCACTTTGAACAACGAGGTGACATCGCGACGGTGATAGATCAGGATGATTGTGATGCTTGGACAGCTCCCCTTAAGTACCAGCTCCCCTTAAGTACCCGTTGCCCAGACCGTGCTGCGAAACTTCAGCCGCTGGGACGAAGGTCCAGCACGATACTATAGAGCTACCGGGTCGCGTGCATCCCCTCTCAGAGATAGGACCGCCATCACACTCAGATTGGTTAAGCGTAAAGTACCTAATATTAAGAACGTTATTCAGTCCGTGTAAGGGTCCTAGCACGACCCCTAAAATCAAATATAAGCTATCAAACTGCTCGAGGTACGAACCTACTGTATTGGCTTCAAGGCGCAAATGACGAGGAAGTTTATTTGCACAGTATACCCTGCGGTTACGAATGAATTCCACTAAAATGCTTCAGGCGACTCACCAATTGTTGGCAATGACAATCCAGTGAAAAGTTGCCGATGCATGTAACTCGAACACCTCAGTACACCAACCAACAATGTAGCCTAGTTTATCATAAAATCCATAACAACCATTGTCAAATACTCTCCAAATCATGCTTACCGTGCCATAGCATAGGCATCCAAATATTCTGTGACTAGCGCGTTTTCATCGGCCTGTATTGCATTTGGTGTCCCATTATCATGACATATTTGTTTGCTTGGATGTCCTCAGTCGGATGCCTTATAGGATTAACCCAACCTCTGGTTTATTTGGGGTAGCGTGGGTTGACGCGAACTGTAATCGCATCAGAGCTGTTGCATACTGACTTTCCAGATAAAGCATTAACTAATTACTCGCTTGTTTATAGAATAATGACACTGGGTAGTAAACAAGTATTGTGTGGAAATATCGTTTTCGGGATGAGAATATAATTTATAGTTTTCTTGGCACCAATAAACAAATATCTATACAAACACACATTCACGCGCGCACACACACGCACATTAACACACACACACACACTCACACTCAGATCTCACTCACACTCAGACCTCACTCACACTCAGACCTCACTCACGCTCAGATCTCACACACAGACCTCACTCACACTCAGATCTCACTCACACTCAGATGTCACTCGCACTCAGACCTCGCTCATGCTCAGATCTCGCTCACATTCAGACCTCACTCACACTCAGACCTCACTCACACTCAGACCTCACTCACACACAGACCTCACCCACACTCATATCTCACTTACACTCAGACCTCACTCACACTCTGACCTCACTCACACTCAGACCTCACTAACACTCAGACCTCACTCACACTCAGACCTCACTCACACTCGGATTTCACTCACACTCAGACCTCACTCATGCTCAGATCTCACTCACACTCAGATCTCACTTACACTCTGACCTCACTCACACTCATACCTCACTCACACTCATAGACCTCACTCACACTCATACCTCATTCGCGCTATTCTTGGACATATCACGAATGTAAGCATTCCAATGGGCGTGGAGTATGTAATAAGATATCATGTGTATTCCGGCTCGTTGGTTTCTCATCAAAGACCTTCTCACAGCGCGTCACTCTTTTGAAAGACGCGGCTCCCAGGGTGTCCCATTTTGTTGACATTTTGGTGTAGGGTCCCTTAGGGCGCGCGGGATGGGGAAGTAGAAATGCTTTACCTATTTCCTTACCCCGTCCGTACTCATCAACGTAGCAAGAAAGCTCTAAAACCATGCCTTATGCTTGAAATGCTCACACAGTCGGATGTGCCTTTTGGTTACTGTACTCGCCGTGTCGACCACACCTTTTGGGTACACACCCTTACATGCTTTTAGATAAAATGTTTGCCCTAACACGCCATTTGGATAAAATGCTCGCCTTAACATTTCGGTTAGAATGCTCGCCCTATCGACAATTTCTACAGGGGTTAAAATCCTCGCCCTATCGACAATGCTTTTTGGTCAAGTGTCTCGTCATATCTAGGGGTTTAAATGTCAGGCACGCTGTGATATAATACACTACTATCAGTTGAATTGGTTCAAGGTGTCATGCAGCTATGTAAGCCAACAGGTAAGTCCAGGTATTCATCACTAACCTACATCGCGCCCTTAACGCCATAAAAACGGGGTTAATGTTTTATGGAAAATATCTGTCAATTATTTCTAATCATTACTTTCTTACCATTACTTTCTTACTATTGGTTTGACATAAAATTAGTTTCGATCTAAGATGAAGCAAGCTTCTCCAATTCAAACAAATGATGAAACAATATAAACCATCAGCCAGTACTAATTTTGTATAATTTTCGCCTATATAGTACCCACATTACGGGTAATTTCGAGTTTACCTCTTGAAATTTATATTTAACCACAGGTATACATCTTCATAAACCTTTCATATTGATAATTATCATTGATGGAATATACGGTGCGATTTATAACGAAGCTATTTTTAGCCAAGAAAATAGGGTATCGACCTAAAGCTTCACCTAGCAGTATGGGAGGGAGTTGCGTCTATATAGGAGGTGCGCATCACAGGTAACAAGTGGTGTGATGATAGACCAGATGGTGCAGAGACTGCCTGGCTTCATCGCTCTACATGCATCCTTCATCGCACTCGGACTGGCTGCTGCAGCTGGGCTAGATAGCTGTTGCTATGGGGTTAGTAGGGATGTGGATTAGAGCATCACTGACGCAGGTAGAGTCGGTCTGGAATGGGATATGGCCTATCCTGCTGGTTCGATGTCATGAAATGAAAGGCTGGAGACGGGGAAGTGATGGATCGTTGTAGCCCCAAACGTTTTTTCCTCAAAAATTCTCTCAAATTACCACACCGCCATGCAATATATATATATATATATATATATATAGAGATAGATAGATATATAGAGATAGAGAGAGAGAGAGAGATATATATATATATATATATATATATATATATATAGAGAGAGAGATATAGAGAGAGAGATATATATATATATATATATATATATATATATATATATATATATATATATATATATATATATATATATATATATATATATATCTATATATATATATATATATATATATATATATATAGCATACATCTAGCAGTAATATAGATAGCCCTACTCTATCACCCTGCCAAACAAGTCACGCCAGCTGGGTATGCGATCTCTATGATGTATATGCGCGCACTGACACCCCCTGAAACAATGTGATCCCTATCTGCGTTCCCATACATATACTGCTTCTCTGACCCGGTACACGTTAATAGCAAGACGTCTGGAAGCGAAGCCTAGGGCGAACCAATGCAATGGTAGAGCCGTGTCTGAGGCTAAACCAAGTCAGACATAGGCAACAAGCGTACCACTCGTGTCCATACATATAGTCATAGGCAATAAGCGTACCACTCGCGTCCATACATATAGATATATCACGCGCAGAATCCATGAGAGTTGCTGATGAGATTTGGGGTCTTTATTCAGCACAGCATGCCGTTATTTAATGCTCAATGTTACAGAGCGGACGTAGCATGGGCCATTAATCTCGACACTTTATTCGTGACAGAGTAAGCGGACCCAGGTCATAATGCTGTCGTCACAAACGTACGTATCACATAACATCAACGGTGATGATGGTAATGATGATGATGAGGATGATGATGATGAGGATGGGATGATGATGGGTGGGGATGATTGAGAAACTTGTACGGCGCCCATTAAACGCCACTACCCACGTGTCACAGGTACCTTGCCCACAACGGGCCGTTACACCCCACCCCACGCTACACACACACGTAAACACAAGTCGACAAACTTGACGCCAACATTTGAATATGATAATCACTCAAGAAACGCAGAGAGACAAATAAACTGACAGAATTGTTATTGCATTTAGACCTATATATAATATGATAGCCAACATCCTTCAATAAACAATGCGGAGGAGTAATACATCTTTATCTGATGAATGTGTGTGTTTCAGTCCCATGTGATCACATATGTATCATCAACACTTTTCATGATTTCACATGGGTGGCATTATAAAAAATTCTCGCGAATACATGAAAATAACAATGTAAAATGATTACAGTCTGTTCTGTGTTATTTCTGTGAGTATATCAGGGAGTGTTATCCTGGGCATGGCTAACTCTTTATAACTTCCTGTACTCGTTGACCCCTCCTTTTAATCAGGAAGCGACGTTGTTAATGGCAACACCGAACTGAACAACCCCGACTTTCGTCGAATGTACTCAATGAACATATTCAGGGAACTGCGCTTATAGTGTTAGATAAAGGCTAGATACACATCAAGCCAAATCTAAACAATTCAATAAGATAATTGAACGATACACAAGTTGCATAAGATAAAATTTATATCAACAATGAACGCAATACAATCAAATATTTACAGCAAACTACATTCGACAAATCTTTGGACCATTGAGAACCGTTTAACATGAAACAAGCTCTGTGGCGTTCATTTATAACATAACATAAGGTTCGTTTGCAATCCCACTACGTTAACTAGGAGCGTTGAACCAACTGCGTGATTATAACATCTACGAGACAGCTGTCTATTTTCAATCTAGACATGTCGAATATGCACCTTCTCACCTCCAACCCGCCACCTTTACCTCTTGTTGAACAGCAGCAGGCGTGTCTAATCTTGACAACTGCATCTGCCTTCCCTGTCGATAGAGTTATTGTTACCATGCCGCTTTTCTTCTGAATCTCTTCACTAACTATACTATGATTGACTGACGTGGTACGTAAGATGTCGTCATTATTCTACGAGAAATAGCTTTATTCGGTTAGATGGACCATTTACTTGACGGGGATATACACGTATGAATTTTGACTTACTATGAGAAGTTGCTTTTTTGGTAGAGTTATTTATTTAGTTAGCTATTTAACTGAAGTGTCCGCATAATATAACTATCTACTGAATGATGTTACACGTTTTTTTTCTCCATGCTATCTGTTGTACATCAGCTTCTGGTGCAACATAGAACAGCGTTCTGCAGTGACCATTCGCAACCATCCCTTCAATGGGAAACACCTGGGCAAACAACTTAAGATATATATCAAGAAAAAGAAATCGATCAAATTATTCTTGGTAGATATTTTTACTTGGTGCTGCGAATGCATGTTTCTTGGCAACCTTTTTCATCACACAAAACAAATCCTCCCAAATTAGTTTGATAATCAAGACCAACACGGACGATTTTAAGCATAAAATATTGAAAACACGTCCAAGCATCTATAAAGAGTTAAATGCCAATTTCGCATCAAACAATTTTTACAGTTATTTTCTTGGATGAGAGAGGCTTGGCGGCTTGAAAACACATAACAATTATTTTCATCGAAACGAACAATCATGTTAATTTCGTTGATTTGCCATTTTGTTTTTCTCTTCCAAATGAATCTGAGCCATTTATGAATAAACGTTGTTTGTGATTGCAGGATACGGTCACGTGGCTCCGAAAACGACGCCAGGGCGTATGGTGACGATTCTGTATGCTCTGGTCGGCATACCACTCACTTTTCTCTACCTGTCAAACATTGGCAATTTCTTGGCCGATGTATTCCGACTTTTCTACAAAAAGATCTGTTGTGACATACTATGTTGCAAGAAATGTGAGAGGAAAAAGAAGCAGGAACGACTCAAATTGAGGAGACGCCGAGAACTTGCTGCTCAGAGGAATACGATCCTTGGCGTGACAGAGGGAATGTCGTCATATGGCGCAGCAGACGACACGGTTGTGGCAATAACAGCGGGCGATAATGCAGTACCTTCTGATGAAAACTCTTCACGGCATGAATTATCGGGTGGGGGAGATAATTTTGCGTTTGAACTTGGTGGTGATGGGTTGGATTTGGAGCAAAATGATTCTCCAGAATTGGAGGCTGCTAAAACGTCAGAAGTGGAACTCAGTGATCGAAGTCTTTTAAGTCTTGTAAATGAAGATCTTCGTGAGACAGACATTTTGGACGACGACACAGATACGGAAGGGGAAAAGTTGATCGGCGATGTCAAACCAGGAACCCCTAACAGCGAAATGCACGTCAGTCGCACCATTCTTGACAAACTCGACGATGCTAAAGAGACCGCCATATTAGAATCGGAAGATGACGGACTGAAAATTGATGAACCAAAGGTTAGGAGCAGGACGCGATCTTTGGAGGAGGTTCACTCTGACGCTGAAAATACCATTGCAATGGGAAATACCAACAACAAATCTGTACCGTGCAGGAGCAAGTCAGAAAAACGCCCCAAGAAACAAGAAATCAGGCGGTCGTTTTTCTCAAGTAAAAAACCAAAACGTGATGGTAGCAAAGAACGAAGCCGTAGCAAAGAGAAGGCCGGTAATAAGGTCAAAACTGACAAGCCACAGGATAAAACTCCCTCCAAGAAGGATAAAGGAACTGACAAAAAGAAAGAAGCAAAGTCAAAAGAAATTGGAAAGAACCCTAAGTTGCAGTCAAAAAAAGTCATTAGTATTAGTGATCCGCAACTTGCTGCAATTCTTAAGGACAGCGAGACAAGTAAGTTGAAGAAAGAACCCAGTAGAAAAGGCAGAGCTAAGTCTGTATTGAAAGACTCTGGATCTAAAAATGCAGGGCGAAGTCGCGCTTTAAGGAGAAGTGCCAGTGCTAAAATAATACTAAATCCTCAGGATACTACAGCCAAAGGGGACTCAAAGACATTATCACACACATTACCCAGAAGTAAATCCTTTCAACAGTCGGATGACTCGTTTGTCACAGCTTACGGTGACAGTTTATCTCAGTTGGCCCCAGACCGCGAGGGCTCAGACTCAGAGGTTGAACTCATTACAATGAACGCAATAACACCTGCATCGAACAAACAAGTAGAAAATTCAAATCAGCCTTCGCATATGGAGATAACTATAGATGATAATAATGCTCATTTGGATGAGATTGAATTGGCTGACTTTAATGTCCTCAAAGATAAACTCAACTTCGTCGATGATCCATTTGACTACGAGGATGACGATAGCCATGATAAGGTCACTGTGCCTATATCAGTGTGTCTTATACTTATAACCAGCTACATATTGGCAGGTTCTGTATTGTTTATGGTATGGGAGGACTGGGACCTTATTACAGGTTCCTACTTCTGTTTTATCACACTAAGCACTATCGGTTTCGGTGACATAGTCCCTGGAACTGCCATGGGACAGTGGGATAAACACGAGAAACTCGTGCTGTGTGCATTATGGCTTGCATTTGGTCTTTCGTTACTGGCTATGTGTTTCAATTTGATGCAAGAAGAGGTCAAGGAAAAGGTCAAATGGGTAGGTCATAGGATAGGATTGCTCCGAGATGAGGTGGAGAGTTAGAGGTCACCCCAAGATCGACAGTCGCTCAACTCTCGTTATGCAACTCAATGACGTCTTTTTATCTTATATTCTGAACTTGTATGACTCATTGCATTTCAGTTGTGGCTAAGTTTCTAGTGACGTAATACATATGATTATGGTGGTTATAATTGTTCTTCCTTGTTGTTGTTTTATACATAAAAAGACTGAGGTTCAAAAGCACCCTAATATTATGCCTCTATCTTTGTTGAATATTTGTGTTGTGAAGTCATCGACAGTCTGTTTAACACAATTCATAGTAGTCATTTATATACCGAAAGATAATGGTGACTTATGTATATAACATATTTATCGTATCCCATGACAGTAGTTAGTCATACCCGATTTAGTTTATTTCTGAAATATTTTGTGGTGATATTAACATTCTTTTGTAATTTTATGCTGTTGGTAAATGTTACCCACATAGCGACGTATTCAAACAAAACTGCAGTTAAAACACGTTTAGTGATGTCTTTCATTCCATGAACACAAATTGAACAATTAGGTGACATTTTGCTGATCAAAATGTCCTTATCATACTCTATGCATTTGATGGAATGAAACATCGGAGTCATGGGAGAATAACGCGCGATTTTATGAGCGTTTACCATCAGTCACGTGTTCAGAGCCGTGATGTCAATGACATATTCGCTAAATGTCCATTATTTCGAATATTCTTGATGTCAACATGTAGTCATAACGTTAGCCTCCTGCATACTCACCGGTCCTTTGTAAACCATTCACACATTATCTGGTTGATTAAGTTCATACACTTCTATAACGAGCCGAAATGAGGTTAATTCTTCCATTAATCCCAACCATTCTGTACATTGATATGTCCTCTTGTGTATTTCATTAAACTCAATTCATCTCCTTTACACCGTCTCTGTTCGGCATATCATAACGTACTGCAAATAATGTTGTAATCGCTGTTTTAGTCTTCAGCACATGTTCTTGTACTTTTATTAACTTTATAATCGGCAGAGTAGCATGCTGTCAATGACCTTATGGCGTAATATTGTTATTATTCTACAAAGTTATGATTCAATTCATAGTTGTATCTGTTTCGTCAAGGTGCATTTCTAATCAATCTATATCAAATGAATAACTGTTTATCATTGAATGTCGTTTGAAAATGAGAAAATATGTTAAGCAAGTGTGGTGTGCGCATTAAACGACATGATTACACGTATGTGATGGTAGTCTTCATTTAAAATGTAGCTATTCGATGCGATGCGATAAGAAATGTTATTGCATATGACATGTACCTCTATCCTAGGAGTTACAGAAACCAGGAGTGGAAACGGTCTGTGAATGCGGCCAACCTTTCGCTCAACAGAGGGTGTGCAGGCGTATACGCGAGCGCCACCGGGTGGCGTAAGCGCAGTGGTCAGTTTCTGCTCATTTGCTTACATCGTGACATTGCCGGACGACCTCAACGAAAGTAACGAAATTTACAAGAAAATGCTCCGAAGACATTAACTGATAGCGATTTCAATGACTGGGATGATTCTGAACTCGATTTAGACAATCTCCTTGGTGATAATTATACAGACAAAGATGATATATATATATATATATATATATATATATATATATATATATATATATATATATATATATATATATATATATATATATATATATATATATATATATATATATATATATATATATATATATATATATATATATATATATATATATATATATATATATATATATATATATATATATATATATATATATATACAGGGGTGGAAACTAACAAAATTGGCTACTAGCCATCAGGGCTGGTAACTGTCAAATGTTACCGGCCCTTACCAACCATGACAAATAGCATGGGATCAGCAAATAATTCTAAAGGCACCCGTATGTGTTTTAAGACAACATATATAGCGTTAACAAAATTTGTTCACTTTAAAACAACTCACTTTTGATCACATGATAACGTTGCCACTAATATTGAGTTCCAACAAAGCAATTTATTAATTTCTTCCTTTATTGTTGAGTTGATTTCCATGCTTGCAATCAGAATAACAATAAACAAATTGTGGAACAGTAGAATTCACAACCAAATTATTTTCACAGCATACTAAAATCATCCTTCAAAACTCCATTGAAACAGTATATTCACATTTATACATATAGTAAACAGTGTACACCAGGCGGTTTAAAAGCAGGCATGAACTGGATGCAATATCAAATGTAGAGATCTTGGAATGTCAATAGCAATGGTAATGATGTTGAGAAGACTAGATTAGGGGGTAGCAGGGGTGGGGTTGAGGTGTGGTGTGGTTGGGAGCAGGTGGTAGAATGGTTGGCCAAGTTGTGTGCCGAGTTGCATGCGAGTAGAATTTAAGTAGAACAAATCAGATCTCATAAGAAAAACCATATAAACATCTCATAATGAAAATGGAAATGGCACAGTATTTGATGAGGGAAAATGAGGGGACCACCTCTTTGTATCATGCTGTGAATAGATAATTTTCTATCATACAGAGGTCAGAAGGGATTCAGAAAGCAGGGAACATGATTGTAATCAAATAATCTAACAACAATTCCTGCCAGTATGATTTGATTCTTTACAATTTGACTCAGCACAATATCAAACTCATATGGAACTTCAGGCAATCATAAATTGCTGGTCAACACTCCACAGAGCACCAATGTCAGATTTAATTACTTACTGGTACTGATCAAGCGATAAAACCTCAACCTGTATCAATAGGATAAATAGTAAATCAGTTTGAACAGTGATATGTGGTCTAATAAAAAAAACCATTTCCCTATAAATTTGATACATCATACACCATTAAAGGATGGTTTCATTGATTCTATAATGGCAAGTTGATTCAACAGATTCTTGTAATAACTCGACAAAGTCATCAACCGTATAAATATTTCAGGTGATTCAACAGTGAGTAATATCACACAGCTATACAACAGTGTACAAATACACAAATCCTACATCCTGTTCAATTATTTAGGATAGCAATATTCAAAAACAGAGGAGCAAATTGGCATTGAAAGAAATCTGAAGTAATATTATTCTGACTAGGAGTGTAAAGGTCAGCCAGTTAGGTGATTCAAAAGCAATCCTGTAATGTAAATAAATCATCCTAATGAGTCTCATTCATACTTATAGGAAGCTTGCTTTGTGTGATTTCAAAGCATATATAAATGTGTTCAAAAGTACCTAAAACTGGATTCTACAATCCTGCTCTAGTTATAATAACATGGCAATAGGGGAAATGGAGCATAATGTCTATATATTTACAGATTAAAGCATAAATATACATCAAAACGAATTTCCTTAAAATGTCAATGGTAGCCTGACCATAGACACTTGTGAAAGTAACTATGCCAACCGTTACACATTAACCTATCCTGACATTGACAACAAAATGGCACATCCCGGTACTTCATTGCAACTCAAGACTGTTTAACATGATATAAAAAATAAATAGCTTATGGACCCAAGGGGAAAATTTCCAGCCCATAATCATAACCATTATGTGTTGGATCTAAACTCGATAACACGTGCAAATGAGATGTATGGTATGCAATTACATTCACATCAAGTGTTGATTATATGAGGCTGCAATGTGACATAACCACATCATAACCATCAATGAAACCATGCTGCAATGTGACATAACCACATCATAACCATCAATGAAACCATGCTGCAATTCCTGTCCTAGGTTTGGGTATGAATGGTAGTGCTTCATAATAAGTGGTGTCCAATTTCTGTGGGCATAACGTTCTCTGTCTTATATATGCCTCTAGACAATCGTAACTTAAAGGACGAAAATCCTGGTAGAACTTATTGCAGAACATGTGTTTTTGATTGATTAGTGTAGGTAAGTCTTTCACACCAAACACACAGACACCGCGCTTCCAGACTCCGTAACATTTGTCAACTCCTCCCCACTTGACATAAACTGCCAGCCAAGGTTTATCATTAGGATTACCTGTAAAACACACAGAAAGCTGAAACTTACAAATAAGGACTGTAAGCAACAAAATAGTAAAATGTAAGCAACCAGATGAAGAGAAACCCCTTGCAATATTATATAACATATAACATATCAAATTTATATTTTGTGTCAAGTGATTGCAATACTGGTCAGGATCAATAATGGATTATGATCATACAGATTCAATTTGATACTACAAATGGATCTTGCCTCTATATCAACACCACATACAAATATGGTGATGAATGCACCATCATTAACTGGATTATTTTGTTAACTTGTATCTTAAGGGGAAGAGTGGAGGATGATTATGGTAATAGATAAGAATTCTTTTGCAGCCTTGAACACTATCAGCCACCAAGTTATTGTTATAGATATTTAAAATAATAAAGTTGTGAAGTAATGTCACTCACTAAACATACAACCCATCGTGTCATAATAAACTACTTGATACCTGAATGGGTATTAGCAAAATGGCATTCAAGCCTAGGCCACTTAAATACTTTGAGAGGCCATCTTTACAATTTGTACCATGCAGTGATAAGATCAGCTTCTAGGAGACCGAGATTAAATTCTTTCTGGTGAGCACAAACCTGAGTAGCTTCCAGGTGGTTTCATATGAGGGTTGGAGTAGGTATGGTGCAAGGTAGACCAGTAATGCTCGTCTGGGCTATAAGTGCGCTTAGACCACTCCAACAAGTCGCGAGACCACTCGTTATTCACAATATAGTCAACGAAATCATGGCTAAACACTCCGTAAGCACTGCCCCTGACGATGTCGATGTCGTGTGGGGGCGGCGGATTTTTATTGCCGGTCTTGTTCATCTTCCCGTCCTTCTCGATCCACTCGTTCATGAACCGACTCCTCAACACCCGGTGGCCATGAATTCCCTCGATATCATTGGCACCTTTGTATGTTTTCAGTATTTTTACTAGCTCTAAATTGGTTTTCAAGGGAAAGGATTGCCCAGCTATATTAAATAAATATTTCCATTTGATATTGCTTTTTAAATGGTCTCTCATGCAGTTGATATCAGCCTGCAAACGAGTTGTTCCAGCGTAGACAATTTTTTCCGTAACTGACGGCAGAAACACATTGGCAAAACAAGCGGCTATCCCCCGCATGGCCTCTTGCATGACCTGCGGTGCATTTCCGTCTAAATGGATGCAGTAGGAGTTTTGGGGATGATAAATAGCCCTTAAAAGCCTCTCTATTTGTTCTATATCTCTATGCACAAGAAGGTTATATGCAATCGGAAAGCCAGCTTCCGCAGCACTCATAGGCTCAATAAAATAACCACGGCTCCGCTTAAATTCCTCGCAATTCCTAGTGAGGTTGATATAATCATTATCTGTATAAAACTGTGGCAGGTGAGTTTTGGTGTGTTTATCAGCTGCATCATACATCCACTGATCCTCTGGTCTAGTTTCATTACCAAACAATAAAGCTTTGCAGGTGATCTTTTCACACTCAGTCCCACAACCCTCAAATGGCTTACGGGAGGTCAAAACATCCTCATGGCATTCCGGCAGAGATTCAACATCTTGCATAGGAGACATTGTAGTGTAGCCCCTAATTGCACCACCAATAAACTCCTCCCCTTGTGTGTCATATTGCACTTGTGTCTTTATATTGACAAGGAGAAACGTCCCTTTGATGATTGAATAAAATCCCATTCCAAGGAGAAATATGAAGCACTTTTGACCCAGCCACACCTTCCTGACCAACATTGTTGCATCTGCACACAGAAAACACATGCTGAAATTGACATCCCCTGAAGACTACCAGTAAGGTAATTTACAAGTACTGTTAAATATTTGGGTCATGTTCTCAACGAGAAGTTGTGTGATGATGATGATATTACAAGACAATGCCGTCAATTATATGCCCAAGGGAATATCTTAATACGAAAATTCCATATGTGTAATGACAATGTTAAGTTAAAACTATTCACTACGTTTTGTAAACCTATGTATACTGCACAACTATGGTGGAAATATAGGAAAGCCTCCCTCAATAAGTTGTACATATCATATCATAATATCTTAAAATCCGTCCTGAAAGTGTCTAAATATGAAAGTACAAGCAATCTTTGCACTTATCTAAATGTACCCCACTGTTCTGCAGTAATTCGTAAGTTAGTTTATCAGTTTATGTGCAGATTAGATAAATCTGAAAATAGGTTAGTTCAATCCATTCTGCAAAGTTCTCTGCTCTATAATTCCAGAATTAGACAACACTGGTTCAAACTGCTTTATGTGCACCCAAGAACTTGATTTTGCTGTGTAGTTATTCACTGTTACTTATGTATTGTACTTATGTATTGTAATATTATATATATGGACCACTGTTTCTTATCAGATGTGTCTGCAATAAAGTATATCTATCTATCTATCTCTAAGGAACATGAAAATATGATCCGACAGATACAGATAGGGCAAAACTCACAGCAGGGGTCTAACTTTACTTATTTTGTTGGTGGCCAATCGGGCCTACACGCCTGGCCACAATAGCTGGTGGCCAGAAGTACTATTTGGTGGCCCATAATATGATAAAAATAGGATTTTATAAAGTAGAAATTCACACTATATTTGCAGCGTCAAAATAATGTTACCCAATTATTGGCAGCAGATTGGTTGTGGGGTTAAGCATATGGTAGCCTCCCGGGAGGAATCTCTCCTAAATGAATCTGATTAGCTGATCAATTTATAGTTACTACACATCTCTTAGTGTTACAATATTATGGATGACTTCACTAAAAACCGAGGGTGCACATGACAAGTCAGCCATCACCGGATGACCCGACCTTGTGACAATAGTCAATTCAGGTCATGACTTCAGCATTGATTTGAAAAGAAGATGGATGAATATTTGGACTATCAGATTTACATCTTGGGCCTCGTAGACTGTGGAGCGAGCAGTGTTGCACATGCTGGGAGTCAGGGATGTAGACCATATTATATCCAAGCTGAGCTATGTGTTGTATTAGGTAACAAAGAATAGCGTTTTCAAAGAAAGAAGTTATATGGGATTTGTTAAATTTGTCTTTTGAACGGTTACATGTGCGAAACAAAAAACCAGCACTGTTTCTCCTAAGTCAATATTTAGCTGACAATTATTCAAGAATGGCATCGACAGGGATAGCCCCAGTCGGACGGTAACATAAATCAACAAGACGTCGTGCACAGCTACGACAGGGAGTAAGATTTCACAGAGGTATCCGACATTTGTTTCCAGGTTCTTGATTTATGTAGCTCCGGTCGAACGGTAACATGAATTTATACCAGACGTCTTGTAGGGCTAGATGCATGTTGTTCTCTATATGCGAACCTTTCAACAACTGATCTGGAAAATTTACCCCCGTTCAAGAATAGGAATGACCTAGGACGTTATTATGAAATACGTTCGCGCAGGTATACTCCCAAACTAGCCGTGCACGACGTATTATTTTATATATTTATATTACCGTCGTGCGCGGCTACTCCCAAACCTGACGACCGGGACTCCACATCTCTACAAATACCGGTAAACTCGGGAAAACCAGGATTAAACAATAAAACATAACAGAAATTGAACAAACCGAATTAGTCTAATGTTCAAGGAGCTTTTCCGGCAAAAACACGCCAGCTTTTTCGATTATGCTTATTTAACTCGTGTACTGGGCGTCGGTGGCATTATTTGGTAAGCAAGCCACGACGCGATAGACATGAAATTCCGGAACTAACCAAAAATCTTAACGCGAACTGACGGTGCTATAACTCTTCCATTTTCTCCCGCAAGGGGCCGCTTCCTGTCCCTTACAGCATACGAGTGCGAGAGAGCGCGCCACATTTCGGGCGAAAATGATAACTCTTCGTAATGCCCAGCCCCGGTGTCACACACAGAAAGTAGCGTTATGCACTAAGTAGCGAAAGGCCACACTGCGTATGCGCGCAAACCTCGGATACTTTCCTTGCGTTGTTGGTGTGTAGAGAGTAGCCCTTTGCAGAAAGCAGCATTGCTACTCGGGGCGGGGGGCTTCTCCTCGTACAAGGTGAAAATGGCAAAAAGCGTACCCCGTCGTACAAGGTAATATGCGAATGTATAACCCGTCGTTAAAGGTGAAAATGGCAAAAAAGCGTACCCCGTCGCACAAGGTATTATGCAAATGTATGACGTATAATCCGTCGTACGTCGTAGGCAAGATAAAAGTTGCGGATCAATCTCAAAATGTTATGAACAGATTCACAGGGATTTGTATTGGCAGACCGGCCGCAATCTTCAATGTATACATAAACCAAAAAGGGTTTTATACATAGAAGATATCGGTTAGCCGGCCAATACAAATCCCTTTGGGCTGACCGTGTGATTCTCTGGGCGTCAAACAAGCACCATTCATTGCATTTGCATTGTAAACGATCGGTGGGAAATCCCGGGAGAAAATCTCGACATACTTCATGGGAAGAGAAAACATACCCCTCTGTACATAACGAAGCCCCCCAAAAACCCGTCGTACAGATTGAAGCTGATAAACATACCCCGTCGTACTAGTATGAGTCGCAATAAAACCCGCCATACAAGTCGAAAGGCCGAAAAAACATACCCCGTCGCGCGGCACATGTATACTACCTCTATACACTTAAGTGCCACCCCCCCCCCCCCCCCCACCCCGGACGGTGCTCAAGTCGGGCAGTATCAGATTGCGCTAGACAGAAAGTAGCGAGAGTGAGCGCTGCGCAAGCGCGCATTTACTGTGATCATATGGATGATAATATTTAAGTGTGTGTATGCTAGTATACGCCCCTTAAACTTTCTGCATGTTATATACTCCCATGCTGAAATTAGTCACATCTATAAACTCAGGCTACTCTGTGCATAACTGCCGGGTTGAAAGTAGCCTCAGCTTTAAACTCAGACAAGGCATGGAGTAACATAGCTAAATATATTGGCTATAATTCCTTGACCAAGGTGTGTCAAACGCAATATTAATTGAACTTCTTTTACAATTCGATACAAAGGATAGTTACAGTTGACACCCATTCATGTATGATGCATCAGTCGAAAGTAGACGGTTTGAGTAATAAGAATATCATGATAATCTTGACCGTGGTTAGATAGGTGAAAAAAAGCTGTAAAGCAATTCGTCAGATTCGCGCGACGATTTGTGACTTTTTCGAAATATTGTCCCTCTAATTTTTGCAAATGTTGCGTTGGAATAGTTCATACGATGGTTCTGTTTTTGATCCATAATTAAAGCATATTGGCAATCAAATAAACCTAGTGATGTAATTTGTTTCTTGAAAATAGGAACGTGGAAAATTCATTTCGGTGCTTCAGTGTGTTCAACATAATGTCGCCTTTACTTAAATGGTCGTCGTGGATGTGTTCAAAGCATGACTATTGTATCCTTAGCTGACCGGAATCCTGAAACGTGTGGAATGGACATATCATGGAACCATTCGATTATAATGTAACCCTCCAAATTCTATAACTGCGAACACTGCAAAAGAGCATTCATCAAAATTTCGGCGCTGACGTCCACAGAATAACACCGAGATATTCCAGGAGAGTGATTATCTTGTTTAATTTATTTTAGTTATAATAAAAAAACAACGTTTCCAAATATTAATATATTGGAAGCATTTCGTCAGAAGTGGATAATTCAAACCAATTCTCGTTCTACTTGTCTACCCTGGCCGACAAGATCACAGGCCGTTGTGGCGCGCAATGCGCCAGCGCCGCACCAAGAGTATATGAGATCTGCCACGGACCAATACTGGATCAAATGGCACTAGCAACGCGGTTGCTGTGTCTTGATCTCTGTTCTTGTCCGTATATGATGAGCTGACTCTCACACACCACCATTCACATAACTTGTACGTTTAAACACTCGCAGTCGAATCGCTCTGCATCTTTCCACAGACCGATCATTATTTCCTGTAAACAGAAAAAGGCTTATTTGGGTTTGCGTTTGTGGTTTCGAGTGTGATGGGCTATTTTGTGTGGAGCAAAGTACTGTTTGCAATAAAAACCACTACCATTGAGCTAACAACTGGAACTATGCTTCCTCACCGCTTGCCCAGCTACTACGCTGCAATTGGTATTATTAGTTTCAACGGTTCAAATTTACGGAAATTTGGTAGTCTAAGACGATGGTTAATACAGTCGTCTTCTCATTCAGATTCCCAGGCCGAAATGAACTGTGATCGGTTTGCTACCTACATCGACAACATCCTGCACTATCTGCGGACTAGTAGTCACAGATCAGTGCTGGAGGAGAAGACCAAGAAGGCTATGCGGAAGAGACAGTATGATGCTGAACTGTGAAGGATATAACCTGATATGTACATGTGAGATGCAGAAATAATAGCTGAGAACATAGTAAAGACATTGTGGTTTGGGTCTTACAGTAGTTGTTCTAATTTATTGTTCTCTAGCATGATATACGGTCTGGTACACAGCGTCGAGTCATCACGAACAAGAAAGAAAGGGAGAGCATTCTTTATGACCGCCATTCGGCCCCAAGTGCTGGCCATACAGACATAACTAATACGTACTTTGAGATAACAGAGCGCTTGAAGGGTGCATGGGAAGATGTCACTGATTGGGTATGGATTTTAGCCTCAATGTGCCCTGATAAATATTTCAAAATACCAAATGCTCATGAGAAACACTTCTTACTTTGGTAGCAATATTTCTGTAGCCCTGTAAGAATCAATTATGGTATACTGATACCTGAAAGATGATGATAATCCTGGCTTACCAGAGTATAATGTCCCCATTCTGATCCTGATGACCCCTCATGAAACGGTGATGATGATACCAATGAGTTCCACTCAAGCCCAAGTTGATGATCGTAGACAGGATGGTCCCCCAAACTATGGCGATGATCAACACTCAAAATATGTTCCTCACCTGATCTCAGCTTCGATGATCCTATCATTAGGATGATATTTCACGAAGGACACTTTTTTTCAGATTGTCCACCAAAGGCATGAGAAATTGAAGACCCAGGCATCACAACTACACCCCATCAAAGTCAAAAGTGCTCTGTACATGGTAGGTATGGACCTCATTAGACCACTAAAGGAGACACCAACAGGTTATAAGTATGCGCTTACTGCCTCGGATTATTTTACTTAGTTTGTGGATCAGCATATCCTACGCTGCTGTCTGGCAGGGTGAAGGAGTCTGTCAACCTCCTCAATGATGAACTCTCAACAAAGTTTGCTATACAGCACCTTGTCAGAAGCGCATGCCATCCACAATGGAACGGTCTCGACGAAAGAACCAATCAAAGTTTGAAGGACGTCTCGCAAAGCAGGTAAATGAGTACCAAGACAATTGGGACAACTTCTTGAATGAAGTAGCACGTAGGTGGCCTGGCTTCTGTACACCCGGAAACCTAAGATGATATTAGCATGGCCTGACATCCAGAAACAGACGGAAACCACTGACTGTGGCTGGTTTTCATTAGCAGTTGCTTAAGCCCTATGTAGAGGAGTAGACCCTGCAACTGGGACCAGTCTCTAATACGAAGGATGTTTCGGGTCCAACAAGATGACATCTTTTCCAGAAACACAAGGACATCGTCATCCAAGAGAGCCACAGTTGATGGAAGTACCTGTTCACTGTCACTGCCGCTTCACGAGGGACACTAATTGGTAGTGATCGCTCTGGGTTCACCTCCAGGTGTAAATAGTTCAGTGTTTTCTAGTTCGATTTGTATCATGTATTTCATATTGACCATGTAGTTCTTGTAGAGGTACAATCTGTCAATTTCTAGGAAGTGTACTTCTGGCTTCATTTAACAACATGTGTATATGTTTCAGATAATTCTCAAGCTTCGTATAGAGACCTATTACACAGTTGCGTTTGTAGTTGTTCCATTTTGACTTTTTACTCAATAATAAACATTATTTTTACCCATCGTTGTACACTTGATGCTGGAAGTAACCCGAGTATATAGGTCTGGCTACTTTCAGCACGAGGGTAATACTGGCATGCACAAAGTAGCCTGAGTTTTAAAATGTGGCTACTTTCAGCAAGGAAGTAGCCCGAGTATATTGATATGGCAACTTTTAACGTGGGAGTAAGTATCCAGAGTTTATAGATGTGGCTACTTTGAGCATGGGAATAGTCTGAGTATATTGATAAGGCTACTTTCAATACGGGAGTATACTGACATACACAAAGCAGCCTGAGTTTATAGGTGAATTTAACTCCTTTTATTCCTACCACGACAAATTACATGGTTTTGTTTGTAACTGTTCCATGTGGACTTTTTACTCGCCTGTGCTCGGTTCCATCGCGGATGGGAAGTAAACGGATCAGAAGGACTGTGCTAGTACTAGCATCGGATCTCGACCGAAGTTGATTGAATTGCTGCTGGCGTAACTGGTCACTACTCTGCTCCTGAAAACAAGGTTATCTATTGGCTGCTTCACTCACACCAATAACATCATTATGAATTTCTAGAATCGGCATGGTCATCAACATAGCGACATTCTAATCGACGGCCCGTCAACAATACGTTTACATCCAATACGACGAATTGTTCTGGCTGTGTTCCCCCTAGCCACACAAGACGTCTGAGTAGACGTCTTACTTTCTCTCTAAAACCACGCAATGAAAAAAAAATGAGATCGATTCAGACAACAACCAAACACCAAACATACCCAAGTGATGGAGTTATAGAATGCAATGATGTTTTACGGACGATTTTGTCCCTTTTCGGCAGGGGATTTCATCCATGGTAATTATTTATAGTTCGATCAATTTGGGAAGCGGTAAAAAGTCCGGAAGACAGCAACATGTTTGTTTCCAAGTTCAAGACCACGTCCATTTCGCATGCTCAGAATGACCACTCTCCATGGCAGACATAGTGTATACATGTGCCGCGCGACCAGGTACGTTTTTTTCGGCCTCTCGTCTTGTATGACGACGGGTAATACATTCGCATAATACCTTGTACAACGGGGTATACTTTTTGCCATTCTCAACTTGTACAACAGGTACGGGTTTTCGAGGTCCCGCGGCACACCCCTATCCGAGTTAGGGCAAGTGCCCCCCACCCCGGGGGATGCTAATGCCACCCTGACACTTGCACGAATGTTGTTCCCGCAATGCCACGCAATGTGCGTGCCAATGAGTAAAGTAATGAGTAAAGTCTTCGTGAACGAGCGTGAACGAGCGTAGAGAGAAATGTTTGAGAAATTTTGAAAATTTCAAAATTCTCTCTACGACATGGCACGCAACCCCGCACCCTTCACAAACTCCTCACGCTCGTTCACGCTCGTTCACGAAGACTTTACTCATTACTTTACTCATTGGCACGACACATTGCGTGGCATTGCGGGAACACATTCGTGCAAGTGTCAGGGTGGCATAAGGCAATGCGGCGGGAAATCGCGGGAATTAATATTTTCCAAAATGGCAGGCATCGTACCGCGATTTTTCGGAAACGAACTATCGATGGCATTTATTGAAGAATAGCGTCGAGTGGGGGTAAGTTTTTTGGTGCGCAAAGACTTTTTTTTTGTACAGGCTCTTGATATATGTTATTTTCTAGATGCGCTAAGTAGCACTTCAACCCAAACGCGTTTTCGTCGACGCGTGTAAAATGTTGAATCAGAACGGTATATATTTATATCACCGTTCGACCGGAGCTATGTTCCCCCGAGAGTACGAGGCCTAGACTAGGCAAGGGATCTCGCCTCTGGTGGTTTTCATGGTATAATGCCACCTTACAGCGGCAACATTGATGATCGAAAATAATAAGTAGCACTAGCGAAAAACTGGCGAAGTTTCTTTGCCTACGCCTAGACCTAATGCTAGACTAGAAGGACCCAAGGGCGCTCGGAACCCCAATAAAGTAGACATCTTCCCCTCAACGCTCGGTTAGGTATTTATTACAAAATGACTCACCGAGTTTTGATGCTACTTCCTCGGTGTACTTCGCCCGTTCACCAGTAACCGTTCTGTACAATCACTCCGCTTTGTAGCAAGCCAAACACTTGTCGTCATTGTGTGCCCCAAGCTAGTAAGGGGTAGGGATGTAAAGCCTAGCTGATTGGCTGATTTAGTTGCGCGCAACTAATTACTGTGCTGTGATTGGGTGATTTGGTGTGAGCGCAACTAACTCCTGTGCTTTGAATGGCTTGCGCGCAACTAATTCCTAACCTCAGATTGGTTTAATAAATTGCGCGTTAGTAAAGGCAGCCAATACTGCTCGCTGATAGGTTGACATAATTATAAGATAATAATTATATGATACTATAATAGTTATTTAATGTCAACAGTGTTTACATTACATGCATTTTCATATACACATTCAATCTACAGAAACGCTACACTGAAGACAATGAGGAATGACATACCAAAGATGTATTCATCCTCGTGTCATATTCACTGTATTAAAATACAGTGCAGGCAATAAATTAATCTCTGCAACCAAAGAAATAATAATACGTACAGTACTCTGCAAATGAATTGTTTAAATAAATATTTTATATATTTTATGCCACAAAGGAACATTCATACAGTCACGTGAACCCAAAATAATTCTAAGAATATATTTACAAAGAGAGCCGTTTGTGGATGATATGGTGTATATAGCTCATGGAGGGGATAAATTTGTCCATGCTTATTACTTTTCAAAAATTCAATGAATGAAACGGCAAAGGGCGTTATACAATCTTGGGGTAAAACAAAAGCCGAGGGATAAAAAAATCCTGGTTGCTTCAGAGATTAACGGGGACTTTCATAAAAAAAATCATCAAAATTGGATTGTGGGGGATAAACATTCATTGACCGACTACTATTGCAAATTATCTTCGCAAAATCGAGTCAAATGGTTTTCCCGTGCTATAGCTGATCGAGGACTTTATTAAGTCCGATTGTGTACTTTTGACGGGACGTGAATTTTAAGATAAATATCGCATGTGGTAGACGCTACTAGACATCCGAAGATGAAACGAAAACGGCCAGTAAATTATGAATTGATAGAGCACTGGTGCCTCCAACTGCCATCAGAACAGGGGAGAAGAAAACCGCACCGGAGTTAACGGTAAAGCCGGAAAAAGATACAGGGAAATAAACAGTTGATAGATCCTAGACAAGATGCAGAAGAGCCAAAGGGGAAATATTTCAAAGGGTCTCGATCTGAAAATATATTAAACAAACTGGGGTTCAAGTCACGTTCAAGTCGATGACATGTGGCGTTGATGGATGCCGGTGATTGTGGTGCTCTCCAGAACACTGTGATACATGATGAAGACTTAAGAAGAAACATGTTTCTTACTGATGAATGATTTATATATGTGTGTGTGTGTGTGTGTGTGTGTGTGTGTGTGTGTGTGTGTGTGTGTGTGTGTGTGTGTGTGTGTGTGTGTGTGTGTGTGTGTGTGTGTGTGTGTGTGTTTGTGTGTGTGTGTGTGTGTGTGTGTGTGTGTGTGTGTGTGTGTGTGTGTGTGTGTGTGTGTGTGTGTGTGTGTGTGTGTGTGTGTGTGTGTGTGTGTGTGTGTGTGTGTGTGTGTGTGTGTGTGTGTGTGTGTGTGTGTGTGAGAGAGAGACAATCAGGGGGCAGACCGAGCTCATTTTACTCCTTTATTTATTCTTATCTTCCCCACACCAGTATTGGTGTTCCGTTACGTTACCTTATGCTTGCCTCAACTATATGCCATATTGACCCAGTCATTTTTAAACTACCAAGTAAATTTAATATATATCCTTTTCGTTGTCATTGTGATTGACCCCCAGACATTACTAGAAGGCTGCAGATTTGGTAGGCCGACAGCAGCGAAGAGATACTGGTTTGGTCAATGTTAGTACAATCATTCAGTGGTTCAATATGTATATATTTTTTCGCAGATTCGACAAAGACAAGCACGTTTCATGCACATCCGCTAGGTTTCCGATTCCAATCTTCCGAGCGCAGAGTCAGCAAAACTATATTTGGTAACTTAATCCTTGTTGTTTTACATAGATCGAATCTCTGCGTCCATGCCGAAGATGGTCATCGGAACCAAGTGCATGCGGTTTCACGCATGCATAATTAATTGCTCATGCTTGCGTCATTGTAATAAATAATGATTCTTAAAATTCGATTAGCCGCTTAACTCTTACTTACCAATTAACGTTAATGTTAATTCATTAGGCATCCTGCACGTAGCGCACGGTGATTTATATATAGATATATATATATATATAGAGATATAGATATATATATATATATAGATAGATATATAGATATATATATATATATATATATATATATATATATATATCTATATATATATATATATATATATATATATATATAATGTATTATATATATTATATTATAAATGTACATATATATATATATATTATATGCATATATATATATTTATATACAAGTATATATATATATGTATATATATGTACATATATATATATATACATATATATATGTATATATATATATATATATAGTATACTATATATATATGTATATATATATCTAGATATATATATATATATATCTATATATATATATATATATAGAGATATACATATATATAGATATATATATATATATATATATATATATATATATATATATATATATATATATATATATATATATATCACGATGCCAGGTATATCGGACTTTTTATATTTGTTTTTTTAACACATAAAGTAGATAAATTTGGCCGGTGCTGTTGGTCTCAGAAAAAAGATCCTTATGAGAGGGAGGCCTAGCCAAACATTCTTAGCCTCTCCCTGGTACAATTGATCACGTATATGGCTTGTGATCTATTGTGGCTTAAAGAGACTGTTCAGCCCCATATAAGGAAAGTGGTTGCCTAGCAAGCTGCTTGGTAACAGCACCTTGGAAACCAAAAATGTTACATTTTCAGACTTTCAGTCGCTACGCGGCGCTGTGGTCTCAGAAAAAAGATCCTTGCTTCGACAGTCGCCATTTATGTTGTCGGACATTATCCTTCCTGCTTGTCGGTCTAATGTGTGCACAATTATGCCCACAACTTGAATGAATGAAGATTTTATGAAATCTACATTATGCCTAAAGCGGAAGAATACACAGGGGTAAATTCAGAGCCCGTTATGATTTACAGCTTACATTCGTGTAGTTCATTTTTTAGGGACACCGTTAATGGAAGACATAAGATAAAACAGATGGCCGGTATATCAGATTTCCAGGCCTAGCCAACAAAACTTTCTTAAACTCGGCGGCCAAATTAGGTACAATTGATCTGCACGTATATGGAAATGATCCCTGATTGCCTTATATGTGGCTGAACAGTCTCTTTAAGCTCTTTGACTGCATTCCTTGGGAGCGTGTGATTCTCAGCGACCATTCATTGTATTTGCATTGTCAACGATCGGTGGGAAATCTCGGGAAGAAATCATGACACAAACTGAAACAATATATAGATAAAACCCGTTGTACAGATGTTAAGAGAAAAACATACCCAATCGTACAACACAAAGCCCCCAAAAAGACCTGTTGTACAGATTGGTCCAACAAACCCGTCGTACAAGCCGAGACTAAGTGGCCGGGGGGGAAAACCGCGACACATGTGAACCACCTCTATACACTTAAGTGTCCCCCACCCGGGATATTGATGGGTCTATTTTTCAAAGACTTTATTTTTTTATTGATAGGAGCCTTTTTCTCACTGTGGGTTGGCCTAGATATGGTAGGGATTTTTCGCCCCATGGAGGCTCATCCCTACCCTTTTTCTGTTGATATGGCTTCAGTATTTGAACACCCAAGTCACGCGTGATGCCGAATGACAATGAAACGAGTACAAATGTCTGACGCTGACATTTGTACTCGTATCAATGTTCGTGAGATGCTGAATTGAATTTTGAAATTCCTCAACGTTTCTGATGACACATCTCGAATGACGTAAATTTTCCCCAATTCGACCTATTCTGATCAATATTATTGTGTTAACTTGACCTAATATATTTTTGGACCCGACCCAGTTTTTAATGTTCAAAAGGTTACACCCTCTTTCTCTCGAGCCTCAAGCCGTACATGGCTTGCCAAAACGGTTCTTATTAGAAACAACGAACGAACTCGTGCCTCATTTATAATTGCCGAACTGTTTTATTTGGATAACTGCCTCACTTTTCGACCCACAGGTTGTGGGTTCGTTCCCCAAAGTGTAACAACGTGATTATGTATTTTTTTTCATATGCATATATATGTTCAATTTTTTGGGAATGTGTTGCCTAAATTGGCCAGTCAAAGAGATGTGAATGTTCATGGAACAAACATATTGTTGGCTTTGACATTGACAAAGTATTCCTTCACTGACTAGAATATTGCAGCTATTTAGTTTTCAGTAATATAATACTACTAATGGAATTATTGACCGATTGTTTACGAAATGACCATGAAGATGTTTTATGACTGGGAATTATTCTAAACATAAAAGCCATCCACATCAATAAACATTTATTTTCAATACAAACAGCACACCTTACATATACCAAAACCACAATATATATTCCCCACAGATAGCATGACCAGGTGCACAGGTCTAAAGACCAAGGGTGTGAACATTTATCCATGTCTATGGAAATACCAGTCTATTCCACATGGCTTCATCATTTGAAGCAGACACGCCCTAAAAGGGTGAAGGTGAAGGTCATGATGTTGTACCATTTGGCATTTGCTCAAGTTTAATTCCGGCCTCGATTTCTAAAGCCTGTGCATCAAGCTGGGCTTGTGCTATATGGTGTAAGGCCTCTTGTATGCGAGTTAACAGCAGCTCTCCGCGTGCAACTACCTCTTCTAAATGCTTGGCTGCTTCTTGGTTTTCTCTCTCAAGACGACTTAAACTTGCCATCTAACACAATATCAAAATACAAAAAAAATCATGTATGTATTTCTGAATCAAAAGCATTGAGTTTTAAAAAGCCTCTTTCCTAAAAAAGACCAATTATAGGTATCAGGAATAATAGCATGGGTCAATTTAGGTTTATCTAGATGAATAAATGCTTACCTGTAGTTCGGTGGAGGATTCCTCACTTGGCAGAGATTCAATAAGTACATCAATATCTTTGGCAGTCCTGGCTATTAACTGGGCGAACAACGCAGCATGCTCTGTGTAACAATAGAAAACCATCCTCTCACAAACTATTCCACAAATTGGTAGTGCAATATAAACCTTGCGAAGATAGTTTGGCTTCACTTTGATTTTAGCAAATTATGAAACATGCAGACAGGGAAGGCAGTTACTCAGGTTAATTTAGGCTCATTCATGTTCTGAAATACGATTATGCAATCATACCATCGCTGGTTACAGCAGCAGGCTTTGTAGCAGTTTTCTCAAAGCCAGTGAACTGCCCAGGTGGAGCGCACTGCTGCATAATGCCCACAGCATTGCAGAAGTGATCTGCCATCTGAAATGAAATGAAACCTACAGATTATATGGAGTGGGCTAACTACAATCATTGGCTGGAACAGACTTTCATCTATAATGCACCAATAGTCATTTGGAGGGAAACCACACATGATTAGGTGTCTGAGAATTCTTTATCAATTGATCCAGCACAAGATAATGTTAAAGTTAACAATCAAATACCATATGATTGCGTGCATAGTTTCAAATTATGGATAAAATAAATTTGTACCCACACAGGATCTCTTTGTTTTGACTGTTTCATTAGGTTTCCCAGAAGAAAATTATGTCAGAAAGGGAATTTAAGTGAAATAATGATTATAAAGAGTGGTCCGGGAAAATAGGCTGTGTACATTTGGGATTTCTTCAACTGACGCATTCAAGGCATTCGGCTCTTTTAACATGGATCAAACCATCTTGAAACAAACAAACTACCACTATGGCTTATGCAAAATAGTCCCAAGAATATATATGCACAGCAATGTCCATGTGATTGACAATCAAAGTTTCACCTCACCGACTTGATAGTGAAACACATCCAAAGATGAACCAACCCTGGGTAATTTTTGATATCTTACTGTGCTCATTGTTAACACCGTCATTTGCATCACTTTATGTGCTCAATACCATTAAAAAGTATTCTATTCTCTATCAATCTAGGCAATTGCTATTTTTGGTGAGGACTATTTTGAAATTGCTTCCTGGAGCAAGGAGTCAGTAATGTCGTAATTACCTGCTTATTGTCCGGTCTATGTTAATAGTTTCATAAACTTTCATAAATAGTTTCAGGCTTCTTGTTAGCTGTGCACGACGTTAATAAACATCGTGCAAAGATCATAACCGAATGCGCGTGAACGATACATGAGTTCCAATTATACACGATAATTACACAAATGTACATATGAAGAATAATTTTTCACATAAATGAATGTTTATTAACGAGTTGAGTTAGTTTACGTGTGAAATTTCGTCAAAGGCGATTTAATCCGGCCACACAAATTCTGAAAAATTCATGTTTATTTTGAACGACAAGATCGGTTTCTGCGCGCATGCACAGACAAGGTTCTTCACAAGCGAGTAAGTACACAACTTGGTGGTAAGCCCCGGAGACGCGAAATAAAAACAATTGATACACGACCCGCATACTTTCAGGCACGACGGTATATGTTTACATTACCGTCGTGCGCGGCTAGCTTGTTGTCAGCTAGACATATGGAACAGAAGAAATTGTAGCCGATATCTGTGCCTGTATTTGTTTCCTTTGCATATTTACGTAGATAAAGTGATAGTATTCCTGTGACTACAACGAGTTAGATGACCAACAATAGTCAATAGACTATAGAGTCGAACAAAAAGATAACGGTATGGACTATGGCCATAGGCATAGTATGGGTTAGGCCTCGAGAGACACTGTGAGAAACACTGCACACAGAGGCCGATTGTTGGTCTAAAATGCGGTTAAACTCACGCAATAATTAAATGACATAAAGCGTATTATACATTGAAGCAAAAACGGTCCCATCGCTAGTGAACCTAGAATGCAGCTTGCGGACGTAACGACGGGCTTACAGCGAAGAGGGCGCCATGAGAGGCTCGCCATGAATTATCTGTGGGCGATAATAAAAGGGAATAATAGGGAAACATAATTTCTTCCGTATCATATAAAATTATTTCATGAAAAGATAGTTACCTGGTTGACAGAGTCTTGAAGCTGAGTTAATCGATCCGCCATCGCGGCATTAATATTTTAACAAATAATAATAACTTAGCTATGTCCTACGGTTGTGAGAGACCAAACAACGATCACAACCTATTAACAAGATGTTTTCCTAGAAAAAGATAACTACTGGTGATGCGAACATTATTACCCGACCGTAACGGGGTCGAATCAGAAATTGAGCCATGTTTCAAACTCTGAAACTGGATAAATGCCTTTAATCGAGATGCTGTGGATCATTGTTGTTTCAGTAAACAAATTCTTTAACTTCAGTTGAACTTAAGTGTAAAGAGGTAGTATATGTGCCGCGCGACGGGGTAGGTTTTTTCAGCCTCTTGACTTGTACGACGGGTTTTATTGGGCCTCTTACTTGTACGACGGGGTATGTTTTTCAGCTTCATTCTGTTCGACGGGTTTTTTGGGCCCATTGGGGGCTTCGTATTGTACGACGGGGTATGTTTTTCTCTTCCCACCTGTATAACGGGTTGAATATACATATTTCCTATCGATCGTTGACAATACAAATGCATAATACCTTGTACGACGGGGTATACATTCGCATAATTCGCATAGTACGACGGGGTATGCTTTTGGCCATTTTGACGGGTACGGGTTTTCGAGGTCCCGCGGCACACCCCTATCCAGAATAAGGCCAAGTGCCCCCCCCCCCCGATAAAACTAAGCTCCGTACGAGCGGTAATATAAATATATATATATATATATATATATATATATATATATATATATATATATATATATATATATATATATATATATATATATATATATTATGTATATGTATATATAGATATATGTATTAATATATACATATATTTACATATATATATATACATATATATATATATATATATAAATATATATATATATATATATATATATATATATATATATATATATATATATATATATATATATATATATCTATCTACTCAGACGTCTTGATCAAGGGCTAGATCAGACTATAAACTAAATAAAAATTCGTGAGTCAGCCTTTCTACGGAAGTTATTTGTATTTTCTTTCATTAATAAATCGATAATTATGGCGGATAAAACACTGATAAGACTTTATTTAGTTGAGGCACAGATTTATAAATATCAACTTAAAAATCATGCTTTCAAAAAAATAGGATCAAATAAATAAAGTTTTGGGGTTTTTTTCGACGAAAACTAAACTTGCAATAAAGAAATGCACACATAATGCGCATATAGACCTGACACGAAGATATTTAAGGTCGATCTTGAAAGTAAAAAGTGAATCTAGCTGAGAACCTGCACATTGTATTCTTCTTATGTAGACATCATCATCATTCAACAGGTATCGGTCAGAATAAAGTTCAAGTTTTATCCGAATAAGAACGCATTGCACAATTTTACTCTGTCTAAAATAATTCAATATGACATTGCTGAGGCTTTGGAACAGTCACTTTTCATGGCTACTTTTGCGAGTGATCATTCTTTATTGAGGATGCGAGGGATTATTATAAAATATAATACGTGTCTGTGTCTGTGCCTGACCCTTGAATCTGTAGCGCTTACGATGTAAATTCAGCCTGATTTAGATCCAAGATGTAATGTCATGTATCTTATTGAAAGATGTAATTTTTGAAACACCATGTAATACCTCGTGGAGCCCCGTAGATTAGGCCTTTCCTGTTCGTGAACCATCGTGAGCAAGTGCGTGTACTTCGTTTCGTGTCGTGAACTAGACTTAAAAGTATGTATTGTGACACCTTCTAATTAATTAAATTGATGGTTTTAACAAACAAAATGCTATTTACATGTATGTTTGTCACATCAGTTATCATAATCTTTTTTACCACATAAACGCGTGTTGAAAGGATGGTGTGCATTCTGTTGCATGTGTTCACTGCAACGAATCATTTAACGGCCGAGATAAATTGATCACCCTTTACAATTACAGGTAAAAGCTGAGATGTGGTGTTAACTATGTCAAAAAGGTTACGATCAGAATTAAGAGTGTTCCACTATTATGGTGGTTGAAAGGATTGCAGTCGTCGGGTCTCTCACCTGCTCGCTGGCACATCGTGCATTGTGCCCATCATGATAGTTATCAGGTTATTGCTCACATGTTATGTGTATTCCCAATTCGCTAGGAACACCTAGCTTAACTGGAATGAAACTAAATGTCCGACGTCCCATGATGATCTAGTTAGATGATGTTACTGCATGGAATTTATGAATGTTACCTGCAGTTAAGTCTCTGAGTGATTGGACCACCAGTTAAGTTACCTTGATTTGATCCAATGTCTTATGATGTCATGAAATTACCATCTTTCGTATGAAGACAGTGATTCAAATCTTTTCACTGAAGACATTTGGGAAATCTTGGTTTTGCTTGTATAGGGATTTGATCTAGTTTGCGTCCCTGACTCTAGGGGTTCCGCTACGCTTCTCGCCCTAGAATCTAAAACAAGACGAGGGCTAAAACAGATGCGTCCGAATATTCGTTGGTTTGTATTTGTGACAGCCCCTACTTGTCCAATCAATGCAAAGGTTTGTGACTCGGTTTAACCTTCGTTGCGCGCCACGGTCTCATGAAACTGACTGTCCACTTCAAAGCATGTTGTCAGCCTAGACCTTGGCAGGCAGTATTGAATATCCTTAACATGTAAACAGGGCCCACAGTCTAGGGCTAGGGGACCTTAACTAGATAAGATCCATAATATATAATTGTAAATTCATTCTCCAAGTCAACTTGCGAGTTAAAGACTAATGATGCATTTGATCAGGCATCTGGCTTGGTTAAAATTAGTGCCATCAAATTTGACCCAGTTTATATACACTCCATGATTACATTTGAACAAAGCATTCTATACTACAACTGTCTTATTTGACAATTGGTGTCTTGTGATGTGTTCTAATTACCATCTTTCGCATGATGCCTGTGATTCCATTATTGAAACTGAAGACACCCTAAATAATTTCTTGCAATTTCTGTTAGACCATGTGCCATAGCATTATCTTTAATTCATTTGTTACAGTTCAACCAGAATGCGTTACGTAGCCGCATACTTGCTAGCAGCCCTGGGTGGTGGCAAACCAAGCGAGGCCGACCTTAAATCTATCCTCAGCAGTGTTGGCATTGATTGTGACAAAGCCCTCGCAAAGAAGGTAGTCAGCGAATTGTCTGCCAAGTCCATCGAGGAGGTCATTGCTGAAGGTGTGCTACTGTTGATTAACCTTTTGTTCGAACTAATAAGTACCATCAAGATAAATGGTATTTTAAACATTTATTCAACGAATTTTTCTGGTTTGTGTAATTTGTATTTGAGAAGTGTTTGATGATGTTTTGAAATTACCATCTTTCGTATGAAAGCAATGATTCAACATCTTTTCTCCTGAAGACACTTCACAATATTTAAGGTTGCATGTATACCAGTGTGCCCCAGTGCATGTAAACCAGTGTCTCATGTTATTGTGTCCAGGCCGTGAGAAGCTTGCCTCCGTTCCATCTGGTGGCGCTGCTCCAGCTGCTGCTGGTGCTGCACCAGCGGCTGGCGGTGCCGCCCCTGTCGGTAAGTCGTCTTGATGGGTCAATAATGTGTAGTGCTCCTCAAGTTGGTACATCTTCCTCAGTCATACTCTCTAGTTTGATCCATTAAATAAGTAATTTTTGTAGGTTATTACAATTATTCAAGGTGAAGTACCAAAACAGATCTCTTACTGACCTATTTCAAGTTCCCAGGTGAATTATAAAGTCGCATTCAGTATTGACCATTCTATGTTTGTAAACAGAGGAGAAGAAGGAAGAGAAGAAGGAGGAGTCGGAGGAGGAGTCTGATGACGATATGGGATTCGGGCTGTTTGATTAAGGTCACCACCCAGTGTGCTCTTGTTTGTATGTTGCGTACACCATAGTGCAAATAAAAAAAACCCAAAACCCATCATTTTGGTTATTGTTGATATTATCTTGGTACACGAGGAGTCTACTATTGGGCCGAATTGGTTCCTAATGCTTTCAGTGAAGTAAACCTTATTGGTTATTATTTGGCACAATCATAGTTCTTACAGAATATAGTAAAATACACTAAGGTTGCAGGCACAGTAGATTTGGTAGATGTGATAGTTCATCAGTGCCAAAGTTTATTCCTAGTTCTGAATTGAGTGAAAGATGTCTTGACGTTGATGCATGTAAACGTGGTTTGCACAAGCCTGGTAAAAGCTATAGTTAGTAAATTTGAAATTGGCTATGAAAATTTGTTGAGCCTTGAAAAGTACATTCGAGATATTTACATTATTGAAAAATGAATTTGCTCTAGCTCGAAACCAAGATAGTTTAAATTAAGCTGAGCTATAAACTGGTCAATTTTTCTCCTGGCCTTGACCATGTTATTTTGGCTTGAGGAAGATGAGCCATAAATAGGTGACACGAGATAATTGACTAATTGACATCCTAAGTACAATGTTGATTGTAGGTCTTTCATGAAGGGTAGTGTTCTATCTGGCTTACACAACTGTAAAATGAGAAGGTGACCTGTCAAGTTGGATCAGGGTTGAGTGGTAATCGGCCAGGACCGCTCCACTCCAATGACCAGCAGTATAAACGCCACTAACACAAACGTATTGTGTAGCCCGCACCGTAGATCCATACACCACACCGTCCCCCCTAACCCTTAACTATATAAATGCACTGAAGAGCTCTGGCACGCTGTTTAGTCAAGATATTGGGTTATTTTTTTTTACTGAAAGCTGATCTTGATGCAGTGTTTTGACGCAAACATTGTTATGTGACACAATATCCAAAGCTTCCGTTTGGGATCAATTTTGTTATATATTTTGCAACATATTGAATGAGAGCAAGTTTTTATGGCGATGTTAAAATTGAAAATTAAGAGAGTCAAGAACCCCTATTAACCCAAAGTAATGAAATTAAGGTATGTGTCATATTTGGTTCTTTAAGATGATCATGTGGGGAAGCTTGAAAATCTGATTCGAACTCTATATGAACCATGATACAGCTTCAATGAAGCAACTGTTAATCGTGTATAATTATGAAACAAGTTTTGCCTAACATATTCTTGGTGCTACTGGTAGCAGATCTCTAGAAAATCTACAGAAATGGTTTTAAATGTTAATGGAGGACCCTTTGTAACAGTAGGTGTGACAGATTATCAACAACTCCAGTCTTATGGACCTGTATATACAGGAGATGTCAGCTAAACTGCTGTATATGTTATACTATGAAAAAACCTTGACACAGAAACTCAAGTATTTCCAAACATCATTTGAATGAAAATCAAGATATATGATGTTAATATCAACCTGGAAGTGTTCAAGATTATGCATAGAACTGGTTCAGTTCTCTTAATTCAGATGACTAGTAGTTATTTGCTATGATAGTGAGGTTTATAACAGCAGCAACCAAAGAGCCTACTTGATTGAGGCGGCTATGAATACAACACAGCCGAGGTTAACCTTTGTGATATGGCCTCTGAATTGTGCTATGCATTCTTCTTGCATTCTATTTCACGTTTTCACTCCAGCAATGCTCCTAATAAGCTTGACTGATCAGTTTACAGTAACCCTCTGAGAGCAATCTTTTTTATTCCATAAAATTATATTATTTAAACATTATCATAAGGAACTGCCAGCCTGATATTATAGTTATAAGCATCAGGTTGGTCATACGTGGAGAGACAAATTGCTGGTATTGCTTCATTGTCCTGATCAGTTCCAAAGTCATAACTGCTTATTGTTCCTCGATCCCTAAAACAAAACGAAAAATAAATTTTTAAATATTTATAATTGCTGTATTCCTAAAAATGCATGGAGGCAATGTAACACAATTGCTGTTCATACAGCACAACAACACCTGTAATAGACAAATGCAAACATTGTACTTTACCTCATAAGCTCAGGAAAAGTTATCATTGCATGCCCAGCAAAGAGCTTACAGGTATGCTAAAAATGCTCACTCCCACTAGCTTTGCAATGAGTATGCAAATGAGTGAAACCAACCCGTCATCAAGGGATGCTACTATAAAATCAACAAAAGCACATGGGATTGTTGATCCAACCTCTCATAGCTTGGCATCTGTTAAAGATATGAAGTGTACTCATTGGTCAAGGCAACCACACCCCCAATTAATCAGAACAGTGGTTTTAAGAGACACTGTAACATAGCTCCTCGCTGCTCACAAATGGTGTGTTTATATATTTTCTTGGGCAAGGTGCAAGCATAGCTATCAGCTCTTTGATTCCCAGCCCAAAAATAACAGAACATGAAATTTCACCTCCTGGCCGATATGGAGCTGTCATCATTGTCGTATAATTCAGGAAACTTAGTATTTGGTATATTGGCAGTTATCAGACTTCGGTTGTTGAAGTGCAGATATTTCACTGGATGCCTGTGGTGTAACACATTAAAAAATGTTAGAAATTTGGTTTTTGGTCATATTACTAACATTTTAACACTGCTACCAAAGCTTTAAATACTGTAAAAATTTTAACATGGAAAAGGCCAGATTCTAAAATGTTCAAACTCGCACACTAAAGTCTTGAAACACCCTTCATCAATAACCTCCAAATTAAACCAGCTGAATAGACAAGGTACTATTCAAGAGTTCAGAGTGCCATGTTCTGATTTCCTTTAACTACCATGCATTCACTTGTGACCCACCTGTTATGTGTATCCCATAATTTCCTAGAAAGACGCTGGTCCCATACGCAAACCAGGCCATCGGTGCTGCCAGAGGCAACTTTCCAATCGTCCATCTGGACGCAGCTAACAGGTGCCCCATGACCTCTCAAGGTCATTATGGGGTCAGGAAGTCTAGTGTCAAACACACGAACCCTGTGGAACACCAATGATCAACAATACGATTTGGATGCCAATATATACAAACTTAATTATATGATAGATACTTAAATGCAATTACCAACAAATGTATACTCACAATGATAAAATTTACGTGACATTAATTACTTCTAGTGAAACAACTTAACTGGCTTGTGATGTAATGAACTGACCTTTTGTCATGACAGCCAGTAACTAATGACTGTTGGGGACTGTCCTCTATATTAAGGCACTTTATTGTACTGGTGTGACCTTTGAACTGCTGCTCCTCTCGCCCAGACTCAAGGTTGTACAACCGCACCTAAAAGGTGAAGCCATTTCTTCAATAAGAAACATCAAAATTATAACCAGAAAAGACTAAAACATTGCCGTGCAGGACATCCATCGAATGGTATGCGGAGGATTCGTTTCCGAAGGGTGAAGCAACCACGTCCCAAGCTGTGTACCGCTCATGTCAGCTGTAATTCTATTACATTGGCCAATTGCTATTCTCCTGGTAGACTAATATTGATTGCGTGTGTTTCTCATTCGTCTTGGAACGGCGCAGCTATAGCTACGTTAGTTATTAATTATATAAATTGGTTGATAAAAAGTGATGCTATCGGAGGTTTTTGAGTGACACATTGTGTTACATTGTATTGGATTAAGGATAATCATGCATGACATCTCCCGCCTTCACAAAACAAAAGCCAGTAACACAGCGATGAGATGCTATTGATCCGTGCCAGATAAACAGATTATAGTTTAACAATGGAAGCTCTCGACATGTTCTCGCAATCATAGAAAGCTCTCAATTGATTCAAATAAGAATTCTGTCCAAGCATAAGGGATTTCCAACCCAATGTGAATGACAGATTTTTGCAACTAAGTGATGACATATATGACAGTGCAAACTTCATTCACCTTGGTTATAATTCATCACAGTGCAGTATAACTTAGTTTCATTTCATCATTTCAAACCGTGATAGACAATACCATCACTTTATGACGACTTCTTATGAAACTTACCTTGAAATCTCCAAGAGAAGAAACAGCCACGGCCAAATGACCACCTGACCCATCCATAGCTGTCACATGCTGATTGATCACATGATGTACCTTGGTCATGTGACTGGGGTCATTTCGTGGCTTGTGTATGCTAACTGACTCCAGGCCTGCTATTGCCAGCAGATTTTCTCTTGAACAAGATGATAGCCATTTCAGGTGATACAAATTCTGTTGAACAAGGCATTGAACAAAAATTATTATATAACAAGTGTACTGGTAAATCTATCTTAAACGAACAATAAAGGAATTCAAAAATGTAAAATTCTATCCAAATATAGATATTATGATTGCATAAAAAAATATATGTATATAAACAAATTACCTGTTCATCTTCTAATGTAATAGTTTCCAAATTCTCTACATCTCCTGAAGGACAAACAAAACTGTCCAAGCCGAATGTCTGAATGATATTCCCATAGCAACATGCTAAAAAGTAACCATTACTGCTCGTAACCAGTTGTAAATTGCTATAGGCTTGGCTCCCGGTAAAGCAGGTGAAGCTTTTCAGGTGTTTGCTGTTCCCGTAGTTTTTCCACAAGTCCATGTTTCCTGGAAAAGTTAATATACTCAATGAAATATCACACACACACACACACACACATATATATATATCTATATATACGTAAATATATAAATATATATATATATACATATGCATGTATATATATGTATGTATATATATAAATATATATATATATATGTATATATATACACACACATATATATACATATGCATTTAGTATATGTACTTGATAAAACTTGTGTGAATATGTATGTATATAAGAGAGTTGGTGTGATCATCAAATGTTTTCATTGCTTTAAGTAATACCTTGGTTGTACAAAGCAGCTGTGTAGTTTGGGCCTGTGGTCACGTTGGAGACATAGTTTGTTATCATACCCTGATCAGCAGCTTCATTCACTACAAGTGCTGTGGATGAGGGTTTGAAGGTACATTCAGCTTCCGTACTGAGATCCCAGAACTTAACATCACCTGTTGTATATCTGAATCAAATCAGATTTACCATTGATTATTTAATCTAATCCTAATTATTATTCAACTAAATATAATGCTTTATGGAATGATGGAATCAAATAAGATTTACTATTGATTATTTAATCTAATCCTAATTATTGTTCAACTAAATATAATTCTTTATGGAATGATGGAATCAAATAAGATTTACAATTGATTATTTAATCTAATCCTAATTATTATTCAAGTAAATATAATGCTTTATGGAATGATGGAATCAAATAAGATTTACAATTGATTATTTAATCTAATCCTAATTATCATTCAACTAAATATAATTCTTTATGGAATGATGGAATCAAATAAGATTTACAAATGATTATTCAATCTAATCCAAATAATGATTTCAACTAAATAAAATGGTTTATGGAATGATGGAATCCATTAAGCATGAACTGATCAAAAGGACAATAAAAGAAGAGTACTTATAAATATAAACAAGGTGCCAGACATAATAGATTTTCAAGATGGGTCTCATTGGGATGTTTCTGCTAGTTGTGCGATAGCTCGTAAGGCTTTGTACTGTTTAACTTACTCCTATTCGATAACTTAGTGAATTGCCAAACAAGTCAACACCTATTCAATCACTACATATACTGCCACACGTTATGACAAACATAATGTGCATGGTTTTTCATCGAATTCAGCAGGCACTTAAAGTGCCACTGACATGCCTCAGGCATGTTTAATGATTTAGAAACTATACACAAAAATAATGGGTATTCAGGGTATCTTGCCTCGTCGCAATGCTTAATAACTATGTATTTTGCAAAAGAACAGGTGGTTTTGTGGCTATGGTGTTCCAATTAAAGCTGCGATGGTTGGTATATATGGATTCCTTAAATTATGACACTTTGACCCAGAAATTGACTACATAAAAGACATGCTAAAATAGGTTTGCATGCACATCTATTACATTCTGCAGGGGAAATGTGCCACTGAAATAAATTAAATTCAAGTATTAGTTATTGGAGGATATGAGCTTGACAATAAGGCCAAGGTCGCCAATATAACTTATCTAAGTTCTTACCAGACTTAATATATATAGCCTGAAAGAAATTACTGTTAGTCTTTGTATTGCTCAGTAACCACACGCGCTTGGTTCCCGATGCCAAGCTTCAGAGCGCCAAGCCGCTATCTATATATACTACAAGGTATGCAAATGACCGGTGTCTCTGCCTCACCCTTGCCTCATTCACCAGGGACATCATACATTGTGATTTGTGTATACTAGCCGTTTGAAAGTCGATCCTCGAAGGCTGAATGTTCAGTTTACAAAAATATTCTATTAAGCATCAGAAACACTGTTCATAATGTGCCTAGTGAAAGACATAGATTTTGTGTGTGAATGAGGGAAGGGCGAGACTAGAATTCATTGGTTTTATACCTTCTTGTTATATATAGATAGCAGCTCGACCCTCAGAAGCGACTCGGCACTTGGAAGCTTGGCAATGCGCAGAGCGCCTGTGTAAGTAAAAGCATTTTTTACATTCCTTTTGGTTTTCTTGAAACGAAAAACATTTGATTAGTTTTTTCATTGACAATTCAAGGGTCTAAAGTTGATCTGAGCTGATTTTTTAGTTTCCAAGGTGATATTTACATGAAAAAGTCCTTCCACAACATTGCGGGTAGTATCCCTGTATGATATGACCACAACAACAAGAGATCAATAGACCTTCAAGCTCTGCTACTTTGACATGTTGTGTTCAAAATTTAATCAAAATTAAGTGACGACAAGATGAAATGAAGATGCTACATTGGGTTGAATTTGTGCATGAGCTTTTCAAACAATAACCCAGTGGTTGAAGGTGACACAGAGCTGATTTTTAGTATGCAAAGACCTACCATCATGAGAAATCTTTATGGGGCAGCTAACTAATGAACAAACAGCTTATCTTAACAGACGGACTATATACGATAAGCTTTGCTGATCAGCAGAGCCTAAATAGTGCCATCAGTATGATTCTTCATTGGGCTAACATAGTACAAGGGATTCATTATTAATTTTCCTCTAATAATTCAAAGGTTTAAGGTCATGAAGGGCTTATTTTTAAGTTTGTGAGATATCATCAACTTCAGATGGGTTAGTTATGTGCAGCTTGCTTGCTTTATGAGAAAACATGCCATCAAAAATTAATAACTCAGGGGTCAAAGGTCATAAAGGTCCGATTTTTAGATAGTAATAAAATCAGAGAGGCCCAAGTGTTATTTGGGACAGCTAGCTTGATTTGTAAGGAAACATGCTAATAAAAGATATTCTCAGTTGGGATTACATCGGATGAGATATTTCTCTCAAATAACTCAGGGGTCGAAGATCAATTGGGGCTGACTTAACAGGAAGCAATCAAGATCGGAAGGGTCTGTGTAATTTGGGGATGGTAGCTTGTTAAAAATGCCCCATCCAGAGTTGATGAACAGACAAGACACACAGACGCCGGAGTAAAGCTCTTCTCAAAAGCAGAGCTAAAAATAGATCAAAAGTTGATGAATGACCAGATGGGCAAAAGGAACATTATCAAGCTCTGCTAAAGATCATAGCTAAAAATGTATATAAACTTCAACAACAAAAATTGATTGCAAGTCTCTTACCCAGCTGCTACCACATTGCCACAGGAATGAGCAGACGTTATGACATTGCCCCAAACATGATCAAGTGTCTGATATCTTCCTGTCCGCATCTGCAATAAATCCTCCAGTTCTACCATCAATATTAACAAGGTGTGTGCAAACTGCTCAGGTAATGTCGCAGATATGACCCAAGCTGATTAAAGGGACTTCACTTTTTAAGTGCCTGTTTTTGTTAAACCAAACAATGGTGTTGAAAATTGTCGTTAACTTCCAGTGACATGTGAGGAGGAATGTAATCTAAAGTCACGGATGGCTTGAGAAAATTAAATATAGGTTATGAGTTTAATGCAGCTGTGAACAAGGAGATGGTGTAGTTATACTGGTGGTAGTGGTGATGCAACAACTCATCATAAACCCACAACTCACAGCAGGTTGGCAACTCCTGACCAGGTCTGTACGATACCATTAGAATGCTAGTACTGGGTAACTCCACTTCTGCTGCTTAGTACGTACGTACGTACGTACGTACGTATCCTTATGCGTGGGCATGACATGGTTGTCTTTAATGAACAACCAGCACCACATTAAACATGACATCTATGCCCTGTTACCTTCCAGTTCAGACGGATCCTATGCTCCTCCGTCACATGTTCTTTGACAATATCTTTCCAGTTCTGTTGATCGACAGCTTGAAGAGATTGATCATATCCTAAGTCATGACAAATGAGGTTCCACAGCAGTTCATCATCAGCTAGACTCCTCCAAGCCCTACTTACCTGGAAATACAATTGTAAGAAAACCTAAGGTATCAGAATGTGATTTGCTAAATTTGTCACATTAAGCTGGTCTCAAAGGAAAGTACTTAACTTTGAACAGGTCAGTGATTGCTTATTGAAAGCAAAATGATTTGTTATTTTTGACAGCCTATAATTTTTTAACATCAAATTGTGTAAGACTTATTGAATGTTTCAAGAAAACGATAATTTTAGGTTACCTGGGAACATCTACAGAGCTCCAAAGGATTGAGATGTTTAAAAATTCTAAGGGCAAGTTCTCTAGGGAGCTCCACATCAAAGAATGGAACTTCACTTATTTCATCCTGTTAAAAAAACATGCATACATCTGGAAAAAAATGATTTGAAGAATCAAGATAAAAACTATTGGACACCAATCAAAGGAAACATCTATTTCACAAGTATCGTTGCAATCAAAAGAATTTAACATATCAAGCAGATAATGAGATTGATTGGTTTTTATAAGTAAATTTTGTTTAACACCCACTAAGTCTGCAATAAAAATATCCAGAAAACTGTCAGTCTTTTGTATTTTCCCTTCAGTGACAGGAGATGATAGCTTTAACTTCTTGTTTCTCTCAAGGTAGTCGTCTTTGACCCTGTCGCCCGTCGGATTTGACGTTGTGTTGACGTTTGTTGATAGATGTTCTCCTTTCAGAAGATTTTCGGCAATCAAGAAGGACTCTATCGTATTCTTCCTCTTTCGCACGTCACCCCCATTACCAAGGATATCCAAATTATTACAAACCGCCCCAGAGTTCGAGGAAGGAGAAGCGTTTTCAGATACATCAAACGATGCAAGACCTGTGTTACTTGAGGATTTGCATGTCCCAGATCCCGGACTGGAAGTCGCGATGTTTCTTGGTTTTCCCGATTTCAATGCCTTGGTGTGAATTTCTTCTAATCTAGCAGATTTGGATATTTCTTTTGCCCATTCTTTCCTAAACTTTTCCAATTGATTGCTGTCATCAGTCATGATCAATTTCGTTGGCTGTCAGATTAAATATGCACATAACATGCGTAGTTCATCAGTCCAATGGTGTTGCGACTGCGAAATCCGTGTTTACATTCAATAAAACAACATTACGAGCCTCACATTACGTTTGTAATGAAAGCCAGACGTTTCGCCCCACGGACGGTTCATCCCGAGTGATTCTTCCCCCCCCTCCCACCCCATATGCTAATCAATGGGCAAATATTTCGTCCCATGCCGGGAATATAGGCAGACGTTTCGTCTTCCTATTTCTTTCAACTGTTGTATGGTATTATATATGATGTTTAAACGCATATACCTCCATTAACCGATGATACTCTTTGCTATTGATCTCATTATTTTTTTCCGGTAATCGTGTTTCTTTACTCGTGCTTTACCCATTTAGTGGTCGTGTTTCTTGTTTCAGTTTTGAGTGAGCATAGCTCATTTATCAATTTCTTAAATCTAAATACAACTAGTAAACCCCATTTGAAATTCCATAACGGTAGCTAATGGAATATTTCCCTAAAAAGTTACACCCCTCAGAATTCTTCTATATATTTATTATTAAGTAAAAGCTATGAAGTAAACAAATTTTGAAATCAGACAAATTCAGAGGAGATAACGACTTCCTAAAGCCGCCCCACCCCCTGTATGGGAAAAAGTCAAAATGTCCGCTCTTTCATTGGCAAAACGTTCGGGGCGAACCATTCGTGGGACGAAAGCAGAAAGCAGGATAAGTATATTGTAACGACCGCGTTATAGTCTATGCGAAACAGTGAGTGTGATTCAACAGTCCAAGAGTGAGATCAGCGAGGAAAGGAGGCGACCTAACCAGCACGCGTGTGCTCGCTGGGTGGTACCCAACCAGCATGAAAGGGATCATGCGTTATTTCAGCAAGCCGCCTCAATGACTTATGTTGTGAGACATATAGAAACATATAGTGAGACGGTATGGGCAACCTACATAGACACACACACACACACTCTCTCTCTCTCTCTCTCTCTCTCTCTCTCTCTCTCTCTCTCTCTCTCTCTCTCTCTCTCTCTCTCTCTCTCTCTCTCTCTCTCTCTCTCTCTCTCTCTCGTTCACTCATACAAAGATATATAGATATATATATTTTTAAATATATATTTATATTCATAGATATATATATATATATATAGATATATAGAGATATATATATATATATATATATATATAGATATATATATATATATATATATATATATATATATATATATATATATATATATATATATATATATATCTCTCTCTATATATATATATATATCTATATATATATATCTATCTATATATATATATATATATATATATATATATATATATATATCTCTATATATATATATATATATATATATATATATATATAAGTAAAAGAGAGAGGAGACTCATTGTTTTTGCGATACGAGTATGACACACCATGCCATCGGGCCCCGTATTGTATCGCATGTTTCGATCAAGAGAGAAAACCCTTCCAGCATTTGTATGTTGTGAGGCATGAGAGGAGACCCAACCAGCAAGTGTATGTTGCGAGGCATGAGAGGAGACCCAACCAGCAAGTGTATGTTGCGAGGCATGAGAGGAGACCCAACCAGCAAGTGTATGTTGTGAGGCATGAGAGGAGACCCAACCAGCAAGTGTTGGTAGTGAGGCATGAGAGGAGACCCAACCAGCAAGTGTATGTTGTGAGGCATGAGAGGAGACCCAACCAGCAAGTGTTGGTAGTGAGGCATGAGAGGAGACCCTAATATTGTATATTGTTTGTTAATATTAAGTATGGGTGGCTGTGTGGAAGCAGGGGTGAGAGGCAGGACACTTGGCAGGCGGCGGTGGTGTCACTGTGACAACCCTTGCTGCTGGGCGACTTGGACTAATTGGTGTGTCGGAACAAAGATGACCACGTCTCATACGACGATATGCCGTCAGCACCTACACAGAGCCGATGTGATGTAGTGTGATACCGTGCATTGTATTCATTCAGGGAATAATCTGAATAACTTGTCTGGAAAGTAGATACAGCCGCAGGGAGAAACACTAACTCTGAGAAATACTTGTCCTGTCCTCCTAATTTTTGTTTGTCCGATTGAAAAACCTCCTTGCCCGGTCATAGTATGAAATTTTGTCCGATAGACTAATCGTAGACTATCGCGAATTTACCTTGAATCGCCGATTACGCGCCGAGTTGACGAGTCTCGCAACGCAGTTAGTTTAGACCTTGAGCTCGCATACGGACAATTGGGGTTTTCTTTCTCGGTAAACTGAGCGCACGTTCCCAGGGATCGCCGATCGATCTTAATATGCTTCGTTTAAAGACAAAAGAAGAAATAGAATATAAAAACGTCTTGTCCGGTCGGGCAAGTTAGATGGCAGCTTCACTTGTCCGACGGCTTCACCTACTTGCCAGGGACAATCGGGCGATCGCTAATATTTTTCCCTGGGCCGTACTTTTATCACGTTGTCATCGATATGTTTCCAGATTGATAAGTAACAAAGATATGAGTATTATGTCTCACCTATGACGTCAAAGTGATCATCCAGTGTAACACAGTGAATTGTTTAGATAGAGCACATCGGCATAAATTTCCAGGAACCTTAACGGTTGTATCTTAGGTTTATACATGACACTTATGTAGATGGATTCAGGATAGAATGATTGTGTATAAATATGCTCTCTTCTGTCCTCTAGCCATGTCATTGTAATAATTTGTTGCATGGCTGGAATTGGTCAAGTAGGGGACAGAATGGAGGTGTTCGTACCAGTCCTAGCGGCAGCTAGCGGATTGTGAAGGATAGAGATGCAGGCCACGTTTAATTACATGCAGGTTGCTGAGGCAGGTACGCAGTTAACGAGTTGAAGAATGCGACTTCACTGGAGGTCACCTGATCTGGGAGTTTTCATGGGAAGAAGAAGCAATGTTAGAGGAGATCGGTGATAGCTCCAGTCACAATTGCCAATAATTTAGTACAGTTATGTCCACAAAATCATGTCATGTCCACTTTTGCGCATTGTAAAATAAACTGCTTTAGGACATACTACAACGAATGAAAAAAATCTAATTTAAAAATTGTATTGCAGGGCTTGGTGCGTATGATTGAGACATATTGATGGACAAGATATAAAGACACAACTCAATTCTGGATTGAGGCCCGGGTGTAGGGGGGGGTGGGGGGGGGGGGGTGGGTAGGCACTTGGCTTTATCCCGGGTAGGAGTGTGCTGCGTGTCCTCGAAAATCCCATACACGTCGTACAAGGTGAAAATCGCAAAAAAGCGTACCCCGTCGTTCGAGGTATTATGCAAATGTATAACCCTTCGTACGTGGTAAGCGGGAAAAAGTGTCGGACAAATCTCAAAATCAGACCAGCTGTTTTCTGATTGTATGCAGTAACAACTACGCGCGCTTACAGTGTCGATTGTGTGATTCTCGGAGCGTCACTCAGAGACTTCATTGTATTTGCATTGTCAACGATCGGCGGGAAATCCCGGGAGAAAATCTCGACATACTGAAACAAAATATATATTTAACCAGCTGCACAGATGGGATGATAAAAACATACCCCGTCGTACAAGTACGAGGCCCAACAAAACCCTTCGTACAAGCCGAGAGGCCGAAAAAACATACCCCGTCGCACGGCACATGTATACTACCTCTATACACTTAAGTATTACCCCACCCCCACCCAGGGATTGAGGGTGCCGGAACAGCTTTATTCCGGATTAGTGCAAGCACGGCAGCGCGTCAGTGGTCACAACATGATAGAGCATGACGTAGAATATCATAACGTGACCATATATTGCAATATGAAGATAGAGATGCTGATTGTCGCGCGTTGATTCTCATTTAATTTTTTTGCTCGTATATGGTTACGCAGTGAGGTGGGCGACACACACGTTCGTATTGCATGGCGGGTGTGACGTGATGATATGTTTTTAAGGGATGTAATTCTCTGATATCAATATATTAAAGTACACATCGGTTGTATGTTTTTATTCAATTACGAATGGCAATTTGGCATGAAGAGATACATGCCAGGTGATTTCACTCGATTTCATGTCAGTATGCGATCCCTTCGCTGCTAATCAATATACCGGTATCTATCAAGTTTGTACATGGGTTTTATGCAGGTCAGGGTGGGGATGGAGTGGGATAACGATGACCTGTGTGGGTAGGAGTGGGGTGCAGAGCGTAAAGAAAAATCGCTCATATGCCACCCCACGAGCATCAACCTGTCGATATGTTATTCTTCAGACAGGGCCAATTTGTCACTTCCCATCCCCCATACACCCCGATAAATCTCAACACAAATACTTCGTTCCAAATTAAATATGCGTGACAATTTTAAGATATATAACAGTTGGCAACGTAAAATGTTCCAATGCCACCCAGCCAAGAAGTTTTATTTAGCAGTCTATATCGACCGAGGAAAGTGAATGAGGATAATGTTTTCTACCGGATGGAGCTGCTGAACCAGTGAAAAATAAACCATGAATGGCACTTGGTAGTAGCCAAGCGTCAGGTTTTATCACCTGAGAGGAGTGCAGCAGCATCTCCTGTGCTTTGTTCGAAATAGCTACTTAGCAGGAACTATTACACATCCGAAGATTGATTCATTGCCCCCCCCCCCCCTGGTCCCCAACCCCTCTTGTGGGGGCGTGGTTGCAGTGGGGTTCAATTCGAACTTCATGGATAGAAAATTTTCAATTATAAATGCTATATTTAAATTTACCAATTTGATAAAATTTATCTTCGATGTGGCGAATCGTCTTATCTAACCAAATCCAACAACTTGAGACTATATTACTGATTAGCCGAAGACGCAGATTTTAAAAACAATTTGGGCAAGAGAGGCGATATTTATTATTTTCCAATCATCTTCTACTCTACATCGCATCAATGGCGTCATATCATTTTCTTTCACAACCACCCACATATAAGTTGAAAGTTTTTACAGATGATTCCAGGCAAATATTCTTCAATAATTTGACTCAGTGTCATATATTCACTCAATACGAATCTGATATTTAGTTCCAGTAGGTCCAACTGGCATTAATTGAATCCATTGAGTCTTGTCGGCAAGATGATCTAAATTCAACGGGGTAATTTTCATTCCTGGTGTTAGCCAACCAACCCACCAACTGAACGTCCCTGCACTGATAATAACATGGTCACAGCTGTACATCAAGGTAAAGTCTAATGAATAATCTACAAACGGCGAGTAAATTATCCTAGTTTCATTCAACGGCTTTATATGACTTTTTGCCCAATTGATATCGTCACTAGCCACAAAAAATACACAGTTCCCGTGGAAACGTTCCATATAATAGTTTATGCCAGCCAGGAAATATGAAACTGGTTTAACTAATGTTTTAAATCGTATCAAGAAGTCACGTCTTCTGATGTGGATTCCAATCTTCAGTGTAGTGGAATTCGCAGTCATCACCTCTTTTATATATTGGTCAACCACTGATCGCCATTTATATCTTGGTACGAACTCAGATCTGATGAAAAATTCAATATTGCGAAAGTATCGATCACCCGACTGAAAGTATCCACTTATTTGCATATTCACTTCATGACCCCATTGTTCTATCATATATCCTCGCAGGTTTTCCGTACGATTATCATATGATCCTTGGGGGTAAAACACTTGATATTTTTTAATTATTCTTGCGTCTTGTCTCGTTGCCAAATGAGGAACATTAAATGTACGAACCAGCCTGTCAACTCCACCCGTTGGCAGTACCGGTATGAATTCGTTCCTCTCCGCAATTCCCATTAATGCAGCATATTGGCACATTTGATTTCCCATACGACCCAACGTGAATATCGACAAGTATTTGGAACTTTCGTTTTTTCCGGCCTCGCAGATATCACTGAGCTTTGGATTTTCTTCAAGTGTCCCAAAATATCCAGACAAAATAGTAGCAATAAGAGCGATGGTTAGGAAGCCAATCATTATCAACGTCTTGTGGGTTCCTTTTAATGCTGATTCGTGTTTATTCCTTTCCATTCTTATAACATTAAACTTTCATTCCGTGATGCCAGTCAAAGGATTAAACAGTTAAACGCCACCGATGTTACTGTCATCGTGCTGGTTTGATCATCGATCGTATCTCTTATAAGACAGAAGTGGTATTTATAGTGGGGTTTCTGGGTCACTAGCCAATCTAAGCAACGGGACACCTGAAATAGCACTTCAATTAACCATCATGAAATGACCTCTACAAAATGATTGGTGCCGCAACTTTTGTGGAAATCCCTTATCATGCATTGAATTACGTCACAATCTCTTTTAAAAATAATATATGGACTTTTTATATGGATGCATACATATCATATACATGCAAATAAATTGATGACTTGTACAGCAATTACTCACAACACTAATACAGTTAAATAATTGTCTACGAGGTTGTAAGTAAGGTGGGACCATAAGCTGTATTGAGCTCCAAGAACAAGGAGTTCAGAGATTTAAAAGTAGTGGTGATGAGGATGGTTGCGATATGATTTGTTGATGGAGAAAACTTCTGAATTCAGTCCCTTCGCTCAGACCCATCATCTTTACTTATTCCAATTAATGAATTCTAATGTCATTCAAGTAATGTGCGAATTTGTGCTTTCAATCACCAAAAAATCAATCCTGCAAAAAAAAATGCACATATTGTCAAATATCTTTTTTTTAATAAGTGGCAACATTTAAGTTGCATTTATTGAGAATGTTAGACCTTACTTTGATTACAACTGCTTGATGTGCAAAAACATCGTTTAATACAAACATAACTATGTAACGCAATAGTTTAGTGCACAATGATCACAATCAAGGCAATCTTAATCAAATATATATCATCAGCTCGAGTGTAATCATATCGGTATTTGAGGTCTAGATGACCAGTTATGTAAAAGCTGTTTAGCACATTGTGGTAATGCTTAGCGACCTCTAATGTAATCTCTTAAAGCCACACATTTTCTTGTGTGTAGACTGTCATGACGTGACACAAATGACAACGACATTAAACAATATCTTTACCTTTATGTTGATTGCCATTTTATTATCAATTTTAGTCAATGTATTCTTAAATACCTTGTGTCACATAAGACTATGTGGGTCTGCAGACAAGCCACTTTTAGGCTCTACGTGTGGATAAGGCACCATACTGGCATGTCTTCTCTCCTTCTCATTTGCACATCACATGAACTATCAGCGTTTTATAAACTAATCCATTGCACCCACAGAATATATGTATTCAGATAATGCATTGTCACTTTCACACCATCATGTCCCACCATTTCGTCGATGAAAAAAAATAATACCAATATTTGTTAAACCAAGTTAAACCGTTGCTACGATTGGCTGATTTAATTGCCCTCCATTTAAACTTATGCTTTGATTGGCTGATATTGTTTCGCTCAAGTAAAATATTTGTTTTCATTTGTTAATGTAATTACATGTAGGTAAAAACTGCTCTCTGATAAGTTGATTTATTTGGGCGCAAGTACATCTTCTTTGGGATTGGTTAATTACTTTCGCGCTATTAACGCATGTGGTTTGATTGGCTAATTTAATTACAAGCAAATGAATATTTAATTGTTAGCACTGCTTGAGTATAAATAAACATTTAACGGTGCGCGACGGATGAACGTTAAGTCGGCGACGGCCAGCCATAGAGGTGGTGCCTTCCCGCCTAGGTTCTTTGAAGGAGTAGGCGAGGAGCACGGTGCTAGCTACAGCTCCAATCCGTCCAACCTTACAGCTACGAATCAATATACCTGTTTCTGGATTCTACTAGTGCGATGGCGAGATGGAGCTGCGCAATGCCTCACCAGTACATTCACACACCTGTAGGGGAGTCACCTGTGCGTTATTGGGGCGTAAAATTTAACGATGTTGTACGCGATGATCAAGGAGGTCAATGCAATAAGACGTCATTACAGCGCGCACTCCCATCCACATTACAAGGATATATACTATTCGGTTTAAAATAATTTTCTTGTTTGATTAGCTGAGATGATATATACATATAGACATCTTGAAGTGGGCATTAATAAAAGGTCTCAGTCATCCGTAAATATATTTGGTCTCAACGGCTGTGCACGTATGCGCAACAACTCTCTTCAACAGGTAAGGAAGGCAATCATGCGCCTACCCAATGACATCCTGTCCAATCACATGCTACATGTGTATTCAATTACAATCATTTCAGGACTACAATTTTTTTTCTTTATCTTTGAAACTCTTCTGTCGTATTTTTAGATCATGGATCTCTAACGCTGAGCTTATGACTAAGTTTTGAATTATCATTTTTTGACAGAAGAAATGTTTCTGCAGCACTTTTTTTATGACAATAGCATGTTTGTCTATGTAGATTACCGAGAACGGAAAATCTGAAATACTGCAAGCTTTAGGTGACCATAGGAGCATTGTTATAATGTTGCCAATTGCGCTGATCGATCTCAAGCTCTCATCATCAACCCTAACCCTGACAATGAGTTATTTATGCATGGCATGCTGTGTATAGCGCCGGTTACGCGAGCCCGGTGAATGGACCAAAAGTCGCTCTCCCAGCACTTGTATCCCCATGTTAGGTCTGCAGACAACCGTCGTCTACGCAAAGATGGTGTAGAAAACTTATGCATGGATCCGATCCGCGAATCAATCAATGCAATGCAGCTTACGACCAACGCCTTGGTTGTTCGATGCCAAGGGGCAATAAACACCACACCCCTTGCAGCTGCACATGCCAACATTGTAACGACTAAAAAGGCCATAGGCTGCTACTTGCATAAGGCAATCTGCGGCGCAAGATTGTAGAGGTAGCAATTTGCAGACAGCCTGTCATCTTGTCTTGATGAAGGGTGTCAATACAGGCGATGTATGAGTCATCCGTGTTGAAAAAACCCAAATGGTGGTGTTCGTGATGATGAAGTCGGGCGAGGCAGGTGTGGTATAGTTCAGACGCTGCTGAGTCATCTCTCTTGGAGATGAATTTTTTACTTGGCGCGAAGCCAAGATATGTTCGTTAGCCTCTCTCGCATGTGTGCATGCCTACCCGTCTATCTGTCTGTCTGTCTGTCAGTCTGCCTGCAGCATGCATGCATGCGTGTGTGCGTGCGTGCATGTATGTATGTATGTATGTATGTATGTATGTATGTATGTATGTATGTATGTATGTATATGTATGTATGTATGTATGTATGTACGCTTGCATGCATGTACGCATGCATGTATGTTTCCATGTATGTTTATATTTTAAACTTGCTAAAATCACTGCTTATTGATGTATTTTATCAGCGAACAATTAATTAATTTAATTAAAAAATGTGGATAATAGTATGCAGTTACGAGTATTTATAAGCTTTACCAAATTTGTTCGAAGCATGTATGTCGTGGAATATGATGCCGCTGCTTGAAGTGCGTTTTGCGCCAAATCCAGCGTTCATTGCTTGGAGACACATTATGATCTATACATTATAATCTATGAAACATGTATGCATGCATGTATTCATGTTTAAATGTGTGCATATGCGCATGCATGCGACCTATTCCTCATTATTAACTTGCTATCATTTCGTTATGGCTTTCTCACCTAATGGCCTTAAATTATTGTACTGTCCTCAAAGGGAAGATATAGCATTGAAATAAATGCACACAGCACTGGGAACAGGTCAGACGGCGATAAAGGGCGGGGTGAGACATTATGATGTGTTGCTGGGTGGCGCCCCTTAGAAAGTGAAGGGACAAAGGAAGGGTGTGATAACGGCTTGTTGCGAGTTGCTGATTTTGTCATAAATTGAGCATGGCTAGGATCATTTCGACCCCAGTCATGGTCGGAGATCGGAAGCCCCATCTACCTTCCACACTTAGCTCTTAGTACTTATAATAATGACGATGAATATGATGACAACAGGAACAATTAAACAAGCAGATATATTATTTATGCAAGCCATAGTTCAGTTTATTCATGCAGGGGTTTAAATGGGTGGTACGCAAAATATGAGTTCTAGTGCATTTGTAGAACCACCATCCAAGCATAGTTAATCTTACACAGCGAACACCAGGTTCAGCTAAACAAAGACAGCGTTTCACAAGCCAACCCACCCCAAACATCACCTCCAGATAAATAGCGGCCAATCGAATTTAAAACCCGCAAGTAATCATTGATTGTCAGCTTGTATGCAAGTAAATCAGCAGGGCTCTGATGAAATAAATTGTACTTGTTCAGCACCTCAAATTCGAGAGGTAAATACTAGGGTCTGCCTCAGGCGACTGTATAGACCCTTTCTTCAGCTTCTAATTCATCCTTGCCACCTGCTCTAACCTGTATCTTTGACGTTATGCTTTTATTTGATGTATCAATACCCTGCTCTTTCCTGGTGGCCTTCCAGAGGTTTTTTTCAGCAGTGGTGCATATCGTCATCGTTGATGAGCAAGGCATCGAGACAACCGACTTGGATCACTGTTTTCTTGACAATGGCTAACCCCAGGTTCTGAGACACGGTTCTGTTTTCGTCTTTTGATGATAGACGTGTAGAGAAACCCAGATGAAATGTTCGTGGCACAACAACTTCAGTATAGCCCTACTTAGGTCAGTTTAACACCAAAGATGCTAGATGGGAGTACCACTATGTAAGTTATGGGTTCAGAGAGTGGCTCTTTAGCGATCGTGCTACCCAGCAAACACGTCATCTTAATGACACGTTAGATGACGTCGAATTTCAACGTGTAGATGATAGTCCTTGAATTGTGGTGCTTTTTGCCCAGAAACTTTACCATTCTGCTCATGACATGTCCCCTCAACAGGATGTCTCCTTTACATCTAGTCCATATTCAGAGGCCTTCATTTACATGGATTTTGTTTATAATTTCACAAACAGCAGCTGCTCATTGAATGTGAAGTGATCATTTTAAGTCTTGCATGAAAACACTGTAATTTAGATTTTAGAATATTCTTTTAGTTGAGTGTAGTTCAATAAATTCTTATCATTTATCACATATACTATTAAAGGTCAACAAGTTTAGAGGAATTTATAATATCTATGTAGCATTTCTACTGGGTAAATAGTGAGCCATGGGTATTATCTGAAGGTTTCGAAAAGACTTATTTTTTGTTTTGTTAATTATTCTGGTGGGATAATGTAAATTTGAAAATCAATCACATGGAATCAATCAACAATGGGATCATCACCATACAAAGATGCATGGCAAGGACTAGTAGTAGCTTGTATGCGTTAATGGTTATGGTTTATGAAACACTTTAGCACTTTGCCACATGCACATTTGTCTGAGCTATAGTAAAATATATTGCTGTAAGGTTTATAATATAGTTCAATTTATAGTTTAAGATTTCAAAATTAAGTATTACTGTGGCAATGTTCCATTGCCCTCTCTGCAGGGACACATTGTGCCTTGATGATGCGGATGAAGGGGCTGGAGGAGAAGCTGAATGAGGTGCTTCATATACTGAGGCCGTTGTCAAATAGCAGTGTAGCTGCGAACGACGCAGAGGAAGTAATCCCTGAACCACTGACCAGTGAAGGAGATTTGGAGGTCTTGTGCTCAAAACTATAAGAAAATGTCAGCATAAAAAAACAAATGGTATTTATTTTATAATAAACATGAGAAAATATGGCTTTTATTTACGATTCCAATACAACATTTCAGTTGTTGGAAATAGACCGTCCTAGACCTAATTCTGTGAATAATTTAAAGCCTTTATATAAGGTATTGTTTGTAAAATGACTGTATAATTATTTGTTTAATAGGCCTATTTCATGGTATCTTTTGGTGGCTCAACCATTGGAGAAACTGTGCGTTGGATCTTGAAAAATTTTGGTACAAAATGACTTATGGTCACAGTACAGTTTGACGGGAAAGAAGGGAAAGCGGGCCTTCGTTGACCTGTCCATCTATATAATGATAATTAGTAAAAGGCTTGTTGTGACTATCTCTTTTATTATATTTGTATTTTTATAAACTTCTTAAAAGGCAATTATGTGATAAAAATGGTTTTCTGCACCAGGAGCCTGTCTGAAGAACCAAAGAACTACGGAAGTTGCAGAGGTAGAAGTGGACGTTGCAGAAACTTTGAAACATGCACCAAAGAGAAGAGGTGTTACGAAGTCAGATTAAGGTCTGTTCTTGTATTTTTTCGTTTATTCATCATTAATTCATCGTTAATTATTTTTTTACAATCATAAGATAAAAGAAGTAAAATTTTGAATTATGATGTGTTTCAGTAATCAGCATTGAAGAAAAGCAAGAAATTTTTATTTCTGAATTTTTTACCTTTTTCCATGCGTTGTTTTATTACAAAATTGTAATTGATAAAAGCTATTAATTGAGTAAATCTTTGGTGGTACAAAAGTGGCTGTAAGGTGAAACTGCAACGTAGAAATGTCACATGGCCACAACGTATCTGGGTACCATACACAATCACGTTGTGGCAACGTAGAAATGTCACGTGGCCACAACGACATGGCCACGTGGCAGCTACGGTGTGACAACGTAGATGTGTTAGCTGGGTAGGGGTCAAAATGTGCCAGATCGAAGTTGAGGATATGTTATTATCATGTTGTCATACGGACGAGGGGCTGGGGCGGGCGATGTTTGGTGTGCATATATTTTGTGAGTGAGTCAAAGGAAACAAGTCACAGTGGTTGGGTATGTAAAATACATAAACGTAAACGTAGATGGCATACAGATTAACATTGCTATTACAATACATAACTCAAATTGGTGTGGGGTGACAAATTAGATATGATTTATGATTTGACAAAATATGTGTGAAAAGAAATATTATTCTAAGTACATATAATAAGGAGTATATAATAGTGAAAATAATTAATACCATATACAGAGTGCCCAATATAAGAAATATATTATGAGGTAGGTAATTTAGATAAGATCAATATTATGACAGCTATGAAACTTTAAACAATGTACCAAATGCATGAGTAAAATTATGACATAAATAATGATAAACAGTGGAACACATATAAAATAAATAATTGGCATTAGTAATGCTTGCATAAGTGACTTGGGAAGTTTATTTGGGAATATTAAAATTAACTGAGTTAATGTCGTATGGATATGAGAGGTTGTGTATTTCCCTGATTAACCCTTTTCGCGTAATGTCAATGGCGCACTTGAAGGATTGAAGAGGGGGTGTGCGAAAAGGTCCTTGAATCCTACCAAGGGACAGTTCAGAACTAATTTCCCCCGCAAGTTTGATAGGGTTATTAGTGGCTGATATTGAATTTGTGGAATTTAGTGACTTTAACGGGCCATGAAAATGCAAGTGAAAACATTTGGTGAAGCCAGAAATGATGTATTGTTGATGGGGTATCCTGTTAGGAGCTTAGCGAGTGGTTTGGCGGGTTGGAAACGAAAGGAATGTGGTGTAGAGGAGGATGTGGCATATTTGGGATGGGGTGTTTGTGGAGGTGGGTTAGGGGTGCTGCAAGTTGCAGGTGGATTCTTAAAGCCGCCCAGGAGCAACGTGAGAATTCTCTGTCTGTCCTGAATTTGGTATCGTAATGAAGCCAGTTGTGGCCTTTGCTCATCATGGACTGGATTGTTTTCCATAAGTGAGCAAGTTGTTGAGTTGTTGCGGGTGTTTTTGTACGTACACTGCCAGGAAATCATCCCAGGAAGTGCACCATTCGGTTTTGAGTAATTGGTTGCTTTCTTTAAGGGAGGAAATTTATGGAGGGGTTCATGCCAGTACCAGTGAGGGACATGGGCTATCCGGGGTCACTCTCGGGGGCAAAAATGAATCCGAAATCGACAAATTTGTCAGAACCAAATCTTGAATTTCGGAATGTCAGGAAGGTTGTGGCCTGCTGGAACGCCTCCGGACAAGAGCACTGGTCTTTGGGCAGCATGCCAAAGTGGGCGTTCTTCACTCATACACTCACCAGCTGAAGAGTAGGTGTCAATGATCGATGGGGTGCATCATTTACTGGTTCAGTGGCGTCTGGGGCCGGTTTGTCCTGATGTCCAACCACAGTCACTAGGGAGTTGACCATGGCTTTGAGTTATTCAACCTGATCAGCCAGGTCGGTGGTCGGTGGTTCTAGGGTATTATCGGCTGGTGGAGGGTCTGTAGGAGTGGTGGCAGTGGGTTGCTGTGTACGAAGTTTTGCTGGTGCGCGTTTAGCTCGAACGATTCGGGAACTGCTACGGGCTCGTTTGGCGAGTGATGCTGCAGCAGAGGCAGTGCGTCCTCGGGTAGAAGTGTTCATTTTGGTGGCTGGAACATATTAGTGCTGCAAAGTCGGATTTTGTAAGGTGATTTGATAGAACAATGAATAGCTGTTGTGTAACAAACATGGTTGCAATCAAACAGCTGTGTGATGCATGAAAACAACTGTGCAGGCAATAACGCAGTGCTGAATTGAAATAGCATGCTGGACAGACATGTGTGCTAAAACAAACAATCTTGCTACGACTGGCAGTGGTCAGAACCATTAAAATGATTTGGCAGGTTACAGTGACTGCCGTGACTGTGAAAACAACAGCCGTACCAAACATTAACAGCTGTGAGTAACTAGAACTGTGCAGAGAAACAGCCGCGCAAAACGATAACAGCTGTAAGTAACAAAAAGACCAATGGTTTTTTTTAAATTATTTTCGGGGTGGGGTGGGGGGTTGTTTTGATTTGTGTTGTGAATTTTGTCACTAACTCTGAGAGGACGAGCTGCATTAACAGAGGATCTAGAGTGTGTCACATTATTGTCTAGATGATGCTGTAACCCAGAGACAAAGCAGTGGCCTAAGAGCAAACCAGTGAATTTCTTTTTCTTTTTTTTTTTTGGTACGAGGGGTTTTTTTCAAATAGTTTGTGAGGGAAAGTAAATAACAAAGGAAAACAATAAAAGAAGAACGAAACGGATTGGGAACATGAAGTAGACACGTAATGTTACTTATTGGAAGAAACAGTAAAAGAAGAACGAAAGGATTGGCGCGAAAAGAAGACCAAATAAACAAACAAGATGGCTGACCTAAGTTTCAAATAAGTTTGAGGCACGGGCGCCGAACGTAAAGCAGACACGTAATGTTACTTATGAACTACGAAGCACTGTAAAATAAGTTGCTTGATGGTATGGCGAACTGTTTGGGAATGCAAAAGGGACTGACTACAACTGTTGTCGCAAATGGATAACCGACAATTTGACAAAAATCTGGTTGAGGGCGAAAATAGAATACTGGTGGAGAAGGGTTGGAGGAGTAGTTGGAGTCTTGGATTGTAGCGGCGAGAAAAATGTGTTAGAATGCAAATTTCAAAGTCTGGGTAACGGTAGGCTTTTTGAAAAATAGATGCGTCTAGCTCAAGAACTGTTCGAAAACTGACTGGAGAAGAGAGGTCACGTGACTAACAAATTCACGTGACTTGTAGGTAGCACCTAGTGCGGACCCGGGAATAACCGGGCTATCACGTTATAAGACAGCTTTGACTCCTGCACAAAATCCGGCTATGACGTTCCAACCATAACCTTTGTCATTTATCATAGATGTTCGGCCGTTAAAGTTTAAAAAGCATGATCAGATATATGTTCTGGCAAGGAACAAATAACAATTGCCGACCTTGACCTCAATTTGTCATTGTTCTGCACGTGGCAGCTTGTGGGGTTTGCGCGACTTTTTGTTGATTATAATTTTGTGCTGCTACATATTGGTTGAGGTGGTGCTCATGGGGAGGGGTGGTGGTTTCAGTATTTTTGGACGGGGCTTGGGTAGTTGTTGTTTACTGCTGGAATATTTGGGAGAGGGGTCAAAAAGCGTCCTCGGACCCTCCATTGTACTACTACTAATACGACGCAGGTCGCGGACCCCAAGATAACGGCGTTATATATACTACTAACACATATATAACACCGAGGTTGACAAAGTGAACCCGCTAAAAAAAAAGATCTTTTAAACTGTTCTTTAACTGACAGTACCGAATGAAAGATGAAGAGCGATACATGCAAGTCAGCATTAAAATCGACCCCCAAGAGATTGTTCTTCTTAACAATTGCTTTAAGTGGAACCATTTTATGTGGCTATTTTTGGACTCTTGAACCAAATCGCATAAACAGATATGTAAGCGAAGTCAGAACAAACGGAAGTTCCACATATTTGGCGATGTCTGCGATGGGTCGTTTGGGAAATCAAATGTGCCAGTATGCTGCACTGATGGCAATTGCGGCGAGGAACGAATTAATACCTGTACTGCCAACGGATGGAGTTGACAGGCTGGGTCGTACATTTAATGCTACTCATTTGGCAACTAGACAGGACGCAGGAATAATTAAAAAATATCCAGTGTTTTACCCCAAAGGATCATACGACAATCGTACGGAAAACCTGCGAGGATATATGATAGAACAATGGGGTCATGAAGTGAATATGCAAATAAGTGGATACTTTCAGTCGGGTGATCGTTACTTTCGCAATATTGAAACTTTCATCAGATCTGAGTTCGTACCAAGATATAAATGGCGATCAGTGGTTGACCAATATATAAAAGGGGTGATGACTGCGAATTCCACTACACTGAAGATTGGAATCCACATCAGAAGACGTGACTTCTTGATACGATTTAAAACATTAGTTAAATCAGCTTCATATTTCCTGGCTGGCATAAACTATTATATGGAACGTTTCCACGGGAACTGTGTATTTTTTGTGGCTAGTGACGATATCAATTGGGCAAAAAGTCATATAAAGCCAATTAATGAAACCAGGATAATTTACTCGCCGTTCGTTGATTATTCATTAGACTTTACCTTGATGTACAGCTGTGACCATGTTATTATCAGCGCAGGGACGTTCAGTTGGTGGGTTGGTTGGCTAACACCAGGAATGAAAATTACCCCGTTGAATATAGATCATCTTGCCGACAAGACTCAGTGGATTCAATTAATGCCAGATGATAGTTGTAGTACTAGATATCAGATTCGGAATGATTGAATACATTATGCTTCTCTGAAATCGTGAAGAATATTCTCCTAGAATAGCTTACCAGGACTTTTTTCTTATTTCGTGAGTACTTGTCAGAGAAAATATCAAGATGCAATACCGAATATGAGATAATTGGCTAATCTTTAATAACAGGTTTCATTTCACCATGTTTTTCTTTGTTTTTACATCTTTGAATCTTCTATGTTTAAAAATATTGAGGACCAAAATAAATTTATGGATGTTTTCAAAAGTCTTAACAAAGCAGATATCTATTTGAAACTATCAGTTATGATGATAATCTGGTAATTGTTTGGCTTCAACCAGAGCGATTACGTCACCCGTATCTTCTCATAGTATCTTCTCATCGGGGTGGAAGCAGAAGATTGCAAGTTACGGACATTTTCACATAAGTATTATCTACCCAAATATATATTAGCTCGACCCCGTGATCCGATAACTTCCTCGGCGAGTGCTGGTACCGCTCATTTTTCCATGCGACCCCGCTGGTGTCTCCCAGGCATTACCATTGGCACAGCATTTTGTAGGTAAAAGTCGCCGACAGCACTGTCTTTTACAGCAACGCTTGGCGTGGCCTTTTTACACTCTTCGTTCTTCATGTCTCCGCCTTATTTGTGATCTACTTACCGCCTGGCTAAGTTGAACACTAGTCGGGTAGCCAGAGAAGAAGCCGGGGTGAGGGGTATGGCGAGGGGTGGGCGATGTTGTGAAGTTTATGGGGTGGGGTGAGGGTTGGATGTAATGTCGCTTACACCAATTCAATGATATCGCTAGAGTAATGTGTGATGATGATTGTGGTTCGCCCACGTGTCGTAAACCTGGTCATAGCAGCTACAAACGACCTTTATTAAACAAACAACGACCGTTCCCGCACCGGGGCGTTGCAAGACTCGTGTACATCACCATAGCGTGACGGTGGGGATGTTAAAAGCCGGGTAAAAAGCTTTCTCAACACTCACGGTCAACAAAAGACAAGTATATGTGTGTGTGAGGGTTTGAGGAGGCATCAATTACTCACCTGATATATATATATATCGAGTTTATATAGTAGTATACATAAACAAGGTTCTTGCGCACATTTTTGAAACACCATCCAACATAGGCAAACAAAGTCTATCTCATGTAACCAGCATTAAGTTCTGCTACACAACGACAACAGCCGACCAACCCCAGCCTAAGCACATCTTCGAGATAATATCTGCCAAACAACCGCAGCAAAAAATAGATTTTGCTTTGATAAAAAAATTTTTTTATAGTAGGTGCGAGTGGCAACCCTCAGACCAGCTCAACCCTCAGCTAGCCAGCATCAGTTAGCTTACAGCGATAGAACATGGCTGTTTGGTATCAAGGACAAACTTGACCGACATCTATGTGGTCAACCATGTACTCAGTACATTGAAGCATATATCGTCCTCTACCAAAGCACAAAACAAGTGCAAGACCTGCTATTGTTCTCCAAGGCACCGGTAGAGGAGGAATTACTTCAGGACGGCTGCTAATTTAAAGATTTGCGCAATGCACTTCATCGTCCGAGACATGGAGAGTATGCAAGATAGGGCATGGGAGCTCAAAAAGGAGCGGCCTGTGACAACGCATCCAGTCTATCTCAGCCATCATCAAGAACAGAATGCAATGGAAGGCCTCGTTGATTGGATGGCACTGGCCCTTGTCCGCTTTCCGAAGTAAGCAGTTAATGAAATATTGCGGCAGGGACCGCCTTGTCCACCTGATAAGGCACCTGCTAAGCAACATATTTTTTTCTGGTGATGCCTGTCAGACTAAGCAAGTTCAGCATGAAAACTTTACCCCACAGAATGTAGGAGGCAAGTTGCTCACTAATCATTACTTGTTTATTGCAATTGGGGTGCACTCTTAAGAGGCATGTACACCTTTACAGTGCTACAAAGTATGACGCCACACGTCTGGGAGGCAATATCTCGTTGACCACAAATAAATCAGTAGCAAACTTACGCCATTATTCAGAGAACAACTGGGGCTATGACATATGGGTGATTCATCATCTAGAAATTCTTTTAAGGACAAAATGCAAGGCATGTTATTTCAAGGACAACACTAACAGGAAGGTCATGTTTGTCCAATAGGCTACCTATATTATCTAGTAACTTAACCTTCAACTCGTGCACAGTTCCCTCAATGACATGCTTTGGACAGCGTTCAGAATGTTTGTGGTCATTACATCACTACAAGAGCTAGCTCACAAGACAATCACTTCAAGGAGCGAAGTGGGAAGCCCATGTTGTATTCTCTGTTCAGCATGGCATAATGTTCAAGAGTAGTTAACGGTGCAGACTCAGTGAGAGGGGAAGCTTGCTTGAATGTCTCTACTCCTGATCTGCCAATTTTTGAACGTGGCATGTTATAAAATTCGAACCCACTTCGTATGCCTGACCAATGCAAAAAAATCAACCTATTGCTATACACAAGACCAGAAATTCCCGGCGAAGGAGTCTTGAACGCGCAGCGCAGTGAAAACAACTCATGTGTATACTTTTGGATTAATTTCAAGCGATATCAAAATAGGACTAAAATACAGACCCATTCGTACATCAAAATGCCACAAAAATACCGGCACATATTGGCAGCACATCCCTACTTACCATCATAATATGAGAACATCTCACCCCCAACCCCGACCCCCATCTCCAACACCGCGGTTGATGAAAAGGAGAAAAAAAATTGACATTATAATAAAATGTCACGGCGTCGTCGGACGTTATGATTTGAAGTTACAAAACCATAGGACATTATGATTAAATGCAATAATTAGTAGAAAAATTTTGCAGGAACAAATTACGATTCCAAAGAAATATGTTTTGTTTGCTAGACCCTACATCAGACAAAGCTTATCAATTGTTTTCAGCTACACCAAGTGCACTGTGAAACACTTACCATGGCGACTGAGACCGGAAGATTAAATGTTTGCTTCATTGCCATTGAAGTCTTAACATTTTCATATAAAAATAAAAACCAAAAAATGCAAGTTATCATAAACCAGCCAATCAAATGAAGAATTATTAACAACGAAACTCTCAGCATGTGTGCAATCAATAACAAAGCAAAGGTATGCCAATGTATACTATCATCTTTATAATTCCTTTGTGCAGTTTATTCTATGGATCATGTTCACAAGAGGCCAAGTCCCCGAAGCTTTGATACTTTTTGATGAGATGTTCAAAAACAAGTTATGACACGATTAAATCATGATGGTTCGTTAGGTTTGAATGATGGATCAGATTTCTAATAATAACTCAGTGGTCAAAGTTTATGTGAAGCCGATTGTTAGTATGCTAGCTCTCATTAACATAAGAAGTCAGCTATAATAAGATGAATGGCCAGATGATAGACAGATGCCAGAATGAAGGTATACAGCATAGCTTATCATATTGTATATTGTACAAGACAATTTCTAGGAGGTTTTCTCAAATACCTCAATAGGTTAAAGGTCATGACAGGCGGAATTTTAAGTTTGCAAGGAAACATCGACATCAATGTGTAACTTACGCCAGTTATCTTGCTTCATAAGGAAACATGCAATTAAAAGTTATTCTACAATGAGTTTTCATAGTATTAGAGAATTTTTGTGGAAAATTTGCTTAGTTATTCAGGGGTCAACTATCATAAGGGGTGAGTTTTTAGGAGCAGCTAGCTTGCTTGATAAGGAAATGTGCCATCCAAAGTTATTCTCTTTTGGGTTAACATAGTATGAGATGGGTTAAAGGTCATTAAAGGGCAAATTTGGGATGACCAGCCATCAACATCAGTGGAATCTGGAGCAGCTTACTTGCATTAAAACGAAAAGTGCCTTCATGAGTTGCTCAATACCGATTAACATAGTACATGAGATGTTTTCTATTAACTCTGGGGTCAAAGGTCATGTGGGGCCTATTCTTGGTTGCAAGGTAAGGTAAGTACAGTATTTAATGCCACATCAACACTAGTGTGTTATATGGTCCCTATGGCTCGCAAGGACTCATCAAAATGGGTTGGATCCATGTCTAATTTGGGGATGACAGCTTGCATATTATGGAAAACTTGGAAGGATCCCATAGCAAATGTATAGGACAAGTTCTGCTCTTGAGGTCTTGATTCCAGCATGGCAGACAAATCCTTAAAGCATTCTGAGGGTGCAAATAAATACTGCTTGAACAATAAGATATATATGCAAGATAATTGTTTTGGCAAATAAATGATGTAGATGAAACAATCAGAAAATGTTGAAGGTATCAACTCATGTAAAGAGCAGAATGGTACACAGCATCAGGTCTTATCTCAAACAATACGGTCTATAAATAGCCATGAAACACACCTTATCAAAGTGTTTTTATTTGACTCAATAAATCAACACATATCACAGCATGCACCAAATGATCAGAAAAATTCACAGAGAGGATTAAGTTGAGAATTACAATTGGCTCATGGATCATCGAGGGACCATTACTATTCTGAATCCATTCTCCCCATCGACAACAATTACAGTTCCGCTGGTGAATGATTGCAAGTCACAGGTCAGATAGAGCACCAAATGGGCCTTCTCTTCCTTTCTGCCAGCATGTCCTAATGGAATGGCTTTGTGCAAATATTTCTCCATACCCTGGCTTGAAACAGACATGCAATGGATTAAGATAAATCAGGTAATCTACTCAAGATGATTTTTCTAAATATACACAAGCAATTCACATATATTGAATGTGTCTGTGAGTGTCATACAGCTGTGTATATTACTATCATAGAATTTTTCAGTTGATCATCCTTTAAATTTCTCCAGGATTGTTGGAACTAAACACACCCTATCAGAGTTTGCCTTGTGCAAATATTGCCTTCATTCTGTTGGTAGCCTCCTCCATGCTGTTCCCATTAGCCAGCCAATTTCCCCCATCAACCACCGCAACAGTTCCCGTCACATAGCTCCCAAGGTCACTGACAAGATACAAGGTCATGTGACCAATCTCCTCTTTTTTTCCCATGCGTCCCATGGGGATTTGTCTCAATATGCGTTGCTGGTCTTTTTCAAAAGCAGGACCACCTACAATCCAAAACAAACATTGATGACAGTTTGAAAATTAATATTAAATAATGTAGATAGAGTGAGTTGATGTCATATTCTGGGATGAGGCTGTGTTTCCTAGTATACCATTGACATAGTATCTAAGAACAACGGGGCCGATACTATTACCCACCAACCCCAATAATCTTTATATATTAGCAGCTTAGGAGAAGGGGTGTTTAAGACTCAAGTGTCTGTGCTATGACTGTGCTTATGAAGTCAAAAGTTGATTTGCATGAAACAGGCAAAATTCATACTAGATGTATTTTCAAATCTTATTCAACAGCTTGATTTGAGATTAACGGATGTTTATGAGGAATTAAAACGGGAAAGTGCCGGGAGGGGGCAGTATGTAGTACAATAACCATTCATTAACTTGCTGGTAAAATCAACAGAACATAAGATATAACACCCAAACAAGTCCTTGATAATGAATTAAATATGTTCAACAAAATAAGCCTTAATTAACAATGCAGTGAGATGAAAATATACTGGTTCACACATGATAGTAGTTCTGTATTTGTCAGCCTTTCAATGACCTTTATTGCAACCATGGATGATGAAGGAAATGGAGGTGTGTACAAAGGGAAAATGCCCAAAAGTATCTTCTCATCCATCTATGCAGTACATTTCAGGCAAAACTATTTTCCTAAATAATGATATAATGAATTGAAGTGTTTTTTTTAACTTAACACATACTTGCAGAATACAGATAACAAAATATGGAGGATCTATTTTAAAACCTCACCAAGTTTGCGCATGCCTTCTGTACCCTCGATAGGACCAGGTGCAACAGAGTTGACCCGGATGCCAAGCGGCCCCCACTCGACCGACATGTGCTTAGTCAGCGCATCTGTGAGAAATAATACTTGCAAATGATATTCATATGACTCAAAGAACAGATGGATATAATAGGATGAAGGTACCTTTTTGAAAAAAAGAAAGTTAAGGGATATAATTAGCTGTTTCGTGGTCCTGCTCAATTTGATATGAACCCACCTATGGCAGCTTTGGCAGGTCCTGCGTGAGCCTGGAGGGCTGTTCCTGTGTAATACAGTGTTGCGCTGATGTTAACAATCACTCCCCCGTGATTCTGTAAACAGAAATATTGGATTCCCAAAAATTAAGTTATTACAGTGATGCTAAATTTTGATGTCCTGACACTGCCTCTTAATGGTAGTAATTCAATTGGTGAAAACCAACTCCTTGGTGGCTGCAAAACCCAGAAGCATAGAAGTGATTGTCAAACAATGTCATCTAGTCTATGAAGTAGAACTCAGTTAGCCACCAACACCCCTCAAGGAGGAGAGTAGGGCAGAATGGCAGAGCTAAAATGAGGGGAAAATTCTTAAAATATGATCCAAAAAGTGTGCTTTTTGGGCAGATACTGCTATCCCCAGAGCCTCATTTCTCAAGCATCATTTTCAAGTGTTAAAGGAAATATGGCAGAACTAATACTTGGTTGGAAGGAACTCACCTTGAAGTATTTGTCAAACACAGCTTTGCTGGCATTGAATGTTCCAAAGGTATCAATCTCCAGCACTGTCCTAAATGCATTGAATGACATTGCGGCTAGAGGAGCCAGGAAATTACCTGCAGCATCTGTTGGAAAACATGCAAATACACCCATAAACAAGATAAGAAGTTCAATTCAAATGTGGAGGTGCAGAACAATTGCTTCATAATAAGTTACACCAATCAACATTACCTGTAAGCATAAATCCCAATATATACTTAAGGGTTGATACATAAATACATATTGTAATTTACTGTACTAAAAATGACCTGGGACAATATTCAGTTTTTACACAGTTGCATTGGACTTGGATGTGTTATGACTTACTGTTGACTAAAATATCTATTTTTCCATATTGTTCCAAGATTTTGTCTACAGCAGACATCACTTCTGCTGGCTGAAACAATCCACACAATATATGAATTGTATGAAATTGATAGAGAAATTAGCAAAATGTATGATGCTTGTGTATGCTGTTTGAAAGCTCTCTCAACATCATCAAAGATCATATCCTCATGTTGGAGGATAGAAATAATGAGGATGAATGGATATACCGAAGGAACCTGGTCTGCAACCCTCTGGCTCTGGGTCAACCTCGTTACCATTCAAGCTATAGGGATATCATATAATGAGGAGATGAATCCTGTATGTTTTGGACATCAATTTAATTTAATATTCAAGGTATCATAATGACGACAGATGAGTATCAGTATATCTGAACACTACCTTTTATATGCCACTATCCAGTCTATACAACACAATGTTCCCAGCAGATGCATAACCCAAGATTCTCTATAGGGAGTGCTTCACATTAATACTTCAAGATTATGAAATGATACAGCAACGTTGATGGATGAGGATGTTTGTGCCTACTTGGCACAAACAAGTTGCCCTCACAATAGCAAACCCCTTGGGGTTCAAGTTTTACACACTACTAATGAGTTATTGGGTCTATGCTAACAACATGCCGTCCTATAACACATCAGGTGTCAGAAACTTCATTCCTCTTACCTTGCGGATATCCATGGCAACATAGAAGCACCTCCTCCCTGTAGCAGCTTCAAGTTTTTTGGCAGCTTCTTGGAGTCTTCCTTCACTCCTACTTGCAATAGCCATGTCACAGCCATGTCTGATAGGAGCAAATGATTCCATCATTCAATAAACCACAGATGTCAAAACAACAGACACCCTATTATATTTTAGAACAAACAAACAGAGATCTAGCACATTCAGCAAAATATAAAGATGCATACATGCATGAAACAGTGGTAATTCAAGTTCGAGAATACTTATGACTTGCTGGGAGAGAAAATAAAATTGAATCAAGTCAAATGTAGTAGATATAAGTTAGGAGATATACCCTGTATAGATATAAGATAAGATACATATTCACCTCATTAATATTTCTGCAATAGTGAATCCAATACCAGAGCCTCCACCAGTGATGAAAGCAACCTTGTCCCTGCAATGAACACAATGCATACATTTTCAAGATGGATGATTAGTAGTTGTTAAGTTGGATTTCTAGTAAATACACCAGTATTATAACTGTATAATACATCTTTATCAAAGTCATATTCGGCAAGATTGTGAACATACTAATGGGGGGTTCAATATTTGAGCCCTGACAGACCAGGTCAGTAATATAAAAACAAACAATCTTTACTATGTTTACGTGACCTATAAATGAAGTATTGAAAACACTAAATATTAATTTCAGTTTAATACAGATATGGACAGGACTCTGATGGTTATGGTTGGCAGTAACATCAATATTCAACTGATCCAGTTTGGGCGAGATGGCCCGAAAATTCGGAGACAGGTTTATATAGAAATTATTTCCTTTCAGATCATGATGTGACAATCAAGGTGGTCATGTGGCATTTTAGGTGGTGATATGACAATTTGGCCGTTGATATTTCATGTGGTAATGGGGCATGTCAGTTGGTGCTATGACATACAATGCTGTTAGATTAAATATGTGAGCCCTGGATAAAGATTGGTTACGAGGTGATTGAAATCGTTGATTTAAAATTTTGAAAAAGTTAAAATAGTAGATTATATATGTGGCATCAATTTTTATTACCTTTAAATCTACCGAGCTCACACCCACAGATAGAAAAACAACCGGGTACATCCTGAGAATTCTCTTAAGTATTAAGTGTCAGCCTAATATAATAGAAAATATATAATGGCCTGAGTATCTGGGCCTGGGGAATCTTATTAAACAGTCATAAAGACGTAATTCTGTGTGGGTCAAAATCTCATTTATTTCACCATTGCGGGATATAGGCTTGGACTCGGACTGTATGTCAGCTGTACATACTGGCCGGAGTCATCAGGCTACAGCGTAGGAAACGGTCAGTACGGTGCTACCTACCATTGTCAACAGGGGCTACGATCTGACAGGAAAATGTCCGTTCACAGACGCAGCGGGTGAGCAGTGTGCAGAGGCGTGAAGCGGTGGGTTGGTGGGGTGGGGAAGACGATTGTAACTTTTGTTAGCACCTTGTGACTGAAAGTAATTAAATATATCAGCTTATCATTATTGCACACATTTGTAACAGAAAACTTTTATTATTGAGCTCTCTTTCTATCGCAAAAGATGATACCCAAAGTTGAAGCGTCTTTTAATCTCGCCAACATTATATATTCCTTGCGATAAGTAAGCTTCTCTGTTCCACTTTCTGGGAGAAAAGGAAACCATGTCTGTTTTATTTACTGGAATATTTTGGCTTCTATTTGTTGCCAACAGTATCCACCAATGTTATGCTCGTTATGCTTTTCAATTGTTTAAAAAAATGAATAAAAATAAATTATTCCATGCTAGATTGTCTTTTATACAAACTGGGAGACATTTCACTGACGCGAGGCTGTTGTATAAAACGGAAGACTGCACAAGTCTGGGATTGAAATATTACATAAGCTTATGGCAAGATTGGCACATCAAAGACACACCCTCTCTCTGTGATGCCTCACAGTTAGCGGATCCAACTTACTTCTGACTTACTCAGAGATCTATTCCATACTCGGAATGCTACTCTTTCAGTTGAGATCAAAGGATACAGCATCCTGTGCGCAGACGTCGCGCGTCACGATGTGTGTCAAGCGTGATCGTGTAGGCTACAAATACTAAGGCTGCTGCAAATGCCGATAAATTCCGAGCAAGTTATATTGAGACAATAGACACCAAATGGAACCATCAACAACACACATCAGTATTCTATAAGAATATGACAAGCCAAGTACAGCATTCACACTGTCAGTGTCAAGGCTGCGACACCAGTTGCACTTGGCGTCCGAATGACATCCACTGTCCGCTATGTCCGCCCCACAAATTCAAGCCTGCACGTCAAGCAAAAGTGATAACCCATTTGGAGAACCAATTTGCAAGCTAACGAGACAATGTGAAGATCAGAACCTTTATTGTAATGGTTTGCAATCAGATGTGCAGAGATAAATGCCATGTTGGCCTCTACCACTGCCCGTATTGCAATCAGAATTTCATCAAGGAGACTCAACTTCAGCACCATATAGAATCCTGCATAAACCACTCGCCAAAGCAAAAGACTGAAGAGCTAGAACCATTTGTGGCTACTGTAACACCAAATATCACAAAACATTAAACTACTATCCCATCTTGCTGAATTCAGTTCTGCCTCCAAATATCATTAAGTGTCATCTTGTTCAACTCAGTGTGTTTAACCCATGTTGATTGTTTCTTAGTGAAGATATATTTCTATTATAGAATTAAACACAAACATTTGGTCAACAGCATTGCATTTGAAAGGACCATCCGGCTTACTAGCCTTACCCCACCGAGTCCCTAACACTTGCTCATTCCGCGGTCGCTAAAGTTTCAAGATGGACGCCAGCAGAGCGTAACCACCTCGGCCGTCACACCGCTACTTCACAGCTTGGTTGCTCCCGTCTGTGAACGGACATTTCCCAGTCAGGTCTTAGACCCTTATCACCTTTGTACCAGCTCACCCAAAACCTCCATACCGCCCCTCCATCCCAACACAACACAGACAAACACACATAGACTACACGCACGCACAAACCACTGTCATATGAGTGGGTAAACAGGTTTATCACCAAAGAATAATTCACATCTTAACTCGATGACACGGGCGATAATAAGTTTAATTGATGCGGTGCTTCCCTTTTTTCACATTACATTCCATATCGATGACGGAGAGAAATACAACCTTGATTGAAGAAGCATTTATGGTTCAAACAACGTTACTTACTTCAACAAATCAGGCACAAAAGAATGTTTATAATTCACTAAACACTCGTCCATGGTGGATAGAATCTAGAGGTACGACCACACTAAGCAGTTACTAAAAGTGGCGACCCTGGGTAGTTCCAGACTGTATGTATGCATAACGGGATGGATTTTGAACCCACACTTTGGTCAAGGGTAAAGTCCACACGTGGTTTGAGGAGGTAATTGCACAGATTGTGAAATGTGCATCGTCACGTTAGCTTGAGCACAACACGATAAAAGCTGTCAGGTCTTAACCCAGACAATGAACTCGCAATACAGCTGCTCAACAACAACTGGCGGGTGCGATATGATTGATTCTAAAGATTTTGGTTATGATGACGTGGTTGAAGGATGGCCTTAGCCCCGGTCGGACGGTGATATTCATATAGTAATTGCACAGATTGTGAAATGTGCATTGTCACGTTTGCTTGAGCACAACACGATAAAAGCTGTTAGGTCTTAAAACAAAACTGGCGGATATATACCAAGACGTCCTACAGGGCATGGATGGCCCTACAGGACATCTATTGAATAATAATGCTCTAACACGGGGCTTGAATTATATAACGAAAAATATTGGAAATATTTAGACACATCGAGTTTCGCTTTAATTCAAGTTGTTTTTCACAAATAAGCCAGACTGTCTGTTTACATGCCTGTCTGCGTACCTACCTATTTTTTACATTCATGCCTTCCCATGTAGTCACTTCCCTATATTTACCTATATCGACGATCAAAATACCTACCTGTTTACCAACTTACTTTCCAATGAACCAATCCACCCCTCCTACATATCCGCTAACCCCAGTATCTACCCATTCTCTCACCCTACCCCTACTAGGTTGCTTCCTCTATATCTTCCTATCTACGCGTCCCGCCTATTTGTCTTCCTAACCTACGCCATTCCACGTGTTAATATCAACCCCTGTTCCGTTTACCTGACCCTGTACACTAGCTGTACCATATAGCTACTAAATTACTTATTTATATACTACTCATTGACCATCTACCGCAATTTTGACCAAATGAAATCAAATAAATAAGAGTAAAAATATTTAATAATTGATTAAAGAAATGAATGCAAATCACCCACTAAACAGCTAACGTTCAGCTCTACCACGCTACACAACCCATTTACTAGACTATACGTTTAATCTTCATTTTAACATTTCTACTCCATCTGTTCCACACTGCATCTTATTTTTCTTCAAACCCTACATACCAATAAACACAAACAGCAATAGTTTCATTTTCGGACAATTGAAGGTGAATTTGTTGTGATGAAAATGAACTCTACTTTTTTTCATAAACGCTAATCATTGGTTTATATTGGTCATGCAATTTATTTGTATTGTCGATTGTCCACGCTGGTTTCCTATCGTCAATCCATATGACTGGATGAGTAATGATACCAATATAATCGTTGACAATTTTTAACTTGTTATTGTCAAAATTCGAATCCATCCGAAGAATATCGTTCTGCAGCGGGAGAACCCATTCATGCCGCTAACACGTACTACATTGACCTTTCTCGTGACGGAACCCATACTGTCGTGTTGCAAACATTACTACTATAGTCAAGTTCCCCCCCCCCCCCCCCGACACCCACGGTGCACGAATTGTCTATCTTGGCTTTCCCCAAGGCACAAGCAAGGAAGTGCCTGCAGTCACATGAGTTATAATAAGATGAATATTTGTATCCAAGAACATTTTTGACATGGTAAAATATGTTCCTTTGTGGCACAAACCCTGGCTATTGTTTTCGTCTTTCTGTGCGTAAGTACATAGGGCACTTCTAATATATCGTAAGTACCAATGCATATCGACTTCTGTTAGTTACACATTTCTGTATTTAAGGTTAACGTGTTAGAATACATGTAAAATATATAAAAGACAACAAACATTATTGCATAGTTAGAAAAGTAATTTATCAGTTGACATTTTATAAGTTATCATTAAAGAACTCGGTATCTTGAAGGGTAGAAAAACACTAAAACATATTCGTTTATTCATGTGCTCACAGAAAGAACCTCATATTCACGAGATATTCTAAATCAACGATTTGTTTGAAGTAATCACCTCGTAACCAAATTATATATGATATAACCGGAAGTTATTAATGTTTGTACATATAATATAGATGCAACCAAGCATCCAATAACGCTTGGAGACACAAAGGCGGCCAATATTCACAGCAATGCACTTTCTTACAAACAAATGATTATGAAAACAACGTCTTTTGTTGGTTGTTGAGTGCATGCGTTTCTGCGTAAAGGAGATAAATAATGTCTTAATGGACAAGCTGTGTATCTGTTATTACGGATCATAAGGACATAAAAACGCATATGAAACGGTACTTGACATAACGCCAGGGGATGTGAAGAACTCGATCAGGATCCAAGATATTACGCATGAAGATTTTCCCAAAGTTCAGCATGGGGCGAAAATACAATGGAGCAGCCCCGGGAGCAGCCACTTCTTTTGCTTCCAGAAAAAACGCACACAATCCTCGTTTGATCGGCGATGCCAAAAGGATACTCTCGAGGCTTTATAAACGGATGTCGATGTGCCCCGATGGTGCAACTAAGCGATTTATTTTGCTATCAAACCTTAGGAAAACATTGAACTTAGAATAGAGAAAGCCGGGGACGGTGCAATATCGTATACCGAGGTCGGTTGCTGATGCTCTCAACGTATATTTTTGGCGGTAATATTTTCTTCTCACAGCGTTTCATACTTGCTGTTGTTGAATGCCTGGTGTTGGGTGTTTTCAGTTCGATACCAGAAAGCGAGGCAGCGCTTCTAAAATCAAACTGCTTTTGATTTCTTATACTGCTGTGGTTAGCACTATCGTATTCGGTGTGCTGCTGTTCCGATGTATTTATTACAGCCAACACCTGTCTTACTGCAAACAGTTAACAGGTAGGTAGCTCCGGTGTAACGGTAACATGAATTTATACCGTTACGAAGAGTTCGTCAAACACAGTCGGCAAGTTCTCGTTTGGGTTGAAGGACTACTCTGCGTACCTAGAAAATAACATATATCAAGAGCCTTTACAAAAAATAGACTTTGCGCGCCAAAAAACTTACCACCACTAGACGCTATTCTTCATCAATGGCATCGATAGTTCGTTTCCTAACAAATCGCGATACGATGTCTGCCATTTTGGAAACAATTAATTCTCGCGATTTCCCGCATTGCTTTAGCATCCCAAGTGGGGGGCACCTACCCTAACTCGGATAGGGGTGTGCCGCGGGACCTCGAAAACCTGTACCCGTTGTACTCGTTGAGAATGAGAAAAAGTATACTCCATCGTACAAGGTATTATGCGAATGTCTAACCCGTCGTAAAAGTCGAGATGTTGAAAAAACCACCCCCTTCGTGCGGCACATGTATACGATATCTTTACACTTAAGTGCCCCCCCCCCCACCCCGCGCCCGCGCAATGCATGTGGTCTTGAACTTGTAAAACAAACATGTTGCTGTGTTTCTGACTTTTTACCGCTTCCCAAATTGATCGAACTATAAATAATTACCACGGATGAAATCACCAGCCGTAAAGGGATGAAATTGTCCGTAAAACATCATTGCATTCTATAACTCCATCACTTGTGTATGTTTGGTGTTTGGTAGTTGTCTGAATCGATCTAAAAATAATTGAGTTGCGTTGTTTCGAGAAACGGTAAGACGTCTACGCAGACGTCTTGTAGGGCTAACAGGTAGGTTGCTTTCATGCCAACGCTTGTGTAAAACTAGGTTTTCTTGCTTATGCACGCTCTTCGTTATAGTAAAGTTACTCACTGCCTGTAGTTGCTCGAGTGGGGACTAGCCAGAGGAAAATAACGTCCTGGAGTAGAGTTGCTCATTAGATTTATTTCAGTTTCAACAATGAAGCTCCCTGGGAATCTCGCGGTCTGAATCGTGTCCCTGACTAAGTGGTCTCCGTGACTAACCCATCTGTGGTCCTTATAAATGGTCCACATGAAAGGCCAGGCTAAAAACAATCCCCACGTGACAGGACGAGTCTACTTGGAGGGTGGACTCGACCTGCTGTAAGGATAGCTACAATCAGGGCTACACCCCCCCCCCCCACCCCCAAAGAGTTGTGTGGTATAACCCGGGCTCTCGTGCTGATAATTAAAGGGGAGGCTTTTTAAGAATGTATGAGCCAGAATAGTATTATAACACTTGTCGGAAAATTAAGTTTTGCTGATCGCATCGCTTGCATAATTGTCACCATTCTAAGTGTTCATAATATCAACCTATAAGGTGGAATGGTATTGATGAGGGCTAAGTTTCCTATGTTTTAGATGATTTCATTAGTTTTGTTTCTCATAGACCTTGGTTGAAATGCGCACATTGCCTTTCAAGTTTGTGGTCAGTATTCGCTTTATCTCTTTACGATTTTTTTTTCAAGAAAATTAATATCAGTGAAACAATCGTGTTTTTTAAAACCACATTTTGGATTTCATACATTTCCAGCTCATCCCCCTTGTATACCCACAAGGAACACTATAAAGAGGATGGTAATGAAATCACCCAGCAGGTGGCTGTCGACACTAATCGGCAGGTGGAGGTCATTAGATACAAGGGATCCGTCGTTGTCCTTGACTATACCAGGGTATGTGAATTGTTCAGTCTGCCGGACATAACGTTTTAAGATATTAATGGCGAATGACGAATCCGAAATTGCAATTCACTCTGTACGATAACTTGTGTAGGAATTAATACCCTATGATTAGATTTTTGGAGTTAATCTATCTAACCGAAAAATATCTTGTATCACCGTCAACTGTTTTTCTAATGTAGGATTTTCATTCGATTTATCTGACGTTTTTATGGTGAACAGAGTCTGACAAGTTTATACATGTCGGCCACGTGCGAGTGCTATCTGATAGGAGGTATCGACCGCAAGATCTCTACTCCATTCGACACAGATGAGGTCTGTAAATGTGATTTACGATTGAATCGAGTTTTTTTACTCAAGTGCTTCCTTCCCGAGGGCTCTATGGGTGATATTCATGTGTTGGTGATAAAGGCTGCTGCTGCTGCTGCTGAGGGAGATGATGAGAAGACGATTAACTATGTGAAGGCCGGGGACTATCCCGTTGTAGACCACACCATGCTCCCTGTGGATCTACAGGACGATTGTTCAGACATACCAATCTACTGGTTGGAACGCTACACCACAGAACATGACAGCAAACGTAAGTTAAATGTCATACTCAACATTTATATACCATATTCATCAAGGGCGTTATTGTGGTTTGGGCGAATTTCATTTTCAACACGTCAAAAGTATATCGTCATAAAGCATAAAAAGAGGATTACAACGTCAAGAATCTTCGCATTTTCTTAAGTAAGTGATTATTTTAAATAAAATATTTCAGAATGATAAGGAATGATTGTATGATATTCATGACATGATAATTTACGGGAATTTACTGGCATTGTTCCATATCACAGTGGCCAAGCGTGCGTTATGCTTCCGGGCATGTTACTATCGTCACGGCATCCGTGTCTATGTGCGCTACTGTCGCTGAAACACAACCGGTCCCCGATCTGTAAGATCAGAAGAGGCTGACCCGAATACTTCATTAGCAAACGATTTTGCTCGTATTGATATATCTCTATCGCTGATAATAATTAATTCTATGTAAAGCAGCATACAAGATCATAACTATATTCTATATTCAGATATAATTAGTTGTGATTGTGTTTCATCAAACACTTGTTTATTTGCAAGAGCTCTGATATTTTACATACCCAGTGCGATGCGATGATGTATTCGTTGTGAAAAAAAATCACAATCTACCATAAAAAATAAGCGGATTTCGTATGGAATAAAATGCTTACTATATTTGCTGGTCATATTCATTGAAGTTCTTATATTCTACTTTTCACCGTATAATGGAAACTAAGAATTCTGAAACTTCAAATATATCAGTAAATCGTTTTGGGAAAAACCAATAAGCCCATCAACATATTCAGTTACAGCCAATCTATTCTTAGGCTTGTCGAATGGTGTACAGCTGTGGATAGCTTACTACCTTATATATCAAATGACGACTTTCTTGGATGACTTTTGACAGCTACAGAGTTGCACGACAACAACGCGCGCTCCAACACAAGGCACAAAATGGCCTAGTTAATGCACTAACAACACAATAACAGCTTAAATGACACAAAACATGACCCTTGTGGATAACCTTTCTATATTGTGATGTCAGTCTCATATAGCTGTGTATATTACTATCACAGAATTTTTTCCGTTGAACATCCTACAGATTTCTCAAGGTTTGTTGGAGCTAAACACACCCTATCAGAGTTTGCCTTGGGCCAATATTGCCTTCATTCTGTCTGTAGCCTCATCCATGCTGTTCCCACTAGCCATCCAATTTCCCCCCATCAACCACCGCAACAGTTCCCGTCACATAGCTCCCAAGGTCACTGACGAGATACAAGGTCATGTGACCAATCTCCTCTTTTTTGCCCATGCGTCCCACGGGGACTTGTCTCAATAAGCGTCGCTGGTCTTTGTCATAAGCTGGACCACCTACAATCCAAAACAAACATTGATGACAGTTTGAAAATTATTATTAAACTAATGTAGATAGAGTGAGTCGATGTTCATATTCTGGGATGAAGCTGTGTTTCCTAGTATACCATTGACATAGTATCTAAGAACAACGGGGCCTATACTACTACCCACCTACCCCTATTCCCTAACCACTAATATATAGTCTTTATATATTAGCAGCTTAGGAGAAGAGGTGTTTAAAACCCAAGTGTCTGTGCTATGACTGTGCTTATGAAGTCAAAAGTTGATTTGCATGAAACAGGCAAAATTCATACTAGATGTATTTTCAACAGCTTGATTTGAGATTAACGGATGTTTATGAGGAATTAAAACGGGAAAGTGCCGGGAGGGGGCAGTATGTAGTACAATAACCATTCATTAACTTGCTGGTAAAATCAACAGAACATAAGATATAACACCCAAACAAGTCCTTGATAATGGACTTTTTGTTCAACAAAATAAGCCTTAATTAACAATGCAGTGAGATGAAAATACACTGGTTCACATATGATAGTAGTTCTGTATTTGTCAGCCTTTCAACGACCTTGATTGCAACCATGGATGATTGAGGCATATGATGAAGGAAATGGAGGTGTGTACAAAGGGAAAATACCAAGAAAGCATCTTCTCATCCATGCAGTACATTTAAGGCAAAATTATTTTCCCAAATAAAGATGAATTTAAGTCGGTTTTTACAAAACTTAACACATGCATGCTGACTACAGATTAATAAGATATGCGGGATCTGTTATAAAACCTCACCAAGTTTGCGTATGCCTTCCGTGCCCTCGATAGGACCAGGTGCAACAGAATTGACTCGGATGCCAAGCGGCCCCCACTCAACTGCCATGTGCTTAGTCAGCGCATCTGTGAGAATTATGACGAGTTTTTACAAACAGAAAATACGGAAAAATAGATAATTCACCAGTCATACCTTTCATTTTATTCATATGACCAAAAAAGGGATGTTTTGATAAAACGGAACTAAAGGAAAAAGATCCTTTGAGGACGACGTGCTCCGTAGCAGTGACCAGTTTAGAGTAATTTACTCAATTGTAGTCGTACATAGCTTAGTTGCTAAACTACGAATTCAATGTTTCTGCACATTTACATGAACCCACCTATGGCAGCTTTAGCAGGTCCTGCGTGTGCCTGGAGGGCTCTTCCTTTATAGTACAGCGTTGCACTAATGTTGACAATCACTCCCCCATGGTTCTGTAAAACATCACAGGTTATACACAAGTATTTAACCTTTTCTAGCTTTATTTGAAAGAGAACTGAAATATTTGGATTTAAAATTAATTGACCAAAAGGATGCTAAATTTTGAAGCCCTTGGTATTGCCCCTTAATGGTAGTTATTCAATTGGCAAAAACCACCTATATATATAGAATATATATATATATGTCATATGTATATACATATATAATAAATACTCCGACTGGACGACCAGCAATACGGTGTTATATATATTGTAAAATGTATCCGATATATAGTTGCAGTGATTGTCAAACAATGTCACTGAAATATTGCTTAGCTAGCCAACGACACCGATGAAGAAGGAGAAAGTTGAAAAATTATGAGCACATTCGTTTAGAATACTGCATTCAAACATTTCAGGATGGGTAAGGCAGAAGTTCTGCTTAAGCTAGCCAATATTAAGACGAGTAAAGCTAAATGAGGGCAAAATCATTAAAATAATATTTAAAAAGTGGGCTCTTAGGGAAGGAGTCAGTTGCTTTCCTCCAAACTTCTTTTCTCAAGCATCATTTTCAAGTGTTAAAGGAAATATGGCAGCACTTACACTTGGTTTGATGGAACTCACCTTGAAGTATTTGTCAAAGACGGCTTTGCTGGCATTGAATGTTCCAAATGTATCAATCTCCAGCACTGTCCTAAATGCATTGAATGACATTGCGGCTAAAGGAGCCAGGAAATTACCTGCAGCATCTGTTGGAAAACCAGAAAATATATCCATGAATAAGAGAAGAAGTTGGATTCAAATGTGAAGGTGCAGAAAAATTACTTCATAATAAGTAACAACGATTAGCATTACGTGAAAACATAAATCCCAATATATACTTAAGGTTTGATACATAAATATATATTGTAATTTATGGCAGCAAGTTGCTTCAGATCCACAAATATCATCAAAAGCCAAGTAAACTAAACATGATCTTGGACAAAGTTTTTACACATTTGCATTGGACATAGATTTGTTATGACTTACTGTTGACTAGAATATCTATTTTTCCATATTGTTCCAAGATTTTGTCGACAGCAGACATCACTTCTGCTGGCTGAAACAATCCACATAATATATGAATTGTATGAAATTGATAGAGAAATTAGCAAACTGTATGATGCTTGTGTATGCTGTTTGAAAGCTCTCTCGACGTCAAAGGTCATATCCTCATGTTGGAGGATGGAAATAATGAGGATGAATGGATACACCGAAGGAACCTGGTCTGCAACCCTCTGGCTCTGGGTCAACCTCGTTACCATTCAAGCTATAGGGATATCATATAATGAGGAGATGAATCCTATGGGGTTTGGACATAAAGGTGACAGACGAGTATCAATGTGATATGTGAACAACATCCCTTAATATGGATAAAAGTCTTACACATTTTAAATGAGTTATTGGGTCTATGCTAACCATATGACATTCTATAACACATAAGGTGTCTGATACTTCATTCCTCTTACCTTGCGGATATCCATGGCAACATAGAAGCACCTCCTCCCTGTAGCAGCTTCAAGTTTTTTGGCCGCTTCTTGGAGTCTCCCTTCACTCCTACTGGCAATAGCCATGTCGCAGCCATGTCTGATAGGAGCAAATGACTTCATCATTGACTAAACCACCAAGCACTGATGTTAAAACACCTTGTATTTCAGAACAAACAAACAAATATCTAGCAACAAGGAGTTGAAACCAGTGTCTCTGTTTCACAATCAGCAAAACATAAAGATGCATACATGCACGGAACAGTGGTAATTCAAGTTCTACATGCAGTACATATAAGTTGAAAATTAAACCCTGAATATATATATATATATATATATAAGTCATGATCCATACTCACCTCATTAATATTTCTGCAATAGTGAATCCAATACCAGAACCTCCACCAGTGATGAAAGCAACCTTGTCCCTGCAATGAACATAATTCATACATTTTCAAGATGGATGATTAGTAGTTGTTAAGGTTAAGTTAGAGTTCTAGAATATACCCAGTATTTTTTTGACTACATATTACATCTTGACCAATAAAATATCTGTATCAAAGAGACTAGTGGGAGGTACAATATTTGAACCCTAACAGACCAAGTCAGTAGTATTAAGACTATGTTAAGATGTCCTATAAATGAAGTTTCTAAAACGCTAGATATTAGGTCATAGATGTTACCTTCTAATGTATTTCCCTCATATAACCCAGCTACCGTGAGTTATTGATATATCAATGGACTGGTTATGGTTGGCAACAACATCGACTTTCTACTGATCCAGTTTGGATGAGATGGCCTGATAATTTTGGAACAGGTATATAGAGAAATAATTTCCTTTGAGATCGTGATTTGACATTCAAGATGGTCATGTGACATTTTAGGTGGTGATATGACAATTCAGCCGGTGATGATACCGGCAGGTAGTGACATTTCAGGTGGCATCATCGCATATATTACAGTTGGTGAAATGACATACATTGCTATTAGATTTAATATGTGGGCGCTGGAAACGACTGTGCAAACCTTCTTTTATGTGAAGAAAATAATAAAAAAACACCAAACTAAAATGGAATTCTTTGACACCTAAATGATCAAGTCTATTGACATTTACACCCAAAATCGTAGAAGGCTTAGTTAACTAACTGCTTAAAGTTCTATTATTGTCAATAGTCAATTATCGATCCCACACCCATAGATAGCAAAACAACCAACTTTGCGGGATTCACCATGTTAATTTAACCGTTAATCATTACAACATCCCTAGGATCCTCTAACATGCTACCGAATTTGGTTAAAAATAAGACAGGTATCCGTCTTATATAATGGTAGATATCACTATCCCTGGCACACATGTTTGACGCTACGCTAACATGACGTACTACGCTAACATAACATCCTAGCCTGCGTAGAAGCCGATGCGTAAGGAGATCGGGTAGATACATGGGTAATGGTCTGAGGAATCTAATGAAACAGTCAGAACTATGTAACACCGTATGGGTCAAAATCGAATTTATTTCACCACTGTAGGGTATAGGTTTGGACAAGGACTCCATTGTCACATGAGCCCAATTATCCCAAATCTGTTTGGTAGAGTGACTTAACATAAAGTATTTTATCGAAGAATAATTCACACCTTAACTAAAAAACCCGGGCGATTATAAGATTAATTAATGTAAAGCTTCCCTATTTTCGTATTACGTCTGATGTTGATGTTTGAGATCAAAACAACCTTGATCAAAGAAGCATTAACGGATAAAACAACATTACTTACTTCAACAAATCAGGCACAAAAGAATGTTTATAATTCACTAAACATTCGTCCATGGTGATAAAATCTAGAGATACAACCAGACCAAGCGGCGACTAAAAGTGGCGACCCTGAGCTGTTCCAGACTGTATGCATGCATTACGGGATGGATTTTGAACCCACACTTTGATAAAGGGTAAAGTCCACACGTGGTTCGAGGAGGTGGTCTGCTTACATGCCTGCCTGTCTGTTTATTACCTTATTTGTACTAACTTGCCTACCTTTATAGTCACATGCCTACTTAACTTTATCGATCCCACCTATATTTCCGCTATTCCAAGTATCTGCCCATTCGCTCGCCTTACCCTAGTAGGTTGCTTACTCCATGTCTGCAAAATAACGCATCCCGCCTATTGTCCACCAAACATATGCCATACCACGTGTTAATCTCAATCCGTGCCCAGTTAACCTGGCCCCTTTGTACCCCAGCTACTAAATTACTAATTTAAATACTATACATGATTGACCATCTACCTCAATTTTGACCAAATCATATTGATAACAGTAATCATATATCTAATAATTGACAAAGGAAATGAAGGCAAATCATGAACTAAGTTAATCACTGCACCAAGCAGCTAACGTTCATCTCTTCCACTCTACACTACCCATTAACTTGATTATTGGTGAAATCTCCATTTTAACATTGCTACTTTATCTCCTCCATACTGCTTCTTATTATTATGTCTTCCAACGATAGTTGGAAGACATATTGGTTTAGCCAGTATTTTTTTTTTTTTTTTTTTTTTTTCTCTAGTCAAGGTTTTTCGGGCTATTCTCCGGAACGGTTAAACATATCAACATGAAATTTTGGGGAATGATAGATCAAGTTGAGACACAACTGGCGATCCAATTTGACGCGCATGCGCAGTGTTGGAGGCCTATGGGATCGATTTTTTCGTCGATTTTTTCCCCCATTTTCTGTAACTATCTCCTCCATAACTACTGCAGTTACGAACATATGAGTTATATGGTTGTAACAAGCAATTATCGTAGCATGGAATAGGCGAAAAAAATACTTGTTTTTACCTTTTGTACTTTGTATAATGACATATATTTTAGAGTACCTATCGCGATTTTTGCTACGAGTTCTCTCCTCGCTGATATCTCTGAAACGGCTGTATTTACGGACATGAAATTTTGTCAGTATTTAGAACTTGGCCTCGTGATAATGATTGTAACAGTATTTTTAGCATTCACAGTAACAAAAAACAGTAAAAAGGACGATTAGTTTCAAGGTTTTCTACTGCAGCAGCTTAGCGGCAGGCTAACAGCAGTTCGTGTTTAAGTAGGCCAAACCTTACGTAATCGACCAGAGCCTTGGCTGGGTTTGCATCGACTTGGGTAGGGGGTCATGTCAAAACAGGCCAAACCTTACGTAATCAATCAGCGGCAGCATTCATCGCTTTCGCGGTGTATTGACTTGGTTTAGGGGTCATGTCAAAACATCTAAGCGGCAGCAGCTTGTGATCTTATAATAGTGCGCGTTACCAGCTATTATCGGTCCGTGTATATACTGTCTTTATGTCTCAGCGACAGTGTGCACTGGATGTCCCGGTGCAATCAAAGCGGGTATATATACGCAAACACGCATACACGCACATATACATATATATATATATATATATATATATATATATATATATATATATATATATATATATATATATATATATATATATATATATATATATATATATATATATATATATGTATGTATACACACGGTTTCCGATGCCAAGCTTCCGAGCGCCGAGCAGCTATCTATAAATAGCATATATATGTGAATATTTATAAGGGGGGGGGGGAGAGACGGAGAGAGAGATAGAGGGAAAGATATATATAGAGAGAGAGAGAGATAGAGAGGAGATAGATAGAGAGAGAGAGAGAGATAGATATAGAGAGAGACAGAGAGAGATAGATAGATAGATAGAGATATATATATCTGGAGATATATATATATATATAGATATATATTTTATATATAGACATATATATATATACACATATATATGTATATAGACATATATATATATATATATATATATAT
>CM067356.1:13779297-14003512 GCA_034190875.2 Urechis unicinctus
TATTTCGTGATCAAGCTTAAGAAAACATTGAACTAAGAATGGAGAAAGCCGAGGACGGTGCACCATCGTATACCGAGGTCGGTTGCTGATGCTCTCAACATACATTTTTGGCGGTAATATTTCTTGTCACAGCGTTTCATACTTGCTGTTGTTGATTGTATGGTGTTGGGTGTTTTCAGTTCGATACCAGAAAGCGAGGCAGTGCTTCTAAGATCAAACTGCTTTTGATTTCTTATTCTGCCGTGGTGAGCACTATTGTATTCGGTGTGCTGCTATTCGGATGTATATATTACAGCCAACACCTGTCATACTGCAAACAGGTAAGTTGCTTTCATGCCAACGCTTGTCGGAAAATAAAGTTTTTCTGATCGAATTGAATGTTTAATTCACACTTTTTAAGCCTTCATAATTTCAACCGTCATGGCTCCTCACGCACATTGAAACACTGCACAGTTTCGTCCGATAATGTGGAATGGTAATGATCATGGTTAAGTTTCTTATGTTTAAAATGATTTCATTTGTTTTGATTTTCATAGACCTTGAATGAAATGCGCAAATTGCCTTCCAAGTTTGTGGTCAGTATTTGCTTTGACTCTCTTTACGAATTTTTTTTCAAGAAAATTAACATCAGTGAAACAATCGTGTTTTTTGATAGCACATTTTGGATTTCATACATTTCCACCTCTCACACTCTGTAGACCCACGAGGAACACTATAAAGAGGATGGTAATGAAATCACCCAGCAGGTGGCTGTCGACACTGATCGTCAAGTGGAGGTCATTAGGTACAAGGGATCCGTCGTTGTCCTTGACTATACCAGGGTATGTAAATTGTTCAGTCTACCGGATGTTTTAACATATTTCTGTGGTAGTGATTGGTGTCTTATGGCGAATACGAAAGCTCATCTCAAATAGGTGTCGTTCACTCGGAAAGATAACTTGATAAGTGGAAAAAAAAATAATTAAAGATCATATGATTAGCTGTCATAAAAGAAAATCGATGATTTAGGACTGTTGCTATATAAACGCATAAATGTCCATAAGCTATTAATGCGTCGTAATAATGGCTCCTGAAGTGGTTCATGATTGACGATCTTTTGAAAATATATACCTTGTCCGCTAATGTTTAGGGTGTAGTGTATCCCACTGCTGTATATACATACGTTTTAGTGTTAATAATTGAAGCTGACATCATCCTGCATTAACCCCCGTTACACCGACCAAATGGTGCAAGTATAGGAATTAAGTCACTATAATTAGATTTTTAGAGTTTATCTTCCTAACCGGAAACAATCTGCTTTCACCGTCCACTGTTTTTCTAGTGTAGGATTTTCATTCGATTTATCTGACGTTTTTATGTTGAACAGAGTCTGACTAGTTTGTACGTGCCGGACACCCACGAGTGCTATCTGATAGGAGGTATCGACCGCAAGATCTCTACTCCATTCGACACAGATGAGGTTTGTAAATGTGACTTAGATTGAATCGAGTTTTTTTACTCAAATGCTTCCTTCCCGAGGGCTCTATGGGTGATATTCATGTGTTGGTGATAAAGGCTGCTGCTGCTGCTGCTGCTGCTGCTGAGGGAGATGATGAGAAGACGATTAACTATGTGAAGGCCGGGGACTATCCCGTTGTAGACCACACCATGCTCCCTGTGGATCTACAGGACGATTGTTCAGACATACCAATCTACTGGTTGGAACGCTACACCACAGAACATGACAGCAAACGTAAGTTAAATGTCATACTCAACCCCGGGGGGGGGGGGGGGCACTTGGCCTTATTCTGGATAAGGGTGTGCTGCGGGACCTCAAAAACCCGTACCCGTCGTACAAGGTCAAAATGGCCAAAAAGCATACCCCGTCGTACAAGGTATTATGCGAATGTATAACCCGTCGTACACATTGAACCTGAAAAACATACCCCGTCGTCCAAGTATGAGGCCCAAAAACCCGTCGTACAAGTCGAGAGGCCCCAAAAACATACCCCGTCGCGCGGCACATATATACTACCTCTATACACTTAAGTGCCCCCCCCCCCCACCCGGGTACTCAACATTTAAATACCATATTCATCAAGGGTATTATTGTGGTTTGAGCGAATTTCATTTTCAACACGTCAAAAGTATATCCTTATGAAGTATAAAAAAGGACTCCGTCAAAAATCATTGTATTTTCTTAGCTACGTCCTTAGATTTCAAAGTGATTATCTTGAATAAAATATTTCAGAATGACAAGGAATGTTTGTATGATATTCATGACATCATAATTTACGGGAATTGACTGGCATTGTTCCATATCACAGTGGTCAAGCGTGCTTTCTGCTTCCGGGCATGTTACTATCGTCGCGGCATCCGTGTCTGTGTGCGCAACTGTCACTGAAACACAACCGGTCCCCGATCTATAAGAACAGAAGAGGCTGACCCGAAGACTTTATTAGCAAACCATTTTGCTTGTATTGATATATATATCTATCGCTGATAATAATTAGTTTTATGTAAAGCAACATTCAAGATCACAACAATGACTATATTCTGTATTGAGATATAATTAGTTGTGATTGTGCTCCATCAAACACTAGTTTATTTGCAAGTGCTCTGATATTTTACATACCCAGTGCGATGCTTTGAATGTATTCGTTGTGAAAAATTCTCAAGCTGCCATCAATGAAGTAGAAAAATAAGCAGATTACGTATGGAATAAAATGCTTACTAAATTTTCTGGTCATATTCATTGAAGTTCTTATATGACACTTCTACTTTTCACCACTTGATAGAAAGTAGGCGTTTTGAAAGAAACTAAGAATTCTGAAACTTCAAATATATCAGTTGAATTATTCTTTTTGACCCCCCAAAAATTGCATATCTACATAATTAGTTATAGACAATCATTTCTTTGGCATGTCGAATGGTGTACAATTGAGAATATTTGCCTAGGTTGCAGAAATAGCCACGACGATTCGACAAGAATTTATTGAATTATCTAACATTTATCAGTGCAATTAAAACAAAATAATGCTTTGGTAAATATGCAAAAGGAACATGACGACACCATACTAATATAATATCTCCTGAATCATTTGACCAATGTGGTGGGAATGATAGAAATGTAAAACAAGAGAAAAGAAAAACAAGTGAAAAACGGTGGTTCCTGAAATATATTAATTTGAGATAATTTTTGGCTTAAAACTCCGATTATCTGCAGCCCGATATGGAATATAAGTGTAATCACTTCAACAATTCCAAATAATATGTTTTGCATGCACGTCAGTCCAAGAGGTATAACGTTATTTTAACGTGAAGCATGACTGTAAAATATAAAATGTGAAGCTCCACATAGCATGTTCTTCAGTCACGTGGTCGGCAGCAGGTGTGGTCCCAGGTGTATTGTTGATTATAGATGCAATGTATGGTCTGAGGTTAGGCGTATGTGTGTGTCAGCAGCGCCTCTCGTCGCGTTAATCACCGTATGGACGCTTTTAATCGATATTCAAGAAAAACGGCGCATCAGCGCAGCAGTGGATGGACGTATAATGCATGTTGTATTTGGAACAAAGGATACCACCCTTCCACCTTGGACGGAATCTTGAAAGGATTACTTTAAATTACTTTAAACGGTACACACACACACACACACACACACACACATACATACATATATATATATATATATATATATATATATATATATATATATATATATATATATATATATATATATATAATATATATATATATATATATATATATATATATAAATATATATATGTGCGTGCGTGTGTGTGTACATGTATATGTGTATGCACATATACATAAATAGATAAATATGTATGTGTGTGTGTCTGGTTGTGTGCACATTATTGTCTCAGTGTTTACACATTGTATAGGTCGTCTGAACTTGGGTGTTGAATCAGTCATGTTTTCGCAGGAAACTGCTTGCCGAACGTATCATCCAACGATCATCGTCTGCAACCATCGCTTATATCGTTGCATTCAAGATTGAATATTGAATGTCACAATGGCGACTTCGGGCAGTCTTGTTCGTCTGAACGTTGGTGGGACCTGGTACAATACAACTCGTTCCACGCTACAAAGCCATCCGAACTCACTTCTTGCGTCGATGATAAAGCCATTGGAGGAACTCACATTCAACGGCGAGTCTCAAACAAAACAAAACGCCTGCAAATTGCAAAAGAACATACATAACGACAGGAAGCCATGTAAAGACAGACGACCACAGAGAGTGCGGTGATGGGAGCGGTTATTATTTTATTGACCGAGATGGGTTGCTCTTCCGGTACGTTTTAAACTTTTTGCGATGCAATGAATTAAAGCTTCCTAGGAACTTCACAGATCATGATCAATTGCTTGCGGAGTCAATGTTTTATGGACTAGACGCCATGACACAAGCAATCCAACAACATACGAAACACGCTGGAAATTATCATTTCGTAGAAGTCACAGAGATTTCTCACCCTGAGAAAACTGGTTTGGGTTACACTCGTGTAACAGTTAATGATGTCGTTCAAGAATTAGCGCCAATTCGTGACGTCATATCGTATCACAGTGACGAATACCAGATGCAGGAAGGTGATTTGGGCTGGAAGTGGATCCGAACCAATGTGACCCGCCTGGAATGGTGTGAGCAACTGAGGTACCATGGATGGAGTCCAGAGGGAAGTGTGGCATTCTGTAGAAAAATCCCCGACGTCACGGGGAGGGGAACAGATATGGTGCATCTGGTCGAGAAATGGAGCAAGGGAAAAAGCTGATGCTGTATGATTTGTTTGTTCATATGTATGTTGAACATATGTTAACGTTCTTAGCGCTTTGTATAACTGAGGGAAATATACGTTCTCTCAGTGGTTAGTTTCGGAATCTTATATGTTGATCCGGTGTGGTGTTTCTTAGTATTAAGAACACCTAATCATCGATAATCTATCAATATCTGAAAACAGCCTTTGAACTTTGATTACAAAAATATGCTAACGAGTGGTGAACGGGTCAAGTCACTATCCTTGCGCAATTTAATCATAATCTGGTATAATCCCTCACACTATAGCAATTTTTATCTTCAGAAATCTTTTAATATCTTCCTGATTCCCTCCTTCGTTTATGATCAACGTCCCGTCAAAATGTAGCATTGTGAATGATGTTCGACTTTAGAAATTGAATCTGTTGTATCATAACGTTACTTGTTTTTCGCACATGCGCAAATCTCTCGCCATTATGTTCCTGGTGGCATCGGTCACCTTGAATGTTGTTTTGGTTATAAACTCCAAGCATACTTCACCGCGCATCACATATTTTAACAGGTATCATTTCTGACAAAAGCACGAATTAGTGATCTTTTCACAGCAAAATGTTGATGATTTTTAGGAACTGCACCATTTAAGGTCACACGTGATTGCCCCAAATTCCCGCGTTCTTATCATTGTGTCAAATATCCTCCCTTTTACATAGGTGATCAGATTACGAGACGCAATATATTTTCTGTAAGCGAAGTCTTTTATAGAATCGGTCCCATCAGATGACTTATTGGATCCACCTTGCTCCAACGACACAAAATACAGTAACTCAAGTAGAAGCAGATAGGAATTTTGCATGCACGCTTCATAACTCTTTAAGGCATATTGCTACATTATGTCACCAGAACGTGGGTTGAAATACCAAGTCGGTTTTAAATATAACCATATGCATTGATCATAATACCTGTAAACCTGCTCACATGACAACAAATGATGTAACATACACAGCTATCGACTGCTACTGATTCGCTGAACCTTGTGAATATATATATATATATATATATATATATATATATATATATATATATATATATATATATATATATATATATATATATATATATATATATATATATATATATATATATGATGTAACATACACAGCTATCGACTGCTAGTGATTCGCTGAACCTTGTGAATATATATATATATATATATATATATAGATATATATATATATATATATATATATAGAGATATAGATATATAGAGAGAGATATATAGATATAGAGAGATATATATATAGATATATATATATATATAGATATAGATCTATTTATATCTATATATCTATATATATATATATATATATATATATATATAGATATATATATATATATATATCTATATATATATATATATATATATATATATATATATATATATATATATATATATATCAATACAACACCCATGTGGGGTTAGGTCAGAAAGAAATTTGTCAGTAGGTGCCAGGGAAAGAGTTATCCCAGTTACTAGCAGATAAATAATGATCGTTTCTTAGAATAATCGCCCAACTTCACATAACTGTGAAGCCCAGCCGTTCAAGCATCAAGCCGCCGCACAATCCAGTGGGATTTTATCCATAGCAATGGTGCAGCACACACATAGAACCAGAGACATTGCCTGGCCAGCAATAAATCCTTATATGTACTTCATATTGCAATATGTAATGCATGCCAATCCTTTTGGTTTAACAAAACCTCAGCGAGCAGAAACGCGGCCATCGCTACCCGGTGTACACTACTAAACTAAATATCATTATTGCTGTTCACACGCTGGACACTTTATGTGCATCAGGGTCGGTTTCCCTTGGAAATGGCAGAAAATAATATTAACCAATCATGTTGTTGTTGCCAAGTGTCTACAAAAAGTACTTTAACGCCGTTCCGTTCGTGATGACACGAACAAACGGCTCAAGTAATCGTCGGAAAAGCACAAATTGTAATATTGCCTTTCAACTCTTTGTGAAATCCCAGACTCAAGGTTTGGTTTTAAACATGCTGATCCATCTTCCATATAGCATTGGGACTGCTGATTGGTTTTTGGCAAAGACAGACCACTCAATATGACCATAGAGTGTGAAGGTGGGCGGTGAGGTGCCCCGGTAACATCAGTTGTGTATACCCATCTTGTGCGATGATAGGACTGCCTACATCTATTACATAAAGGGTAAACCATCCAGTTTCAACCCGATTAGCTGCAAGATGTTTGAATTGATTTCTAAGACAACAAACACAGTAATCTGCAGGGATATGCATTTTGCTTATTCTGTCAAATCAATGGAATGTGAAAGTAGAGACTGGATGCTATTCTTGACGAATGACAAGAACCACATCCGATTCACCAACTTCCTCGATGGGACGAACGCAGATGAGATGGCCATTTATACACTACGTTCAAGACGAGAGGACACCGGATACAGGGTAGTTCTGTGTTAGGAAGACAGACAAAGGATACAGTTATATTCTGGGACAGCGATATCGTCTTTACCCTACTGGAAAATGTAGTCATTCTCATCGACACTGACACGCCTAATAAGCAAAGGCTTATGCACGTCAGTGAGTTACAGTGAGTGTGGGTTACACACAATACCAATATAGAACACTCGTATGTATCCGTACATACCCAATATGACATACAACCAGTGCGTCAATAGACATGGGGAGATAAAGCGCATGACGATCTTCCATATTTCTTCAGAGTATTGTACTGTACTGTATAGATTCGGAGAAACGTGGGACGGGTCAGAAAATCTCATCGATGAACTAGAGGAGTAGGCTTGAGCTATATATGGTCGCGCTGGAGTAGGCATGGTCAATTTGCTATGACATACCCTAGCACAGCAGCAGTGACATACCCTAGCACAGCAACTGTGACATACCCTAGCACAGCAGCTGTGACATACCCTAGCACAACAACTGTGACATACCCTAGCACAGCAGCTGTGACATACCCTAGCACAGCAACTGTGACATACCCTAGCACAGCAGCTGTGACATACCCTAGCACAGCAGCTGTGACATACCCTAGCACAGCAACTGTGACATACCCTAGCACAGCAGCTGTGACATACCCTAGCACAACAACTGTGACATACCCTAGCACAGCAGCTGTGACATACCCTAGCACAGCAGCAGTGACATACCCTAGCACAGCAGCTGTGACATACCCTAGCACAGCAGCTGTGACATAACCTAGCACAGCAGCTGTGACATACCCTAGCACAGCAACTATGACATACCCTACCACAGCAGCTGTGACATACCCTAGCACAGCAGCTGTGACATACCCTAGCACAGCAGCTGTGACATACCCTAGCACAGCAGCTGTGACATACCCTAGCACAGCAGCTATGACATACCCTAGCACAGCAGCTGTGACATACCCTAGCACAGCAGCTATGCTCAAAGCATAATCAGCCTAATCCAATGTAGAGTGAGGATTCAGCAGCATATACTATCATGTTGGAAGAGGGCTTATATTGGTCAACTAGATATTCCTAACGGTTACGGTATGTCATGGATAGAAGGTGAAAGATGACAAGCTGAATCCACCATGTTCTGCCGCAACAGGTCATCGATATCACAGGATTCTCATGATATAGAGTCGTATGAAGAATTCCACTTCCAAATACTCCTGTTTCACTTATGGATAGAGCATGAACAGTGACTTAGAATGAACGTGCCAGTCATATTGGTTATGTGTTTGCATTGGAACTAGATTTACAAAAACTAGTTACAATAGGATTTTCTCAAATTTCGCAAAACAAACATAGTGTTCCAATGGGATGATATCTGTTACGGCCGGAAGTCTACACACACACACACACACACACACACACACACACACACACACACACACACACACACACACACACACACACACACACACACACACACACACACACACACACACACACACACACACACACATTTGTGACCTTCTACTGTCAGTCTGAATTGGTCGAGGCCCCAAACCCTCTGCATATATATATATATATATATATATATATATATATATATATATATATATATATATATATATATATATATATATATATATATATATATATATATATATATATATATATATATATATATATATATATATATATCTATATATATATATATATATATATATATATATATATATATATATATATATATATACATGCATATATATGTATATATATGTATATATATATACACATGCATATATATTTATGCATATATATATATATATACATGCATATACATTTATGCATATATATTTGTATGAACGTGTATACGTATGTGTGTATAATTTCTTTATTGATGCATTTTGCGCATCATTTACATTTAAGTATATGTAAACAATATGTGTACATTAGCTAAAGAATATGTAATATTATGAATGCATGAATATGTGAATCCCCATATTATGTGCATATGAATGTTGTTTATGAGTGTCGTATGGTGGTTGGCTTAATGCTTGCCAAGTTGCCTTTTAAGAAACGTTCTTTATCTAGCAATCGATGACGACCAGACGACCGATGGCTGTGAGTGTGTTGGGTGTTATTTGGGGATATGGGCGAGGGATAATTTTTTGTCTTTGAATATTTAAGTTTGAAGGGCCACGTATTTTCACAATGATTTAGGGAAGGGTGATTTTAAAAAAAACCGCATCATAACTTATTGTGATCAGGACCAACGAACTAACACAAAACCTAGTTAAACACTTTGGATGCATCAAATTGATTTTTCGTCGATTTTCAGGTAACCAGCCGATAAGTAACGGAGGTATCTTGATGGCATCACCTCGTTGGCTGAAACCTGTTGCCTGCACCAAGTAACGAACCCGCGCTGCTGATGTAGCCGTCCAAACGTAAGAAAATCAAATAAAAGAAAGTGTAATGTGATGAGATGTATAGTGCACGGGATCAATGAGCTCTATTGCGGTTGTCAGCCTGTGAGTCGGATCGTTGTGTTGAGTGATTTTATGGATATCTTAGACATCAATTGACGCACCGCAAAGAAAAAAGAGAGCTTGTGTCAGCTGCAAGCAGCGAGCGACACAGCCGCGTTGGCTGGTTGAATCGTTGAGACAACTACCTAACATAGGACCTCTCAAACATTCGAACCCTTGATGACATGGTAATGCTACTCGCATAGTTGAGGTATAAATCGAAATCTCAATGACGTGATGATGCTAACTTTTTGGAAACATTTGCTGACACCCCTGCAATTGGTCTTTACTATTTATACCCAGCAACTATGAGCAAGTCGAACATATCATCGGACATGTTCGGCTGCATGATAGCTGACACTGGGGCCATACGCTATTCTATACCAGGATGCAGTTCGCTAAACAATAGAAACATCTGAAACTCACCAACAATAATACACCGCTAAAATTTCATTTATTTTCAAATCCAATACATGCATCCATGGCTACAGTTTGTTACATTAACTAAAATGATTATGGAGCTTTTTGTACTACTTTTGAGCTGATTTCATACCCCGTCTGACCCCTTCCACCAAGTCGCGCGTCGAAATTTCACGTAATCAGACAATTACCTACTAACTTTAACCCAGCGCTGGAAGCGTCTTTTTCTACATTATACCAGATTAATCAAGTCGACTTCGAACAATACTCACCCCACAAGGTCAACCAATCACAGTTTAATATAGTAAAAGGTATGTCAATCATTAGTAAATATAATACAAGGTCATCATGGCTTGGGGCTTGTCCCAGATGGTCTCAAAACGTCAACTGTGTCCATTCAAAATTCTCTTTCTCTATCTTTTACACAGAACAATCCCCAAAAAAATCAATTCAATTGCTATATTCTCAATATGCATTATTTATTCGCAAGATTTATTGATTGTCGTACAATGCTCATTTCAGTTAACATCTAATTTCTTTTGTTTTCATGGACACCATATTGAACTATACATTTGCAAGTTAAAGCCTAGGTTAAATTTGAGATGTGTAACCGATGTTATATAGATTATGTCTTTGTGGCTCATATTCCGGTAGCAACATATTCAATGCAAAACCGGCGTATCTGCTGCAATGCATATATTGTATCTAGTCTATAGGGGCTGAGAGAAACGTTGATGCCTATATGGGATATCACGGAAATGATGAATACGTTTTTTTGGAACGCTCAATGAGATGCCTATGGTTTTTATTGGAGCATCACCCCATCTTTTGTAGTAAATTCCACCAAGCTTGTCGATAAAATCAACATAGTTCATGTAGTCATAAGAGAGCCAAATCGAAGTCTTGGATATTTCAAAGTTATTGTAGTAAGCCCTAGGCCTTTTCCACCGGTTGAAGAACTCAGTGCTGATTCCTGTGGTATTGATATAAATTTCAACAGCTTCCCAAAGTCCTACAGCGCATACGTCTTTTCGCTCGCACATATATCCATACAGGCAGTTTTGTCGCACCATCAATTGAAAGAAATCGTAAGTAATTGTATCAGTGAAATACGAATCGTCATCAAGGCGAAGTATATAGTCGAACAATCGTATAATAGATCTGAAATATACCATCCGAGCATGAAATCGACACATATGTCTGTATCCTGGATCTTTCCCGCATACTATCTCGGGGACCTTATTTCTTAGAAAACTTGGAGACTCAAACGAAACCTCTTCAAAAAACAGTAAAGGTAATCCGGTATTCTTCACTTGCTTCAAGCATGGCGCGAATTCAGATTGATGAAAAATGATGACAGGATATTTGAATTCGTTATTGAAATATTTATAGAATCGTTGCAGGGAATCCAGTAATAGATGACAGGTATTTGATTTAGCCAAGTAATAAATTGCTGCCCGTGGTTTCGATGCATTCCAATTGCTCATGGTATCTCGAAGAGTGACACAGTCATTTTCACATGGACTAATCGAATCGTTGTGGAGATTGATTTCGTTCAGAGTTGGATTTGTTATATCCAAATTATACTTAGAACATATTTCTTGAATTGTGTTTAAGCTGGGTGGTGGGGCAGGTGTTGTCTGTGTCGCCGCTGTTGCTTTAGTCACATTCAAGACAAACTTGGAACTGGATGATTGAATTGGGCCCAACTTAGCTGATGTAGGTGTTGAGTATAATATCACTGTTGGTGGTGGCACATTCAAGTCATGCATGGAACTTAATGTGCGGTCTTCGTCCAAGCTGTTGGGACGTGGTGTTGAATATGACGTCATAAATGAGCGTTGTGTGAGTACCACAAGAAGGGCCGCCGCACCAACACATGCCAGAAATGTTCCATATGCGCTCCGGTTATGAATTTCTGAAATACGAGGGAAAGTTATTTTTTTATACAAAGGCATTTTCTCCAGCCCTTAGGTGGCTTTTTGAACATATTATCATGATATATTGATTGTCTCAACAGACTCCCATTAACGACATTCTTCTCGACTACTTCCGTCGTTCCAGTAAACCCTGCCTCTTAATATACACAATGTTAACAACCTGAAGAGGGCTGAATGGTCGTTTTTATCTGCTTTTCATATTTTTGTTTATACATTTACCCGGTGGACAAATATAGCAGACTGAGTGTATTACTAGGGGGAATTTGTACAAATGACGCGGAAATAAAAAGATCTACCTTGTATCGGAGGTCCCATTTCTTACTATGAAGGTGACTCAAGTATTCGAGTGCTCGAAACGATAGCACTATATGGGGAGGCGATTGAGTTTAATATGCCTAGTGGTGACTTACTGTATTCAAAACGGCCAGCTCAAACAGCTGGTGGTATGACGGAGTATATTAGTGTAAGTATGTTAATGATGCAGGGTGGAGGTGGGGGCTGGCTGCAACATTCTGGACGTTGGTGTTGCAAAAAGGAATAATATTTTACTGATAGGCGAATGCAGAGAAGGAGGGAGGGTGTGTGTGTGTATATGTGTGTGTGTGTGTATGTGCGTGTGGGTGGGTATGTGCGTGTATGCGTGCATGCGTGTGTATATGTGCGTGTTGTGGGAAGGGTTTATATACAGACTAGCGGGGCTTGACCAGAGGGTCCTTAAGCGCCCCAAAGGTGGCCCCCAGCCCCTTCTTCATTCCAATGCTGCATATGCTGTAAATACTAGGCGTCTTCATCAGTAGTGGGTTAAAGCGTGTTCTGAAATTGTCATGGTCACCAATATTCAGATCGAGAGATGTTTCAAATATTACAGTGCCAGCAAGCTGGCCCTTGGTAGTAATGTCAGCTTCAATCTAAACTCTCTGGTGGCCATGACTGGCTGGCCGCATGAATTTAGGTCTTTTTTGCATATCCTAAGGAGTCGAACTGTGTTCTAATTTTGACTAGGTCTTAGATACTCGCCTTTGTTGTAAATTCTAGAACAACACTAACAGTAAGGTCGTGGTTGTCCACCAGCCACCAGAGAATATATAACCTCATTGTTGCATCCGACCATTTGGTGGGGAGGGGTGTAACCCTGATAGTAGCAATCCTTATAGCCTTGGATCCGTCGATAGGCTGGCCTATCGTGTGGACCAGCTGACCAGGGACACTTTATAAGGGTCACACGTGGGTCAGTCGAGAAAGGAGAGAGGAGAGGGGAAAAGAGGAAACAGATATTGTTATAATACTATTTTGGCTCATACGTTCTTAAAAAGCCTCCCCCTTTAATTATCAGCACGAGAGCCCGGGTTACATCACACCACTCTTTGGGAGGGGTGTAACCCTGATTTCAGCAATCCCCACAGCAAGCGAGTTCACCCTCCAAGTGGACTCGTCGTGTCACGTGGGGATTGTTTTAGCCTGGCCTATCATGTTATAGGGTCCACAGATGGGTCAGTCACGGAGATTCATCTAGTCAGAGGCAAGATTCGGACTGTGAAAATGTAATTAATGTCATAACGGCTAGATTATTCCATATTTTAATTCTTTCCATTTTATTGTAATATATTTATTTTAATTCCATTTAGGCTAGCAAAATTAGATCATTTGAAAAATTATTGTAACTTATATAATTACCTATTTTGTTATGGATATGTGCCAATGTCAAACAGTATTGGCGCATGTCCAAGCTACCCTGGGATCATTCAAAATTCAAAATCTAATAATAATGGGCTCGTGTCGTGCTGTCCATTTACTTTATAACTTATTCCAATTTCCATTTTATCAACCTTCAATTAGTTTAACAAAGTCAATTTTCAAAATTTAAGGGTAAATTCTAATTTCATTGAATTGTGGAAGTTCAACTTTATTATGGTTGGGGAGGATGTTATAATACTGTTTTAGTTAAGAGTACCCTCTCCCTCACACCTTAATTATAGAGTACCCCCTCCCTCCCATCTTAGTGATCAGCGCGGTACGACACGCCAATACCGGGCTATATAACCAACCCTCGCATATGAATACGGAGAGATTCATCTAGTCAGAGAAACGATTCGGACCACGAGATTCCAGGGAGCTTCATTGTTGAAATCTAAATAAACAAAATAAGCAACTCTACTCCAGGACTCGCGTTAATTTCCTCTGATTAGTCCCCACTCCAGCAACTACAGGCAGTAAGTAACAGTACTATAACGAAGAGCGTAAATAAGCAAGAAAAGCTTAGAAATTCTAGCTTTAAGAGGAGAGGGGAAAAGAGGAAACAGATATTCTTCTAGTCAGAGACGAGATTAAGACCAAGATTCCAGGGAAGCTTCATTGTTGAAACTTAAAAAAAACAATAAGCAAAGGAGAGCTATCTAGCAAAGAGACGAGAGTATCTAACTAAGATTCTGATCGAGATTCCAGAATAGCCATAAGCTAAACTTCGATAAACAACAAGAACTCTACTCCTGGACTCGTGTTATTTCTCTGGCTAGTCCCCACTCAAGCAACTACAAGCAGCTATTAAGCCTATAACGAAGGAGTGCGCATAAACAAGAAAATTAAGTATAACACAAGACCCAATGGTAGTTTTTATGTTATTTTGTGCAAAGGCATCTAGAAGCAGAACGCAGATTGAAGAGCAAATGTGCTGAGCATCGAAACTCATATTCAAATTTCGAGTATGCACTTTGTCTAATCAAATGTAAAAATAGGTCAAGCGACGTTGCTTATTAGAAACAAACGATATCTTCAGAACATTTTCCCACCGCAAATTATTTTTTATCTGAAGCCTGCCCGCTTAGGTGATTTGTTTGATACAGAACATGTCTCACAGAAGTTCATCACAAGGCCTTTTGTCGCTTCAACATGTCTACACCATTCATGTCTACAGTAGATACATTCCCACTAGGCATGAGATAATTGCTGGATTACGTTAACGAGCTACACATCTTCCTGGTTGCGCTACCACATGATAAACACAACCATATGGGACTGTTGATACGACATCATAGGGTGAATCGTTCGATTTTTCTAGGTGACAACACCCTCCAGTTAACCAGCCGATGCCACAACATTAAATCAACTATATGGCTTTATATATGCAATGTTAAAAAGTGGAGTCACATATTCAGCACTATGTTTCGATTAGACACAATCAGTTACTTGACCGGTGTAAATTCGATTTATGAATTAATAATCGAATCCTGCAGACAAACATTGTGGTTTGAACAATGCAAAATATGGATCATACAAACCGCATGAACACGTAAAGCAGACGGGTCTCACATTGTGACTCTTTGGTTCCCTGTACCTCTTAAATTCCACCCCAAATGACAATATAAGAAGTCACAAACTCTCAGTTTGTTTGTCGTTTCCAACTGTATGATAATATAAATAGGCTTACCTCGCATCACTCTCTGTCATTGCGCAAGTACTGGTTACACAGGACACATTGTACAATGCACAAAAAGTGCCACACGTGGCAAATAACTTGCCCGACAGTTAAGGTTTAGTAAAACGCCACCAATTTTCAACAAGGGGTTTACTGCATGTTCATGTTATATGATCAACTTAGCAAGAGTTGCCGATCTCCGCTAGGCGTGCACTTGAACAATACCTCATGGTATGCACGCCTGAAAATGCACTGCTAAAGATGAAAGATGCAGTGGTCTATTGTATCCAAACTTACTCTATTATATCCAAACCGATTGCAAGAATGAGACTTCGCCTGCAGAAGTATTCGCTGAGCATACAGTTCAAACCAGTAGCAAATACGCACATCAGTGAGATCCTCTCTAGAGCGTATTTATTAATTCAATAGGTTAAAGATGACATGTACCCATGCATAAGTTGAACAGCCAGCTCAATTTCGCGATGAAATCACGCAAATTAACATGGAGCAATACCTGTTTGTTACAGATCAAAGATTACAGGCTATCCGAGTTGAAACTCGAAAGGACACATCAATGCAAACTTTGATGAGTGTGCCACTTAGCATTCGAGACTTCTGGGGCTAGGGGGATGAATTAATTACCCAAAATGGTCTTGTGTTTAGAGGGACAAGAATTGTCATTCCTTTAGAACCATGAATAACAGAGCTCATGCATCATACCTGGGAATCAGCACCACTCTGAAGAACACAAAATCCATTATCTTTTGGCCTCGAATGAAGGGTGAATTAAATAACTGATTATGTACAACGCTGCCATGTATGTCCAGAGTACCAGCCTGCTCAGCAGAAGGAACCGCTCATGACATCGCCCTATTCCTACACTGCCTTATCAATTTGTGAAGTGAAAGGTCTAAATTACTGTGTTCTGGTGGATTGCTACTCTACAACATTGATCAGTCATTTGAAACTAATCTTCGCTAATCATGGTGTATCTTCACTTTTGATAAGTGATAATGGAGCAAATTATGCATCAACTGAGTTTTTCTGATTCATGGAATTTTCAACATATTACCTGCAGTCTGCAGTCAAAAATGATGAATATAGTTTATGACCTCTGGTCGGGTTACCATGGTTACTGAAACCCTGTTTGGTTATAGGTATACTACCTCCTGTGGGCCACACTAGTATAGAACTTCTGTGTCATTTGTAAGACAAACATGATATTGATTTCGTGACCTTAGAATGGAACATGATCAGGTTTGAATTGACCGTGGACGGCGATAGTTATATTTTTGACCAATGCCACGATGTTACTTGTAGATTTACTGCGATTACTGGTCCTAGAATTCAATTTGTAGATGAGCTCACAAGTGGTCTGCTTTACCATTTACTCCTTCAATCAATGATGTTTGGTAGCGTTCAATTTAGAAAATCGAAAGATTGAGATGAAATACACAGGTGCTGTTCGGGCTTTATATGCATTGTTCATTGTATATATGTTCAATTGGTAAATAAATAGTTCTCAATCTGAAAAAAAATCTATTAGGTCAAGGTCGGCGACTTCATCGTGCGTTATAGCAGGCCGTGCAAACTCCTAGTAGTAATTAATCGTCACACGATTGGCTAGTTTTGGCTAAATGGGGCCCAGCTTAGTATGCGCTATTAAGTACACAGAAACTGCGCAATGATAAATAGATGCTGATTCATATGAACAAAGCTTCAGTTGAAATTAAGCTAGAACATTGATAGTGATCCGTAGTGATTAATTCATTAGCCGACTTGTAAAGGCAGACTTGTGTTTCGATCATTCAAAAATCAAGGTACTCTCTATAAGTGCTCAGCAGTTGGCTTGTTAGGCAAGGCACTGGCCCCAGGTGTTTTGAGGATCGACCGCGCGGAAAAGAGTGATTGAACGTAGTGAACAGCGCGGACGCTGTCAGAGACGAAGTTTCCATGCCTATTGGCTCTCTTGAGCCATATGGGAAGAGTAGATGGTTTTCAACAACACTTTTGTGAAAGGTTAAAAAGAACAAGCATAGATTGGTGGCCAATTGTCCAATATATGAGTTATATATCCTCATCTGAGAAAAAGCCGCAAGCCGTAGCAAATCGTCGATAATGTTGGGAATTGTCGAAGTGAATATTCAGCCAGTTCAATTATATTTTGGGTAAACACACACACATTGCTCGTGTACTTTGATGTTAAGATGGCTCTTGGCAAACAGATATCAGACTTTAAATTGTTTATTGTAAAACACTTTCCGTCAATATAATAAGTTACTCGAGCTTAGTAGGCTCAGAGCAATATATTACTTAATTCTCGTTGGCTTGGGGTTAGCTCCGGTCGAACGGTAATATAAATATATACCTCGGACGTCGACAGACGTCTAGTAGGGATAGCTTGGGGTTTGCTCTTAGCAGAGAGGAGTATAAAAGGTGGTCGAGTGTGTCTGATATAAAAACCATTGCTTTACATTGCTATTATACGGCACCTCTAATTGAATGCGTGTAAAATGGTGCACACGTGCATGCGTATTTCGCAACAAATATGTGCCGAGTTGCATTTATCAGATTTGTGGGGTTTCTTATCTTCTGTTCGAGGTCGAATAACCCTTTCTACCCAGGGATGGACCCACCTCTGGATGCATTATTTACCAAAGCATGCACAATGCCCAACACATACTCGATCGGATTCTTATCATGAATCACTTCTTCCATTTTTCAGAATTGTTCGAAAACGGTTATCCATCTAAGATCTCTTCTCGTCTTTTCGTGTATGCCGCACATTTGTAGGTACCATAAAACACACAAGTGGTTAAACACTATATTTACCTAACCTTAATAGCAGCTCTGGTTCGATTATTCGGAAAACACATAGCTCACATTTTGGAGGCCCTGAGGTCAGTTTTAAACAAGTTGTATGTGTGCAACACCAACAGTAACTGTTGTATTTTAGTCCTGTATGTTTTGTGGTTTGACTTTCTTCAATAACAATAGCCCAGAATCTGGATGATGATATGGAAGTTTATATGGTACACATCCGATGATTACTTATGTATCACGTGGTAAGGATACATGGTTCACTTTAAAAATAGCAACTCAGCAATTCCCTGACGAGAATGTAGCAAACAAATACAGTTTGCTCCACAACTAGAATGCTACTGGAAACTTCAAACACTCAAACATATAAAACCATTCAAGTTATATTTATTTCCCAATCCAGTGTATATATCAATGACTAAAAAACTAAAATAAATGACGATTTTACTTTTTAGCAGATTTCGGTGTTTTTCTAGTACGCTTGGGTGATTCGGTTGCTAGTTTTGGAGTTGATGGCAGTGAAGGTTTATCAAGAAAAGAAGATAGATTCCCATTTACTGAATGGACTCTACTTTTCCCTTTTTTCTGTGGGATATTAAGCTCCATATAGCTGTCATTTGCTCCAGGGAAGGATGGGTTTTCCAATGCATTAGCTTCCTTTCTACTTTCATCTGAATTGAGACCGTTTTGTACAACAGGCGTCTTGCTCTTCTTGCTGCTACCTACACCCCCCTCAGTTCCTTGCTTGCTCTTCTTGCTGCTGCCCACACCCCCTTCAGTTTCTTTCTTGCTTTTCTTGCTGCTGGGTACTCTCACCTCTTCTAATGCTGCCTTTTCTTCTGCAACACCTTTTCGTTTTCCTTTTTTACCAGTGCTAGTTGCACCCTTTTTGACTTCCACAGAGACAGCTGTTGTTCCCACCACTGATTTGTTGGCAACAATTTCTTCTGGTTGTGACTCTGTCGTTCCACCGAGATTCTCAGTTGCTGCACTTACAACATCAGCCACAACATCATTGGTTTTTGCTGATTTCTTTTTCTTCTTTTTCTTGTTTTCTGAGTTTTCCTTGCTTTCTTCTAATTGTCTTTTCTTAGTGGGCTTTGTTCTGGGAGCTTTGGCCTTGTCAGGCTGCTTCTCGGGAAATATCAACAGATCTCCCATCCTGAACACAACCGACAACACACATTAACACCATTATTGCTGAATAAGCAACCATAACTTGCAACAACTGACAACACACAAATGTAAACGCCATTTTTGTCATCACATGCAACTAAAATTCCCTATAGTTTTTGCAGCCAAAACAAATAGATAAATATCTTAAGCTTTGATACAATTTTAGCAAACCTACCACACACATAGTTGGAATATACGGATAATACATTAACATTGACCCACGTTTGAAATAAGACAACAGTGATTTCAATGAGGTGCCAGTGTCCTTACTTTGCTTTGAGGGTAGGTATGACTCGCTGGTTACAGACTTTCTTGATCTCTTTATTGTATTCTGACAGAGGGCTCAACTTGCAAACTATGTCAGTAGGAAGCTCCTTCTGCAACACAAGCCAACATCATTTGAAGGCCTACATCTCCAATCTCAGCCTCTATAACTTTATTCATTCTAATTTGGGTTTTGTTGTGTGTTATACACAGAACCACATCTCCTTTAGCCACACAATCAACAAAATCAATCATTGGACATGCCCTTTGGCATCAATCATTGACCTTTGACAAAAAAATGGTTCTTAAACAAAAAGTTATAATTATGAATAATTCATCACATAAGCCTCAATAACAAACTGTATATTATAGTACCTTTTCACCCAAACCACAATTGACAAATTGCAAAATACTGGTATGTTGGTTAGGCTACTGGTATGTTGGTAACAGTAACCTCCCCGAGTGACTGACCTTGAGGAGACTAGCGTCTGACACCTGTACGACCTTGTGAAGAAGCGACAGAACATCATGCAGGTATTTTGGCTTTCTATTCTCCTTTGTCTCCATGGAAACCAGTACCTAGCAATAATCATATCAGGCAAAGGTAAAAAGAAGAATCTTGATATATGTGGTGTCATAGAATGAAGACATTTGGATTGTGATTGATCACAGGAGAGGTGTTATTGATTACATTGGAGTGTGTTTGATAACAGGTGGATTGTGGTTGATAACAGGTGGGGTGCGACTGATTACTGCTGAGGTGTGATTGCTTATAGGTATGGGGTGGTTGATAACAGATGAGGTGTGATTGATTGCAGGCGGGTGTTATTGCATATTGGTGGTGATTGATAACTGCTGATGCGTGATTGATTACAAGTGGGATGTGGTAGAATACAGGTAGGGTTACCTGAAGAATGTGGTGGAGGAGATCTGTGGCCACAGGATCCCAGTCTTCACCTATCTCTTGTACCTAACACACAAATACCATATATAAAGGTTATATCAATAGCACTAAGAATGGAACATGTGGTAGATGCAGACAATGGTATACTGGCACTGTGCCTGTCAAGCACTCTCACCTCAAGCAATCTAGATTGACACAATCTTAAAGAAGGAGAAGGTAAAACACCCACAAGGATAACAACAATATTTACATTGAAGGAAAACCATTGATTATCCTGCATGTTGCACCAGTGAAATTTGGTCAAATCATGAAGCAGACTGTGAGTTGAGTTAAGAACTTACCACATTCTTGTTGATGGTGGCAGCCAGCAGCGCACATACTTGTGTCTGCAACAACCACAAACACAGCCATCACAATCACAATGCTCATGGATAGATGTATTAATGTAAAAGATAAGGGGTTTGAAGGCTTACACATCTTTGAGGACAATTGATAAATTATTTGGCTTGTGATTGCCAATGCATTCCAAATACACAGTCCATGATTGATACAGTTTTGTCCAACTTTCTGCTTAGGAACCATAGCCAATCACAGCATATTTCAATATCTACAGTGTTTGGCATTCGCATACCAGCACCATGGCAGCTCTTGGTACAGTGAAGAAAGAAAGTACAAGATAATGGTCTACAAGCTGTCTCTCTCCACCAGGCTAATGATCTGACCCCACCACGAGCCGTCAATGACAGGCAACATCTAATAAACACGGCATTTTCCCATATCTTTTTTTGGGCCGGAGAAACATTTATCCTGGAACTTTTAGAATCCACATACCACAGGAGAGCAGACATTTACCTTGCAGAAGATTCGTATGCTGGGCTCAGCGACATACTTGACAAGGGATGCTGCGACAGGCCACATCAGTACCTGAAGAAACATGGGCATCCAATGACCTTGCATGACATTCACTTTTCATCATTTTCATAGCTAATACCTGGATGCAATTAACTGCTCAGCGGATTCCGATTGATAAACAACCAGGTATATTACATCAGGTGACAATGCCATTTTATCCATAGAAACAAGTCTGTCAATTAACTAGCAGATCGACCATCATTTATAGCAGATGATCTGAATTACTCACAGATTGCCGCTCCAGGATATGAACAAAAAAGCTGTGGTTGGTATCTCTGTAAATGGAAACAAACCAAGCAGCCAAGCAATGGTAAATCTAGGATTCATAAAAGGTTTATATAGGAAATTGAAATATTCTTCAGTTGAGATTTATCTTAAAAAAAGGCACCAAACAACATTGGAATAGGTGGCAATTTACAAATGGAAATGAAAACGTGAAATGAACGATGTTTGATGGCTGCACCTTTTCTCACAGAAGTCTTTGAGTCTGTTGATAAGGGCGCTGTGAACCCGCTCAAGATTCTCTCTATCCTTAAAACAACATGATCACCACGTTCACAAATACACAGCACAGTAAAGACAACCAGTATTATGGACCAAGTAAATATTGTTGCTATGTAAACATTGATATATACAATATATATATATATATATATATATATATATATATATATATATATATATATATATATATATATATATATATATATATATATATATATATATATGAAACAAGTTGTTTAGCAGTGAGTACTCTAGAAGGTTTGGTGTTTTTCTTCTTCTCTTTCACGACCGACATGGAGCGAGTTCTGAGAGGGGAGGGGCCGGAGTCCGTCTCCAAGCCAAGCATCACTCGTACCTGTAGCACGTGTCAAACAATGTTCTGATTACAAGTACACACCGTCATATATCAAATAAACAACTCAACAAAACTTGTTTCTGAAAAATTCTCTCATACTTAAATATGCCAACCTCGAAGCATATTGACCATGTATCCACACCCAACATGTGAGTAGCTAGCATGATAACTAACACCAGAACTCTTTGTTGGACGAATGCAAAATCTTACCAACCCAGATAAACCCTACAGCACATTTGATATCCAACCACATCTGGCCAGTAGAATGAAGTCTTCCTCCCATGAGAATGTATGATCAGAGATCATTTAAGAAGATAGCCTACCACAAACAGACAAGCCAGGGCCCCCTCCTTGGCCATCGCATAGCTGGTTGCCATCTGAGTTGACCTCCGTATGAGAGATTCCACAAGGTCAGGGAGTGTTTCACTCTCCAGCATGAGATCTGGAGGTAGCTGTGACATGCCATCAACAAACAATCAACCATTTGCAGAGTTGCACATTTCTGCAGTTGATCCTCGTCGACCTACCTGATTGTAATCAAGTAGTATGAAACAGTATCTGTCATCAAACTGGATTGTAAAACAATCATCAATAAGTCCACAATTACAGTGCATAAAATCAAACGATTCTCTCAAAGTCCACCACCTTGCCATGCTTGCAGATGGCTGTGAGAGCTTTCTGGGCCCGTGAAGCCAGCTGTGTTCCTTCCTTGGTTCCCTGTTGGCCAGCCTCCATCAGTCCCAGGAGAGGCTCGATCAGACTCTGATCATAACACACAGAAAACATCATCACAGCGACAGACAAAACAAGCGCATCAACACATGGCCTGTATTACATCCTTTTGCAATTAGGACAAGTCAAATAAATGTCTTGGTTCCGATCACCCTACCAACCCTAGAATAACCTATTGTAGTAAATAAATAGTGTATTTAGACAGAGGGACAGCATCACAAGTGGGAAGAATTTAATATACTTACTAGGATAACATTGGCTGAAGGGGAGCTGTGAATGTAGGTGTCGATAAGATCAAAGCACCTGAAATCACAAGGTCACATTAAGGTCGTGGACATACATTCACAAGCTGTAAGTGAGGTTGGAAGCATGACGCATTTAATCTTTAAAGACTCGACCTCACTGTGGTGCACAGATTTCTGACCAACAGAAGCCAAACACGATGCAGCCACCGCATGGGATTGACAGATTTGACACCGACCTGTATTTGTAGTGGAGCAGTTGTAGTTGTCGCTGTTCCTGCTCCTTCTTCCGCCCCCCACTCCTCATGCTGCGGAATGCTGAGGCTAGAGCATCGTCAAGGCGGAACATAGCCTCGTCATCAAGCCCCTCCTCCTCCTCCTCTGACTCCTCCTACCAACCCAGCACGAGATCTCATTAGCTTAATGAGGAAATGGATAGGGGATTCAATAAGGAATGAATATGTTGCTCATGAATGGGAGGATACATGTGTAATACAAGGCTTTCTCTTTGACCCAAACATCATTTTAAAATTCATCTTCCACAATTTAAAAGCAGCTTGTATACAAATCCATCTTTAGTATTCACAGGATGATAATTTCAGATGAATGGATTTTCTTCACCACCTTGCCAAATCTGTGGAGTGAGTGAGTTAGTATAGAGTTTAACGGCACACCAACACGCATGTGTTATATGGTGCCTCGAAAGGTGGGATAAATATAAAGAGATAAGTTTGACCTGATTGACCAGCCACCTTCTAGGATAAGCATGAGGGTGATGATGTACAAAATCAAAAAATCAAACGATTATCCTAGGGCATGTCACCACCAGCCGATTGACTGGGCCAGGCCATCCCTGCTTCTCTTGTATAGGTGAAATTTGGGCCATAGTGGTGTTTTGGCCCTCGCAAAGACCTCTCCACTCAACCACCAGGATCCCATTGTCCACAGACACAAGTCGCAAACCACGGCCAACAGGTTGCCCCCTATTAGTCGCCTGGAGGATACAGTGAGCCTATTCTACCACCAAACCCAATCTGTTGAAAATGGAAAAGAACAGCGTCTGCTAAACCATCAATTCACCTGGTCACTGTTAAGAGCAGCCTTGCCGAGAGCCTGTTTGACGGCTTTCCTCATATCTGCCGTCACTATGGGCTCTTCATCTTCATCCTCGCTGGAGGAGCTCGAGTCAGTATCCTCCCCAGCTTCAGCAGCATCTGATTCTTCTTCATCTCCATCTTCAACGTCACTGCCTACTACAGTGTCATAGAAAGTGTGAAACATCTCAAGTGGGAAGCCTTCATCTTATTTTTGTCTCCTCATAGAAGGGCAAAATCCCATGATTTTAATCGCACAGTGTGACCTGATGTAATGTTGCAAATCGATTGCAAATAGAAACGATCCAGATCTATTCTAAGAGCATTATTATTCATGAAATCTAAAAGGCCTATCTGACAGTCAAATTATCAATTATTAAAAATATACCTCTAGAAAGCAATGTCAAAAGAAAGCACACCTTCATCACTCTCCTCTTCATCCTCCTCCTCCTCCTCAAAACCCAGCACTCCTTCCCCGTCCGCACCAGCCTTAGACTTCAACACCTGGAATAAGAGCATATACAACAGCCTATAATGGGACGTCATTTAACACTGAAAACAAGTTACAATTCAATTGTCACCAGAGCAATCAAAATATATACACATACATATCCTTAAGCCTTCTACAGAACAGACCCAATTGAGGATCTTACCTTTCAAATACCAAACATTTGCTGACAATTAACAGGGCTTTTACACAATATACCTAACACATGCCCTTTTCTTGCAGACAAATCAAGCACCTTACACGTGTAAGATGGGAGGGGGAAAATTGAGGGTTGTTGCCTAAAAATAGTGGCCATTGGCAGTAAAAGAGGGATGGCAGGCCATGAGGGCTACTTGTTCTGGAGCAGCAAAAGAGGCTGGATATGCAGGAAGGCCTGCTGTATATAGAAATATAAGAGGGGATGCTGTTGTGTGTGTGTGTGTGTGTGTGTGTGTGTGTGTATATATATATATACATATATATATATATATATATATATATATATACATATATATATATATATATATACAGGGGTGGAAATTAGCACTCGCCCGGTCGCCAATGGCGAGTAAAATGAGGCTCGGGCGAGTGGCAGTACCCAATTCACTCGTCCGGCTGGCGAGTCGATTTTTCCCATGGCAAAACACCGCCTCAGGATTTGTGTTTGGATGGTACTGCCGTTTATGGTTGGCTGCAGCAAGCGGCAGCCTGGTGTCTGCGCCTAACCTCAGCGCGCGATAACAGCGAATGTTCTTGCCATTCGCGCATTGTTAGCGCTATTAGCTTTAAGGATCAACCAGCCAATTACTCATGAACGTCACCAAAAGATTAAATATTGGTAATACAAATTTATTACACCCTGTAGGACGACACTGTTAGCTGGGTGAAATATATATATATATACACACACATACATACATACAGGCCCGTAGCCAGGATTTTTAGTGGGGGGGTTCTTTTCCCCTCAATAGTGGTTCTGTCTCCTGGCTCATACTGATGCGGCTATAAGACCATAATTAAAGGCACCATCGATATATCTTAATATACACAAATGTGCTAGAGTAAGGCGGACCTTTCTGGGCAAAGTGGGCGGTTCGTTCGAACCCCTCAAACCCCCCCCTGGCTACAGGCCTGATATATATATGTAAATATATATATATATATTACATACATATATATATTACATATATATATATATTACATATATATATATATTTATGCTCATGGCTTGCTGCCAGGATAACAATAATTGGTGTATGCTGTTAAGAATACCGAGTAAATAATGCTAGCTACGTTGGATACTGCTGCTCTGTTGCTGACAATGTTATTGCATCAAACAGAAATCATGTTGTTGTATATTGTCACTCATGAATTGAGTGACATTTTATTACAGATTTAAAATCAAAATACAGACTAAAATTATATACAATAGCAATATTACAGATTTAAAATCAAAATACAGACTAAAATTATATACAATAGCAAGTGCTAACATTATACATATATATTTAGCATATCATGGTAAATTATACAATTCATACAATATAATACAAGAGTTGGCAGCAAGGTGGGGGCCAGAATACGGCCCAACCCAAATAATACAATTAAACCAAATGGAGGAGACAGGGGAGGTGGTGGGATGAGAACTTTTTGCTGCAAAGTTTTCCAATGGCGATGCGCGAAGAGAACAGGCCGCGTGCCTGGTGCAACGCCTGTGATTGGATGGTCGCTAACGCCCCTAGCGGGAGTGAAGCGACTTACCAACTTGGCGCGCGAGATATGGAAAACCGCTAAGAACAACCACGATAAGGCGCAAGCCTTCACATAAAATACATTATGACATGCCATAATTAATCATTATGCTCATGGCTTGCTGCCAGGATAACAATACTTGGTGTATGCTGTTAAGAATACCGAGTAAATAATGCTAGCTACGTTGGATACTGCTGCTCTGTTGCTGACAATGTTATTGCATCAAACAGAAATCATGTTGTTGTATATTGTCACTCATGAATTGAGTGACGTTTTATTACAGATTTAAAATCAAAATACAGACTAAAATTATATACAATAGCAAGTGCTAACATTTATATATATATATTTAGCATATCATGGTAAATTATACAATTCATACAATATAATACAAGAGTTGGCAGCAAGGTGGGGGCCAGAATACGGCCACAAGGCAAGCCAGGCTCGCCTTCCACAAGGCAAGCCAGGCTCGCCTTCCCCCCCACCCAAAGTATCCAATGTACAATAGACTAATAGCAATGACGATAATGTAACAATCCATATCTGGATTTTACAAGACAATATCAGAGAGCATGACACACAGATGTGAATGGTGAACTGATTACAAAAACTGAAGCTAACTGAGGTAGTAGTGTGGAGTTGCAGGAGGAATATATCACTGAGCCTCTTTAGTCAGTCAACAGTTAGCCACCAGGCTACAACTGCCGAAACAGACCATCTAAAACACTATGTTAAGGAAATGATTCCTCAGCTAGCCACCAGGCTACAACTGAGACGTGGATCATGCCTTTATTACTGAATTCTGTTATGGCAGTTACAAAATGTTAGAGTATTAAGCCCCAGCTAGCCACCAGGCTACAACTGTGGCTATTTTATGGTGTTGTATTGGCAAACTTTATAGCTCTACAATCCAGTGGTCAGCTAGCCACCAGGCTACAACTGATGCCTGGACCGTGTTGCTAATAATACTAATGATTACAAAGAAAAACCTCTATTAAGATGAAATGAACATACTACTTAAAAGTGATTTAGAATGAGGATGGGGGATCGCTAGTGACCGCCTGAAAATGTGGAATGCGGATGTATCGCTTGTATGCATCGGACTTCCACCGACCTAGTTTTTGAATGTCCTGGTCAGAGACGCCTTGTGCACAACCTGAGGTAGCGGCTCCCAAGCGGAAGGAATGTGGTTTAATATGCGTGTCCCTGATGTTTGCCTGACGAAGAGTAGCTTTAAGCTGATTGCTAAACGCACTACGTGAAACTGGAATGCCACAAGGGTAGCAAAAAAGCGGTCCCGGAGTTGTTCCGCGAAGGGATGTATATTGCTGTAGTTTTGACACCACACAATAACGAGACACTGTTGAGGAGTTGATGCGAATAACAAAGGGCTGTCGTGAGGCATTTCCTTTAAAATAGCGCAGTGTTATTTCTACACCTGTAGGTGTATTGCCTGGCGGAACAGAGGAGAAAGTAAAGCTGCAGTCATGAAGTTGCACGCATTGCGAAGTGATGTGCTGATTTCGAATGGTGATTTCCCCAATTCTGAGAAAAGCATGAAAAGCCAGAAGGAACATACTTTGGAATAGCAAGATATTAAAGTTGGAAAGGCCAGACTTTGCTATGGAGTCTACTAGGGTATGAAGGAGAGATAGGTGTATAGGGCTACGTTGTGTTTTTGCAATACCTGCCCGTTGTACACCGCTCAATAATTTTTTGACAATGAATGAAGATGAATGATCTTTGAACCCCAGCATCTTGTTGAAGAAGCAAACAGCAGTAGAATACGTAAGTATGGAAGAGGAAGCAAATCCTTGAGAATGTAAGTAAGTGATAAAAGTGATCAGAAAATCAATTGACACTGGAAAGAAAGAGCGAGATGAGTGGACTGAATCTACGAAACTAGCATATTTAACTACTGCACGGCGGTAAACTAGCCTTGAGGAAGGAGCCAAGGATTCCGAAAGGAGCTTAGCGGCTTGTTGCCTCAGTGAAGGGAGACCAGGTGCCTGGGAATTAGAGTGGGATGTGGATCCAGCCAAGGAGCAATTCTTTTGGCTTCCTGGAAATTGAAACGGGACAATTTGTCAGGCACAACGTTTTGAAAACCAGGAACATGCTGAGCTTTGAACATTATGTTGAATTTGAGGGCAACAACCACCAGACGACGCACCAAAATCATTATGACTGGGTCTTTGGAAGTTTGTTTGTTTATTATAGCAACGACCGCAGTATTGTCGGTTTTAAAAAGAATCTTTTTACGTGAGAGACAATCTCCCCAAATTTCAATACTGACTACTATTGGGAACAGTTCCTTAAGAGTTATGTGATATTTGTCCCAGGAGGTTGGCCATTTTCCAGCAAACCAATGTGTTCCACATACTGCGGCAAAACCCAGCGAACCAGATGCATCAGAGAAGAGTTTGAGGTCCTCTGAACGAGTCCAGGATTCTTCAAGGAACAAGGAGATCCCATTATAAACAGAAAGGAAATCTAACCATGCTTGCATGTCTGCTCTTGACTGGGAATTGAGCCTTATTTTGTGATGAGGTTTGCTTGCCTTTACTGTCAGGTCAATTATCCTACGAAGGAAGGCCCGACCTGGTTGTATCACTCGACAAGCGAAGTTAAGAACCCCTACCAAGGATTGTAATTCCTTTAGCGTGACCTTTTTCCTTGTTCTGAATTGAGTAAGGAGGGCGACACACTTTTGCACCTTGTCCATAGGTAATCTAGCCTGCATTGCTAACGAATCAAGCTCAATGCCATGAGCAGTTAATTTTGTGCAGGGAGGGACAGTTTTTTCCTGTTTGATGGGAATACCGCAATTTTTGCACATGGCAAGGAAACTATCGAGGTATTTTGCTGTTTTATTGGAATTTTGAGGGCCGACAAAGATGAAGTCATCTAGTATGTGGCTCAGACCAGCGACATTGAGTTTGTTATAGGCTGCCCATTGTAAGGCAGAGCTGAAGGCTTCAAAAATGCTACAAGACATGCGGCATCCCATTGGCAAGCATTTGTCAAAATAGATTTTTTCCTTAAATTGGAAACCCAGCAGGTGTCTTTCTTCAGGCCTTACTGGTATAATGCGGAAAGCTTCTTCGATGTCGCATTTTGCCAATGTGCAGCCTGAACCAAACGATTGAACTAATTGAATGACATCATCAAGAGTTTCATATTTGACTGAACTGTCTTTGGGGTCGATGAAATAATTCACTGAAGAAAATGGCGGTTCCGAAAGGTCATGAATAAGCCTAAATTTGTTAACTTCTTTTTTTGGTACAACGCCTAAAGGGGAAACGACAAAGTTTGGGAAAGGAGGAGAATCATAGGGCCCCGAAATCCTGCCGAGCTGAAGCTCCTTTTGTATCATATTTTGCACCACTTGTGGAAATTGCTGAACACTTTTGTGATTTTTTGACAATTGATTTTGCAATGGGCCTTGGTATTGAATGCTGAAACCAAATCGAAAACCCTGTAAAATGTAGTTTAAAGTGGATGCATGATACCCGGACAGGAACTGCTCCAATTGTTTAATTTTTACTGGAGTGACCACCTCTTTTTGCAGACTGTGAGGCAATTCGGGATTGACCGTTACCCTGACAGGCTGATGTTTTGTGGGGCCCTTGACACTTGTAACAGCAATGGGTGTTTTGAAAGCGGCACTGCTTGTTGGTGCATTGACCAAATTGCTGGTAGGCCCAGCAAGTGCCTGGACGAAAGGGCTGCTGGTGTTGTCCCACACGCCCTGCACTAAAAGGTTTTGAGAGTGGCCTGGCTGGGGCATATTGTAATGCGAGGTGTGAAGCCTCTGTATACAGCATGAGGTCAACATGACCCCATGTTAGGCCAGTGTCAAATTGCTTTGCCCACCGAAAATTATCATCATAGTGGCGCCACGCCTCTGCCCCGTAAGTTTTAGCCATTTTTTTGACTGTGGCCATATATTTCAGCAGGCCCCCAGCCAGTTGAGGGTCTTGTTCACATGCAATAGATGTAAATATCTCAAATGCTTCGGCCCATTCCCCAATTGAGAGCAATTGCTTGGGTTTGTCTTTACCATCTTGGGGTTTTTTGGGGATGGGATTGACAAGCTCCTGCAGGTGAACAAAACGCCCTTCCCATATTAGTTGCTTAGTCAGCAATGGGATGTGCGCACCCAATGGAGCAGCGAGTATAACAGGGTTTTTGGTTGGGGCCTGAGGCTCAGTGTCCTGCAACTCACCTGAACCTAATATTGACGCCAATGCCTGGTTAACCACTTCTGGTTCTTGCTGATTAATTGGCGGCATAGGATCTGGTTGTGGTTGCGAAACCACAGGCGTAGGGAATGATGGGAGAAGACCATCGCGGCGCATCCTAGTATAGATGCCATCGATGAGGGTTTCCTGGTCCAGCTGGAACTCTGCTGCAGGTGACCGAGGCATCCGGGGAAAAGCTGGGAAGGGGGCGGCTGCTGCGACATCAGCTCCGGTGCCAGAAGAAGAAGATGGGCCATCAGGTTGGTCTACTGCGCTTGCAGAACGTCCCCGTCTGTTCCTCCGTGTTGGTGGCATTCTGCGAACATACATGCCCAAACCAAACAAGACGAAGTTTTGAATGAAACTGAACAGTACAAAAGAATCTGAGTGTACTGTGACTCAGTATGCCACAACAACCCCATAACGATAATTGACAACCAAGCTACTGACAACTTTGCCCATCTGCGCATATGCCACAAACTGATTTACATTAGTAGCAAGGCTATACAACTGAAACACAAGACCGCACTGGTCGCCTAAATGCACTGTACTGTAGACCAATAATGGTCTAAACCAAACAATACAACAACAAAGCAAGACAGTATAAATGGTGCTATGCCAGCTAAAGAAAACAGCATAAGCACACAAAAACTAGGTCAGATATTTACGAATACAAAGGCAAATGCCAACCCAAACTTTGCAATCAAGCCAAAGAGGGGCTTGTAATGGCAAATGACCGAGACAAACATCATTGACCATAATAATTTTTTTAATGAGGGAAATGATCTTGCAATGTGTTATGACACAACTGCACATATTTCTCTCCGACTACCAACTGAACTGTCTGCTTAGCCCATCTGAACATGTGCCAGGAATTGCGGTGCCCAATGGCAAGGCTATCAAACTGTAACACATGACAGCACTGGGGAAAAACATTAGCAGTGCAAACAAACAAACAATTTTTTTTTTTTTTTTAAATTATAAACAGGTGCACCATTACCCTGGGGAATGAAAAGGGGGGGGGGGGCATAACTTGCAGTGACTACAATTCCCTTGGTTTGATTGCACGGAGAATTGCACCTCTTATACCATTGAACAGTTTCTTGTTACCAAAGTTATTGAAGTGGACGCCATCGCTCGAGAATTGAGACTTGTAAGGGTGGGCCAAACCTCGCAGAGAAGCAAACTGAATCGAGTTTCCTGGGTAGTCATTGATTTTGAAACGGAGGTGCTTGTTTGCTTCAAGAACTCGGTCATTAAAACCTTTGACACAGGTAATTCTATAGTGGACCTGGCCAATAACAACTGTTGAGACATGATAGCAATTGATGATGAACTTGGCAATGGCCAACAAATCTCCCGCAACCTCCTCGGGTGGATATGACTGATTGCACAGGTCATTACTTCCTAACTGAAGGAACACAACCTTCCAAACCCGGGACCCTAACCAGCCATGTAAATGGGGTATTATTGATTTTGGGCCACGAAGTTTAGCACCTCCAAACCCATGAAACAAAACTTCTTCGTCATTGAAACGAAGATTGTGCGTTTGCACTCCATTGTTCGCCACATAATCACTCAAACGGCGAACGTACGAATGGCCGATGATGGCAACAGCCATGATAACTAGTAAACAGACTATTTCGCAGCCAAATAAGTAATGTTTATATTACCTTGATAAGTGCTGTTCGTAACTGGATGAAGTGGCCAAGAAGCAGAAATGAGTCGGTGATGAGCGAAGAAAAATCAGGTAGAAAAACAACAATGAAAACTTTGAGAACTGTTATGAGAACTTTTTGCTGCAAAGTTTTCCAATGGCGATGCGCGAAGAGAACAGGCCGCGTGCCTGGTGCAACGCCTGTGATTGGATGGTCGCTAACGCCCCTAGCGGGAGTGAAGCGACTTACCAACTTGGCGCGCGAGATATGGAAAACCGCTAAGAACAACCACGATAAGGCGCAAGCCTTCACATAAAATACATTATGACATGCCATAATTAATCATATATATATATATATATATATATATATATATATATATATATATATATATATATATATATGTAATATATATTATAGTTTATGTGAGACTGCCCACACCTATTGTATTACTCACATCAAGGACAAGTGTGAGGGAGTGTGTGGTGAGGTGTGGAGCCAGCATGTGGAAGACGGCATTGACCACCACCCTCACCAGGTGGCTCTCCTGTAGCAGCAAGCTCAACAAGAGGTCCACCATCACGTCCGTCCATGCTGGACCCTCGTCTGTACACAGACACAGGATGTAATATTATCCTTGTGTTAGTTTTTTAACTTGGAAGAAAACCAAAATGTCTTAATGAGTTCCATCAAACTTGTTCAATATGATCCCAGTAACATCATTTCAAAGTATCTTTCAACAGAATTATGTAGTTTTCAGTGAACCAGATTTGCCGCCTTGAAAGGTTTTGTTATAATATCACTGGTACAGTGGGTGAACCTCCATCACCCTCAATGGTGGTCCAATTAAGAAAGATTTTAACTAAACAGCAATTCAATTAAGAAAACTCAAGAGATGTTATGAAAAGTCAGTGTGGTGAAACTTTCAAAGACTTGAATATTTGAATACTATTTGAATCAAAATGGTGATCGTTGAAAAACCATTCTGGATATGATTTCGTTATGAATCTGAGCCAATCCGACTGAAACTGAAAAAAAGAAATTCCATTGACTGTCTATGCTTATATCACAGATACAATCAGGTCCATTGGGTTGAACACCTCAAGTCACAGTAAGATGAGGATGATGATGATGGTGGAGGTGATAAGGGTGATGAAAAGGATGAATATGGTGAGGATGATATTGATGGAGATGATGATGATGATGATGATGACACAGAGGAAAGGAGCACTGCGATTTTAGACACCTTACCCACGCAACACATTTCCCTTGGCTGCCAGACGCACAAGGCGAGCAATTCCCCACACAAACTCACCAACTTTGGCAATAGATTTCCGTCTCTTCTTCTTTGATTTCTTATAGCATTCATGTAATTCCTGAAAATAGAAAAGAATCAACTTAAACTCGTATCATTATCATCATTATTGTTATTAACATTACTCATTGTTAGATGAGAAAAAGTATGCAATTACATGTGAGCTCAGTTCACTCACTTGGAGAACATCCAGCGCTGATAGTGGTTCAGTGAAGAGCTGTAGGCCGTGAAGTGAAAAGAGCATCTCAAATGCATGTCCCTCGCCAACTTCCTCCTCGGGGTGACGCTGTACACAACAACAATGCAGACATGTTCAATGGCGGATAAGGTCAGTGGAAATTACACAATGGAGGTTTACCATTGATCATAAAGAGTAGAAATTTGGCATTAAATAAATTTTAGCATTTGATTAACATTCAAATAGCAGTTGTTTTTAATTGTTATCATCTGTAAAGCGGACTAACTTTGCTGCGGATTTCCTTCACAGCTTCCAACATGGATTCCCAACCTTTAGAAACCTAGAAGCCATGAAGAGATGAAGAACAATGAGTTTAAATGAAATAAACTACCGGGTTTAATGTTACAATGGTGATGGATGAGTATTATTGCAATGTACTCCTCACGTGCCATCACCAACCATTTGCCAACAGAAGTTTGCAAATCCCCACGGCAGGTCAGTGCAAGGTATTATCAATAACACAATCAAAGATGAGGTGGATGATGAAGATGTGATGATGATGATGTTTATAACCAAAGATGATCAAAGCATGCCATTATTTAAGGCCCTAGCCAGAAAACTTGACGCATGGGTTGAAATCTTCAGTTGGTGTTGACCTGGATATAGCACTGACCTTGTCTGAGTGTGGCTGCACCAGCTTCACATCATCTCTTGTCAGCAGGGCCTAAAACACACACATGCATTTGGTTACAACATTATCAGCTACTGAGAACATTGAGGCTACATTGAACTTATCAAGAACTTGGAAGCAACTTCAAACTGTCTCTTTTAGAACCCCAACAACAGTGACATTCATTTCAATCACCCAAGGAATCCCAAAAAAGCAATCCAACACATTTACACCAGGTGCAACAACACCATGAATCACCTGCACAAAGGTCACAAGGTCATAGACAAGTTGAAGATATGACCTTTTATCCCACGCACTACCTTTCTCTGAACACACAAGATCATAATATCACATTCAACTGACAAACAGTTCAGATATGATGGCCATTTGAGTTGGCTTACAGTAATAATATTGTCAATAATTCAATTTTTCATGGGAGCGGCCTGTAATCAAATTGCAACACAAAAACCCAATTACTGTTTACTAGGAAAAAGATACTTGAATTACATTTTATTACATTAAATAAAGCATACATCAAAACCTAAGGTCTAGCATTGTTGGCTGTGACTTACCCTGCCGAGATGATGCTAGTTTGTTTAACGCACGGAACAAGGCCTGCTGTAAGCATGGCTGTAGTTCTATGTCCAGGTTGTCACTGCCATCCACACTCTGAACACAAACAGTGACCTTCACCTTTCCCACTTCACTTTATTATGTCTCATCTCATTCTGATTCAGCTTTTTATAGCCTTGCTTTTTATTTTTAGTTCATATATTAGTAAAGATCTAACATACAAGAACATCAAATGAGGTCATGAATCCCAGAAACTTCACTATCAATCACCCACGCCTTGGATTGAGCATTGGAAGAGGTACAATAATACTGAAATAATTTCTGTCCAAGTGAAAACAAACCAACCTGGAAAAATGCATGTTGGAAGAGAAATTGGAGAATCTCCTGCTGCCAATCATGGTTGCTTGCCTTGGCAACATGTGTCACGGTGAGACTCAGGGTGTTGATGGCCCATTTCCTCGTATCGACAAAGGAAAGTTTGCCTTCATCAGTGTTGCATCTGACACCAATAATGTTGTTATTTAAGTTGCATAACAATGAGGCACTAAATACTTCCAGAACTCAATAATCTTCAATCATCAATGGGAACTCACCCAAACACATCCTCTCCATGCACACATTCCTTCAGTAAGGAGGCCAACTTATTCACAGCTTCTGACTTCAACTGAAGCAAACAATAAATCATATAACATCCATTCTGATTTCAGGATTGTTGAGGCCATCGTCATCAAATCTGGTCTTGTGGATAAATTTCCACTCACCAGGGGGATCAGTGGGGCCACCGTGTGGGAACGAGTGTAGTTGTCAAAGTGAACAGACCCAGGGGGTTTAAAAAAAGCTGTTACTATGGCAACCTGTATGGCAGCATCCGAGCTGGATGAAACCACCTTCTCCATCCCTTTTTGCTGAAACCAAGGTATTCCTGAATATGATGCTATACACCATACAACATCAAAGGCAAAGTTAATGAAATTAATGGACACACTTGGCATTTCTAAGGCATTAATTTTTTTCTCAATATGACAAGGTCACATAATTGGCATAAGTCACATTTACATGCGCAGAACTCATATTAAAAGCTATATTATTTCATTGTAAATGTGCTGTTACGCAAAACTGACATCACTGAAGCAGGACAAGAAAATGCCATTGTAGTACATCAATGATACCCAAACTTCACGGATGAGGTATTAGTTTGTGCATGAGTATCACGTCCAATACAATTAATATATACATAAGTCACTTACCATAATATGCAGGGCAGGCTTGAAAATTTTGTCTTTTTGTTTGAACATCTTGATGAGGCAGTGGACCAGCTGTGGCGAAAGTACGGCAATCACCTAAGCAATAAACAAACCTTACCATTACTCCTCACCGAAACGTAACATAAATAGAAGCTAAAATGCCACCATGTCTGGTTTCGTTGATTACGTCTGATTCTGTCTTGGCGAGGCTGAGAGCTTTTGGCACCAGGTGGAGACAAAGGTATTTCTTGTGCATTGACTGCTGCAGCAACTCTCCTGGATAAACACATGGTCTTAAAAGGTCATTTCATTTTTAAAATCATCAAAATACTGTGAAAAAAACCTGCTACTTTGGGAAATGATATTTCTAAATTTTGAGTCTGGTCTTTGTAAAGTTTGAATCCTTGTTTTGGATGGGACATTTACATCATGGGTTGAAAGAGACATTGGATAATTTACATCCAAGTTGGCCAGTGGCTTACAAGCCATGATGGCACAGGCAGTTCAGATCACAGACTCACAACCAATATCTGAACTGATCAACCGCGATACTTGAAGCGCTAACAGACCCTGCTCAAAATGATACCCCTTACCATTCATGACGGCTGTCCAGAACGAGGCCAGTGGTGCTTCTTCAAGTAACATCTCACACACAGGATGTATAATGGGATGGTCACATGTGGATTTCTGCAACAAGGTCATGTTAACATAAAGGTCATGTTAACATAAACATATCAGACCTCGTCTGTTGATAAATAAACAAGACATAAAGCGCAACTGATATAGATGTCGTTGACGACAAAGTCGACCGACTGGTTGATTTAAAAGTTGATTTTCTACAATATGAGTGATCATCAATATTAATGATTCAGTGTGAATGTCAACATATCACATTACTCACCCCAAGAACAACAGCTAATTTAGCCCATGCTTTGTCTCCTAACAGCTGTTTAGAGCCCCAGTGCGTCATGAAGAACTTTTTGTTGAAAATATTCTGCAAACACATCAAAGGAAAGTAGCATGTTATCCCTGAAAGAGCCACACTAAGGATGTGCTGCATTTCTGATACTCAATTGTGTGGCAAACATTATTAATACGAGGGTGTGTCCTGAGGGAAATGACAGGACACAATGGGGAACTGCAACTACAAGTTGATATCATGATGATGGATGTGGATGAGTGTGATGAAAAGACAGGTGGCTTAATTAAGTGTGCTATAATGGTACACAACCTGGGCTATCACAACAATCCAAACACCCAGCAACCATTAACTGAATAAAATTTGGTAATATGTGAGCTAGGTCAATAAGTTTGCTCCCACTGACCTACTTTTCAAGAATTGACAAATTTCCTACTTGGTTAAATCAATCATTCTGATCAAATTTTACTCCACCATACCATGAAAGCTAGTGGTCAGAATAATTATTTCTTGGCTTACAAAATGATAAAAACCAGGTTTCATTAATCAACCTTCCCACCATATAGTTGCAGCGTTTACTCAAAATTATGTTATCTTGTTTTTGGCAGTAGATAGTTTGTATGGTTGAGCACATGGTGGCCACCTGGGACAAATTTTTAATATCAAGACCCCCACACTTCCGCCAATTTTGACCCTTGAGGTCGATAAGTTAGTTTGGTTGACCCTTTTTGCTTGAGTGAGGTCACTAAATGATTTTGGGTTGACCTACTTTGTGGTGCTTGGCAGCATGGAGGAGGAGGAGCAGGGAGTCTGGGGAGCATTCATCCCATCCGGCCTGCAGCTCTGAGGCTAACAGGGGTACAACCACTGACTCCATCACCTGGCTATCTACCTGGGAAAACCCAACGGAAACAAACACATGATGAACAAGAATGTCGCACTGCTTTGGTAAACGATGGGGGTTTTGTATCACTTCGAGCAACTTAACTTTTTCAGCAAATGAAGACTTTTTTTTAACGCTAAAGTTAAAAGAGAAGAAGCTCAATAACACTTTCAACATCATGTCAAGGTGATGACACACACCATGTACCCTGGTAATACAGACACAAAATATTTAGCCCAACTCTTAACCACATCAACACTGAGATCGTCGCACAATTATGAGAATCTGAGAGCTCAAAAATACATGCATCACAGGAAAATCAACCCACCTGTTGTATGGCCAGACACAGTCCCTCACAACAAACGTTGTGAAGTGGGGTTTTCTTCTCCTTGATTTGATGGAGACCACGTATAATTGAGGTTATTTCCTCGGTGCTGCACCCTGTTAAGGTTCTCGACCTAATGAGGGCGAGATACAGCATGGCCAATCCCACCTTCCTCCCCCGCTTCTCCTGAAAGGGTCCAGTCAACAGCCAGATATATATACCGCATCACTTTACAGATGCCAAGATACTGTTGGGGGGGGGGGGGGTGAATTTAATAACAACTGCCTCAAGTAGCCCCACACACATCAAAATCAGGATTTTTATATGCAGCTTAGGCAAAAATATGGTTCTGTAATTTGAACAAAAATTAACACATAGAACTGAAGTCCCCACCCCACCCTTTGCAGTACAGTGATTTATCCTTTTATATCTATGCACTCTTCAAAACAAAGCCTCTCTTTTGGGGGAAGTAATAAGGAAAAGAATATCTTTTCATCAAACTTACAGCTTTGGAGATGACGGTGTGCTTCCTAAGCTCTGCATTCATAACATCCAGGATATGAGATACAGAGAGGATAGTGGGAAACTGCCTCATCACCTGGCAACATGTCGAAACACATCACATAAAATCACGTATCATATAAGGGTTAGTGTAACATACAGGATTTACCTTTTATTTGGCAGGGAATAAATCCTAGTCCTGAATATTGCTTTTACTAGCAAGTACACTATTGATTCATACTGTCCATGGAAAAGATATCAAACAGCTATAACATGATATATAACTTGGATTGAATTGGATTGGACTGAAATTGGAAGGACAAATGGTAATGGTGGAGACCAGGGTCTTAGCCAGAGACCCGTCCATGGGATGGGTGATCGTCAACTTCGATGGGCTGGAATTTTCCCCTAAAGACCGTCCACCTCCCCACGCTTCCCAGACTGGATACCAGATATTAGCCTAGTCAGTATATGCATCTCGTTTAAAAACTAACAGAGACGCACCGCGCTGGCCACTCATCTAAGATTAAGATAAATACTATATTTTTTTGTGACACAGAGGGTTTAATCAGCGTCATATAACTTTAATGATGGTGAATGCAGTGATGACCAGCTTCGTCCCTTCGCAAAACAAGGTCCCAGTCCATGTCAATTTTATACTAGAAGGGTGGCATACATTGTGCACGGTCAATTGGAGCATCATTCTAAAATGTCTGCTTCATGGTATTGCCACGATTTAAAGAACTTTTGGTATGCACTGTTGGCTTGCGCATGAAGCTCACAAATTTCTATTTGGTAAAATATCATATCAACACAGCAGCATAGTAACTGCTAAGGATTGTCAATACCTACCTGAGTCAAAGCCACAGTGAAACCCAGTCTTGCCCATTGTCTGTTGGAAGTCAAGCCGCGGAGTAATCTCTTCAGTGAATAGGCCAAAGGCTCACATATTGCCTCATCCTGAAACCAATTGCAACTGTTAATTGAAATTCATAACAAACTGAGCAAGATACAACCAACACCAGCCCTAACTTTTTCAGCTATGGGCCGGTACCTGAAAAAAGTTACCAGCCCGGCTATAAACCTACCAGCCCATAAATGTGTAAGGACTTTCTGCTCCCGAGTGTCAAATTTGTTCAAACAAAAACGCATATACAGAACATAAAAGCATGTACAGAAACCTGAAGCCGCGGCCTGTAGATGACAGGTGGTCATAGTATGTCAAATAAAACATCTCATACAAAATTTAATAGGCAAATCAAAGATTAGAGGTCCTTTAGCTCCTCCCCGTATGCAAGTTCTTGGAGCCTTTCAAGAGTGACACACACAGTGGAAGTGTCATCTTCCTCACCATCACTCTCCTCTTCTTTAGTGTCTCCTTTCCCCTCCATAAACATGACTCGCTTCTTTCTGGGGCTACCGGTAAACCATAACTCAATGGCCCGTGAAGGGTCATAGCTAGCAATGTCTGGTGATTGAATCATTATTATCATGAGGTCATTTAGGGTGGTTATATTGAGGCTGGTGCACCAGTCACTCTTGATAAGCCCCATTGAGCTAAACCCTTGCTCACATTCTGCAGTAGAGGCAGGGAGAGTTAGGAGAAAATCCACCAAGAGGAACAGGTTCACACATTCATCACCATACTGTCTGTTCATGTGGGGCCAGCTGAGGTCGCCCAGGCGTTTTAGCCATCCTGGATGGTTGTATACATTGGACTTGAGGGCTGTCCACTCATCAGGTATGTTATAAGTGTGTGCACCTGCCTTTTTAAGTGCAGGAGCAAAATGATCGGCCAACAGCTGCACTCCAAAATCCATCATGTTATCCTTGTCCGGCCAGGTCTTCAAATTGGCAGCAATGGCAGCACATAGGACACCCTCATCAATATCCCCAAACCGCTTCTCCAAGCTGGTAATGAGGTCCTGCAGCAGATTACTTGATGATTTGAAAATTGTATCGGTTCCAGTCAGTGTCCTCCCCTCATAGACGTCACTGTCCTCCACCCTCTGCAGCATTGGTCCAGCCTTGGTTTGATATTTCATGAGAAGCATCTTGGTGGCCTCCATGGAGCGATCAGGGTTTGACACTAAGGTTTCTAACCAACTTGTCCTGTAGGACAAGTGCTTGGTCCATTTACTTGTCCTTCCTAATTTTTACTTGTCCCAAATTGTAATTTTTATATACGCAAAATCTGGAAAGTTCTAGTTGCGTGTCGTTGACGTTCGCGTCATAGATTGGCACGCTCATTTGTTAAAGCCGGTTAACGCCGAGTACCTTTTAGTTTGTATCAAATTCTGACATGACATGCATAAAGACATCTATAGAACATAATTTGAAAATAGCGTTGATTATGTGCTGTTGAATAACATTTTGACACTGGTCTGTGCATAATAAGAAACGCCCGATCGGAGTGAGAATGCCAGGGCCAAACGACAAGTAGACAACGGAGGCGTATTTTTTTAACTATAAATGGTTAGATATACAGTAACTAAATATGAAACTAATGCTTTGCTTCTTTTCCTTCGTGAGTTGAGTTACAAGCATGTAATATCGTATGTTATCTGTACTCTTAATTGGTATCATCTAGGACTGTAAAGTGTCCTAAAAAAGCACGGTAAGCGAAAAGTGGTTCTTCGTTCCACATAGCATTCTTTTCGTGTCAGAAAAATTACAAACATGCAATAATCTAGACAACACTCGTTGAAAGCTACAATATCTTTCAGGATATATAGAAATGCAGCTATACGGGACATAACCGTTGCATCGTGTAATTGAATCAACTAGTGGACTTCATTCTGATCACTGTCAAGATTGCTTTTCAAAGTCTCGAACCAAGCTCATGTACTGCTGAAAGTCACGGTAAATCTGTGCTCGTTGTGGTTCAGGTCTACTTCAGTGCCCTAAACACTGCTAAACCCCCAATATTTTATTTATGGTTCTAAATTATTTGCGGTACATGGTAATTGTTCCGCAAGCCGTATCAAATTTGACAATCCGAGCATGAGCAAACATAATGTGTCCCAGCACTGTATATCATTGTTAGCGTCTGCGTAAATTCTAATTCGAACCATAAACAACAAGACTGTCATCTCTTATCTATCGATCGGATTAAAGTCAATTAAAGACGACAGTCGCGCGCCTGCTTCTCACCGACCGTGTGATAAAGGCCCCGCTCAGTGTGAAACTATTATCCCGGCGCCATGGAATGCAGGCCTGGCTCATAAAAATCACTTATCGGGCAGGACAAGCTGACTGGACTAGCTGCTTGCCTGACAGGCCAAATGACTTGTCCCAGGCAAGCGGACAACCGTTAGTGTCGATGCATGTCTGCAATATACAACTCCGTTTTCTGCAGCTTGACGGAGAGTTGGTTAAAGTGCACCAGGACATCGTACAGTAAGTGTGCATATCTGATGACACTCAGTGAAGTTGCTGCCTTATAGAAATTCCTTGCTTTCGCCTGTTGTTCCCCTGGAACACCATAGGTATTCAGGGATCATGATGCTGCACGATTCCACTATATAACCCCTTATGAAATTGTCAAGTGCTTGTAGTTGATGACCGACCCATCTTGTTCCTTCAGCTCGCTTTGGAATGAGGCAAGGGGTACCAAGTGGGGGTGCACACGATGCCTTTAGGTTTACCCGATTCATGGTACTGGATCAGTAGAAGTAATATAATCCAGTTAAGATGGCATCCAGCTTCTAATGACCAGTGTTTTTCTTGGCCGCATCTCTGAAGCTTAGCTCCAAATGGTGGGTTCATACAGTGGTGACAACACCATTCTTTGATCCAGTCATAACTACTGCACCATCAGAAGCACTAGCCACCAGCTTCCTATTCCATTCACTGCCAATATTACTATCTAGCGCCTGTCTGATAGCAGCAGTGATGTTTTCTGCATCTGGTTTGCTGACCAACTCCCAATAACAAGAAAGGATTGTGAAAGTCAGTGAAGCAACTACACAAAAATGGAAGCAAATTGCAACAAATCACAAAAAGATGAATCTTTAATACTTTATTAGCTATAGCGAATCTCTGGCAAGTAGGAAAACCATTGCCCAAAACGACATATTGAGAGCAACAAAATGTTTTGAAATCTTACTTACACGTGTAAAAAGATTTTTTATCTAGGTTCACAATATAATTGGACTGATCTCCCAGTATTTATGACACACACCCACACCTGATCACTACTCGAGTGTAGTTTTGAAAAAAAAATAGTTGCCTCTAAGCTGACCCAAAAATCCACCACTTGTATTCTATATCACTGCCTCTTAGTGAAATAGTGTGCTGATACGATGCACGTCTCTGGCTGGACCCTCAACTTCATGATCCTTGTGATGTAACAAATGTGAGCCCTCTACTCTCATGGGATTAGCTGATTAGTACCAATAAATACACCTATCACGGGAAGGAAATAGACACAGAGATGGTGTGCACAACAACAGAAGTAGAAAAGCACCCGATCAAAGATGGGTCACGAATGTTATGACAAATATGGTAAGTTTGACATCCACGCACGGTTTCCAACGACGTCGACGAGGCTGCCCAAGTAGACGATAATAGGGTAACTGTAAATTTAACATCGATAAAACAAATTTACCTCGCCTTGTTTCTCAACAAGTAATTTCGAAAGCTGTTTGGCAGCATCAAGTCTTTTGATTTCATGTCCTTCAGCAAGAGATGAAAAGATTTCCAATAGTTTAGGCTCACCAGCCATGTTAAAGCCCATGGAAATGTTTATTCCACCATGTGCGACGGAAGTAAAGAATACGACTACCAAAAGCGGTGGGGGCACTCTCACACTACCTCCTTACGATTGAATATACAATATATATATATAAATATATATAAATATATATATATATGTATATATATATATATATATATATATATATATATATATATATATATATATATATATATATATATATATATATATATATATATATATATATATATATATATATATATATATATATATATGTTTATGTATATGCATATATTTATATAGCTCACTGAGCTCAAATATCTTGGCCACATCATAAATGAAGACTCAGCTGATGATAAAGACATTCATCGACAATGTCGAATGCTATATGCTCAGGGTAACATGTTGATACGTAAATTTAATATGTGTAATATCCCTGTGAAAGTTGCCCTATTTCGAGCTTACTGCACACCAATTTACACAGCACATTTGTGGTTTAACTTCAAGGAAAGAAGCATGAGAAAACTGAGGGTAGCTTATAATGATGTTATGAGAATGCTCACTGGTGTACCAAGATTTGCCAGTGCAAGTGAAATGTTTGTCAACATAGATGTACCTTCATCTATGGCTGTATTTAATGTATAAATTCATGTGCAGGCTGGAAGATAGTGAAAACCATATTGTACAAAACCTAGTAAATCCTACCAGAAGCTGCACTAGATTTTCTTCTGACTTGTGGAGATACTGGTATAAATGCCTTTATACGCTGTATGTTTAACATGTTAATCTGTTCTATTTATGTGTTATATGTTCTCTTTGTATATATGTTTAGTATGTTGTCTATGGACCTCTTAGACAACCAGGAATGTAAGATGGGTCTGAAAGAAAGTCAGTCATCTATCTATCTATCTATCTATCTATCTATCTATCTATCTAGCGAGAGATCTATCTATCGATCTAGCGAGCGAGCGATCGATCGATCTACCATATATTTATATTTCATAGAGACAAAGGCAGATATATATATATTCAGATATATATAGATATATAGACATACATACAGACATACATACAGATATATATATATATAGAGATATACAGACATAGAGATAGAGATATACATATAGATAGATACATAGAGATATATATATATAGATATATATAGATATATATATATATATATATATATATATATATATATATATATATATAATATATATATATATATATATATATATATATATATATATATATATATATATATATATATATATATATATATATATATATATATATTATTCCAGGGGTTAGACACCATACTACTATGAACCACATTATGATGATTGCCATTTGAATGCGAATGGCATAGATAAGTGTTTTCACAGGTCGATCAATCCAATCACATTGGAAAGATACACCAGCTCGCCCGCGCAGCAGGAAAGGTCCTTAACACAGGTGCTGAGTTTCTTGAAGTCAGGCTTCCGAGTTTTGAGGTGTATTTTGGGCATCCATATAGAGACTTATGTGGTTCTAGGAGGCTGTACAGATGAAGTAAGCCTTTGTATTTAATACCCATACTTCCAGCATAGTAGCTACCAAGGAAGGGTGTACAAGTATCATGGTTGCATAAGCTCTTCAACAGCTCTGAGGTAACATAGACAATGCAGCGGAAACATGCCCTCCCCACATTTCTAACCTTTTGCATCATTATCTTACAATTGTTATTTTGTCTTTTTCACACATTTGGTATCATATACACTCTGACCACAATATCAGGTTTGGAGAAGTGAGATAAATGGTGCCATACATTGATCTAGCTGCTTGGAAGCCAGGCATAGGGACCACAGCGCCTGTGAATGGTACAAATGCAACAAAAAATGGGTATCAGAGTGGTTTTATTAGCACGATACAGTAAAACTGAGAAGACTGTGATTGGGGTCATAAAGGAGGCCAAAGTGTCTGTACTTCAAGATGCTGTACTTGGGGTAACCATTCCAGATATTCCTTCAATAACACTGCCACACACAATAACAAATCAAAATTGACATTACTATATTTTACTTATACATAACAGTGGATGAATTGAATGTCGAGGATGCTATTGCATAAAGTGATGCAGTGAAACTAAATATTAACAGTGGATGAATTGAATGTTGAGGATGCTATTGCATAAAGTGATGCAGTGAAACTAAATATTAAGGAAATTACATCAATTGTGAAGTAAACAAAGGAGGTCAAGGTCAAATCATCTTAAGTATGGAGATGATGTGATATGTACTCACAATTTGGGGTTTTCTTCCATGCCCTTGTCAGTTTGTCCTTAGAGTCGATATCCTCTGCAACGAGAGCTTTGAGGAAAGTTTCTGTTTTAGGCTGTAATCTTGAACCAGAAAATCAAATGTCCATTATTGGTTATTTTCATATTTCACAATTTTTCTACATTTAGGAGAGGATATATTCAGGTAATTCATGATACAGTAGATGATGATTTTTAGAGGGGGAGATTTGCAATTCATCAGATTGAAATAGTGAGAAATAATTCAAGCTTGACAACCATTCAGAGGGATACATTTGTGGGTTGTGATATAGACACACAATTTCACTTTGACAATCGCACAACAGAATTTCCTATTTGATATTTTCTATATATGAGTCAGATGCTATGATGCTTGCATGATAAAATGATAGTAACTGACTTAGCCCACGACTTGACCATGGTGATGGGCGGAGTCAACATTGTGGAGACATAGGGCATCAAACGAGTATATACAGAGCCATCTAGCAGGTAGCGGGCAAACAATCGGAATCTGTGAAGACCAGGGGGCATTTCTAACTCCACTGCAGGCAACGGCCAGAAGTGAGGACCTTTTATACAACACAAATCATAACACACACATATGTAAGTAATAACCACCAAATATTGAGTGTTTATTGGTCTTGATAAACTTCTCGGGATATTTCAAATACATGATGGAGTTGGTAGCAGCCTTATTAAGTTGGCAACAGTAGTTTCTAATCCTTACAAAAAGTTACACTCAGATATGGCAATAATTACTGGTCCACTGCTCATTCACCATTTCTGTAAATTCAACAATATTTTTAATATTGAAATTTGAACATGGAAGATGGGTTCCTCCTCTCAGTTCTAATCATCATAAACAAAAACTGATTGAAGCATTTGCCCCAAAAACTGACCACAAGTTGATGTCATGTGACAGATGATGTGACCAGTTGCAGCATTGTAAGTTGGTGCAGGTTCATCCAGAGGCTTTGAGAATCGGCAGACATTAGGGGTGAAGATGGGAAGCCATTCTGGTTCCATAGCAGTGATACCTGAACACATCACACACAGGCAATCATGGTTTTACATCCCCTTATCAGTAAAGCCCATATTGAGGAGATAAAAAATGATAATGAAGAAAATTTATGCTATGATAATAGTTATCAACAATCACAAGCATTTAAGTCAATTGGACACACATTGCTTGCATAAATGTAAATATACCAGTTCTATTTGCACCAAAGTGACTAAATTTCATTAACATTTTCTTGAGAGCTATTAGAGATACCTTTCATGTACAACTTGGATGTTTCCTCCACATGTTGGTACACCACCATCTCAGGGTTCTTTTTGTACAAGACAGATGACGGGTGGATAAACACTGGATCCTCCAATGAAATGCTCTGTAACAAACCCGAGGCATCATTACCATGACAACTCCCTGAAAACAGTCCATGACTAATCTAGCATGTTAGGTTGAGCTACACACCTGGTACGCATATTTCAGTGTCTTGGCCGCTTCTGTACCCCGGGGAGGCTCAGACATTTTCCTGATTCACAAATAGATTGCATTCTCTTCAAAACTCATCCTAGTTATGAAATATTGCAAACGTTGCAACCAACATCACAGGTCATACCACAAAAGATGAAATAAAGTGCATCGAAAAAGAATACAAAAAGACATAGTCATGTAATAAGATTATTGTAAGAGGCCTGATATGCCTCTCTTTATATGAATGGACAAACACTCCAGAAACACACAAGGAAGCATCATGGACAACAAGGACTGCGATAAGCTACAAACAGCATCCACCTCATAGCACCTGTCTACTTCCATAATCTGAGCAGGGCATGTCACATATTAACCCCTCACCTCCATCCCACCGATGTGACATTACCTTGCTATGTGGTCTCCCAGGCCAGCCAGCAGAATCTGCCTCAGCAGCTTGGCTTGTAGTTCTGTTGGCGGAGGCATGGCAGGGTCGATGACAAGTGAAGCTTCTGGTAATACTCCATTTACTTAACACACACAGTGAGCATTCATTAATGGGCCACGCGGAAAAGATCTATATATATAAACTCACGCCCCCAAACACACACATACATTGGGTGCTGCCAGTATGTGTATAAGATGCACCCCCACTTTAGCAACTGAATTCTGCATCTCATACACAATACTTCATGGTATATACCCATACACGTATATATGAATGATATCATACATCAGCAGGGTACCTATATTAGTGAGTTGGGCCCGTAGTTTGCGGACCTCTGACATAGCTTTGTAGCGAATGCCATGTTTCTGGCAGAATGCCATCGAGAGACCCTCATATTCACAGGCACCTACAGCCTTCAAAAGCAACATGAGGTCTCCAAGCAGAAGGGAGTGGCCCTAAAACAAATACATAGCTTAAAATGTACTCAAAATTAACCCATACTTCTCTGTGAAAACTCAGCTTTAATTAATCTTCACCAAACCATAAGACTCTTAATACCACTGACCTTGCCGACCCATTTCCTCCTGGAGGTATGGAGGTCTTTTTGGTCGGAGCTTCCCTCTCCTGCCTCCTGTCACAACACATGCTTTTTTCACGACATGGTTTAATACAAGTCTCTCATGTTACCAAAATTAACTTCAGGAGTAGGTAATAAAACATCACTAAGTGTTTGGTTTCAACACCCATCCAATATCGAAGAAGACAACCCTCTTGTTGATTCATATGGAAAACGGCATTTTGACGCCAGTCAAATGTTGAAATGTCACAATGATGACGATGATTTACACCTGCTGCGTTACGCACCTGTGTCTGTGAATTGTTTCCATCAAGGAACACTTCCTGTACAGATAGTGCTGCCACCATAGCCACCACATACGGCAGCAGGGCGTGCTGGTGACCCAGGGTGATCATCTTACCGTAACGAGGAGACACAGGCAGACTGGCCATTGCACGGCCAAGTGCGGTGATTCTGGAACATGGCTCTGGAATGAAACGAAAAGAATGATAAGGGTTTAACATTGAGGTGAAATCACAGCGACGAAAGATAAGGATGATTGCTATGCTTGAACACGGCCCCTTTAGCTGCACTCAACAAAAACCTGTTGCCTACACCACGAGGAGAACCGCTAATATTTTGTTGACAAGGTACATGCATTCTTTAAGTAAAAGTTCCACCATTTCACAATAGTGTCAGAAAACGGCATCTACAATAAATGAAAGACAAATTCACAGAATTTCAATATGCTTTACAAAACATCACATGTAACAAACCCTCTACAAATGTGGGGTTGTGACCCCTGGCCCAAACCATCCCAGCAATCTCATCACATTATTGCAAGCTTTAGAACAAAAATGTTGCAGATCAGAGACTGACGAGTGCCACACCTTTCTGCTGTTTTCCAGGAGTCTCGCGTTTTTCCAGAGCTCCAAGAGACACAAGCAGTGACTCAGCAGCCTAACAAAGCAACAAAGGTCCACAGTCTGACAAATATCAACTCAAGTCATTGAATGGAAACAGTTTTTAAGTGAAACGGCTGTTTCCACCCAATTCAACCATTTGATCAACCATTCATTCAGTAATGGTGAGGTGTTTTGCACATACCTTGAGAGCATCATTGTCAGGAGGAGAAGGGTACGGGAAGTTGACCACCCTTTCAATACTCATATCCTAAAACATCACCCAATTATCACCCATTATACTCAAACATTGTTGAAATAAAGTGGGAACTGGCTTAAAATCCATTTCCATGAAAATTACTAAAGAACTGACCTTCATGAGTAATACAAGGTCATCCAGGGGTCGCCTGCAGATCTCAGGCGCAGAAAATTTTTCAAATTCGTCATTGTAAATGGCCGAGGAATACAGCCTAAAACAGAAGACGACAACTCTCATAAATTCTTAGTATTACCTAACGTGGTAGGTACCATGCAACAGAGATGGTAAGTGTCGATGTGCAGCTAAACATTGCCTACACAGACCAGTGGTTTTGCCGTTTGTTATGCACAGGGCTAAAGCACAGGGCTGTATCATCAATGATAAAAAATCTGGCATGGAAAATACACCATTGACCGATTCTCTTTTACTTTTGGAAATGATATCCTTAAAAGCAAGACGAATTAGTGACCCCTATCTTTTGCTAGTCTAGTTTAGTTATAACAATGCTGAAGGTCATTGGTCATGACCTTCATGTAAAAGGTTAAGTATAAGAACAGAGATTTAAATATTATATTGTCTCATATTATACCAATGCCCCAGAGTGAAAATGACATAGGCACAACACTACACCAAGTGACCATCTGTTTACAAGTGAACTGCTTAAGCCACATCTAGCTTCAAATTTTGACAAGGTAACTATACTGACCTATAGCAGTGACCAGGGGAGGTCCTTCCGGCACGACCTGCCCTCTGATTGGCTGAGGCCTGCGACGCCCATGTCACATGGAATGAAGATACACCTGTAACTTTGTCATAGCTCTTGGTTTTCACCTGTACACCGGCAACATTTCTTTATTTGCAGTTTCAAGAGATTCATACACATTGTTACTGTAAATGATTTCTACTGACTAATTACTTTTTACTTCTTCATATGCTCAATTGCCCATGTCTTGTATAATAACAAAGTTCTGATTTCCCAAAACCCCCAAACCAAAGCACCACATGCATATTCATGAGCAAATAGTTTGGGGTGCAAATAGGAAAATTTGCTAGCTAAATAACAGCTTGTGTACAGAGTGAATAAATTTGCGAGTATGACTTATGCTGTCTGAGTTTTATGATAAGAAATTTTGAAAATTGTTTCCCAGGCATATACAGGAGCGTTATCATATCATAAGTAGCACTGATTGATATGTAAGAGGATTGTCACCAACCTTGCCAGTGTCCACCACATATTTTACATTGGGGATGGTGAGTGAGGTCTCAGCTACGTTTGTAGATATCACACACAACCTGGCTCCCTCTGGTGGCGGGTCAAATACCTACAATGAAATCCACAACACAGAAACATTGAAATGCACGAATCCTAGTTAGCATTTGTATCGTTCTATAGCACATTAATGTAAAATTACAAAGAATATGGCTCACCTTTAAAACATGAATAATTTTTTTTTCAAAAACAAATTCCGTTTTTGAACAGTCAAAGCAATATATTAAATGGTACGGCAGAAAACTTAAGTTTCTGGCTTGTGGCCAAATGTACAAAAGAGGTTCATGATACAAAGAAAGGTAATGGATGGAATATGCTTATATGACATTCTCTGCACCTTTTGATGCATAAAAACAGCAGACTTGGCACAGCTTATTCAACCAACAAATTCCCCTTTTGGTATTCTATAGATGTCTTGTAGCATGACATGAACATATAGACCCACCTTAGCTTGTTTGTCAGAGGAGAGCAGAGAGAAGAGCGGCAGTACATGAAGTGGCTGTTCCTGTTGGTGGATCTTACTGCTGGATATACCCTCCTGGAAAAAGGATATGTCTATGACAGGTTACATGCAGTGCAAATTTATGCACAGACAAATCAGCCCCATTCATTTGTATGATGGTATTTTGGTCAGATGAACAAGCATCCAGTAGTTCCTGATGCAACAGCTAACCAGCCAAGATAGTCACCACCAGGTCAATGACAAAGGTTGGAATTATTTGATTGGTTAACAAACCAAATCTAATTTCTACATAATCCCATAACAGGACGCCTGGAGACCGAAACACCTTTTGTCCCGACCACCTGTCATCCAATAGTTTTGGGTAGCCATTTTAGTATTTCATCATTAATCTAAAAAATAAATGTCCTTATGTACATCAAAATATAAGACCTGACATATGGACCAGGTGGCCTGTGGTATTTATGATGTGAAATCTTCCACCAAGAGTTGCTTCTAATGGTTGCCTTTCAATGACAGAGGGGTAATGGTCTCACGATGATCCATGACAAGAGGGTAATGATCGTATGCATGGACACATCTGTACTGCGTCAAGCGTTAATACTAACCAGATGTCCAATTACATCACAGTCCCCTTTCAAACCCAGCTCTAATTACTTCTTGTACACCCTTACATCATCATCCTCATCATCTTCATTGAGAGCAAATTCATCATCTGATTGGCTCTCAGTCTGATGCAGCTCAGCTTCTTCATCTGTTGGCATCACCGAATACCTGGAAATATATCAACCTGATATACACTTACAACCCATTGATACATTTATTCAGGATTTGAGGTTTCTGATATACAGAAAAGTATCTCTATTATAAATGTATGAGCTTACTGATCCAGGCTGACTTCTGGCAGTGATGTATGCTCGATGGAAGTCTCATCTGGGTCCTCGCTTTTTGACTCTACAAAACATGAACATTGGCCACAATGAAAGCAAATAACATTTTCAAAAGCTGGTCAACAAAACATGGTCATTCAATCATCTAAAACCACAGTTGAATTGTATTCCTACAGCAGGGAATTAGCCAGGCAGCCATTGAACCGTCAGTGGTCTGTTTTCTCTAATGACATCATATACGATGGTGTATGGATTATAATGTAATGGGTAGTATCTAAAATCATTATTATGATGTGTGGTCATAAGGGCATATTTACATCACTATGAAACAAAATCTTACTGGTTGAGAGCGTCATGTGATCCAATTATCTCATGCGATCGAGTGAGTTTTAATGTTAACAGTTACTACGTGAACTAAGACACCCATTCTGGATTTTCTGGCTAACCCTCTGCCCTATGAATAACAAAGTAAAGAAACTTCTAAGAGCATATCATCGAAATGGATTTGAGTAAATGAAGAAGTGTTTGGGTAAACCACAAATGACTGGAAATAAATCCTACTCCACTGACTAGTTTTTGTGGATACGCTGGAGGGGAAGATGTGCTTCAGCTTGGCACAGAGGCTATGGACCTCTTGTTGCCCAGTGACGAAGACCAGAATACCTCCTTCTGGCAGCTGCCGATGAATCTTACAAACCTAATCAAAGCAAAACAGTTTGTCATAAAACAAGTGCAGCAAATAATTACTTAATCCGGGAAATTGTACAGGTAAATTTTAAAATGTACGAACCCTCCCTGACATAAAAATAATGCAAGCATAGCATTTAATCTGTAGGATCAATAAACCTCTCAAAATATCACAAGACACATTAGCTGGCATACAATTTATGGAGTCAATTTGATGATAGGAAGAGAGACCTTTTTGTAGGTCTCTGTAAGGTAGTCTTCGTTGGTTCTTTTGTTGAAATGAACAGAAACAGGGAACTGACGAGAATCAACCTGTACACATTCGATAACTATAAAACAATGGTTAGTTCAAAAATCTTTTTAACCGTACTCCAAAAAGCCAGATCATTGGCATTCAAGAGAGAATAAGATTTTATATACTCTGACCTTGATGACTGGTGGTGTGACCTTGAACAGTAGTTGATTCTCTGTGAAGTCTTCAATGCGTAAAGTGGCAGACATAATAACTAACTTGAGTGGATTTCCTTTCTGAAATAGGTTCAAAATCAAGGTCAAATTTTATGAAATTGCTTATTATATCACTGAAGGTCATATTTCGAAAGGTCATCCTGTCTTAGAGAAGGAGAACCATTGTGAATTCTAAAACTGCAAATATATCAATAAATAAAATCTAAATAGCAAATATTGCTGCCATTCTAACGGTAGTCACTTTGAAATAATAAAAAAATACCTAAAATTACAATATTAGTGTTATATAAGGAAAATGGTGAAACAGACCTTCTCTCGCAGAGGTACAATACGTGAGAGGAGTCCAATGAGGATATCTGTGAAGACACTCCTTTCATGAGCCTCATCAATGATGACCACACTGTAGCTTAGCAACAGGAAATCCTACACAGCATCATCAACCCATCCCATCATAGCATTAGTTTCAGTGATGAACTACATAGTCTAGGCTGAGGAAGCTGATTCTATGTCACAGAGATAATGGTGCTTAAACTACATCACCAATAACAGAGCCACATATTTGAAAACATTGAATGCCTGACTGAATCATCAAATCAGCTGCTAGATTCTAACATTGGAAATTAGTCCCTTCAATGTACCTCATGAGATAAAACAAATGCTATGATAAAGATGATTGTGATGAAATTATTTCATTAATAACTAAAATCCAGCAAAGATAACAACTCAAGTGTCTCTACAAAGTACTTGAACTGCATTGCTTGAGGCCCACAGCATACAATATGACCACAACTATGCTGAACATTTAGAGAATAAAAAACTTCATGTCCACATATTATGAGATGAAAATACATGCATCACCATATGTTATAAATTTATTTTGACTATAACTTGTGCAGTACATATCACAGAAACGGCACCATCATTATCATAACAAAATTCCTGCACATTATTGATAATTATCTCAGTTTTACTCATGATCTTAATATCTTAGAAAGAGCACCAACCTTTTGAACTTCTTTGAGAAGGACACCATCGGTCATGAATTTGATCTTCGTGTCTGGAGTGATGTTGCCCTCGTAGCGGATCTGGTAGGATATCTCTCTGTTAAAATACCCCACATAGATTCAAAACTAATGACTGACTCTAACAACATGAATAGTGATAGAATAATTATAGCAGTGTTATCATGTGTAGCCATAATAATACAGTAGCAAATTTAAACAATGATGATAAATTGATGATTGCTTTAAGTGCAAAACAACATGGAAGCCTTTAAATTTAAGACTCCATGTAGAACACATGAATACATTGCCATTGTGGCTAATTACATGAACTCAGAGTTGTCACCTTGCAGAGAGGTTCATTTCTTGGGCAATACGTTTTGACATGCTGATTGCAGCCACTCTCCTGGGCTCTGTCACAGCAATCTGACCTCTACAGCACACCCAAAAAGACTGACTAGGTTAGGCGAGCTTGAAATTAAGAAATTCACTGTGTGCGATTTCACAAATACAGTTTACACAGAGTCTCAATGTAGACCCCGATTTACAAACTCAATTGCTATTTACATGATTATGTTAATTGCCCCCCAATAACACATGCACACACACACACACACACACACACACACTTGTAATAAAATTAGAATGGGATATAAAGATAAGAGTAACTAAAATGCCTTTAATTTTGGACTAGTCAAATAAACTGATTCATAATGATGATGGGAAGATCACCTATACCATAAATAGGAGCTACCCACCTGTTAGTGTAGCCTGCCTCGAAGAGGAACTGCGGCACCTGCGTGGTCTTTCCCGACCCAGTCTCGCCACACACCACTACAACTGGGTTGTCATGTATAGCCTCCATGATGACTTGTTCCTCGGCCAGAATGGGAAGTAACATACGCTGCTCCTAACCACACCAGCATACTTCACTCAACCGATTTTATAACGTATCTAATGTCCACCTCTTTGATGACTGGATAATGTCTAACAACAGAATACCCCAAGCTCTTTTACCATGATTTCTAGATAATCGTTTGTTGGTTCTTTAAGATATATGAATACATGATCCTGAAATAATAAGGTCAAAATACCTGAATTTCTGCTTTCCTGTTCAATGTAACATGCACAGCTGGAATTTTTACCACTGCACAGGAAGACATAGGTGCTTGAGTGTTTTTCAGGTTCTTGGGCTGAGCATCTGACATGGTAGTCTTGGTACAGGGGCTGCTATCTAATGGAGATGCTGAGGGACCATGATGGTCAGCCTCAGCAGCCTGTATATCCTGATCATCAATCTCTTCCTTATCCTCCTCCTCCTCCTCATCATCATCTTCGTCACTGCTCTCAGATAAAGAGGACAAATCTTCAGCTTCCTGTTGGAAAGTCTTCATCTTCTTCCTGCTTCCTCCGATTGCATTGATCTTAAATTGAGTGCTTCCATCTGCTTCCTCTTGACCGATTTCTTTCCTGTAAATATTTTCATAATTACTTGTGAAATGAAATTGACAATTTTCTTCATATGATGTACTGGTTCAGATATCAGCAAATACGACAAGTGGATTGGAGCTTTAATCAGCTAGAGCAAATGTATTGCAGGTTTAAAAGAAATTGTATAGACAATGGCTTGCCAAGAGTTGTTAGCTTCTAAGTCTTTCCTAAAATATCATACACATAAAGGATCATGTTTGTTATCTGTGAGATGCTTGTAGCTTAGACTTATCAACTCAATGAATTTCCCAAAGGACAGAGTGATAATTTATCTTAAGTAATGGTTCTGGTAAAACACATTTGAAATAGACATGGGCTGATCCCTCATTTATACAACCATTTAACATTATCGTGAGGAGTACCGTTTGGTTTTCCCTGAGTGCATATCTGCTGTAGAGGTGAGAAGTGACATCATCTCAGAAGGTGCCTGGACTCTTTGCAAGGCTGAAAGCAGCTCTACCCGCTAGAATCAGACAAGGACTCAACTTACAATACTGCATGATAAAATGACTGATTGAAATGAAATGGAAATGGTGAAATTATGACTAACTTTGGATTTCTTATCTTTCTTTTCAAGAACTTTCTCCAATCTTCTCCTCTCTTTTTTAGATAGTTTCTTGGTAAATTGAACATCAGTGGATTTGATTTTTGTCTTTCGTTTTTGGCTTGGTAGCGCAAGAGCATTACTTTCGTCGTACGCTTCTCTCCCAACTTCATCAAGCTCCAACTTTACCTGCAGCAGACAATTTAATGCAACATAGATTAATGAAAACACATGTTTAAAAACACACAAGCTCTGTGTTCTCATAAAAAAATCAGGACCTTCATTGCTATAAGTTATGTTATAAGTTAGCATTTGATGAGCTTGCAACAAAATGGATCTATTGTTAACAATTTTGCATCAATTATCAGCTGCGAAAACCACATGGCTTCTCTCCTGTCCACAGACCACAATGGAGAACCTGTCTCTCCTTCACTGTCTATAGGGGGTTAGTTGTGGAAATGTAACACATTCAATGAACCTCTAAGGTACACACACACACACGGGCACACACATGCTGAGGGCGCCACCACCGCTACGTCTGGCAAGAAATCCACCATTTTGTTCAAGGTGGACGCAAATGGAGGCTCTGCTTCAAAAGGTTACAGGAGGATACACCAATTGGAACATAGGCGAGACAGCTCACAAGACGCGGGTTCACAGGGACCATTTGTGGCACGAAGCTAAAAGCTAAAATGACCTTGTCTAACATGTAGAAAAGGCCATTAACATTCACTGTCGCACAAATATCACACCGAATCACGAAGAAAGCAACGAAAACCTGGGGAAAAGGCGACAGGAATTATCAGCAATACTCATTTTTTGCCTATGTTCTCACCGCCTTATTTACATCGGAAGTTTCTGGGGCTGTCTGGGATATCGTCCTGCGCGCTTGTATTTCGGAAGAAAATATCAACGGTAAACTTGGAAAGTTATCGTCCAAAAATATAGTGTTCCGCAGACGATAGGAAATGCAAACATTATCTCGAACCGAATTAGATAATAACTTTCGACACTGATCGCCCGAAACTCGTCAGAACATGCATATTTCGTGAAAAAAGTGGTGAGTTCTGGGTTGATCGAATGCATCGACCAAAAAATTTAGCTCTATCTGTTGGACCGACAAGGTGATAAATAGAACCTGACGTTGGTCTTTTGGGCTAGTCTGTTGGGCTACCTCGGAATAGTTTACAACTACTTGTTGCTGTTTTATCGCTCACCTTGGACTCTTCAGACTGGTCTATTTTTGTTTCTACAATTTGTCTGGCTTTCCAATTGTGTCCTTTCTTGCTTCGTTTAACGCGAGTCATCTTGCTTCGATGATTTATACATAGAATGAAAATCAAAAATACGTTATCAAAAAGAAATACACTAGCATGCAGACAGAATTCGAAACCGGAAGCGCTAGGGTTTTTTTATCCACACTTTCATATCGTTCGAGTTTAAGGTGCTGGGAGCAACTAAGAAGCATGACCTGGTGTACATATATATATATATCATATGGTTGTTTTACAAATTATTTGTTATTCCCAAGACACGGAATTACGACTTTAAGAAGACAATGTTTTGTAATTAAAGCAACTTTGATGATTTTTTATATGCATTTAGTCAAGGGTAAGAGACAAATTATTCTATTTAATCATGTCACCCCGACATAACTATGCTAGAAGTAGAACTCACATACACACTCTTACAGTGACTCATTAATACTAAATACACATGTGTCATGACTTAATTACTCTTCCATGACACATAAATAACAATTTATCACAATAATAGCATTAACTTAACTTGCTGTAAAAGAAAATAATTACAACATGCCCACTCTGTCACACACAAACACCGCTGGAAACCTTCTAACTCCATGGCATTGGAATACGCAGCCTCCCCAACACCAACAACTTTTGTGGTAAGAATAACACCTCCTCCACTGTCTTCCTCCGTGACGGTGCATAGCAGATATTGGGCATTATGACCAGGTGAATCGCATGCCCATCCACTAATAACCACACGGTCAGACCGGAAAACATGGCAAGCAAGGCATCTTGCTCCATGTTGTACTGTGCCTCCACAACTGGAAACAGGGAAATTATTTATATGGATCAGAAATAAATAGACCCTATCGCAAAATGTTCGACCTGGAGTTTTTCTGTCAGCGTTTTCAGCACGTTGCTTGGAAGTTTCACGAGGAGCTGACTGCTTGGAATATATAAACACTGTTGGGAATGAACTTTACTTCAACTATCTCTTGACTTTCTGAAACCCATAGCGGCTTGCATATCGTGTTCAAAACAATTGGTGGTAAACGCGGACATTACCGCTGTTCTGAGGATGCTGTCTCTTCAATTTCGATAACCACTAGAATTGAAGCTGGGCGTCTTTATGCAACCTGAAGAAGGTAATTCCTCTCTTCAAATTTTTACTACGGTTCTTGCACTCAAAAGCAACACAATGCACCATATTGCTGAGCAATAAGCAGAAAATCTACGACGACTCTAGAATCGAAGCTGGGCGTCTTTGGGCAACCTGAAAAAGCTTATTCCTCTCTTCAAATCTTTACTACGGTTCTTGCACCCAAAAGCAGTACAATGCATCAAATTGCTGAGGAAAAAATCAGAAAAACTACGACGACAGTTTGTTGCTTTCTCGGCATGCGCCGAGTTAACAGGAAAACAGCCAGTCACAGAGTCTTGCGCGGTTGATCCAACTACGTCACTAAAAATGCGCACCAACATGGCCGCACCCAGGGAACAATTTTCCCAAAGTTTATACTTTATTTTTGCTTAACTATAAAGAAAAATTGGGTTCATTTCATTCGAACCGACTTTTCTTCGATAGCTTTATCAAATAACGCCATATGATTATTCACTGGAGAATCACTTTCACAAACGATACAGTATGATGAGAACTTCTCGTTTGAAATTAAGCTTTTAACATGAAACTTCGTAGAAGTACTAAGAACGGGTAATATTGGAAACAATTATAATTTCCAAGGAACTAAAGAAGGTTGGTGTTCTCGCAAGAAAGGCGTCATCATGTATCAAATGTCACCAACTAAGTTTTGGTTTATAGGATAGGTTTTCAAAATGCAAGGTATCAATCGAAAGAAACCAACGGCCACAACAGTTATTAATTTCAAAATGGTCTCGAAAGATTGATGTGATGTGAATGATTTCAACTTGAAATGATCGACACAGTTGTCACCTATGATATCGCAGGTGGATGAAAATCAAACAAATTCTTATCCAGTGATAAGCTCCATCATTATCTATCTGATAGCAAAGAAGCAACTAAACGGATTCTTTTCTCACGCCTATATAAACACACATTATAGATGGAAGATGCAGCATCGTAAACCTGTTTAATTAAGGTTCGATAAGTAGCTCTTATGCCCTCAAAGGTATCATTGCGATTGAAATATTGTACATTGCTTCTATACTCGTGGAGCCCTCTGATTGCAAAAGAGGGAACTTCAGTAGAGGCAGCTGTCATTGTTAGAAGCAGTTTATGCTGCCCGTCTATTGGTTGTCCAATGAAAGAGATACTTTGGGTGACTTTAGTAGTTCTTTGTTGTAAACTCCTTCTTTGATGTGCAACATCCCGGTTTTCTCTTGAGGTGATTCACTGTCTCTATATAAACAATGCTTTGTCATTTCTATTGCCAACTTGCTCATTCCGATTCTTGGCTTTTGCAGTCAGCCTTTGATACCTGAAGCATAGCTGTAATATAGCACCAAAGAACGGAACTGCATATTGCGCACGCATCGCATTCATGGCAATTGATAGTTGTTTACGTCGAATATGTGTTAATAAATCTTTCATGTATTGTGATATCACATGCTGACTGTAATGGTCATATTTAGCCTCTTCATACTGTTTTGTTGAATCAACATATGAATTGTTATGATGTGGTTGTATTTTGGATCAAAAACGTAAACACAAAGTTCTGTGAATTCAGTGGTTCTAACCTTTGTCGGGAAATGCAGGCCAGGCTTAGCAGTGGTTATCCCCGAGATAATAATACATTACATATGGAGAAAGACAGGTAGTATTCTGTATGGGAAGTATATACAGGACCGACATGATATTTTAGCTATCGCTCACAAAACTATCAAATCATATAAATGATTTCCAGTTTATTTACTATATATACGTGCCGCTTCAAGCCTACTTGCAACCCTGTCAATTGATGTCTAAGCATATGTTTTTATGCATATGACACATTGCCAAACGAATGAAATTTTATTCATGCTAGTTATAAATTATCAAATGGATTAAGTTCAAGCATAAAGAATTCATAATGAATAGTCATATGACAAAACTTGCAGTGAGTTCAGTAAGTGCTAGAAAATAACCATCTTTAAAATGTTAACAGGTTACATAAAAATTCTTTCAACTTCACTGCTTAACATATGTCGCCCTCTTAAAGTATACAGAGTGAATGGCAGAGGTTTGTTGTAGTAATCACAAGAGCAAGTGAAATTCTTGGAACATAGTTAAAATGCTATATCGAAGACTTTGTATTACCAAATTCAATAAGACAGCATATATTATTGTTTCTTACATGTACCTTAGCTTCCCTTGTTACTCGGCAACATGTGAATGCAATCACAAGCAAATGATTAAGAAAAAATCATCAGTCCAAACATATCCTGTCTATTTATATAGCACGAGCTTTAATGATCAAACTGACAACATTCTGACTTCTCATTTCATATTGATTACTCATTTAGCCAACATATTGTAGGGATGGTTATGCTGTTATTCACCACACAATATATGTACATCTCTTTCTGTGCAACTTATCAGAGTGCCACATTTATAACTCTCGGATGATTCCATAATTGACTTCACCAAGTTACTCCGTATCTGCTGTTTGGCGTCTGAAGTCTGACAGCTACCGCTATAATATTGTAGATCGGACAGTTTTCCTGGCATTTCTCGAGTTTGACTGCAATCAGGTGCGTAATCTAATGACGGCAACCAGACTCCTTCATTAAAACACACAAATGTTTCAGCATATTTCCGGGGAATATCCCATTGATCGTTGCAAAATTGATAGCAATAAAATTGGTATAGGTTAGAAAAGCATGCAAAGGCGCCATGTCGAGGTGGTGTCGCTGTGATGCAAGGGTCAGTCTGGGATTGACGTGTGGTCGTTGACCTTTGAACATTTTCGGAATTTTCCGCCATTGAAGATGAAAATAGAATCGGCCGTAATGTTGTCGAGAAAGGGAGATGCGATGGAATTGCGATGTGCGGTTGTTGGCTGGTTGTATCTGGATTTAGGTTGTTTCCGCTTTGGTCGCATTCCTTGAGTTTGAAAGCGAACACGTAAGTGAACACACCGACTATGATGGCGACAACCAGGAGAACGATACACACTACAGCTGCCTTAATAACCAGAGCTCGGTATGCGTTGCTTTTTAATGTGCCGTTTGAAGTCTCTTTCAATGAATCCCTATGCGATGAACAGGCTTCCGATGACAGACCGACTATACGGATATTTCCCTCTCTATAATCATCCGTCACATCCTCTAGAATCTCACTGTGCCCATGGCTAGCTGGATCATGGTGTAGGTTGGCCATGTTCGAAGTGATTTCCAAGTGAAGAATAGTTTAGAACAGCGATACCAACAAGGTTTACGAATCTGTTCACGGAAACATACATCAGGTATGTCCCCCAGATTGGCGCCTTGATTTTGTTCGGCATGGCTACCCAAGTGTGGGAGTGTACTTTCCTAAAAAAACCCATCAAGTTAAGTGCAGCCATGCATTTACATGTGTCTGTCTATAAGACTACCCAAAGTGTATAATTATAGGAGATGTACGTGACCCCGCAACCCCCGCCAACCACCGTAGTTTGGGGTGGGGAGTTCTCCCATAGAAAAAGGGTAGGAAAGAGCCTCCATAGGGCCTAAGACAAATCCTAAGTGAGAAAAATAGACCCAACAATATATATTATGTATGTATGTATGTATGTATGTATGTATGTATGTATGTATGTATGTATGTATGTATGTATGTATGTATGTATGTATGTATGTATGTATGTATGTATGTATGTATGTATGTATGTATGTATGTATGTATGTATGTATGTATGTATGTATGTATGTATGTGTATGTGTATGTATGTATGTATGTATGTATGTATGTATGTATGTATGTATGTATGTATGTATGTATGTATGTATGTATGTATGTATGTATGTATGTATGTATGTATGTATGTATGTATGTATGTACTGTATGTATGTATGTATGTATGTATGTATGTATGTATGTATGTATGTATGTATGTATGTATGTATGTATGTATGTATGTATGTATGTATGTATGTATGTATGTATGTATGTATGCATGCATACATGTATGTATGTATGTATGTATGTTGTTTATGTATGTATGCATGCATGTATGTATGTATGTATGTATGTATGTATGAGGGAGTATATGTGTATGTATGTATGTATGTATGTATGTATGTATGTATGTATGTATGTATGTATGTAGGGAGGGTATGTATGTATGCATGCATGCATGTATGTATTATGTATGTATGTCTGTAGGCATGCATGCATGTATGTATGTATGTATGTATGTTTTGTATGTATGTGCATGCATGCATGTATGTATGAGGTATGAGGGTATGGATGTATGTATGTATGTATATGTATGTATGTATGTATGTATGTAGATATATATATACATATATATATAAATATAGATAAACAGAGATAGAACATATATATAGATCTATAGAGAGAGATAGAGGGAAGATAGAGAGAGATATAGAGAGAGAGATATAGAAGGAAAGAGATAGGGATGATATTAGAGAGGTCTAGAGATATAAATAGAGTTTTATATATATATATATACAGAACATATAGAGAGTATAGATAGATATATAGAGATAGAGATATATATATATATATAAGATATATATAAAGATATATATATATGTATATATATAGATTAGAGATATATATATATATATATATAGATATATATATATATATATATATATATCTCTATATATATATCTATATATATATATATATATATATATATATATATATATATATATATATATATGTACATATATATATGTCAGTTACCCCGATGACCCATCCTCTCGGGTGCAGCCGTCCAATTATTATGCATGTCACTGTCGCTTGGGGGACGCACTCGTTGAGTGAATTGATTTGGGCGCCTGTGCAACATTCCATATCATGGAAAAATGGACCCTTCAATATACCACATCTTTAAAAAATAGATCCATTGATTTACTGGATAACCCAAAAGTGACATTGATGAAATGCATGACCTTGCGCGATCATTCAGATATGAGGCAAGCGTTGTTGCTAGGGCTTCTATTTCTCCCAGTTCTTGTGTAGCACAGCTACCAGATGTATAGAGTTGACGAAAAGCGACCTGAAATCAAAACCACTGCGTTTGTGGTGTGGGGATGGGGAGTAGTTAGTCCACTTTGCTCAATGCAATTTGTTACGATATCGTTTGTGCACCCACCGGATGGAATGACCTTGACCTTGTAATAAAGTTGCTTCCTGTTTGACACAGCATGGCGTTGGTTGTTTACATGGTGTCAGAAGTAAAAATCGAGTGAAATCATCCTTGGTAATAGGCATCGGCTTGCAATGGATGTGGAATTCGGAAGACCAGACACTCTACTTGCCAGTCATTTGCTTCGATTGTGTTGTCAAGTTGATATTTTGACTGTGTGGCCTATCGTAAGTAGTGTCTGTCACGCTTCTTCGGATTGACTGTGTAGTGATCCTTGCATCACAATAGCCGGGCTTAGTGCGTTCGAGGCACCCAGAGAGTTAGACTTTACTGGCAATGTGTCTCAGAACTGGAAAAAATTTCAAAATGCATTTAATATTTTCATGTGTGCCAGTGGGCTAGATGAAAAGCCTGACAAGAGGAAAGTGATGTGTCTGTTGAATGTTGCTGGCTCACGAGCAATGGCTGTGTATGAGTCGTTCCAGTTTGCCCGTGCTGAAGATAAGTTTGATCTCGCAATTGTGTTGGCCAAGTTTGAAGCACACTGTATCCCTAAAGTGAATGAGTTGCTGGAAAGGGAGCGATTTTTTTCATCCGCAAGCAGCAGACCGGTGAATCGGGGACGCAAGTCGTCAGCGCACTCCGAAAGTTAGCCGAGACATGTAACTTTGGTGCTGTGGAGGACTCATTAATACGTGATCAGTTGGTGTTCGGTATGTTGCCAGATGAGAAATTGCGTGACAAACTCTATGAGGAGGATGACCTGACTCTGGAGAAGGCGTTGAAGATGTTCTCAACCCATGAGATACGGACGAAGCTACAGGAGCCGGAGAAAGCTGTTGAAGCCGTGAGTGATGGACATGGACACTCAAATAACCGAGGACATGGCCAAGGTTACCGTGGTCGTGGTAGAGGCCGTGGTCGTGGAAAAGGTGCTGCGCATGGTGCAAGCCACGAGTCAAGTGTGAAAAGGGCATGTGGCAAGTGTGGACACGAGAAACATTTACAGAACGGATGTCCTGCGGAGATGGGGCTGTGTCGGAAATGTGGCCGTAAAGGACATTACGCGAAAATGTGTCACACCAAACGGGCACACCAGGTTCAAGTAGATAACGATGAAGACAGTGACAGTTTGTTTGTCGACAGTATCGGCAATACATCATGTGGTGTGAATCAGGTGTCACAAAAGAAGGACTGGCGTGTGTCTGTAGAGGTGGAGGACAGTGAAAAGGTAGTGTTCAAATTAGACACTGGTAGTGAAGTGAACACAATTCCATGTGATTTTCTTGCCAAAAAGTTTCCGCATGTCAAGGTAAAGCCGTGTGGTGCGCGGCTAGTTGGTTATTTTGGCAAAACAGTAAAACCTGAGGGTCAAGCTAAATTGCAAGTCTGCTTTAGAAGCAAGTACTATGTAATAGATGTTATGGTCATCAAGGGTAGTGCATGTCCGATTTTAGGTCTGGATGCGTGTGTTGAGCTAGGTTTGCTCAAGAAAACGTGTCAGGTGTCAAGAGAAGCGAACACAAGTGCAGAAATTCTTGATGAGTCCAAGTACAAAATGGTGTTCAGTGGGCTAGGGTGTATAAAGGGTGTTGCATATGATGCAAAGATGAAACCTGAGGTGAAGCCGGTTGTTAACCCCCCACGTAAAGTACCACATGCAATGCTTAAACCCCTCAAGCGATCCCTTGACAAACTAGTGGATCAAGCAATTATTGAGCCTGTCACAGAACCAACTGAGTGGGTGAACTCGTTGGTGGTTATCGAGAAAAAGAGTGGTGAGTTGCGTTTGTGTATCGACCCCAGACAGTTGAATGAGGGTATCATGCGTGAACACTACCCTATGCGCACAGTCGAGGATGTTGCTGTCTGTCTTGCCGGTAAGTCAGTGTTCTCTGTCTTGGATGCAGGTCAAGCATTCTATCAAATACCGGTGACAGAAGCGACGGCCAAGTTGTTGACATTCAACTCCCCGTATGGGAGATATAAGTTTCTGCGAATGCCATTTGGTATTTCGTCTGCCCCTGAAGTCTGGGAGCGGACGATCACTACACTGTTTTCTGGCATCGAGGGTGTCGAGATTGTGCGTGATGATATATTGATTGCTGCTGCCAACAGAGCACAGCATGATGTGATTCTGAGAAACGTTCTAGACAGAGCTCTTGAGTGTGGGTTGGGCTTGAACAAAGCCAAGTGCAAAATTGCTGTGAATTCAGTTGTGTACCAGGGTCACATTTTCTCCGAGGAGGGTGTGTGTATTGATCCTGAAAAGGTGAGAGCGATCACGAGTTTTAAGGAACCTGAGAATGTTGATGAGCTCACTAGGTGGCTTGGAATGGTGACATATGTTGGAAAATTCATTCCAAAGTTGTCTGAGAAGGCCGCACCGTTGCGGACCCTTCAGTGTGCCACAACAGCATGGCACTGGGATAAGCCCCAGCAAGATGCATTTGAGCAGTTGAAGAGGGATGTAGTAAAAACCCCTGTACTCAGCTATTATAGCTTGAGTGAGCCAGTTACGGTGTCAGTGGATGCTTCGCCGTATGGGTTAGGTGCGTGTCTGTTACAGAATGAAAAGCCGGTGGCTTATGTCTCGCGTGGGTTGACATCGTGTGAAAAGAACTATGGTCAGATTGAGAAAGAGATGTTGGCTATCCACGTGGGGTTGTACAAAATTTCACGATTACATTTATGGTAGACAAGATGTGACAGTTGAGACCGACCATAAGCCACTAGAAGCGTTGTACCGTAAACCCCTGAGTGCAGCTCCGCCACGCATACAGCGGATGATGTTAAAGCTGCAAAAGTACGTGTTGAAGGTAGTCTGGAAGAAAGGCAAGGAGCTCGTCATCGCAGACACTCTAAGTCGTGCACCAGTGACGTCTCCAGATGAGCCAAGTGATCTAGATGAATATGAGGTGCATACTGTTTCGCATCTACCAATCAGTGATGTCAGGTTAGCTGAGTTGAAAGCTGAAACCGATGGGGATATGTCATTACAAATGGTAATTAAGTTTGTCAACCAGGGGTGGCCAAGCGTGAAAGATTTCATCCCAAACCAATGTAGACCTTACTGGTGTGTCAGAGATGAACTGTACGTGTCAGAAGGTTTGGTGCTAAGAGGCGAGAGAGTAGTTGTTCCTGTGTCGATGAGAACTGCAATGTTGCAGCAAATTCACAGAAGCCACCTAGGTGTTGAAAAGTGTAAGAAAAGAGCTAAAGATATTTTCTTTTGGCCTGGGATGACAGCTGAAATCACCGAACTGTGTGAGAGATGCAGCGTGTGTGCTGAAACAAAGTGTAACAACAGGAAAGAACCTATGATTACCAGTCAGATGCCGGACAGGCCGTGGCAGAAAGTAGCGACTGATATGTTCTATTTTGATGGAACAACGTATGTATTAGTTGCTGATTACTATTCCAAAATTGTGGAATTTGCGAAGCTGTCCCAAGATGCTACAAGTGCCAGTGTTATCAGATTTATGAAAGATCAGTTTGCTAGGTATGGCATACCAGAGCAAGTAGTATCCGACAATGGTCCACAGTATTCTTGTAAAGAATTCACTGATTTAGCCAAGCAATACGGGTTTGTGCATGTGACTTCATCGCCCTATTACCCGCAAAGTAATGGGTTCGCGGAAAGCCAGGTGAAAATTGTGAAAAGAATGCTGAAAAAGTGTCGCATTGATAAGAGCGATGTAGCACTAGCAGTGCTGGAGTGGCGCAACACGCCAATAGATGGGCTTCATGCGTCACCTGCGCAAATTCTGCAGAGTCGTAGGCTGCGTTCAACAGTGCCGACTACTTCGAAACAGCTTCGACCAAAACCCATTATGATCAAGCTCACTACTGCTCTGGAAGAGAAGGCAGCAAAGTATAAGGCTCAGTATGACAAAATGGCATTGTCCAAAGAACGAGAACAACTGAGTCTAGGAGAGAAAGTGAGGATTAACACCTCAGAAGGCTGGTTACCAGCAAAGGTGACCAAAGTAGGGCCTGAGCCTAGGTCATATGTTGTTGCTAGGAATGGGCATGAGTACCGTAGAAATCGAAAAGATCTGCATACAACTATAGATCAAAGTGTAACGAGTGCAAGCGTGCCTGAAAAGGTGTTTGACAAAGGTGTAGAAAGTACTCAGCCAGAAACAGCTGATGTGGCTAAAAAGAGTGAAAATCAAACTGTGCCAACAACTGAAAATCATGGTAATGCTGAACCATGCCAGCCTGATGGTTCAAAGGTGTTTACTCGGAGTGGTAGAGAGGTGATCAAACCTCAGCGTTTCAGATAAGATGTCGATGAATATCCTGTTAAAGATTTAAAGTGATTCAGTTGATTGTACATCAAGGAATGTATGTTTTAAGTGCTTAAGATTTTTTAGTTAAGTCAAGGTTGAAGTAGTTTTGGATTCAGAGATTTCCTGTCTTAAAAAAGGGAGATGTTACGATATCGTTTGTGCACCCACCGGATGGAATGACCTTGACCTTGTAATAAAGTTGCTTCCTGTTTGACACAGCATGGCGTTGGTTGTTTACACAATTCGTTCATATTTTTAAACCATTGAAAACGAAACATCTAGGCGACCTAGCTATGATATATAAGTATTATACACCAATCGAAAAGGAACAAGTTGAATGTTACAAATGTTGTTTGAGTTCATAGTTTGATAGTTGTCTATTGACGCCAGAGGTGATGTATTTTCGGCAGGATTTGTCAGCGATTTGAGGTTTCAGGCGCTTGAGTGAACGGGATGATGCAATGTTGTCATTGTTCTTACCGGCATGCAATAGATTTGTTTTGTCTGGATATCAATTGTTTTACCATGATAATGAGCGCGGGGCACTAGAAAAGAAGATCGATTGTTGTCTTCTGTTGATTAGTGCAGACCAATCAAGAACCCCCCAGATGACTAACAAATTTCAATATGTTACTTCACATCTGTGAAAATTGGATTTCAATAGTAAAGCATTTTTCTATGAGCATTAAAATAACAACACCTAATTCATTTGTAACTCCAATCGAGGTAATGGCTAGCCGTGCACGACGTCTTATTATATATTTATATTACCGTCGTGCGCGGCTAGGTAATGGCGTGCTCACTGGTTAATCTCACTTAGAAGCACTGATCAATTTCGTCGTCTTTATCCCCACTGTTTGTCCGGGGGTAAATAGGTCAACTTTATTCTCCTGCTTGTCACAAGAGGCGACTTACCGGGAACAACCTGTTTGCTGGTGGTTGTGATCCGTGTTGTTGAGCGGAGAGTTCCTTGCAAGAAGGGCCATATCTGAAACTCACAACTTAGGCCCGAATTTCGAGAGTATAACCAGAGCTCGGTTTGTGTTGTTTTTTAATGCGCCGTTTGACATCTCCCTATGCGAGAAACAAACTTCCGATGAAAGATCGACCATACGGATATTTCCCTCTCTATAATCATCCGTCATATTTTCTACAATATCAGTCTCCCCATGGCTAGCTGGATCATGATTTGCCATGTTCGAGGTGAATTCTAACTCGAGAATGTATGAAATCAATGACGCACATCATCAAATATTTCACTAACCAGTGTCTTTAAGTAGTGGAGAAAGGAGGTGCGCATGTCTGACATGGTTGGCATGTATGACGAGTTTTGTCATCATCATCACCATCACCATTTATCATCATCATCATCATCATCATCATCGTCATCATCGTCGTCGTCATAAAACTTTCATACTGAACAAAACACATAGATGATGATGTATACCAACAACTCTGTCATTGCATTATCAACCTTATTCTTAGTCTTGAAAATGTAAGCATTTTTCATTATCATGTATTCCCCAATTTGACGATTAGTTTAAGTACTAGAAAATCAACTTATGTTGATGAGGTCTTTTATTTTCCTGGTTATAATGAATTTCAGATGTAGAGATTTGTATCATTTCAACACATAATCACAGCGTACCCATACATGGGAAGGCCGAGTAAGACCATTTGCCAAGTTGATCATGCCGTTGTTGGATAATTTAACAATCTACAATTAGACTAATCAGTTTACCACAGGTGGACGCCCATCAACCCAAACACCCTCGTCTACCATGACATTTCAATCGACGTTTGAAACGACCATTCAATATTCCTGTGTTTTCACTCACAGTTTGACATCAACATGATCAATAAGATTCGCTTTAAAATGATGCAAGATTGAACATTATGCAAAATCGAACAATGACTGGTGTGAAAGTGTGGTCATTGAGTCAAAGATTTTTCACGAAAGGACTACACCGATAAAACTCAAAGCGCTTTACAAAAAAGGGATTTATCTATCATGAGCCAGTAACTTTATCATATTTAGACGTATTCTGTCTTCAGACACAGCCATGTTAAACCTGAACGCGTGAATGAGACTTGTTTTCTTATAGGAGGGTGCCCTTCAATATGTCCATAATTGCTTGACAGATGTTGTGTCAACTGATCGTAAATTACACGTAACATTTTATCCATTGTATTGAGCTCTTCTGCTCCTCCTAAAAAATGTGAATTGGGGAGGTAAATTAAATAGAACAGAACCCGTTCGACACCACGTTGGGGATTTAATCAAGGACAGTTCATTATATTTTCCGATCTTTTTAGTTTATGACATCATGAAAGTTGAAAGTCAGTCTGATAAAAAACTTGAGTAGAAATAATGATGTGCATAATGCAGTTGGCAGTGGCATTTTGTTACAAGGATCCCAGGTCTTGGATGGATTTGGCCTCTGAAAAACATAACAGAAAAATTGAAGCTAAGAGCGGAAATATGTCCAACAAAAGTAAAACTGCAAATACTGCATCTTCATATCTAAAGTATTCAAGTTTCAGCAATACGCAGTTGATTATACAACTCCCTTACTTTTCATTTTCAAGGAGTACACGGATTGTGTGCTAGGATCTCCCATGCTCTTGGTTGACCGAGTCGTGGCGTAGCGTGGGTTGTAGCTATACTCAGACAGAGCCATGTTGTCGTGACCATGGCTGTATTTCCGATGTGAGTGCACAAGTCTGGGCATAGAAGCGTAGTGGTCGACCTGCAGGGGTCGGCGGGTAGCGGGCATGCTGTGGACGCTTTCTGCTCGCAATTTGTAGTCATCTAATGAAGGGTGAATTAGTTTCAGTGCGTCTGAAATGGAAATGGATGATGATGATGTGAAATGCAGTTGTGAGGATGCTTAAGTGACATTATGAATAAAAAAAACCCACACGCTATCGTAGGTGAACTCAGAGGTGTCTTTAAGAATCTTAACACACCATGTAATGACATTCATGGATGCTTACATATGCTTATTGACAATGGTAATGAAAAAAATGGAAACGGCATCGAACTTAGTCTTGCCTATGCTTATCTGGTATCCGCATTTAAGAGTTTCCTTTTTTTCCCCGCAAAAATCAACGAATGTTAGCAATATATTTTTCAAATGTAATCATTCACCCATGGTCATGGCCATGGTAGTTTTCTTAACGTCATCGATTGGCAGAGTGTGTCAGCTACCCTTTAAAAAGACGCCTTCGTTTATTCTTTTGGATCCCATAACACATGTAGTATTCGCCCAAGAATCACTTCGCGAACATTCAATTGACATACCATCTCTATTTTAACATCCTCTTTCAGGCAGTATAGGAAAATCACTCACGTGGATCGACTACATGAGGTCGCTTGACGTATGTTTCGTTGTAGCCGTCATTATGAGCGCGGTGATCGTAGTCCGTGTCGGTTTCATCCACACCCACGTGACTTAACGCTATTCCACCAGGCGTCAGCACAGGTTCCAGTATGACAGAGTTAGCTTTGTGAGAAGAAGGTACTATGATGCTCCCGGGAGGCAGAGCTTGAACCAGTGAACCTGACGACAGGTAACCTGTGGGATACTCTCCATCCTCGTGGTCCGCGTACAAAGCGTCCTTATCCAAGCGGCTAAGCTGTCGAACTTTTGGTACGAACATTAATAGGAGAACGAGCGTTGCTGTTGCGAATAAGCCAAAAGCTAGACAAGCCTCATGGAGTTCAGGTTTGTTCTCCTGCAGAACCCCAAGCAGGATCCACACTAACCAGATAGGAATAGAGAAACCCGCTGATAGACCTATATATATACCTTCTCTGTAATTATCCAGCATTCCATGGTCTTGATCGATAACACAGTACATAAGAAAATGAGAATCATAACATAAACCAAAGATTGAACGTGAGGAATAAACGATGATCCACAAATCCAACCATTTTCTGTTTGTACACTGAATTCTACAGCAGGTTCCCTTAGTATTAGCCATTCGATGTCAACTGCAACTTGGAGCCCCCAGGCAAAGAGGAACATTAAAAACCGATAAGAACCTCCCAAAGTTCCCAGTGTTTTTGAGCTCAAAATAATCATCAATTTCACAAGAAGAGTCGCGAATACCATAGCATAGCTGGTCCCAACACCAAACCTGATTATGCCACACGCTGCGACGGTAGGGGAGGGAACGAACGCGAATAAGGTCAAATAGCAGAGGAATAGTGACAAGAGTAGGAGTTGCCCAAGCCACATTGACTTCCACTCCATAAGGGACTTCGCGCCAAGGATTTTCACCAGGACATAAATTTCCAAAATAATGACGGACAGTATGCCCACGGATGCCAAGATAATGAGGACAATTACCCAGCCCCCCTGGCGTAGCCTGATAGGTGGCATTTCCGCTTCCTGTGCAGCAGACGTAGTGATTGGTGTATCGGTTGCAGATGAGGTGGATAATGCAATAGAGCTCGTTTCGTCGCATTCTAAACAAGGCAATGAATAACATGGACTTTCTAAAGCGGCCCCATGGGCGAAAACTTGATCCTTATCAATAATTACACCACTGTGGGCAAGCTGATAAGCTCCAACCTGCATACAAGGCATGTAGAGGACATTAACATCTAGAAAAACGACACACATGGTGATAATACAGATACAATGACTGGCTTACTTAACTAATTAAACTGAAAGTGTAGATGAAATACCTCTGTATAGCAGTGGGTTTGACATTGACCACTGGTAGTAGGGGCTCTATATTGGTAAATCGTATATTCCCCATTTTTGTTGATTCCAGTATTCTTGTCAAATACGCCCCCATTCAGCACAGCTTCGTGTATCCTAGCCCATTTCTCCGGGGCGTTCCTGAAAGTGCTACAGATACCATCGGTCATTTCACCACACATCTCCTTCGTAACTGAAGCGATACCGTTCAGGGCAGCATCTACAGCTCGTATGGTGTGTTGAATACCTTCAATATCCACCCCTTCATCTGTTCGTTCTGATATATATTCACTAAACCACGGGTTTACGTCGCTGGTGATCCGGCTCTTGAAATCTTGCGAGAATGCTTCCGTATTGACGGTGTTCATCTTCAAGGTGATGGCTCCAGTTGCTATGTCCTCCACTCCAGCCACTACTTCCGGTTTGTCACCCCAAAAACTTGTTGCCACCCAGGTGAAGGCCACGTCTGCGTCTGAGGCTGCCCTTGACGCGGCTTGAAGCATCTCTCGTGTGTCCTCTGTGTTAGTCAGAAGAACTACAGCTCTTGTAACAATCCGAGCTGATAACTGGTTGACCGTCTCGTCGAAAGAGTTTGAGTCGCTTGATGAAGGAAGATTAATGCTGTTGACAATACATATTTCAGCCGATGAAGTTAGATTGGTCAAGTGTTGTCATCAAGGCTATGCTAGCTTCATCTTGGCTGTACACTAGCTGAATATATCGATAGCCGAGTCGAGATAAAACTGCTACCAGGGCCCCAGCTTCTGATGTGAGACTTGGGGACGTATAGAAAACATAGGGAATTGCTGACGAAATCATAGGAGTATTCACTAATCTGGCCGTTGATACAAGTATTCTTTCGCCTAACGGAAGTAGGGACCCGAGACTGAAGTCTGACTGGGGCTATCCGCGCCTATGTATGCTAAGACGTCCGAGGGGTCAGCCGGGGGTGACCCGTAAACCAATTGACACGTGTCTAGATTGAGCACGTGTTGGTTAATACGTGCTCCACTACCACACGTGTCCAGACCCAATGCTTTGATATTCACACCGCGTAAAGCATTAGGGTAGCGAGTTGTAAACGTCCTCACAGACCACAGGAAGGCTTCCAAGCTCTGAACTCCACGAAAGTTGATGTCCCCACAGATTATCTTGTCTGCAGAGTGGACACTAAATAGCCCCACGAGGTAGATTGAATTATCCTCATCCGCTGAGGTTTGAAATAAGGCATAGGACGAATTAAGGGCACCATAAGATGACTCGGGACATGGCTCGCACTCGCTAGGTGGCAGCTGAGAGGCGAACAATACCACTACAAGTAGAACTCTAGAAGCCATTACACTGCAAGAACAGAAGGCGTCAAACACATCATATTGGGACAGGAACCTGATGAATTATTCATGCAATGACTTCTTTATTAAAGATTCGATGGCATGTGACATGTTCACTGTGCCTCCAGTGCACGTTGTTGTATAAATAATACTTCAGTGGAGCAGCATGTGGATGGTCTGCTGTACTCAATAAGACATCTTCAATATCGTGTTCACATATGACATGCTGTTATGTTTACCGATAAACAAAGCCCCACTTCACACGCTTATATGGGCAACGAATCTTTCTATGAAAAGCCGACACACCTTAGACAAAAACAAGATCACCGACTCATAATACCACCAATTATAGCCAATATATTCCCAGTATCAATAGCAAACTTATGAGTATATCAGGGTAGAGGGTATATCAGGGTAGAGGATATTTGTCATAAAGCACTCTCACTGAAGTCGGAACAAAAGACATCATCTCATGGACGAATAACTGATAAGCTGTCGATTGCCCCCACCTGACCTGTTAAGTCGAACATCCATGGTTAAGTATTGTAGAGATCAGAGGGTATTTGTCAATAAATTAAAGACGGCTTCTGTATCATATCGTCAACGATTAAGTGTTTAGTCACCGAATCCCACTCATTACATATGTCTCACCTGTTCAAGTGCTTCCTGTATCTTACCTGAAAGTCTGCTGATTAAATGTCTAATATTCACGGACCATGATCACTGCGAATTGATTAAGTCCATTGAGGTTTTTTAAACCCAGCAGGCGTGGCATTGGGGATCTCACTTCGACCTCAACCTGAGTGAGGACGGACTGGATGTTACGGCTTTAAGTTGAACCTCATTCTCCAGTCAATAAATACTCACTGAAGCGTGTCCTTACGCCCCGCGGACCAGAGGACCTACACATATAGTAAAAGCAGTATGAAGGCAGTTGGAGGCCGTGTCAGCGCGTTCCATGCTTTCTGGTGGTTCGATTACAAATGCTTTTTTTTATGTCTTTTTTTTCGCTGCCCCGCGGGGTGCGCCACGGGACATCGATTACGACTCTATACTCGCAATAGGGACTGCCTCTGTCAGAATATGTGAGCGAATTATGTGCTGATTGTGTATTCATCTCAGGTGTGTAATTAGGCAGGAGAGGAAATTAACTGACCCCGCACCCCTCCCACTCAATCAATGCTAAAATCGAGATTCCCCACACAGAAAACATCCTGGATAAACTGAACTCCATTGGTGCAATATTCCCAAATGTTCATCCTTATCAAGATTAACATAACGTGCATCAATAGATTGACAAATAAATTAGGGCTTCCATGCTTGACTGCATCCCAGTGTTGTGTGTAGCCTTAACCAAAGTGTGTGTCGAAGACAAAATGGGGCGAACCGACCGCGGCTAGAACGAAAGTGGCCTACATTCTGCCAAAGAATGTCTGCCTATATTTGTCCATTGTGACGCCAGCTAAATGGGTTAATAGCATTGTTGGCGAAACCTGGTCATTCCCTATTCGATCACTGAAAAGAAGTAGAACACATTCGTGGGTGTGGGGCGAGAGTGGAAATAGGAATGGAGTTAGTATTATCAAAGGTCGTAAACATTGCGCTTTTTTTGTTGAAGACGAACCACAATGTTTAATATAGTTTGATGAGAACTCAAACAAATAAGATCGCTATTGTGTGCGTAAATGAAAGTAGAAATGTCCACCCGCTAGGCTATAAGTATACCCGTACCTACAAGTTTCGATTGGATCTTTTCTGCCTCATCATAGATTAGCAAAACCACTTGTTACATGTATTGAGTGCGGACAAACTAAATATTGCATTACCCGTCCATACGTATTAAATTATCCTGAACGAGGCATTATCCATTACCAATTTAGCAGTAGCAGTGGGAATATCATTTATAACCCTACCAAAATGGAAACTAGAGCACATTACCTAAATAATCTCACTATTACTTTTCCGCGATTTCTAATAAACAGCCCTTGAGCCATGATCATCTTTTTTGTTATTTCTGTGTTCTGTAGTTTTAATGATGTGGTCATTTTTTAAATAGAAGCCTAAACAAATTCCTCCACGTAAGATCGAAAACGCGTCGTGATGTGTCTCAATCTGTTTATGTGGTCGAACTCAGATTGTCAGATTTCCGTCTATTTGTTTCACAAGTGATCAAAATATTTGACTTAATATGTTCGAAGAAGATTCTTCTCTTGTACTTCTAAATCTTCATGACTAAGGACTACCTACACGACTACACCTCTTATAACTATATTTCCTTCATATATAGCTATACACTTGTTATGCTTATATTTCTTGGTTATTCGTATTACAATGTTGTCCTTCCTTTTAACATGACTCACTTCAAATTGAATTGCTGTATGAATGTGACCCATCTTGCTAGTCTACCCTGAGGCTGCTTTAACCCTAATATCCATTTGAGGGCTGAGTGATCAGTATGTAACTGGAATTTCTGTCCCTCAAGATACACTCTGAAGTGTTGAATTCCCCATACTACTGCAAGAAGTTCCTGTTCTGTAGTGGAATTATTTGCTTCAGATTTAGTGAGACCTCTCCCTGCAAACCCTATCGGTCGCAGCTTGCCGTCAATTTCCTGGCTAAGACATGCGCCTAATCCTAGCTTACTAGCATCAGTCGACAATACGAATGGTTTGCTGAAATCGGGGAAGGCTAAAACCTGAGAACTTACCAGCGCCTTTTTCAAGGCGTCAAATGCGGTTTGGCATTCTGGCGACCACGTGAATGATTGATTCTTCTTGGTCAAAGCATATAGAGGGCGCGCAATAATTGCGTAGCCACTGATGAACCTTCTGAAAAAGCCCGTTAATCCCAGGAAAGCACGTACGTCTTTGAGTTTTGTGGGGGTAGGGTAAGATTCAATTGCTTCTAATTTGTCAGGATTGGGTAATATGCCTTCTGGCTGCAATACATGGCCCAGATACTTTACCTTTTTCTGGTGTGTAGCTTCAGGTTGGCATTGCGTAACCGTACAAATTTTTCCCGGAGATGTTTAAGATGCAAGTCAAATGTGGGCGAAAAACAACAGATATCATCGATGTATGCCATGACGTATTTGTATTGTATGTTACGCAACAAAGAGTCAATGAGGGATTGAAACACGCTCGGCGCGTTCCGTATGCCCTGGGGCATCGTTCGATACCTGTATTTCCCGGAAGGTGTGATAAACCCAGTTTTATCCCTGGACTATGGATCTAAGGGGATTTGATGGAACCCTTGAGTGCAATCAAGAACTGAAAAGTACTTGGGTTTGTTCTCACCTACACTATCTAACACTTCATCTAACCTGGGAATTCGAAGGACTTGAGGGATGGTTACCGCATTAAGACCTCTGTAATCAATTACATGTCTTAGACCACCACCGGCTTTCTTAACTAAAAGGGCCGGCGATGCCCAGGCTCCGTCGTGAGCTTCCTCGATTAGTCCTTGTTTGATTTGTTGATCGATGATTTTGTCCATTTCCTGTCTGCCCTGGGGAGCCATTCTATAGGGATACTTATGAACAGGAGTAGAGCCCGGGAGAATCTCAATTTTGCACGAAGTTTTATCGGTCAACCCTAACTCCTTGGTTATTGGATTGACAAAACAGTCGGCGAATTCTGCTACCAGGTCTTTAAGCTGTTGGCGCTCAATTTCACTTACCTGAGACTGGCTCCAGTCTACATTTGGTACATGGCTAGTATTTTGTGAGGGCAAATGACATGCATTCAATTTAACATACTCACCTTCAACAGCATTCATATTGTCATCAATTTTGTACTGGAAGGTTTCTACATCATTGTCCCAGCGATCAAATGTGGCAATTCTCTCACCCTTGGTAATGAAATTTGCAACGGAGGTAGTGTTAAACAACCTTACTGGCACGCAGTTGTCATTGACAGTTACTGCTGCGCGGGCTAACAAAATACCTTTGGCATTCAAATGCGGGAAAACTGAACATTCCCTTGTTGTTTTGCTTTCAGTTTTACGGAAAAGATTTCCTGCACATATAATTTCAGAAAAGGGATCAATGGTAATATTCTGTGCAGAGTGTACTGGGATATTGATTGTGAATGAAATGGTACCAGTTCCGAAATTCATTACTGCCGAATGTTTCTTTAGAAATGGAATGCCTAAGTACACTGGGGAGTGAGAGTCGCTCAATACCACAAAATCAGCTGATAACCTTTGGTTATGTACATAGAATGGTAAGGTAATGTTACCTAGAGTAGATACCTGAGTGTTGTTGGCACACACATTTGCTAATTTTAGACTTAAATCTGTTCCGTAATGTTGGTGGCAATTTGGCCAATACGTCTACAGATAAGAAATTCAGATCAGCTCCTGAGTCGACTTTAGCTTTTATCGCTTATTTGATAGCGTTATAGTCAACTCATTGTTGTCTAAAATGTGATTGCCGTACTTACCAGTGGCCGTTGTAGTTCCAATGTTGTCGTCTTGAAGGTCTGGCCCGTTACTCACAGAGTAAGCAACGGGCGATGCTAGTTTCCCTGGAAGCGACAGGTAGAACTAGCATGCCCTAGCTTTCTGCATATGGAGCAGGAAAGGTTGATGTTAGCGCGGCATTGCTCTTTGTGGTGTCCGACATTATAGCACCTGCGGCACATTTGCTGCCGGCAGTTCCTCTCTGAGTGCCCTCTTCGGCTGCAGACGGAGCATTGAGTGGCAATCGGTCGGTTTTCGCGGGAATATTGTCGGCCGCTGCCGTTGCGATTGTGGGAGTTATCCCGGACATAATTTCGGCCTCCGGACGGATGCCTGTGGTTGTCGCGGCGGTACGAGGTGTTTACGTAATCACGACGGCTTTCGTGACTTCGATCGTCCGCGCGTCTGCTGCCTCGCTCATCCCATCGGTCATAAGCTGGATAGGTGTCACGTGAGGGGCTTCGCCGATATCTCTTGTCACTACGGTCTGTTGAAGGGGAACGTCCTCTGTCATCAAAACTTACCTGTTTCGGAGCCATGGAAAGCTGTAGAAGACGCATTTGCTCTTTGAGGTCGTTTATATCTAGTTCCTGTGGAGAAGGTGGTGAGGGAAGAGATGAGCCTCGCATGATGGTCTCTAATCGCGTAAGCGTGTCCGATTCCGACGGGGTCGATGACTCGAAGCGGCGAGCCACTTGTTCTGCCTCGACGAGGGTTTTGGGGTCAAATCGGTGTACCCATGTACCGATTTCTTTGCGGAGACCCTTTGTGAAAAGCTGCACTCGCACAGCCTCATCCGTAATGGTGCGCGATAAGATATCCGTGAGGTCCCTCGCGTAGTACTCAACGGATTCTCGTTTACCTTGTTCGCGGTCGAACAATCGATAGAGGTGGTTTCGCTGCTCCTCCTTGACGAAATGTGAGCGCATTGCGGTGGTCAGTCGGCTCACATCTTCCGCGACGTCGGTAGACAACGAACGGTACCAGTTGTACGCCCTTCCCGTGAGTCCGGTGCTGAGGGCAATACCCTGAAGCTCGCGAGGTACCTTATTTAGCTTCATATAAGTCATGGATCTATGGAGAAAATCCCCCACGTTTTCCGTTGGCTTTCCCTCGTAGGTTATTCGGTCGGGCAGGGAGGGGCTCTTTTCGGATGACTGAAGCTGGTGCAGAGTTGCTTCGTGTGCCGATACCTGGTTGTCGGCAAGAAGGCGGAAGGCTCCGGTAATGACGGCTGCCATGTCTGTAACGGCCGTCGCATCGGGGTTTACCTGTCTCTCCTCTGCGTTTGTTGTCTCGCGGTGTCCGCTATCGCTGCTGCTGCTCTGCGACATGGTTGGATTTGGATTCGTGCGAATTCTCGGCGTAGCAATTGTCAGCTGTTTTCCTGTACGAAGGAGCATATAGTAGATCGCTTTGTACCGGGAAGTTTTTTTTTCTGATAACAGTGGAAGTTATCAGATACCCGGATTCTCCACCACTTTTTATAACTATATTTCCTTCATATTTAGCCTACACTTGTTATACTTATATTTCTTGGTTATTCGTATTTCTGCGCGCTCCTTCGTATATAGGAATATTGTAGCTGCTTGTAGTTGCTTGAGTGGGGACACTAGCCAGAGAAAACACACGAGTCCAGGAGTTGAGTTGTTTGAGGTTTATTCGAGTTTGGCTTATTAGCTTTCTCTGGAATCTCGGGTCAGAATCTTGTTCAGATACTTCGTCTCTTCGCTAGGTATTTCTCTCCGTACTTCGGCGAGGCCAGCTATTTTATCGGGGTTCCGGCATTGGATTACGCTCGGAACCACACCCACAGCTGGCCTCCCATTGGTCCAGGTATAGCCGGTCCCCCTTCACAAAGGTCAACCCCAACTGCTCACATGGGGCGTGGGCTCGAAGGGTCATTGGCCAATGGGAAAAGGTTCCAGCCAGGTCTACTTATCAGGGTCACACCCCCGTCTTAAGGGCGGAGGTATCCCCGGGCTAGTGAAACATGTCGTGCTGAAAATGGAAAAGAGGGGGAGCGTTTCAAAAGGCAAAAGAGCTAGATTAATATCATAACACACCATATCTATACATAAGATCCATCAAGCATTTGAAAAGTATTTTCAAATACATCGCTCCTCAAAGCATATAATGGTATATATTCCAATATAGACCGCTTTCACCATTAACGATTTGATGTAGTTGAAGAAAGCAAAGATTCGATCCCCTGGAGATACGTTTATTTATGTCGTTGAGTAAAAGATAAAAAGCTTCGTTCATTAAGATCTATCGACAGAAATATCAGCAGAAGAGGGTCCATTAACAGGTGATCACATGGAAGCCTGTCCAGCTCATAGATGAGGTAATCTGATCACGCAAGAGGAACTCGATCGCGTGCACCAAGGTCATGGTTTCGTCATAACGAGGTCAGGATAAAGCGGATCATGCGCCATGAAACAACAGCACACATGATAAGGAAAAGTCCTTTGAGGAAAACCATCACCCATTCTTTGGTGGCGCTGCTTGCCTTAGTTTCTGTGTACACAAATGGACCAAGATAAATACACGTTATTTGGGAATAAGTCAGAACAACGAGTATTACGCAATCGATATGATGCTTTCACGTTGTTATCCACACTGCCGCCAATTGGCCAATTGGATTTAAAATCGTTAATTATAATTTATTATTTCCGATAGAGTATTTCGGGTACAATCGCAACTGATACTCTGGTACGCACAGCGTTTTTTTCCCGTCGAATGCTTCGGGTGTCTCATCAAAGACTAACCCTAAACATGCTTAGACTGATGACCATCGGACACCGGTCAATTGGTCAGGCTTCTCAGCTTCAAGCCTGTTGTACTTCAGATAGACCTGCCTGGTACCAGGCGCCAGGCGCGTGGGTACCTGCTCTGCATCGCCGGGTCACGAGCATTCACTCCTGGCATTTGAGAGATCATAGTCGCTCAGTTCCAGATATTAGGATTCCGAGCGCCCATATCTACATGTTGCAGCCTGGATAAACGCGTTAATGTGGCGACGCATACGCATTACGTAGGGGATCGATATTTAATGATTTATCAATGACTCATCATATCATAATCCACCTCGGCTATAACACACACTCACTGGTTAGATAAAGGGTTACATTGCATAAATATGCATAACATATCAGTGATCGGGTAAACATCTGCTGTAGTCTGTGAGGCGTGACAATGAAATACATATGAATAATCAACAACACGCATAGACAAAACTGATCCATGATCAGCGAACTTCCGCTGTTCATCAACTCACAGTGCGTATATCAATTCATATTGAAACATTTCTTGATTACTGACATTGTATCCTACGTTGATAAGATACCACCGCCCGGATATTGGTTCAATAAACGTCAGTCGCTTGTAAAATCTGACCTTATCAATGTCAGCTTAAGTTACACTGTCACACATTCCGACATTATTACTGTCAGCTTCAGTTACACTGTCACACATTCCGACATTATAACGTCAGCTTCAGTTACATTATCACACATTCCGATCTTATCACCGTCAGCTTCAGTTCCACTGTTACACTTTCAGACCTTATGTCGGTGGCTTTCTGGATAACACTACAGGCATACTTTTACTGATAGATATTACTGGTAGGGTTTACTGGCGGGTAGCGTCGGCTGTCTGGTTACAAAGATACCTACTTGCAGCGGGTAACTCTCATGACAAGAATTACATGGCAAGATCTAGAATAAATTTATATAGCATCATTTGTGTTTTGGCCTCACTCTTATTTAAATACGGTACTTACTTCGGCCTCCCACTCGCACGCAGTCCACCGCAGCACGAGTGCAGTTAAACGCCAACTTCCCCATGCTGGAGTGATCCGACGATTTTCTTGTCATGCCCATTTTCAATCTGTACGATACCTATGATTCCGATTCTCCAACGGAGCGTTGTTTTACATACATCAGCTGGTCAGAAACAGGTTGCCCCTCGGATGAATTCTTATATAACCGAACCATTTATTTATTGCATAAAAAGTTACACAAGCTTATGTCAAACGCGTTAACCTTATCACACAATGCTTATGTTAAACGCCCTGAATTGGAGTATAAACTCCATCTCCTATCATTAATGCCATCGCTAATTTAGCCTGAAAAAAAGGCTGCTTTTTAAAACAAGGCCACTAAAGTCTGGATGAAACCCATTGCGCATGCGCATCAATGATTCTTTATTGCGATCGATATTACCAGCGGCTGTTGATTTTATTGCAAACCCCCATAGCAAAGGATGCGCTTCTGGTGAGTTAGTTGTAGCGCCACCTGAAGGTCCGGGCGCAACGGATCGTACGAAATTTGGTCGTGGGTTAACCCATGAAATATCTGTCGTCGCCAGATCACGCAACATGCCCGATATCTGTTTCGTGTGGTCACAAGGGGTATACGACATATTAAAGATGGTTTGATGATGGGGACGCGACAGAAAAGATATGTCATGGTTATGTTGTGAGAATGTCGCAAGTTGGTCTCGCTACAGGGACCATCGTGAGTTGTCGGGCGTTGTCTGGGGGCAGTATCTTCACGCGAGACTGTCGCGCCACAGTCGTGCGACGCTCATGGGGCGCTCGCGCGTCTGTCTCCCGACCATACGAGGCCCAGTCTGTTGCTTGCTATTTGCTCTCGAGATTATTCAGTGGTAACATCGAAGTTCTGACCGAAGTTCTGACCGAATATAAGACATTTGTCACTATATTTTATTCCACTTTTTGCCGATTTAATCCAAGTTTGTATCCAGGATGCCTCACAAGAAGAAAACTAACAAGAGAAAGGTGGTAGCAGTGACTAAGTGCACCAGCATCTACCCCAAGCTGATGAAGGTGATGACACGGATGACAACTCGGTGACTGCCGGTGACCCTGCCGATGTCCTACCTGAGACTAAGGCTGCAGAGGCGAAGAGTGAAGAGAAGGCTGAAGGCACTGGCGGTGGTGCTGTTCCACAAAGAGCAAAGAAGGCAGCGGGTTACAAGGCAAAGAGCAAGAACCTAGACGATGTCGACACTGTCATCAACATCGGTCGCACAGATGACGTCTCCGACGAGAAGGAGATCGTGGCTTGGGTGGAAGATAACTATGAAATAGCCATTCGCTCTCGCTACGACAGACAGTTTTTATTTCCAAGTTATATACCCGTCAAAAAACGAAAATATGTTGCAAGTCTCACACACGACAGAGCCTGTTACGAAATGTAATATTCGTGAGACAATCTTGTAACTGATCTGCTGTGGCTATGAAGGTTACCAACTGAACCTTTTTACGAATTCTATATGTATACTCTCCAATTGTTGAGCAAGAAGGTTAATGCAACAAAATAAATACTGTGTGCAAGTGTGAAAATTCTATAGGGATGTCGTTTATATGGAATAAAATAATTAGGATATGAATCGGACAACATGTGGTTCACATGTGAGTCTGGCGGGGAAATGAGTGCACAATAACTGTCTCAACGAAACAAAACAAGCGAGACACATGGTAACTGGTTGACTCCATGGCGACTGGTGGAATGCCTGATAACAGTTGGAATGCCTGATAACAGTTGGAATGCCTGATAACAGTTGGAATGCCTGATAACTGGTGGAATGCCTGATAACTGGGCGAATGCATGATTGCTGATCGAATGCATGCTAACTGTTGGAATACGTTTGGCTTTGACTTAAATATGACCACCAATGGTAAGACGTCCATGTGATATGCTTATAAATGCAATATTTATTAACTTCATAACATAACTTGATAAGTGTTAATAAACATTCATATATCACTTGTATTAATAGTTTACATCTATGCTTTAGTGACTCATCAATATCGCAGTTCTTCCGAATGTGACTGAGAAGAAGTTTGGCTTTGTGACGGTCGGGGGTCCGATCGCGGACGTCCCTGTGATTTAAAACGGCATACTTTCGTGGTACACCACAAAAACACATGACGGAAGAGCGATCTTACACCGTGGTTAAAGTTACTGTCAGTTGCCATGCAGATGATCCAATTGATGAAGCTACTACTGACAACGAGCCAGGAAACTGCAAACATCACCTCATCTGGGATGACGAGACTGGGTTCAATAGTTGTGCTCAATTGCACTAAATACAGAGGTAGCCATGTGACGGTAAAGGTGAGGATAATTATTAAAGTTGTACGGATGTGTTTTCTGGAACGATGCTGGAACGCTACCACGCTGGAAGTCGAAACGCCTCGACGAGCTGACGTGGAGACCGCAGATTGGCTGATGTTGCTGTTGCGATGCGCTGTTCCCATGGCATGGATTTGGTTGGCATGGAGATGAGCTGTTCGACAGGTAAGTAGGGTGAAAACAATCACAACAAGAAGACAGGGAATGCGAGTGAGCGATATTACAATCAGAAACAGATGTCTTGCATTGGAGAACTCCAGTATACACATGTATATGTTATGAACATAATTAAACCTTATATCTGTGAAGAAGAACGGCATGAAAAAGGCAATCGATAATAGCCATAAGAGCACATTGATGAAGATGACGCGTTTAGTTTTCATCAAGGCATCATAACGAAACGGCCTGTGGATCACCAACCAGCGATCAACACTCATAAATGATACCGTGAATATATTAACAGTTATCGATATGGCTGTAGCGTACCCCATAATGGTACAACCCAGCATTGAGGTTGGCCATCCTTCTTGTATGACAGAAATAAACCCGAGTAAGGCTTCTACGCCCAGGATAAAGTCGGCAATTGTTATGGAAAGAAGCATATATCCTTGAGGTACATGCAACCCACGGGTTCGCACAATCACAGCCACCATTAAGGTGTTCCCGAAAAACGTCAGCACAGTTGTACCAACTGTGAGGATGATGTGAAAGGCATCGAGAATATCTTGACCTGTACCACTTGGGCTGCTGATGTTGTTGGCAGGGTAACCATGATGACGGTGTGGTGCGTAGTGATTTGCTGACATCATCGATTCTTTGCCTCCATAACGTGCAGAATCATTCTCACATCAAGCGAATCCATCCATTGTTCAGTTCCGTTGTACTCATAAATGCGTTGGCAATTTCACTAAAAATTGTAATAGTCACCGGCTTCTCCTTCTGATATAATCTTGCACTTTTCATTCACAAATTGCATATAAATCCACTGTTTTAAATCCATCGGAATTGGGAATCCAACTCCGGTTATATAAGCACGCATTTTTCAGTTACATCCATAACTAAAATATCTGGCACTGAAGCATTCAAATGGCGTGGACTTGCTTCGCAGACCTGATGCAGAGAAAGGCTACACATGTCTGGGATAACGTCCGCAGTAATGGCTGACCCTTGTTGTCTTCATGATATCATTGCCGATATCGCGCATTAGCGCCAACACCCAAGTGATTAAACCATTCACCTGTCAACTTCAAGGGTCGGTAACACTCTCCGAGAGATACTCATCCGCTATATTAGGCATATTTCACACTAGCACAAGGGTCATCCCGTCGCACCAATTGGAATCAAATTTTATCAGAGGTGTATGTTTCTTAGCCTTGGTTGCATGGCCGAGATATGAGGACAGGTCGTTTATTTGTAATATTACTCCCTAATCTTGACACTGGCTTCTTGACGACCAAAGGTAAAATGCTCTGTTTTATTTTTTCTTCATCTTCCGTGTTGCGGGATCCTTGTGCTATTGTCAAGAATACCAAACGTACGCAGTGTCTCCCAAAATATTTACCGCTGTAATTCAAGAAATCCTAGTTTGTCTTCAAACACAATGATTAATGTCGATAAAACCTTAATGCCGCCATATTTGGTTTCAAATCCAACTGGAAGTCTGTGTTTCTTGGAATAAGAGGATGAGGCATTTGCCAGCAGCTGGCAAGATGGAGTCGGCAGTGGAGAACCTGTAGGCTACTGACGGGGGACTGGGGGAGGGGGTTCGTGGGATACGTGGCTCTGGTAATTGTGGTACTGATTGTAATTCTAATTATTATGCATTTATGGTGTGTGTGTGTGTGTGTGTGTGTGTGTGTGTGTGTGTGTGTGTGTGTGTGTGTGTGTGTGTGTGTGTGTGTTTGTGTTTGTATATATTTGTGTGTTTTTATATTATCTGTTTGAGTGCTTTTCAAGAATAACCTGATTGAGAGCAACCCCACCATGAAATCAAGAGATTTCCTAGCACCTCAAGTACCCTCTTCTCCCACCCACTTGTCCAACTGCTTATCACCCTCTTCCGGTAACCATGGTGATGAAGCTTATCGGTGTTGCTGGTATCTGAATGGGTTATTCCCGAAATCCGGATAAAAAGGGTTCAAAGCTCTTCTACGACAACCTCTCTTACTTCTGATAAGAAATGATAGCCCCTTGACAAGAAAATATTGCGACAAATACCATGGCAACGGATGGCTCGTTGGGGTTTTGTAATACGGGAGGGTGATGGGGTGCGAGGCGGGTTGATGATGTAATAGCACCATATGGTATTTCATAATCCCACTCAGACGATTGCTGATGGTGATTATGGATAAAGGGTGAACAATACAGAATATGGGGGAGGGTTTTAATACTTTGATACTTAAGCTATATAACCTTTGTAATGACGGCATGGAGGTTACCATGATGTAAGTGATTGGGAGCTGCGTCTCCGAAGCATCTGTACAACAAACGGCCACCAATCTTGGTTGACGGCTTCCAAAACAGGGGTCACAATCGAGCTCATACAATGACTCATGGCCGGCAATGCTGAAACCAGAGATAAACACCAAGTATTTACACTATGTACATAATGTAAGAGAATGAAGCCTTTCAGGTATGATTAATTCATATTTACTTGATGGAAGGACGTATGTATTTATGAATGCAAGTCTTGTTGTTAAAGTTGTGTATGGGATTCACGTGAACTGATTGATGCTGTCAAAAGCCTTCTCCATTACCGACAGCTCCAACAATAACCGGGAAAGAGCTTTACGTAGAACACTTTTATTACAATGAAACAGTTGTGGTCGCTCTGTTGAAATGGTTCTCAACAAATGACTTTTGCCAGATAACTAATTTGAATTCCGTTTCAAAGTGTTATATGTGCAACATAAACGATCCAAATTTTTTTTCAAAACGGCTGAATTCACATGAACGAATAAAACTTATTTCACTAAGATTATCTGGTTTTGCCACGCAATGCGGTAGACATTAGACTCTGCAATATTTAGAACTAGTTCTTGGTGACAGATATATGAGATAAAAAGAACTACTCGGACCGCTGTTGACCTATGCCCCAAAGACAAAGCTTGATATGACTGGAAGTAAAACGAAGTAAATTAATGTGTTTTGGAACTGAACTGGGCATTATGATAAATGTCCTTTATGCATTTCCTATTGCGCGACAAACGGCGTCCCCGTGCCTCATCGATAAAACATCTGGGCCCGATACAGCGCTTCCCATGAAGTAACACCAGCAAGCTATTGTGATATCAACGCAGTCGATCCTGTGCAATAGCTAACCAATTTGGCGTGGAAACATGAAAACATGGATATGGTATTTAGACCACAACCAGGATTGTAAACCTACATGCTGTGTTTACACCCAGCCATAACAGCTTGACACTCCACTGTGCCCTCAACCCACCCACCCCATCCCACAAACCCAACCTACCCCACCCCACCCACCCCGTCCACAGCACCCACCCACCCACCATGGGTGGGTGTATGTATGTATGTATGTATGTATGTATGTATGTATGTATGTATGTATGTATGTATGTATGTATGTATGTATGTATGTATGTATGTATGTATGTATGTATGTATGTATGTATGTATGTATGTATGTATGTATGTATGTATGTATGTATGTATGTATGTATGTATGTATGTATGTATGTATGTATGTATGTATGTATGTATGTATGTATGTATGTATGTATGTATGTATGTATGCATATGTATGTATGTATGTATGTATGTATGTATGTATGTATGTATGTATGTATGTATGTATGTATGTATGTATGTATGTATGTATGTGTAAATGTATGTATGTGTGTATGTGAATATGCATGCATACATGTATGTATGTATGTATGTATGTATGCATGTATGTATGTATGTATGTATGTATGTATGTATGTATGTATGTATGTATGTATGTATGTATGTATGTATGTATGTATGTATGTATGTATGTATGTATGTATGTATGTATGTATGTATGTATGTATGTATGTATGTATGTATGTATGTATGTATGTATGTATGTATGTATGTATGTATGCATGTATGCATGTATGTATGTATGTATGTATGTATGTATGTATGTATGTATGTATGTATGTATGTATGTATGTATGTATGTATGTATGTATGTATGTATGTATGTATGTATGTATGTATGTATGTATGTATGTATGTATGTCACAGTACACATGACCTACGACGCAAACATGAGAGGGGTAATGAGTGGTAAGTGGTGGGTGAAGAAGAGCCGCACGATAACATTGGATTAACAATCGATTATCTATGGTCCCGTTAGGCGACAGTTTTATGACAAGCGTCATTTCACTACCATCCCAGCGCCTTTGGAGCTGAGGATGGTTATTGGGGCCATAAGTGGTGATTTCACATGTGATTTGAAACTCAATGACGAACGGTGTGCTTTGAAATTATTACTTCAATCTCGGTGGAGAATGGTTGGAAAGGATTTCCGAATCAGGAAGCAATCTTGGATGCTATATTGGATGCCTGGCGGCTTTATGAAGAATATATGTGAGAGAAAGCTGCAACCGTGGCTAGCCTATAGATCGACTGAGCCGTCGGCTTCGACGGATCTCCTTCCTTGCTGCCTCCTAGTGATGATGAGGATGAATGTGTCTACGATGACTAACGAGGCCGATCCTAGACCGACATCTCTTCTGGCAGTCAGGACAGACAAAGTAGTCGTCTGGTGGCGTTAGGTTCACTGCCGCTGAGTGCCGTCATCTCCTCCGCTCTTTCAGAGCCGATGTTACAGGAGTTCAGCGTCGCCTTAAGGACATCTTTGTACCTCTTGTATTGGCTGCCCTGTGGGCGGCGGCCATCCTCCAGCTCGCCGTAGAATAGAGCCTTTAGTATTCTATTGCCTTCCACACGCACCACATGACCTGACCAGCGTAGCTGAGCCTTCATAAGGAGGGCCTCAATCCAAGTGACGCCACACCTCTCCAGTACCTCTGTGTCCGGTACACGGTCCACCCACGAGATGCCGCAGATCTTTCTTAGGCATCGAAGGTGGAACTGGTCCAGCCTCCTCACGTGCTGCCGGTACCACGTCCACGACTCACACCCGTACAGCAGCGAGGTTAAAACAGCAGCACGATAAACGCCAACCTATGTGCGGAGCCTGATGCCACGATCCGATCACAGCTTACACTGTAGACGTCCAAAGTTGCCACTGACTTCACCGATGCGTGATGTTATTTCGTCGTCAATCCTGGTGTTCTGCGAGATGAGGCCTCCCAGGTAGCAAAACTTGTCCACAACCTTTAGCTGTTCGACTCCAATCGTGATAACAGGGTTCCGTGGGGGGGGGGGGGGGGGGGGTGGCGGGGTGCTCGGGGCTGGAATAGCACCTCCGTCTTCTTTATATTGATGGTCAACCCATGGCGGGTAGCGGCTCCCGAGTAGTTTAATGTAGTTGTCGACAGCGTTTTGCAGGTCATCTCCGGTGTGGAGTCGTCAGCAAAGAGAAGCACGAGCAGCAGCAGGAACGACGCGGTGGTCCTTGCCTTCAACCGCTGTAGGTTGAAAATACCGCAATCACTGAACCTGATCATGACGCCCTTGTTTGCCGTTTTTAAAGGCGACTTGGAGCATTGCAGAGAAGTCGATGACAAACAGGAACGGAGCCATAACACAACCCTGTTTGGTACCGTTCGACACTGGGAAGGGTTCTGAGGTGTTTCCTTGGTCCTGAATGCGTGCCATCATGCCGCCGTGGAAGGATCGGATGATGTTGACGATCTTTACTGGGCAGCCAGACTTGGACAGAAGCCTCCACAGGCCTTCCCGGCTGACAGAATCGAAGGCCTTTGTCAGATCTATAAACACCATGTAAAGGTTTCGATTTTGCTCCCTGCACTTTTCCTGAACTTGTCTGGCAGCGAACATCATGTCGGTGGTTCCTCTTTTGGCCCGGAAGCCGCACTGACTCTCCAGTGCGAGGTGGTCCATATGCTTGGTTAGGCGGTTGATGATCACCCGAGCGCGGATCTTGCCTGCGATGCACAGTAGGGATATGCCGCGGTAGTTGTCACATACCCGGCGATCTCCTTTGTTCTTGTAGAGATGGATGATGGTGGCATTCTTGAAGTCTTTGGGAACTACTTCCTCTTCCAAGATGACCCTGAAAATCCTCGTCAGTTCCGCAACCAGAGTGTTTCCGCCTATATATCATGTATGACGTGCGTGCGTGTTCAGTTATAGATTTGTGTGTGGTGGGGCGGGGGATACACCTTGAGTCTTATTTGTATGAGTAGTATAGAGACTGGGGGTACGAGCACAGCTACCAAACTGGACGCACATGAGCCAGCGAACCGCTCGCACCCTCCCCCCTCCATACCAGGAGCCCTTCCAGCCCCCTATGGTCCAGGGTCACACTAAAGAGGGCGATCACCAGGACCCTGAGGAATAACCTCTTCTAAACGATTTACGCACACCAAAAGGTCTTCATTCTTTGATTCCTATTCCCTCACCTCAATCTCAAGGTCCACCTTCTCCTCCCAAATAAGTTCCATATCTACTCGTAGCTCGGCCACTTCATCGGTGCTCATTATATACCTCAGCCCTCATCTGTTCAACAGATTGATGCGTGCCCATAGGCCAGAGTGTTTACGACCCGAAGCTATCCACTGCTTTGAGTCAAAGGGGAAGAGAGACACCTTGTTAACGTGGAGCCCATATATTTTGTGGCAGTCACTCATCCTTCATCTATCCGAGAACCATCTTGTTCACACTGCTGTAGAGGCTACGGGAGGGATGAAAGTTGCTGGTGTCAAAGAGATGGGCATTTTCCTTTATGTCAGCATACACGTCAGGCGTGCATATCTCCATAAGCAGAGAATCCGTATCTGTGTACAACAAGCCAAGGTTCTTGCCATATCTGGTCTTCATGGTATTATAATAAAAGTCGTACATCAGGTGCTTGGAGAGGTCGAGTATACACATGCCCACATACACCAGGCGGTTCAGTACCAGGTGAGTCTTGTGCATGTGCAGAGTGGCCAGGTCATTATCAAACACCTGATGACGCGAGTAGGCGAGACTTGCGATAAGCCTACGCATTCTTTCTTGTTCTGTAGAGCGCACAATCTTGACATTGACCCGCCTGTGGAGGTTCTCCATGGTCTTGCCGAACACAGAGTTGTTCATCAGCTTATACAGGTCCTTCTCAAAGTCGCTGGTGGCCACCTTATGCAGATCTGTGTTCATCCGAATGTAAGGCTCCATCCAGGGACAAGTGCACGATGGATCTTGGTAAGTCTCATCCCCAAAGACAGATACAGCTTGAGGTTCCTGTAGTGCACCACATACTTCTCCTTATTCCGCAGGTTTGGCACCAGCTTTTCAACCTTGCCCAAGGTGCCACCCAACTTGCCCAGGAGGTTCTTCTGATAGTTTGACAACCAGTCGTTCTCTACAAGAAGCCGTTCCGGAGCCAGCGGGTAGTCGTTGTGCTCGTCATGAAGTGCAGTAGGATACCCCAAGTCAACCTCAAGTATGTATCCAGTCTCAGCATCGTCTGGGTGGTCCTGTATCTGTAGATCCTCCGGCCGAGCCACCATTCAATGCCCGCAGTTGACAAAGGCTGACTCATAGCCCACCCATACAAATTGTTAGCATCAAGGTACTGGATGTAGCTCGTTGGTTTATCCTGGTCAAAGTCATCCACAAGCGGGTTATTGGCCTTAGCGTGGCGGCACGACACCATGCTTATACCACCGGGTAGACCTTTCTCAATGAACAGGTGCTTGTCATAGTCGGTGAGTAGCTCGAGTTCCACGCCTGTGCTCTTAAGCAAAGCATCCCACGACAAACCAGGGCTGGTATAGTAGTGAGCCGGATCCAAACCGTACTGTGTAAGACAGGTCTTGGGGAAGACCTCAAACACATCTGCCAAGAGCAGTACATCTGTCCGCAGGTACAGGTCATGGTAGTCACCCCGGTTCTTACACCCGAACACGCTCCAGACTTTCTGTGCATGGGCATAGTCTTACAGCAGATATACCCTCCTCAGAGAGCTTGCTGTAGAACTCCTGGATTGGCAGCAGAGGGGAATCAAACTTATCCCAGCCCTCCATGGAAGACTCCCTTACGCAACAGCAACCGCCGATTCATCTGGTCTGGCTCATATTCCGCCGTCACAGCAAAGGCATCTGGGTTGTTAGCAGACACCAGCTTATCGAGTGATGCCAGGAGGAACTGTGCGCTGTCAATGAAGCGCAACTGTCCAAGCGACAGGGAAATATTTTTCTCCATGTTGTTGGGGATACAGTTGATGTTCCCCTCCACTTTGCTTATATCCTGCATCAAGAGATGGAAATCATAGCCCTGCAGGTTACGGAACACCACAGGGATGGGTGTTGTCTTGGGACAGATTACACCCGTTATGGGCTGGCCCTCTGTACAAGCCTGTTATATGGCAGTGATCGCGGACAGAGTCACAGCCCAGTTTTTTCTTGCACACATGACAGTGGGTTGCAGCCTTATGTGCCCTTCTATCCTCCCGAGTCATCCGCACAGGGATAGGCTTGGACAGAACTGCTTTGATCTTTTGCTCCTCCTGCTGCAGAGCCTGTAAGAACTTCTCCATAGCATCGCTTCCTCTGAAAACCACAGGGGGTTCCGTCTTACCGTCACAACGAACAACCACATAGCCGTAGCCACAACCTTAGTGTTCCTGCGTTCTCTGCGTGTTGCTCTTACCAGGATTAAGCGCAGGACCCGGAAGCTTCACTGTGAGCGCCTCAAAGTCAGCATAGATGACGTAGGGTGCAGCAAGCTATTTCTGCTCGTTCTGGAAGGATAATATGTTCTTTCCTTCCTCAGGCATATCCACTCGCACAGCAGTTTTGCCCTATCCCCATGCACTCAGGCTTATGCGCCAGAAGCAGACCCTCTGGGGTATATCCATGCAGACATAGCTCACAGAAGAACTTGCGCTCTTTATGTTTGGTCTGGTCATACAGCAAGCGGTTCAGGTCTTTGATTTGCGTGTAATGAAACTTGCTGTCCTTCTCAATCAGCATGATTTTATACGAGTACCAGAGTGCTTACTGATGCGGTGTACAATAGTGGTCTTCCCATCCCAGCCAAAAACGTTCAAGGCTAGGTTAGCATGCTTTTAATCTACACCTGCACCCTCCAGCAGATCCAAAAGCCACTGAATGTTATATTTTGATGGTCGCTGTGGGTTCTTGGCAACCGGGTGCAGAGCGGCTACAATAGCCCATAGAATGCAGAAGTCGTCCCAGTTCTTTACATTTATGATGACCCGCTTAACCGCCAGCGCAGCTGGCAGTCGCAGGTAGGAGCCACCCTTTAACGGTTGGTAGTTGGCAATATCAATCCACAGAGTTGTGACCGCCTCAACCTCCCAGCCAGAACCTTTGCTGGTCCACTTCTCCAACTGCTCTTGGCTATTAACAGCACTCTGGTCCAGCGCAACGACCACGTCCTCTGAGGAAAGAACCACCTGCTGCTTATTACGCAACACAGACTCAAACTACTCAGTGCTGTCATCATCGGCGTGCTTGGAGAGTCTTACCTTAAGGGCACAGTGACACTTGATTTCACCTAGCTCTTCCAGCTCACCAGTCAAAACTTTATGCATCTTCCGACGCATGCCCTTTAAGAACATCATAAGGTCCGAGCTAAGGGGGTGAGACTCAGGAACGTTCATCACCCATCCACGCAAATAGTTTTTAACAGCCCACTTAGTCTTCTTGAAGGCAAGACGCACTGTGGGGACTGGTCTGCGTGGGGCAGGGACTGGTCTGCGTGGGGCAGTGGTGGGGACAGTGGTGCATGCCATCCCAGCCCTGAATCTAGCCATCATCTCCTTGTATGTACGGTCATATTTATTATGTACTTGGAGTGCTTTGAGTGCAACCTTAGAGCGTGGATAAGGAGGCTTAAAACCGTGAATTGAAACATAATCGTTTTGGGCTTCACGGGCTCGCTGATTATGAGTCATGTTTACTATACAGTTCCATTAGTCTAAAAGGGAATTTGTTGATACACAAATGACAACAACTATACAGCGAGCGGACTTTGACCTTGCTGACAGCGCCACAGGATTTCCATTTTTATTCAGTGGGGAATCCCCGTTCAGTGGCTCCGGCTGCAGTCTGTTGTGAAGCAATTTTTTTCTTTTGACGAAGACGACTGTGGTTGACTTTATCAAACCCACAATCCATACACAATCCTACCTTATTATTTTTTATAGCCTTCTGACAACCCGTACAAAGACGATTAACGACACCATGTTTTATCTTATATATGTGTAAGTTACAAAACTCTTGCGTACAGGGTCTTTCTTTCCGAGTAATATCCACGGGCACTTATTGTCAAATACTACCATTGTTATACCATTAGATCTCTAATGTCTAATTGGTAATAGCATCTGGTGACAACTGGGTATCAGACGGCACCACAAGCAGCTCCTCCTTTACAAAGCCACGGAGCGGTCCATCCAACAAATAGTAAAGTACAGGCTCACCAGATTTAGTGACAGAGCTTCCAATCCGGTAAACATTGAGTGACCACACAGGGTCAGTGGCCCGCCGACACTGGTCTTGCTGTGCCTCGCCAGAGGTAGCGAACGCCAACACCAGAGGGAAGCTTTTGCTCATTGACCCCCAGCAGCGCCCTGGTACGACTGCAGAGGGCTTTTGTGCAACTCGATTTGCCTTAAAAGCATCTTTAGGTTTTTTTCCAGTCAAGTCATTATTTATCGCAGAGACAACAGCCTGCAGTCGAGAAACCCACTCGGTAGATTGTTTTCTAGTATCCTTTAACTCTACGGCATACTGGTGACCAAAGAGTTGCTCAGCCAGTGTTCGGTTAAAGCGTTCCGCTATACCCTGGTCTCGATGGATATTCACACGGCCATGCCTGACTGATACTCCATGTTTTACTAGCAGCTGATTCACTGCTCCCATAAACTCCCGTCTGGGGTCGACCTGAAGTAGTTTAGGCCACTGTAGCGGTCCTCACTTGTATATCCTTTCGAACTCACCTGCGACCTCTTTAGCCTTTTTTGTAGTCAATGGCTCAGCCGCCTTGTAGCGTGAGGCCACATTAACCACTGTTAGGGCATACTTCCGGCGCTTCACAACGTCATGAGGAAGAAATAAGAGATCGGCTTGGTGAACCTCATTAGGGACAGGGACATCAAACTTTGGCCTAGGAATGTGTTTTGGCACTGGCAGGTAGATTTGCCATATAGCTTGCTTTGTTAGCCACCCCCTGGCAACTTCCTCAGAAACCCTCGCTTCTGTTGCAAGCTTCTTGATAGCTGTTATGCCTTTCCAGTAGCCCTTAGCACTGTAGTATATCTTCTGCATGCGATGATCCATACAAAGTAAATGCCCGAGTCTCCAAATGACCTACTTGGCAAGCCTGTATGCAACCAGCCCAGTCGCAGCCATACCCAGTATAATGAACGCCACCTCACGCCCTTTTTGACCATTTGAGGGCTCGTAAAAGTCTGAAAGCTGCGCTCAGAGCCCAGCGCGTCGACGGTTTTATTCGTAATCAAGGAGTACTCACGCATAGCCTCGTCCGCATCCCTAAAAGTATGCTCGGCATGTCCCTGGTGCGCCGCAGTTGCTCATTGATGAAGTCTAAACGCTCAGTTCTCTTCTTCGCCTATGCTGCCTGAGCATATTGAAGCTGCTCGATTGCCATATCATGGCGTTTATGTTCCGCGTCCACTCGGCTGCCTCGTAACTTAGAGAATAAAAAGTTGCTTCAAGAGAAATGCAAGGGCGTTAACAAGAGCGCCTCCAAGAAGCAGCGCGAGTGTGGCCATTACTTCAGTATATCAACTGGTAAGATTCCTTGTTTAATTAGCATCTCCTTTGTAGCCATAGCTAGTGATACATCTGCAACAGCCATAGCCAGGTCGCGTGGGGTGAAATCAAGACGTGGCACCCCACCACCCAGAGCTATCTTAGCAAGCTTAGCATAACCTATTGAAATACCGGAAACAACTGCACCGTGGTACAGAACGTTGACGAGCATTTTTCCATCAGTAATTGGTGTTGTCATCTTATTCCATATAAAACGGATCCTTTAAATGAGCGTTCGTAGGCTTTTGTACCACAACCTGTTTAGGGTGTGAGGCTACCATCTGGTGCCTGTAGCAATACAATGCTAGTCCAAACACTCCCATGCCGCTGACAACCAAAGGTGCAGGCCATCTTCCCCACGCCCACCTTTCCGGAGGCTTGATCGTTGATATTGGCTCGACAGCTTTGTCTCTAGCATCTGTTAGCGCGGACTTTGCCTCTTGGAGCTCTCTCAGAAGCTTATTTTGATTGGCTTTTCGAGCTGCAGCACCCTTGCGTCCTGCTGCAACCCTTTTAGCGTTTTTTCTAGTGGTAATTGACTTTATCTCCCCTGGTGTTGTCTCTCCTTGATTCGTGTTCGTTTCTTCCATGTTTACTTACTAAATTTATTTGTCCAATTTACAGCTCTTAGTAAGCACCTGTTATAGCGTAATTAAGCACCTGTTATAGCGTAGTTAAGCACATGCTATAGCGGAGTTAAACACATACTATAGCGTGCAGGTGTCTTCCTCTCCACCGGCCCCTATTGATTAGGTGCTTGTTTTTCCAAATTGACAGTGCTTAATTGTTGTTAAAGCCGCAGTTAATGGAGCTAAAAAAATGCCAGAGCGATGATATAGCTCACAAGTGGGAGTGCTTAGTGCGTGTCCAACAAACGGGTCAGTCTCGAGGTCTGTAATTAGCTTTGGCTGGTGTTCTGGTGGGATTGGTAGAAACATACAAGCAATAGCTTGAGTATAGCTGTAGCAATGATTGACCTACAGTGCGCGTCATGCTAGCACCTAGCCGAGCCTCGTATCTCACATACAGCTTTATGATCTCTTCATCAGACATTGATTCAATCTGGTCAATTGAAAGGCGCTCCAAACCAAGGTACTGACGGGCCTTAACCCCGGCTATGATGGCAGCAAGCCTATCTCTCTTAGAAGACACATCTACACCAGGGGTGCAACTAGGTTCCGCTCCCCCAGACTTTGTGTCCACTAAGCTAGTCGTGTCCTGTTCAAGGAGTTTATCAATAATAGTATCAGGATCCATGAATATACATATATGCCTTCAAGCTTCAAAATACTGCAGACGAAGAAACCTAAATTGGTTACTGAGGCAGTGGCTGCTATCAAGGCCAATATCACTTCAATCGACGGCATATGCAGTAGGTTGATCAGTCTTCAGCAGCAGTTTTGCGTGCTTGGTCCTTCCTAGTAGTTGGCGTACTGTGGTACGTTGCTCCTTTGTTGGAATTACATCATTTTCACGTAAGGCGTCTTCAAACGAGTCATGGTCCTTGGTGTGAAAGAGCACCATCCAGCGAGTCTGCTCACGTAAGTCCTTCAACAGAGTTGTATTTTTGGGTGAGGACCTAGACACTTTGCTGCGCATGGCGGCCGCTAAAGGCCAGTTCGGATAACATATCTTTCTTCTTGGTTAGGGCCTTTGTTGCCGAACAGTCATCAATAATGTAGAGGATAGGCTCGCACTTGAAACAGTGGTAGAAAGCCCTCAGGTGGTCATGGAGCCGCTCCCCTGGGTCAACGACGTAGACCTCTGAATCATCCCACACCCATGACCGCGACTGCTAGGCCTCGTTGTAACGTATGGTAGGGCGGAGGATTACAATATGCTCAAAGGCACAGAAGAAGGGCCCTTAAATAGAGGGTCGGGAATGAATGCGGTTTTCCCACATCCTGTCTGCCCACAAACAATTGCCGAACAGGGACCATCTGGAAAGGTAAACTCAGTTTTCGGTTTCATCAAAAACCTTGTTAAAAGACTGCTCTGACGAACTTGCCATCTTTAATGTTATGCTGTGCATCCATTACAATATACATATAAACGTTCAATGCACCGGCTGCCAGTGATGTTTTTGTGATCTGAATGATAATACCTTCAGACGCATTCTCCACGACCCTGCCACTACCGTGCAGCTGGTCGTCATCACTCGTCCTTAAGTCGAGCCACAGAGCATACTTGGTGGTTAGGTAGTCTCCTAGGGAAACGTCCGACAATGCCAAGTCATTTGCAGCTGTTGCTACACTGGGGTCTTATTTACTCATTGCTGCAAAGGCCTTCTTCACTTCATCCCACTGCTGGTATCCACGCATGCCCTGGGCATAGAGTTGGTTGGGGATGCCCTCAATGGTCACCTCAACTTTTGTAATCTTTGGGTTGTAGAACGACTCTGTCTTCCTGGCGTTTGAGGCACCTTCTGGGTCTTCAAAGAGCAGTAGGATGCCCTTTATGCTGTGAGCCGGCACGTTCAGGTTGATGTTCCACAGTGCATCTCTTTTATTGTATACAAATGTCCCTGTGACATACACGGACATACAGAATCGAGAGCCGACTTGAGTACTGGGTGCGTATCATGCGGCCCAACTCTCTTTGGGTAACCATGTCATACTCCAGCGAGATCCCATCAATTTTATAGCTGGCATCGGTGTCGCCTGTTGCGTGAATTACGCGGTTGTTGTCATTGAACGTGAGCTCGTACCCCAGTCTGTCATTAAGCGCACTCTGGTAGAATGGCATGTGACTCTCGAGGAGTTCAAAGTCAAGCGGAACGTAGAACCTGTTACCATACACATTGGCTATGGCCAGGTCCTCTTTCTCGGTCTCATCCTTGTCTCCTGTCCCAATTCGTATCTTAGTTGTGTTTCTGTCATCTAATGTGTCAATGCCTTGACACTGGAGGCCCTGTCTCTCCTGTGCAGTCCGCCACAAGTCGTGGTAACAGTGGTACACATCGCTGTCATCAATAGACATGACCTCATTGCCAGAAATCTTGATTGTCATTTTCTTGAACATGGCACGGCCAAGGTTTTGCACAACGCTGCAGTTAAGATCAGTCAAGGACAGCGTGATTGTAAAAGTCAGCCGTGCTGTCCCTGGAACAATGACGTCGTCTGCGCCTAGATTGGGGAAGCGAACCAGCAGTTGTTGGTTCTGGTCAATAGTGCTTGAATTGTTTGTAACGACTACAGACTGTCGCACGCCCTTTACCCCGAGGGGTTCGCGTATCCGGCGGTGTGGGTTTAGTTTGCGTCCGTAAGTACTTGTCATGTTGAATGCTTAATTGCAATTATATCTTCAACACACAGACTTCGAGTTTGATAACCCAACATTTGACGATGCAGATGAGGAAGGGTATGGGAGAGGAGAGGAATGAGACTTACTTTGATGATGAGGAAACTAACCTGAGAGACAAAACTTTAGATACGTCGAGTGTGACTAGTCCACCATGGGCTATTACTGAAATGCCTGCTGGCTTAACAGAAGATCAGGTGGGTTCCAAAGAACAAACTGCAGTCTTAGTTACGATGTGGGAGAAGTCTGTGTCTAAGCATACAGGCCACTCTGGAGTTTAGATCATCTCAACAAGGTGACCTTTGGGTTAAGTGGGGCCGAGAATGGAAGCTTCTGACATGGAAGAACAATCCCAACAAATTCCTCTCTCCTAGGAGCATAGAAAAGTACGGTGGTACACAGCTTGTTCGGGCTCTTGGAGTGAACACTGAACTATCCACAAAAGCAGCAAAAGCCCTACAAGGCGGTGACCGAGCTGCTGCTAAAGCGGAAGCCGCACTTCCAGAGAAGTTAGAAATGAGCAGCCCCAAAGCCATGACAGAGCAAGGTGGTGTGGAAGAAACAAGCTTCATCGAAGGCGTCCATAACGCCATAGAAGACCTAGGTACACAAACAGACAACAGACTACCACTCAGAGAGCTTATTGGGCTTGACAAGACTATGCAGACCCAGAGGGGTGAGCTGGTGAACCACCTAGCTAAGATAACTGAGATAGAAAGGGATATAGCCCGACGGGAAGCTAAAATGGCAAGCCTGGAGGAGGATGGGAGGGGTGAAAATGGAGCATGGAGATTCCAAGCAAAGAACGTCTTCGAACCCAAATTAACCGCATCAGGGAAACGATCAACGGACTTCTAAACGAGAACACAACGCTAGCTGAGCGTGTACGCACTCTGTTCCGAGAGCAGGGTATAACAATCACCACCATACTCACTGCAATTGGATTGGCAATCTCGACTCTGGCTGTTGCTTTGACGGGGGTAGGGAGCACTAGTCCTGCCCTTGCACCAACACCAACGCCAGCTCATAAGCCCGGTGTAAAGGAATGGATTAAAAAACATCTGAACTCCTTGGCAAACGTCCTGAAGAGCCTAGCTGGTAAGGCAGCAGCTGCCCTTCCAGGAATCATTGGCTCAATCGTATCATAGCTGCTTAAGTCAGCTGCAAAGGTGGCTGGTTGGATGGCAGAACATGTATGGGCCGCAGCTCTGGCGGTGGGGGGAGTTATCCTCCTAATACTCTGTGACTTACTACGTAGCAAACAAAAGCACAGCTAAACCTATAGCGATTCCGCCTACAATAAGAGCGGTTTTCTCATATTGTGTGCCCCACGCAGACCGGATTCGGCCACAGGGGCCAGCCCTAAAGAGGGGAATCCCATATATGTATCTGGCGGAGGGTCAAAGCTTCCTCTATCTGGAACCATCGGAACTGAGATGACATCAGTATTGATGCCGATCTGTGTTCCGCAGTCGCGATGGTATTCAGATTGTTGTACCCAGCAACGTTTCCAATGGCAAGGCTCATATCCGACGGAGCCATATACAGGCCCGTTCCAAACACATAATCAACCTTTGAGGAGGCATTCTGGAGGACGTTCTGATACCGTCGGATGGATGAAGGAATGTCCACTGGGGAGTTGATGGCATCCTTAATGTTGGCCTGAAATTGCAAAAGGACGTTCCAACACCTAGTATCTTTGAGCGGGTCTGCGTCTGAGCACTAAGAATGGCCCAGACATAAGTCCTGATGCTGTTGTTAATCCGTGAGATATCTGGGGATGCGAACCCCTACGATTTTTCCAGGATAAAGGTGCTCAAGGCGATGTTTGCCCACTCATGGTCTTGCTTTATGAAATCAATCAGCAGCTTGCCGCCCTGGAAAACAAACCCGTTGGTTGATTTCTCAAAGGTTTGCCTGAGTGATTCGTAGAGGTGGGTGTTTCCATAATGAGTGATCACCCGTACCTTGTATGTTTTGGGGTCGGTGACATAGATCCGCCCTAGACCCTTGTTGCTGCCTTGCATCCTCCAGTCGCTGTTTTCGTCAACCCCAAACTCGTGGCAGAGCTGGTGGTAGATTCTCTTGTCGAAGGACCATGTGGCGTCATCCGGCAGTGCTATTCTCATTTCGTCTAAAAGTTTCCGGATTCTGTAGTAGACGTGGAACCTGTAGAGGTTACTTAGTGCTGGGAAAATCAGATCTGAGGTGGTCCAGGGCAGAAACTCCGCAGCCGCTTGTTGCACACCATACAACAAAGTTTACCTGGTTCTGCCAGTATTGCATGTGGTTGGTTCTCCAGCCAACTTCAAGGCTGTCGTCACTTATGTTTGGCACCACGTATTTATCAAACAGGTTGGAGAACTCTACACCAAACGCATCTGTGATATAATCTAATTTTACCTGGATGAGGGATGTGTCAGATCCTCGCGGGCAATATAGGGTAGATATACCGACCCGTTTATGTACGTTTTATTCGTATTGATGCTAAAGGCTTGTTTATTCATAGTGCTATGTATCACACTCTGTCAAATGTTCAAAGCGGCGACGCTATGTCCCTGCAAAATGCTATTGACAATAGCGCAGGTGATCTATACGTAGGTCTTAGGTTAATCACATATACTGTGGGTTGGTATAACATTGAATCAGATGTGCCCCTTTTATGGCTGATGGCTGCCAGATGGTTCTAGGCCAGAGGGGTTAAAACGTCTCAGTCTCCCGCCTGGCCTCTGGAGCTTCAAGCGTATACAGGAGAAATTTGAACGTATAAGTCAGGATACTTTAGGTCCTAGTTTGGAGGTTGATGATTCAACTGGGATTGTTACCCTCTCAGTTCCTCCTTCTGGGTCTTTACGATGTGACGGTGTGTTAAAAATATTAGGTCTTGATGCCGGTCTGGGTGGAGGATGGATTCCTTCATGTTTTCACAAAGGCGTCCGGCCGGTGTACTTTAGCATCTTTAACTCACTTTAAATCCACCTCTATCAAGTCAGTACCACGCACAACATGCTTGATAGTGCGCCCACTACGCTTCTTGAAGTTGTGGGTCGTGGGGGCTGCTCTTTCGGTGATATTATAACCATAAACATTGCTAATTCTGTGTCAAAACGTGTTACTGTCGAAGCTGTGAATGAATTGAAGGTTCAGATAAGGGATAATAAGGGACGTATATTGAACAATCACGACCTTCTTATTGGTGTTGTTCTTCAATTTACAGGATGTCAATAAAAGCGAGTATTTATGGAACTCAACTGAAACCGGATCAGGGCGGCGCCGACCTCTCAGAATATGCCACAAAGACCTATGTATCTAATGGATAAAATTAGCGGTACTATGGCTGGAGACCTTGAAATGGGAGATAATAAAATCGTTCAGTTGGGAGACCCAATATCGCCTAAAGATGCTGCTAATAAAAAGTATGTTGATGAGAGTCAAACACAGCATCGCAGGGATCTGAGAGAAGACATAAACTCCCAAACAAAACCCCTCATTACTATATGGCAGAAGCAAGTGGTGCTCTTCGCAAAGGATATGAGTGGTCGTTTGGCCATGGGGCTAGGGGTCGAGACTCACAAGACTCAAGTTGTGGATATACCATGTTATCCAATGGTAAGATCATTCGTATGGGGTTGTTTTCGGGTGTTGGTGCTGATACTGGTCCTATAGCAGTCGTTCCTGCTATTAATGGACCGAATCAAGTGGTAGGAATAAGTAAGCCTGCTGACCAACGGGCTGTTGTAATATCTTTAGACCAGCCTTTACAGCTAGAACAAGGCAACGTTATTAATTTTTATACAACCACACAAAACAGAGGGGCGACTTGGTCTGTAGCTTCACTCCTAATTGAACTTGACTTGTAGACGTACAAATCAGCAGTATGAAACAACAAACAACGACTGCACCGTTAAATCGGGAGCTGCCTGCTTGTGGTCTAGGGCAATCCTATCGGCTGAATGAGATCTTAAGAAGCAATACCTTGAGAAAGAAATTGAAAAATATGGTGCTATGTACAAAAAATATAGGTGTGCAGTAAACTCAGTGGACGCTGTAGACACTGCTTTAGTTGCTGTGGGTATGTGTCTTGGCGCAAGTGGTGCGGGTCTGATGTCTACGGTGGTTGCTGCCCCCATTGCTACAGTCTTGGGTGCTACGGGGGCTGTGTGCGGGCTGGTTGCGATCGCAGGAAAGAAGCACGACCAGATTCAAATTCTGGCACAGAGCAAACTAAACACGGATATAGATATTATTTCGGCGGCGGTTGAAGATGGCTTTATCTCAGACGATGAGTTCAAGGTCGTTTCGGCCGAGATCGAAAAATATACTCGAATGAAAAGCGACATTAAGGCTAAGATGTTGGTTAGGGCATCTCCAACCCCCGAGGTGCCTAGGTCGACCACCCCCACAATTGGCTGACTGTCCATTTAAAGAGTGGATTTGTTGGGTATAATGTAGGCGGTGATAAAAATTTTCCGCAACGACTATACCGTAGTCAAACAAAATACAGACCAGTGGGAGACCACGAGGAAGGGCTGCGTTGGAGGAAGTGACTACTCCGCTATCATAGGGCAAAACTACTTCAGCAGCTATAGCAAGAAGCTGACTGAAAAAACTAGCAACGAGGGTGTTCGCTTTAGCGTGCCCTGCCTCTGGGGTACGACTTTTGAGGAGGTTGTAATTGCGGTATTGGAGAAGGTGTACGACATCAAGGTCTACGGAAATAATATCTATATTCAGGGTGGCGCGACGGCCTACTCTCCAGATGGTTTTTGTGTGCTACCTATCCGGCGGTGGTGTGACCGGGGGGGGGGGGGGGGGGGGGGTGGAGTGGATGCTGTCTATCGGGGGCATCCTGAGGAGGTTGTGCTGCTCGAGATAAAGTGCCCCTACACTCGGAGTCCTGGGAGGGTGATTCCGAATATGTATAAGCCTCAGGTTCTGCTGGGGTTGCACTACAGTCCGGTGGCGAACTTCGGGGTGTTTGTCGACTGCGTTTTCAGGTTATGCTCCTTTAAGGACCTGGGGAGGGCTGAGGCGTATAACCAGGTGTATCACAAGAATCGGAAGAAGTATAAGGAGACGTGGCTTGGGGGTGGGCGTGGGTGGAGGGGCTTGAAGACGGCGACTATGGCGCTAACGGGAGCTTTAATAGTTGCCTGGGCTTGGAACAGGAGCATCACGGTCCTTGGTTGGGGAGACCTAGTGGGACCACGGAGAGGCCGACGGGGGCTTTCTACTGTTGGAAGCTCTTTACGATGAGATTGATAACCGCTCGTCCTGATCCCGACTTTATCGAGAAGAACGACGCTAAGGTTGCCCAGTTTATACAGGACCTCGACCGCGTGAAAAATGGAACTTACAGCGACGGTCACAGATATTTCTCACTCGATGACCTCTATGGTGACTAACTACTGGTGTGGCCCTGAACCATGGGGGGCTGGAAGGGCTCCTGGTATGGAGGGGGGAGGTGCAAGTGGTTCGCTGGCTCATGTGCGTCCAGTTTGGTAGCTGTGCTCGTATCCCCAGTCTCTATACTACTGTATGTAATTTGTTTTCACCCATATTATATATATGGTTCGCTGTCCAGAATGTAGCAGCGTATCCCGCACAAAATCTGCCCAATGATATAACAGCATACTCGATTACAGTGTTATATAATCCGCGTCCCATTCACCAGTATTGGTTCGAAATTATTTCCCTGTATTTCACGAATACTTTTAACGATTCTGGTCTGTTTATGTGTTTAATTTGCAGAGAAGTTCTACGTGAATAAATAAACGATGCATTGTATCCGCCGGAAGTGAGAAGCCAGTGGTGAATGCAATAAAACACAGTGTTGGTCAATAGCGCACACCCACTGCGTTAGGCAAAAACAAATCTGTTAAAATTGTACCGACAAACACTTTTACACATACGCTGGACGCGATGCGTACAGTTAGGTGCAAGTCGGGCAACATAAAGCTACAGCTTGACGAACTAGTCCGTAGAAAAACTGCACAACTTTGTTCACTGGGATTCAGACGAGCGTTTTCAGCTGTCACTGTGTTTTGGCTGTCTTTCAATGCAAGATTACATCCAAATGCTTGGTTTGGTTACAAATCATTCTAGACATCCTTGGCCTAAGTGAACGCTCTATATCCGCCTGTGGTAACCATGCTATATAGGGGCGAATGAGTTCAGGCGTAGATAACCAAAGTAAAAGAAGCGATCGTTACGATGGTGTGCTACACGACCGTGTGACCTCAATGCGTAAACATAAATAAAACATACTAGAGCTGGAGGGGTTACTATGTTGGTTTGTTCTCAAAATATTGTTGTATCACTATACGATTGTGGCAGCTATGCGTTGTGTGTAGCTCTAACAAACTGCATTCACATATTGGTTTGAAGGCGAACCGTATAAATTTGGTAAACGGTATTTTCCAGATCCAAATATGACCTTACGATCAAATACAACCACCTTATTTCTATGGCAACCAGGAGCGATATCGCGACATTGCTTTGCTGTGGCGCCGAGCGAGAAGTGCTGGGTTGAGTATTTACCGACTGCTTTTTTCGAAAATAATCCAGTTATTGCCCAATCAATTCAGGAGACTAACGCACTGTTTTCTGTTCTCAGTGTATGAAGAAATAAGCCGAATCACATTCAAATACAACTACAGTCACAGTCCCAGACGTTAACAAGCGGGAGATAGATGTAGCCATACGAGACGCCTAAGTAGTATATATTTATATTACCGTTCTACCGGATCTAGAGATAGATACCGAGAGTCAGCGGCAGATAAACTTCCGTTGCAACTCATAAAGCAATTATCAAACCGCCCTTTACCAACGTCATATTTTGAGTTCGGTGAATAAGGACAAAAACTTTAAATGTCAAATTTGTTTCATCCTGACTCATGCTGACCATATTGATGTCATTTTATCTTTATTCTCCGTGAAAGTTGGTAATTTATCTTAGAATATGTGAATTTATGTCAAATTGTCATAACTTAATCCAATTCTCTCTTTCTTCTGAGCATGTTGGTGAAATCTACGGCAATTGTTCGCTGTTAGACCAACATGGCGTAAACTTCTATGTTGGTCGATAGGCTGAGTAGTTTAACGAAATATGCAGGACAGGCATGTCAAATGTTGGCATCTGTTAAAAATCGAGTGCATGCTGGCGAAATGGATTTATTTTGTGATATCTCCAATAGAACTCTTTCTCTCTCGTTTTTTACTTGTTTTTTCAATGATCATTTTCACATTGATTTAGAACCCAAATTAAACAAGTTGATCGTCCCAGTTGACCACGGATTCTTCAAACAAACTTGCACCCTATTTGTGAGATGGCGCTGAAAATAATATCGAGTAACCCCTCCTACAGAGTATTTGTGAAATTTAATCGGCAGAAATAACCGTCCTCTTGTATACCCCATCCAGCTGCCCATATATAACAGTTTCAAACCCACTGGAACAGGAGGCAGGTAAAAAAGAAAGAGGTTGTTTCTGTAAGAGTTTAATAACTCCTGATTCCTTAACAGAGGCTGCATTGCCTAGACACGGCAAAGAGGTCATCTGTTCATTGGTAAGTTTCTTAAAACTGATCTGCAATATTCAATGTATTTCTGTTTTCAACATTTTACATATTTTGGCAGTGGAAGTATTATAGTGTCATTGTCAATTATGGCTTCTTGGTACGTCATAGACCATTATAAAACAGAACTCTGACATATTCTCAAAGACCGCCTCTGGTGACATCGGTTACTGATATGGGCAATCTCTTCTCGAGCGGGCGTAGCGGAGGAGGTCGTCGAAGCGGCGGGGGGAAACGTTACAGAGGTGGAACAGGATACACGACTGGAGGAGGATACGGAGGTGATTATGGTGGACATCATGGTGACGAAGGAGGTCACTCTGGAGTGGGAGGAGGAGGTAATTGCGGAGAAGGTGGAGGTCACTCTGGAGGGGGAGGAGGAGGTGAATGCGGAGGAGGTGGAGGCGGAGGTCACTCTGGAGGGGGAGGAGGAGGTGATTGTGGAGGAGGTGGAGGAGGTGGCGGTGGTGATTGATATTTCTGATTTTCCTTACAATGGACATTGTCATTAAGCTATGAACGCTTGGTGCCATCACAAATTATCTTCTGAGTCACGTCAACAATATCCATACAAGTTAGCCACCCATGAGATTCATCAAAATACGGACACTCTTGTTTCCACCATAATATTTTGTTTGATTTATTTGATTTACGTGTGCCATTGTTTTTCTTACTGAACTTGTTAATTTTTGTATATGTTTATCAACCACAAATGTCTTGTTATTTGTGTTAAGTTGTAAAATAAAAAGCGCGTAATATTTGTTTACACACACACACACACCCAGAACGTTAATGCAGTCATAACGCAGCAACGCACATGGCCGCAAAAGTGCACGGTTATTCGGATAAATCGTAGGCCAACATATGGTTCGAGGTGCAAGTACCAAGGTTCAGCGCATATTCAATTCGTCGAGACAGACAGACGGTGAGTTTCAGAGCTAAGTAAATGGTGTGTTTCTAACGTCGACAACGTTGATGTTGAAACTGGACAATCATTCATTGATATACAAGAAAACTGATGTTGTGTATATGAAGGATATATATCTAAACGTCTCATTGGAAAATACACAAAATCGTCTTGATTATCACTTTATCGACTTTTTTCGTCGAATGCACCGTATTGTGATGGCTGTTGTTCACCATGAGCTAAGTACAATGGATTACATTTAACAATATCAATTTTACCCATACTATCATTATATGACATAGGTGAGTTGTTGGAGTTTTGCTTTAGCCATGGAGAAGTGGATAGGAAAGGTTGTCTTGGTGACAGGTGCATCATCGGGTATTGGGGCCGCCATCACACGTAGCCTGGCAGCCAAAGGGATGCAAGTCGTTGGGTGCGCACGCAACATAGAACCGATTCAGGTAGGACTGCCTTTCCATTGATGGACCATTGCAATGACCAGGAACTCTGTCTTTGTTCCCCAAATACAGCAGTCATTGCTCTACACACACACACACACACACACACACACACACACACACACACACACACACACACACACACACACACACACACACACACACACACACACACACACACACACACACACACACACACATATACATATACACACACGTGTGCATGTGTGTACACACACGTGTGCATGTGTGTACACACACGTGTGCGTTTGTATGTATTGAATATGCAGCCCTATCTTGAACGAGTCTTATGTATGTACCTAGTGCTTGAGTACTTGAATATAACCAACAGTGCTTGAACGGTGCATGAATCATTGCGACCATTTTCACTAGCGGCCATTTATAGTTATTTCCGACCGGAGGAGTCTGGGGCTTAGGTGGAACACCACTTCACCAAGAGGCAGGCAGTGAAACTCTTTGTGCACTTTGATTGGGTCTCATCTATTTCAAACTGATTAGACCTAAAACAAGAGACCATTCAAAGCATAGCATTTTAAGTGTATTATCTAAGCATCATATGATCTTCCAAATCGTTGCCTCTTCAGAAGAACCTGCGGTATATTTCACGTAGCTTTAGTCAAATGGAGTTCAATGAGGGTATTTTTACAACGTAATCTATCGGTATACTCAGAGCTTTAATGAAATTTGGTACTCCTTTAACGGAACACGATGCGCATCGCCAAAAGGTGGTGTATGAGTGGACTAAAACTGAATTAAAACGGAATAGGATTAATGGTTATTTTGAAGCGTACATTTTATCAGTAGCTGTAGTAAAAGTACTGAAGTGCAACCTAGCTTTATGTTGCACAGCTTTGAAGAGAGATCAAGAGCGGCCGACTGACATTGCGCAGCCCCCAGCACTCATTCACACCCATTCTCTGTCTACATGCCATTTGGGTCTTGTGACCTGTAGATGATAGAGGTAATCACAAACATGAAGTAAACTCTCTGCTGCCTGCATAGCTAAATGTGATGAGCATTGGAAAGTACAAAGTCTTGTCTTGATTTGATTTTGGCAAATGCTTCGCATTGCTTGAACATAGCTGACCAACAAATAATAACCTCGTATTAACAACTGCTTGAATGCAATGAATTCTTTCCTTCACTGGCCAGAATCTATCCATGTTCTCAAAGTAATGACAAGTGTAATTTTGCTTCTGTTGGCCATGGTGATGAGCAGGACTCCTAGGTAGTTGTTGCTGATCTGGATTGAGTGGATAGGCAGTTGGGTCAAATATCTAAAGCAACGGTTCCTTGAAAATTACCATGTTGCATTTGCAATGAAACCGCATGACATCAAGTAGTTTAGCATTTGGAAATCTCCGCAGTAGATTGTCCACCAGGTTCTCCCAGAAGTTACCTAGAGGTGTTCTGAAATATAGTAACAACGTCTAGCTCGCCTCTTTATCCTTACATTCTTAACTGAACAACCTGAAATGTGTGAGTGGCTACACACTCTCGAAGGATGACGCTCTGCAAAGATTTCTGTTTGCATCATCCATTAAAATAATTCAAACCCATTACATGCACAAGATAAATTACAACATGTTGTGAGGAAGTCTCGAATCGCATGGAAGTATGATGCAGCCAATAGATGTGGTTTTCACAACATTTAAGACTTGGCAAGCTCCTCATAGATCATGATATGGGACGTAATAGAAAGGAGTAACGTGGAGGTTTAATTATTATATTATAGAAATAAAAAGCCCCCAGACATGCTTTGCAATGCTATAAAATTTTATCTTAGTTTAAGTTAGACAGAAACACGGAATCCTAGCTCTTAACTTACACCCGACAAAGCAGAGCGCAGTAATTGTTGTGGAAAAAAGTGAAGTTTGAAGAGACCGTAAACCCCTATGCCGCACGGTTTTACGGTTCGTTGCATCGTTTTCATCTTCACTTTCTTCATCAGATAATAATATAAACATTCATCGCACGTTCGTGTTGAACCATAGGTGATTGTATGAGCCATGATCTCGTAACTGGTAACTGTCTACCATACATTGGCGCAAAACGGACAGACAGCAATTGCTCTTTAGAGATGCCATAACGAAATCATCATGATCATCATCATCATCATCACCATCATCATCATCATCATCATCATCATCATCATCATCATCATCATCATCATCATCATTATCAACAACAGTATCAGCATCAGTATCAGCATCAGTATCAGCATCAGTATCAGCATCAGTGTCATCATTATCTTCATTATCATCATTATCATCAACAGCAACTTGCCCAATACTTTGGTAGGGGATGAACCCGATGAGGTAGCTAAATAGTATCGTGCTTGACCTTCGTCCAATAGGCTTGGGTTTCGCAGCCTGATCTGGGCAATGGGTTTTTGCCAAGTGGGCGCAGGCGCTTAAGGGGAGGTGCCCAAGCATCACAATCATCCTCATCCATCACTGTCGCGATATTATCATTACCATTTCATGTAAAATTTCCTTGCACCGCCCAGCTGGATCTCTGCTTAGGAATCCGGTCTATTCGATGAGCGCTCGGCAACCTAATACATCGATCCTTTACTTTGTCCACAGACCCTGTCGGAGGAATTATCTGGCGCAGGAGGTCAAATTGAGGCCGTGAAGTGCGACCTCACCAAAGAGGATGACATCTTGAAGCTCTTTGCAGTAATTGAAGAGAAGTTTGGAGGCGTGGACGTTTGTATCAACAATGCTGGTCTGTCATTCGTGGCGCCGCTGATGACGGGCGAGACAGACAAGTGGAAGACTATTCTAGACGTATGACGACATTTTGGTTTCTAATAGACAGTAACAAACGTAATTATTATACTATATTGTCCCTATTTGAACCTCAGCCCTATTTGAGGCTCTCCCCAATATTCTGAAAGGCAATCCTTGAATCACACTGGTTACAGTGATATTTGTTGGCAATCATAATTTGAACCTATGCACAACGGCCGATGTCAACGTCATATTATCATTGCTGATACACAACACTGCTCTGTTATAAATTGAGAAACATAAATAGTTAGAAATGAGGCCTATTCTGTGAATCACCCGATTAAGTGGTACCATAAATGACATCCAATACTGTTCCGTAGGTGAATGTTCTTGCGCCCAGTATCTGCGCACGGGAGACAATCAAGTCACTGCGCAATAGAGGTCGTGATGAAGGTCATATCATACATATTAACAGGTCAGATCCATAAACATATATCGCGCAGATCTTAAACTGTTCTTTATATGTGTAGCGTTTTGGTGTACCTATTAAGTATTGCATATTTGCAGGATATGTTTCATGTATGCTACTCTTCACGAATTCAATAACTCTACTGCCATTGCAAGATGGTTATTTTGTAGTAATGATTTTGTAGATTTCTGTTGATAGAGATTGCTTCACTGTATGTTACATTGGTATTAATGTATTATACAGTATCGCAGGTCACTACGTGATGCCACCGCGTGCACATTTCTACTCTGCCAGCAAGCACGCCCTCACAGCTCTGACCGAGGGTCTTCGCAATGAACTCCGCAGCACTGAATCTAACATCCGTGTCTCTGTGAGTCATGGGTCCTTGTACATATAATCTCGCTCGCTCGGATTAGAGAGGCTGTGACAATCAACTATATACATTCCTAAATCTCACCTCTGCCTTGTAATCTCCGAAAAAACGCCTTTATGTTATACACAAGATTTATATTTTAAATTTTAGCTCCGCTGATCAGCATGGCTGATCGTTTACCTTTGCTCCAGCGTTCACCTAGCCGTTCTACGTGATATTTTCTTACAGAATCAGCTAGCAACCCAAAATAACACATTAAACATTTTCTCATGCTTGTGTCTCCTTGTCAACTAAAACCACCTCTGTTTGACCTTTGACCGCTGAGTTATAATTAACAGCATATATCTTATGTGCAATACAATCCAATTACCTAATATCAAGTTGATGTATAGCTTAAGAGAGGCTTTCAGTGAACTTGGGCTATTTTCAGAGATCACACCCTCAAATCATATTTGCATAAATCTGATACATTTAAGTGACGCGGTTTGTCAACACAGCTAATAGAAAATTTTCATTGCATTTGTAAACACATTTTTGCATGCCTCTCACATGGTCCAATGATTGACCAATTTGACCAGTCCGTCCGTCCCCACCTCTGTCCATTGATAGCAAATTTGATTAGGTTGCAAGATAACAACCCAAAATCATATATAGACTGCTCTAAAATGACCTTTTAAACTAAAATTCTGTATCGTAATTTTGCACGTATTTATTCATCTAGACATGTACTTGGTTTCCCTTGCTAAGTGACATTAAGCTAACAACTCCTGGGGGATATTGTTGTTTCAAAATGTAAGTGTGAAATTATTCTGCGTTTGTTTGATGTTCATGTCTTAAGCAAATCAGTCCTGGCTTGACCCAAACTCGTATGTCTTTTCGCTCCCTTGGAGAAGAGAAGGCGAAGGTATTGTACAGCAGTCACCAGGTATGATAATATTGGGGCCTTGGGTGATTTTAACAACGAAAGTGTGTGGGGAACATGGTAGACTGATATCTATCACTGAACATGACATGATTATCATCATCATCATCATCATCATCATCATTTTCATCATCATCATCATCATCATCATCATCATCGTCATCATCATCATGATCTTCATCATCATCATCATAATTATCATCATCATCATTATCATCATCTTCATCATCATCAAGATGACCAGGATCAACATACGATTGATCAAAATCGTCATCATCATCATCGGGATCACCGTGGTGATCACGATCTTGACCATCTTTGGCAACCCATCTTGAGCAAACCAATACATTGAACACATATTGCCAATACAAGTTTTAGTTCTTACAATTTCAATGAATTTTCCACTTCGTCTGGTTAGGATTGCTATTCAGATTTCTTAATGAAATGAAAATTGTAACACTTGGTTCTTTACCTTACTCGCAAATATAAATCATTTTCAAATCAGGCCATTATTTGGGGAGTAATTGATTAATTTTACTAATTTTCTTCATTTTAGATGTTGACTATAGTTATAAAGAGAGATCAAAACGATACATCTGGGTTTTGCGCTCGGGGTTTTTGAACGCCAAAGGTGTGAAATTGTCACATTCCAACGCAACATTGTACATATGATATGTATTAAATAGGTATTGATGTAGTCGATAGAGAGTAACCAAATGTACGATGGTATAATCCAGTGGCTTAAGGTTAAAGATTGATAGGATTCCGTATAGAGTTATAAATTGAGAAATCGTCATATTGTGACATTGCTGGTAAGTTGTGATATATAAATGACGTCAGCTGTGAGGAATAATGAAAACACAAAGTAATGGTTTAGTGCATGTGGTATAACTTCGGGGCAGGTTCACTTTGCCTTGCCCAGATCCATTTTGCTTTGAGGTTAAATATGGGGAAAACTGTAGAGTATTTTCACTTGGATGTATACATACATATACGTTGAGAATTAAACCACTATCTGTGATATGTAGATCACTATGCAATATTAATCGATAAAATTACAAAGCTCTCACTTTAAACTTCCCGGGAGACTCTTTTGATGCTGCTTCTATTCACTGCTGTCATAATTTTACCAATATGGACAGCATATTGTCGATATTCTTGAATGTTTTGATATGTTACATGATTTTTTGACATTTGGCGCTTTAGAAAACTATTCATAATTCACAATTGCAAGTAATTGTAAACATTTTATGATCAGATAAACGGGGTCATGCATTAATTGTATTAAAAAATGCACATAACCGACTCTCTCATTGTCGAATGAAGTGTCACTCTGTGCGGGTGCCTGTATGTCAGCTAAGAGGAATTCGCGTGTGCGTGTGATACGTTGTTTGTCAATATTGCTGCATTATGTGTGATGTCATATGACATGTAGTAATGTATAATAACGCATCATTGTCCCACATTTGTTGAATGGTTTGTGTCCTCTCTTTGATATCATCATGTTTGTTGATTTCACCAGTGTTTGCAGCCAGGAGATGTCGCTGATGCCGTTGTCTACGCTCTGTCCGCCCCACCACATGTTCAGGTAAAATACCCTCACATACCCACGCACACACCCATTCCAAGTTTGCAACTGTTTTTCCCCACATTTGAGCCCGTTCAGTTTCCTGCCTTGTTGGTCGCATGTTTTCCAGGTGCGTGACGTCATTATGGAACCAACAAGGGACAATCCTTGAACACTCTTCCACCTCGAATCTTCTGCTACAGCACGAATCCCATTTTATCTAGTTCTTTGAATAGATTTTGTGATTTATCCATCAATGAATATGTTATTTGTGAAAATGTGTCTCTTGGGCCAAGTTTTATATTCCTATGCAAATATGTTGATTTAAGCATGATTCATCGAATCCTGTGGTACTAGACGGAATAAATGTTGTTGATGTATATTGGAATCGCTTGTTGTTTTGTTTGTTTAAAAACAATTATCCTGATTCAACATGGTAACAGAACGTCTTATCAAGAAAATCCTCGTTTGTCGGTGCATGTGCTGTCCGTTTTACGGTGCTTTTCGTGGGAACAAGGTAACATATGCAGCCAATGATAGCCTCGCACCGCAGTCACGTGGCAATGATATGCTATTCAGCTATCAAGTGATATCATCGCAGTACATCATTTCTGGTATTCCATCCTTACCTTCATATCAAATGCCACAAAGGCGGTGATTGCTGAATTATGCTCTCCATCACCTGACAAGGTAATGTCGTGTCCTTCCAGGGCTCTCATAATTGCGCAGGATGTTAGACATGAAAGAGTCATATTCAATGCGATCGTGTGGCAACCAAGAACACCATGGGTAGCGCAGGTGTGTTCGTCAATCACCTCTTTGATCACATGGGTAATTAAAACACCAATACGGTCGTTGCCAACGATGATTTTTTATTCCCCTTTCTATCTTACGAAGCCTTCGCCTTCTACCTTGACCCTGAAGGGTTGTGGGCCTGGGTTCCGCAATTGCTGGCAGCGACTGGCAGGCCGACGGCCGCGGTTGTTTGATATCCTCTTGGCGGGTGGGATTTTCTTGATGACAATGACAGTTTGTGTTTGAACCTTTTGTGATAGTAGTATTTAAAAAAGGCTCGTCCCCTCCTGATGTTGTTGTGGGTATGTCTGGTGTGTCCGAGTCTGGCGTTGTCTGGAGAGTTGTTCTCGGTGTGTCAGACTCTTATGTTGAATGGAAAATTGCCCTTGGTGTATCGGAAGCTGGCGCTGTATGGAGAATTGTCCTTGGTGTATCAGAAGCTGGGGTTGTCTGTAGAATTGTCCTTGGTGTAACAGAAGCTGTCTTTGTCTGGAGAATTGTCCTTGGTGTTGAAGAAACACACAAGAGAAACAAATAAGTACTGACAGACAACGAACACCTAGTTGTAAGTTCATGTGAAAAACAACTCCCCAAGAACAAACAAGGGATACTAATGGGTCATGTTTACTCAAATGAATATAATGTTTTCAATTCAGAATGAATTATCAATACACTGAACGCATGGAAAAGTGTAATATTTTATGTATACATTTACAGCTGGAAGGTTACAATGGATACAGGCAGTTTATCCGAGTGTGCTACCATTACCTTGGGACGAGAAGCCGGATCCCCATACCATCCTGTGTGACATCAGTTATCCGGGACACATTTCCCAAGGGGACACACAATAACATGGGATATGTGGATGAAATGAAAACTTAGAGAAGCACTGATAGACTGCTTGGCGCGTTTCTGGGATGTCGAACTTGGAGTTCAGATTGGGTGGAATTTACTGCTTCCACCTTCTCATCTTTTATCGATTTCTTTCGTCGAATGCACCGTATTGTGATGGCTGTTGTTCACCATGAGCTAAGTACAATGGATTACATTTAACAATATCAATTTTACCCATACTATCATTATATGACATAGGTGAGTTGTTGGAGTTTTGCTTTAGCCTTGGAGAAGTGGATAGGAAAGGTTGTCTTGGTGACAGGTGCATCATCGGGTATTGGGGCCGCCATCACACGTAGCCTGGCAGCCAAAGGGATGCGAGTCGTTGGGTGCGCACGCAACATAGAACCAATTCAGGTAGGACTGCCTTTCCATTGATGGATCATTACAAAGACCAGCATTTCTGTCTTTGTTCCCCAAATACAGCAGTTATTGCTCTACACACACAAACACACACAGGCACACACACAGGCACACACACACAGGCACACACACACACACAAACACATACATGTGTATGTGTGTGTATGTATGTGTATGTGTTTGTTTATGTGTGTGTACGTGTGTGTATGTGTGTGTGTATTGCAAATGCGGCCCTATCTTGAAAGAGTATTAAGAATGTACCTTGTGCTTGACAATAGCCCTCGAATATAACCAGAATCTATGTGGCCTGAATCTATCCATGTTCTCAAAGTAATGACAAGTGTTATTTTGCTTCTGTTGGCCATGAGTGAGCAGGACTTCTAGGTAGTTGCCCCAAACAACCAGCTGATCTGGAATGAGTGGATAGGCAGTTGGGTCAAATAGCAACAGTTCCATGAAAATTACCATGTTGCATTTGCAATGAAACCACATACTATTTTTGTAAACTTTGAGGTACCTGTATGATAACAAGTAGTTAAGTATTTGGAAATCTCCGCAGTAGATTGTCCACCAGGTTCTCCCAGAAGTTACCTAGAGGTGTTCTGTAATATAGCAACAAAGTCTTGCTAGCTTTTTTCTCCTTTCATTCTTAACTGAACAACCTGGAATGTGTGAGTGGCTACACACTCTCGAAGGCTGACGCTCTGCAAAGATCTCTGTTTGCATCATCCATTAAAATAAGTCAAACCCATTACATACACAAGATAAATTACAACATGTTGTGAGGAAGTCTCAAATCGCGTGGAAGTATGATGCTGCCGATAGATGTTTTATCACTTCGGTAATCTCATTACTATCACAACAGGATGCTTTCGTCGATTCAGAAACCAACAGTGGGGTTCCTCCTGTTGTCACGACATAACTCAGGCATTAGGTTAGCTGATTGAAAATATAAGGGGAATTAAATAGTTGACATTACCAACAGACCCAGAGTGAGTAATGATTCCCATCCTCTATTTTAGAGGTTTCGCTTACCTTTCTAGTTATGTCAGAAATCCGAGCGCCGATCAGTTGACCAATACATAGATCCATCAGATCGACGCTCAGAATGCTGACATCAAGAGCCCTTCACAACTGTTCATTCACAATTGTGCCATCATTGCTCACATGTTTCCTAGGTTCGTGACGTCATCATGGAACCAACCAAGCAAAACCCTTGAATACTCCCCCACCTTGAATCGCTCGTTACAACACTAACTGCTGCATTGTTTAGTTCAAGAAATTAATCGTGTGATTACTGTAACAACAGATATTTTCTCATGCTATTCATAAAAATGTGACTCTTGGGCCCGGTCAACCTGAAACATTGATGCCAAGATCATTTAGAAAATTCGGTATCATACAATGACATAATAGTGTCGGTGATCGAGTGGGGATTTTTTTTCTCATACCTGTTGTTTATTTTAATGCATTTGCGTTTATTAAGTAATAAATAAACGAACACTGTGATTTTAATAAATGTGGTTGACACATATTTGCATTTTGTAAATGTTTTATTGATCGTGGTTGATAATTGTGACAGAGCGCTTAAATCTACAGTTCTACCTCTTGTTTCCTGGGAACATTGTGATGCCAACTATTCAATGAATAGAATAACTGTCTGTTTAGGGAATTTCAATGAATAGAGAGTTATTCGACTTTGAACTAACCCACCGTTTCCTTTTGGACATCTGCTCTTTGCTTCAGAACAGTCAAATTTGGACTCTTGGAACCGTAATTGAATGTGGCGCTAAATTGATTTGACGATATTTTTAAAATAAGTCCCCCTGTTGAGATATTAGGTAGCTCGTTAAAGTGCCTATGACACCAATTTTCAATGATAATTTTTATGAAACCGAATGAACGATAAAAATTGCGTTTACTCGCGGTTTTGTGGTTCAATTTCCGAACAAGTCACCCGAACATGAAGTAAATTGAAATACAAAGTCAATTATTCAGCACCCGTTGCCATTTTCCGAATTTGTGGTCCGGCATTCCATGACGTCACATAATGAACTCGTCACTGACATCACTAGATCATCAAAACACCAGCGGCGAGTGCCTTGACTTGTTCAATCCAACAAACTTATGTACTCCGGTAGTCTTATGTATTTTATAGGTTTTAAAACCATGGTTTCAGTTGCCAATGTGGCAGCTGCTCACACATGCCAGACAGGGAATGTGTCTGCTGACGAGAGTTCTGTGGAGCCGGAGGAAGTGTTATAAGAAATTTAATGTGTGGCACAGGCACCCAAATTTGAAAGCTGTATGCTTGAATGAAGATGTGTTGGAGACACACAAGGGAAACAAGTTAATACTGACAGACAACGAACACCTAGTTGTAAGTTTATATTAAAAGAACTGTTCCCCGAAAAACAAACAAGGGTTACAGCCGGGTCTTTTTTACTCAATTTGAATATAATGTTTTCAATTCAGACTGAATTATCAATACACTGAGCGCATGGAAAAGTGTTTACACGAGTGTAACATTATTTAAATACATTTACATCTGGGAGGTTATGCTGGATACAGGCAGTTCATCCGATGGTGCTACCATTACCTTGGGAAGAGAAGTCAGATCCCCATTCCATCCTGTGTGACATCAGTTATCCGGGACACATTTCCCAAGGGGACACACAATTATGGGGGATATGTGCATGAAATGAACACTTAGAGAAGCACTGATAGACTGCTTGACGCGTTTCTGGGATATCGAACTTGGAGTTCAGATTAGGAGGGATTTTTACTGCTTCCATCTCATCATTTATTTAACTGGCCTTCATTGTTGTTGTCTAAAAATCTTATACTTCCAAAGTTGGTGCATTCAGCACTTCCCTCACTAGCACCTAACTCTTCCAACATTTTCATTGAAATGGATAGTTTCTACGATTGCTATAAAATCTTTCTATAAGTTTGAAGCAGGATAAGTATGTGCTTCACATGTTTTCTTAATCAGATGTTTTGTGATAAGTATTTTATGTTGTGGTAATACATCAACCAAAAACTACAATCGGCAGTAAATGTCGCTAAGTCACGTTGGCAACAGTTACTTACCCATAGCAGCGTCAGCAGTGAATGTGCCCAGTTTTGGATACCGCTATGATCGATGGTTTAAATACACAAAATTGTTAACACACTGACCAAGATGCCCGTATTCGCCCAAAATTAATTCCCTACGTTTCACGCATACTTTTATCGATTCTGGTCTGTTTATGTGTTTGATTTGCAGAGAAGTTCTACGTGAATAAATTAACGATGCATTATATCCGCCGGAAGTTTGAAGCCAATGGTGAATGCGATAAAACGAAGTGTTGGGCAATAGCGCACACCCACTGCGTTAGGCAACAAAAACAGAGTTCTACACATACGCTGTACACGATGCGTACAGTTAGGTGCTAGTCAGGCAACATATACGTTACAGCTTGACGAACTAGTCCTAGAAAAACTGCACAAACATAAATAAAGCATACTAGAGCTGGAGGGGTTACTATGTTTCAACATTTTACATATTTTGGCAGTGGAAGTATTATAGTGTCGTTGTCAATTATGGCTTCTTGGTACGTTATAAAAGAAATAAATTCTGACATATTCTTAAAGACCGCCTCTGGTGACAACGGTTACTGATATGGGCAATCTATTCTCGAGTGGGCGTAGCGGAGGAGGTCGTCTAAGCGATGGGGGGGACGTTACAGAGGTGGAACAGGATACACGACTGGAGGAGGATATGGAGGTGATTATGGTGGACATCATGGTGACGGCGACGGTCACTATGGAGGGTGAGGAGGAGGTGAATGAGGAGGAGGTGGTGGCGGAGGTTACACACACACACACACACACACACACACACACACACACACACACACACACACACACACACACACACACACACACACACACACACACACACACACACACACACACACACACACACACTCTCTCTCTCTCTCTCTCTCTCTCTCTCTCACACACACTCACACCCATACACACTTACACACACATACCAATAACGCTATAGCAGTCATAAAGCAGCAGCAGCACACGTGGCCTCAAAAGTGTACACTTTATCGGATAAATCGTAGACCTACATATGGTTCGACACTCTGTACTCATCGGCCAAGACGAGAGTATCGAGTACCAAAGTTCAGAACCTTTTCAATTCGTCGAGACCGACAGACGGTGAGTTTCAGGGCTAAGTTAATGGTGTGTTTCTAACGCCAACAACGTTGATGTGGAAACGGGACGATCATTCATTGATATACAGGGAAACTGATGTTGTGAGATTGAAGGATATATATCTAAACGTCTCATTTGAAAATACACAAAATCGGCTTGATTATCACTCTATCGACTTCTTTCGTCAAATGCACTGTTTTGTGATAGCTGTTGTACAATTGATTACAATTGATTATAATAATATCAATGTTATCCATACTATCATTATATGACATAGGTTAGTGTTGGGGTTTTTTGTTTTAGCCATGGAGAAGTGGATAGGAAAGGTTGTCTTGGTGACAGGTGCATCATCAGGTATTGGGGCCGCCATCACACGTATCCTGGCAGCCAAAGGGATGCGAGTCGTTGGGTGCGCACGCAACATAGTACCGATTCAGGTAGGATTGCCTTTCCATTGATGGATCATTAAAAAGACCAGCATTTCTGTCTTTTTCCCCAAATACAGCAGTTATTGGTCTACACACACAAACACACGCAGGCACACACACAGACACACAGACATTGAATATGCGGCCCTATCTTGAAAGAGTCTTAAGAATATACCTAGTGCTTGACAAGAGCCCTTGAAAATGACCAACATTGCGAACAAAAGTTGATCTTTTTCCATTCTTTTTTACTAGCGGTCATTTATAGTTATTTCTGACTGGAGGCGTCCTAAGCTTGGGTGGAAACACACTTAACCAAGAGCGTTGAAGACTCAAATAGGGCGGCCGACTGACATTGCGCAGCCCCCTGCACTCATTCACACCCATTCTCTGTCTACATGCTATTTCTAGCTTTATTGTGTGCGTAATGAACTATATATAATTCAGGTAATCACAAACATGAAGTAAACACTGCTGACTGCATAGTTAAATGTGATGAGCATTGGAAGGATTGGTACGGAGTCTTGTCTTAATTGCGCGTTTTTGGCAAATGCTTCGGCATTGCTTGAACATAGCTGACAAACAAATAATAACCTCGTAACACCAACCGCTTGAATGTAATGAATTCTTGCCTGCACTGGCCAGAATCATTCCATGTTCTAAAAGTATTAACAGGTGTTATTTTGCTGCTGTTGGCCATGGTGAGTGAGCAGGACTTTTAGGTAGTTGTTGCCCCAAACAAGCAGCTGATCTTGATTGAGTGGATAGGCAGTTGGGACAAATATCTAAAGTAACGGTTCCATTAAAATTGCCATGTTGAAAACTTTGAGGTATCTGCATGACCTCAAGTAGTTAAGCATTTGGAAATCCCTGCAGTTGATTTTTCACTAGGTTCTCCAGAAGTTGCCTTGAGGTGTTTTGAAATATAGCAACAAAGTCTTGCTCGCCTCCTTCTTTTTACATTCTTAACTGAACTGACACTTTGCAAAGATCTCTGTTTGCATCATCCATTAAAATAATTCAAACCAATTACATGCAGAAGAAAAAAATGTCATAAGTACAAAATGTTGTAGGGATGTCCCGAGTCGCATGGAAGTATGATGCAGTCAATAAATGTGATTTTTACTTCAGTAATCTTGTCAATATATCTAACTTTCACAACAGGATGCTTTCGTCGATTCAAATACAAACAGTGGGGCTCCTCCCGTTGTCACGACATCACTCAGGCATTAAGTTAGCTGATTGAAAATATAAGGTGAATCATAGTTGACATTGCCCCCAGCACTAAGGCCAATTGTCTGAGGTGTTTCTAGGGGTTGTAAGAAGCCAACAAGAACCTTGTTTGCCACATCATTTGTTGCCATACAGTAGGTGCTTTTAAGATCCTGACACAACATTTCTCCCTCTTACCTCAGCAGTATGCATCTTTTTCTTTGAGACGGGTTTAGTTTGAGTCCTTTCCAGGAAGGGCTCGTTTGCGGTCAATAGACCCAGAATGAGTAATGATTCCCATCATCTATTTGAACATTCACAGTGTAGACTTGGCAAGCTCCTAATGGATCATGACATGCAACAGAGAAGAATAACTTGGGGGTTAAATTTTAGAGTTGCAAAGCCCCCAGACATGCTTTGGAATATTTTACTATGAAATTGTACCTAAGTTTAAAGGGCCACTAAAACGATTTTTTTATCCCACATATCGAACGATTCATGCATGAGAAATTCTCTGGTGAAGGTTTGAGGTGTTTAGTCGGACAAATAACGAAAATATTAGAGTTTAAAGATGCACTAATCGCGCCGTACAGCGCAAACTGGCGGGGTCAAGGTCGCGCGAGTGTGTGACATCACAAAAGGAGTTGACCGAGTTCACAGCGACAATGGCGTCAGCAGAAGAGTGTTTGAGCGATACGGATATTTTTAACGACGATCTTGACGAATTTGCGGTTTACTTCGAGGAGGAAATTAACTGAAATGCTCGATCAGAGTTTTCAGATCAAATTGATGAAGAAATTGAGATTAAACCGTAACAGTTAGAACCGGAGGACGAAGAGGATCGGGGCACATTGATGTTGACCGAGCCGTCAGAAGAAGACCCACAAGAAGAAAATCGACTGCAGCTGTCCATCGATTCCTGGTAAATTAAACATTTTGATCCGATTCCGTGATTATCACACATTGTAATTTGATTAAACCTGATTGAGATCATTAAGCGCCTGTCTCTAACGTTGACTCCATGCTATCGGTTAGCATCTTATTCAAAGGCGACATGGCTAGACAATGTACAGTCTATAGAGGTTAACAGCTCTACTGGGCTCTCTTTCCCTTCAGCTACCGAGCATTTTGTTTAGATTATCATTCACGTTTCCGTGTTTAGCGTTTAGAAAGTGCTCCGTGTTGCTTTATGTAAAATGCTGAAAGGTTATTTTATTAAAGTATGTACAAATATCCACAGCTTAGACCATTTGACATGTTGAATACATTTTCCACAATTAATTTATTCTGAACTCCATCAATGACAATGATGCTATGTCAGAACATTTAAAAAAATCTTAAAATATTTGAAAAGTACTGTTGAAACATAATAATGTGATACAAGCTACTGTATTCTTGCAGGTGTACTTGCTCTTACTGCACGCAAATGTGCACTGCCACAGAATATGTATGCTGTCAGGAAATCCCTCAGGTAAAAAGTGATGGCTGACTTGAATGATTCAAATGCACTGCATGGCGCTCCTGTCACATGCATCATACATCAACCCGGATTTGATGGGGTGTGTCTCAATCCGTGGGCACTCAGGGTTGCATATCGGGCGTATATACAAAGGTACAGTGATGGTGGTGAAACATGCTATGCAAGAGTGAGTGGATTATTGATTTAACTTAAGCATGTTTTATTGAACATATGTTCCAATAATTTCCAAGTGTATGATTCCAGGCGGTACAGGTATACAGCTTACAAACTACATGTGAATGGTGCTGGGGATATCTAGGGAAGCGCATCAGAGTTCCACTACCAGCATGTGCTGTGGCGCGCATCAGAAAGGCATTCCCCAGTGACGCAGCACAACATAAGGGGTTTAAACCTTCTGATCTGTCATGAATATCATGAATGACTCATTTAAATCTTTAACTATGTTAGAGTAGAGCTGTGGCTTTGTCAGGTCTGACATATGCCGAGCACATTGGTGGTGGTACATCAAACTCATCAAGCAGATGTGCAAACTTCTCTGGGTTGACAGCAACTTCATTGAACAAGAAATTGTTCAAGGTGTTCACATAGTCTAAAAATAATATAATACAGTTTAATATTATTATATGCATCATATATTTTATTATTGGTGTCTTTGATCTGTAAGTATATATATACTAAGTAAATTGCTAAATTTCTTTTTTTTTTGCCTTGACAATGTGGTCTCCTTTCTTGTTCTTGGGACAGTTGATGAGATAAAATGGCCCCCCTTTCTTGTTAACTGCCTGTGTTCGACAACTGTGGGTTGCTTCTGGGAACGCGAACACTGACACACCCCTTCTTGCTGTGTTAACAGCACCATTTGGCAACACATTTCTCCGGCATGATGACAGGTGATCGTTGGACTTCTTTCAGTGGTATTCTCAAGTATCTCAAAACAGTAGATCTATTGTCGCAGGTAAAAAGTATGAAAGTTCTACAAAACCAACGCCCGAGTGTAAAAAGCAACAAGATACTGAAATGTACGCGAAATGATAGCGGAGTCGTTTGACTGGGGAGGGTACTAACAGCGAACGCGCATCGGAGCGAGGTGATGATTTGTAGAATGCGCGACAAAGGTACGCTGAGAATCAATATTATTAGCTGCCGATTAAATATTGTGCGTATAGTATCAGTTCTACCGTAGCGCGGAACTTTTAACGTAAAGTTTAATAACTCGATGTTGTTTCATTAAAGTGCCACCACCCTTGCACAGCATAACTTCCCGCGGCTCTCGGTCGCCAGCCTCTCGAGACACAGCAGCCCTCGCTGCCTTCCCGAGTGGTTCCTTTTGTGAGTCACAGTGTCAAGTTACCCGTCGCCGCGCTGGAGATCGTTTACACACAAGGTTTTAGATTGATGCATATTTGCTACTGTGGAAATTTTAAAGAAAAAGACATTTTAGTGGCCCTTTAAGTTAGACACACGGAAGCCTAGCTCTTTATTTACACCCAACAAAAAAGTGTGCAGTAATTGTTGTGGGCAACCTGCAGTTTGACGAGACAGTAAACCCCTATGCTGCCCGGTTATACGGTCAGTTGTATCGTTTTCGTCGTCACTTTCTTCATCAGATAATAATATAAACATTCATCGCACTTTCGTGTTGAACCATAGGTGATTGTATGAGCCATGATCTCGTAACTGTTAGCTGTCTACCATTCATTGGCGCAAAAACCGACTGACAGCAATTACTCTTTAGAGATGCAATACCGACATCACAATCATCATCATCATCATCATCATCATCGTCGTAATCATCATCATCATCATCATCATCATCATCATCATCATCATCAAAAGCAACAACTTGCCCATGTCTCTGGAAGGGGATGAACCCGATGAGGTAGCTGAATAGTATCTTGCTCGACCTTCGTCCCATAGGCTTGGGTTTTGCAGCCCTATCTGGCCACTGGGTTTTTGCCAAGTGGGCGCAGGCACTTAAGGGGAGCCGCCCAAGCATCACAATCATTCTCATCCATCACCGTCGCGATATCACCTCGTTGTTGAAAGTGACCGAAACCTCAGTATTATCATTACCATTTCATGTCAAATTTGCATGCAACGCCCAGCTGGATCTCTGCTTAGGAATCCGATTCATTCGCTCGGAAACCTAATATATGGATCCTTAACTTTGTCCACAGACCCTGTCGGAGGAATTATCTGGCACTGGAGGTCAAATTGAGGCTGTGAGGTGCGACCTCACCAAAGAGGATGACATCTTGAAGCTCTTTGCAGTAATTGAAGAGAAGTTTGGAGGCGTGGACGTTTGTATCAACAATGCTGGTCTGTCATTCGCGGCGTCTCTGATGACGGGCGAGACAGACAAGTGGAAGGCTATTCTAGACGTATGACGACATTTTGGTTTCCTTAAGACAATAACAAACGTAATTACTATACTATATTGTCCCTATTTGAACCTCAGCCCTTTTTGAGGCTCGCCCCACTATTCTGAAAGGCAATCCTTGACTCACACTGGTTACAGTGATATACTTGTTGGCAATCATAATTTAAACCTATGCAAAATGGCCGATGTGAACGTTATATTACCATTGCTGATACACAATGCTGCTCAATTACAAATCGAGAAACATAAATAATTAGAAATGAGGCCGATTCTGTGAATCACCCGATTCTGTGGTACCATAAATGACATCCAATACTGTTCCGTAGGTGAACGTTCTTGCGCCCAGTATCTGCGCACGGGAGACGATCAAGTCACTGCGCAATAGAGGTCGCGATGAAGGTCATATCATACATATCAACAGGTCAGATCCATAAATATATATTGCGCGCTTCTTAAACTGTTCTTTATATGTTTAGCGTTTTGGTGTACCATACCAAGTATTACATATTTTTAGGGTATGTTTCATGTATGCAACTCTTCCTTCACGAATTCAATAACTCTACTGCCATTGCAAGATGGCTAGTTTTGTAGTAATGACATTGTAGTTTCCTGTTGATAGAGATTGCTTCTCTGTATACGGGTAATAATGTTTTATACAGTGTATCGGGTCACCAAGTGAAGCCAGCGCGCGCTCATTTCTACTCTGCCAGCAAGCACGCCCTCACAGCTCTGACCGAGGGTCTCCGCAATGAACTCCGCAGCACTGAATCGAACATCCGTGTCTCTGTGAGTCATGGGTTCTTGTACATATAATCGACCTCACTCGGATGTTAGAGGCTGTGACAATCAACCATATTCATTCTTATATCTCATCTCCGAAGAAAACCCATTTATGTTATTCACAAAGCTTATATCTTAAATGTTAGCTCCGCTGTTCCGTATGGCTTATCCTTTACCATTGCTTCAGCATTCACTTAACCTTTCGATGTGATGTTCTCTTACAGAGCAAGCTAGTAGCCACACATTGCACATGGATTCTTCTCATGCTAGTGTCTCCTTGTCAACTAAATCCTGTGTGACTTTTGACCGCTGAGTGATAATATAACAACATATATCTTATGTACATTACAAACCCAATTGCTTAATATCACGTTGATGTATACCTAAGAGAGGCTTTCAGTGAACTTGACCTCCCTTCAGAGATCACACCCTCCAATCATATATGTATGAATCTGACACATTTAAACGAAACTGTTTGTCAACACAGCTAATAGAAAGTTTTCGTTGCATTTGTTAACACATTATGGCAGGCCTCCCCCATGGTCCAATGATAGACCAATTTGACCAGTCCGTCCGTCCCTACCTTTGTCCATTGATGGCAAATTTAATCAGGAAGCAAGATAGCAACCCAAAATCATAGATAGACTGTTCTAAATTGACCTCTAAAATTAAATTTGGCTCCGTAATTTTGCACGTATTTATTCATCTAGACCTGTACTGGGCCTCCCTTGCTAAGTGATATTACGCTAATTACTCCGGGGGATATTGATGTTTCAAAATGTAAGGGTGAAATGATTGTGCGTTTGTTTGATGTTTATGTCTTAAGCAAATCAGTCCTGGCTTGACCCACACTCGATTACATATTTGCTACCTTGGAGAAGAGATGGGGAATGAATTGTACAGCAGTCGCCAGGTATGATAATATTGGGGCCTTGGGTGATTTTAACAACGAAAGGTGTATCGGGAACATGGCTGACTGATATCTATTACTGAACATGACATCATCATCATCATCATCATCATCATCATCATCATCATCGTCATCATCATCATCGTCATCATCATTATCGAGATCACCAGGATCAACATACGATTGAACATGATCGTTGTCATCATCATCGGGATCATTGAGGTGATCAGGATCTTAACCATCTTTGGCAACCCATTTTGAACAAACCAATACATTGAACACATATTGCCAATACAAGTTTTAATGCAAGTTCTTAACGTTTCAATAAAGTTTCCATGGCTTCAGGTTAGGTTTGCTATTCAGATTTCTTAATTGAATGTAAATTTTAGCACTTTTTTCCTTACGTTACTCGCAAATGTAAATCATTTTCAAATCAGGCCATTATTTGGGGAGTTGTTGATGAATTTGCATTATATTTGATGTTGACTATTATTATAATGAAAGATCAAAACGAGACGTCTGGGTTTTGCGCAAGGTCAATCCTCAGGGGTTATTGAATACCTTAGGTGTGAAATTGTCACATTCCCACGCAACATTGTACATATGATATGTATTAAATAGGTATTGATGTAGTCGATAGAGAGTAACCAAATGTACGATGGTATAATCCAGTGGCTTAAGGTTAAAGATTGATAGGATTCCGTATAGAGTTATAAATTGAGAAATCGTCATATTGTGACATTGCTGGTAAGTTGTGATATATAAATGACGTCAGCTGTGAGGAATAATGAAAACACAAAGTAATGGTTTAGTGCATGTGGTATAACTTCGGGGCAGGTTCACTTTGCCTTGCCCAGATCCATTTTGCTTTGAGGTTAAATATGGGGGAAACTGTAGAGTATTTTCACTTGGATGTATACATACATATACGTTGAGAATTAAACCACTATCTGTGATATGTAGATCACTATGCAATATTAATCGATAAAATTACAAAGCTCTCACTTTAAACTTCCCGGGAGACTCTTTTGATGCTGCTTCTATTCACTGCTGTCATACTTTTACCAATATGGACAGCATATTGTCGATATTCTTGAATGTTTTGATATGTTACATGATTTTTTGACATTTGGCGCTTTTGAAAACTATTCATAATTCACAATTGCAAGTAATTGTAAACATTTTATGATCAGATAAATGGGGTCATGCATTAATTGTATTAAAAAATGCACATAACCGACTCTCTCATTGTCGAATGAAGTGTCACTCTGTGCGGGTGCCTGTATGTCCGCTAAGAGGAATTCGCGTGTGCGTGTGATACGTTGTTTGTCAATATTGCAGCATTATGTGTGATAAAACTATTAATAATTGCAAGTAAATGTAAAAAATGTACTATCAGATTAACAAGGTCAAGCATTAATTGTAATAAAAAATGCACATATGATAATAACCGACTCTCTCATTGTCGAATGAAGTGTCATTTTGTGCGGGTGCCTGTATGTCGGCTAAGAAGGATTCGCTTGCGCGTGTGCGTGTGATACGTTGTTTGTCATTATTGCTGCATTATGTGTGATGTCATATGACATGTAGTAATGTATAATAACGCATCATTGTCCCACATTTGTTGTATGGTTTGTGTCCTCTCTTTGATATCATCATGTTTGTTGATTTCACCAGTGTCTGCAGCCAGGAGATGTCGCTGATGCCGTTGTCTACGCTCTGTCCGCCCCACCACATGTTCAGGTAAAATATCCTCACATACCCACGCACACACCCATCCCAAGTTCGCAACTGTTTTTCCCCACATTTGAGCCCGTTCAGTTTCCTGCCTTGTTGGTTGCATGTTTTCCAGGTGCGGGACGTCATTATGGAACCAACAAGGGACAATCCTTGAACACTCTTCCACCTCGAATCTTCTGCTACAGCACGAATCCCAGTTTATCTAGTTCTTTGAATAGATTTTGTGATTTATCCATCAATGAATATGTTATTTGTGAAAATGTGTCTCTTGGGCCAAGTTTTATATTCCTATGCAAATATGTTGATTTAAGCATGATTCATCGAATCCTGTGGTACTAGACGGAATAAATGTTGTTGATGCATAATGGAATCGCTTGTTGTTTTGTTTGTTTAAAAACAATTATCCTGGTTCAACATGGTAACAGAACGTCTTATCAAGAAAATCCTCGTTTGTCGGTGCATGTGCTGTCCGTTTTACGGTGCTTTTCGTGGGAACAAGGTAACATATGCAGCCAATGATAGCCTCGCACCGCAGTCACGTGGCAATGATATGCTATTCAGCTATCAAGTGATATCATCGCAGTACATCATTTCTGGTATTCCATCCTTACCTTCATATCAAATGCCACAAAGGCGGCGATTGCTGAATCATACTCTCCATCACCTGACAAGGTAATGTCGTGTCCTTCCAGGGCTCTCATAATTGCGCAGGATGTTAGACATGAAAGAGTCATATTCAATGCGATCGTGTGGCAACCAAGAACACCATGGGTAGCGCAGGTGTGTTCATCGATCACCTCTTCGATCACATGGGTAATTAAAACACCAATACGGTCGTTGCCAACGATGATTTTTTATTCCCCTTTCTATCTTACGAAGCCTTCGCCTTCTACCTTGACCCTGAAGGGTTGTGGGCCTGGGTTCCGCAATTGCTGGCAGCGACTGGCAGGCCGACGGCCGCGGTTGTTTGATATCCTCTTGGCGGGTGGGATTTTCTTGATGACAATGACAGTTTGTGTTTGAACCTTTTGTGAAAGTAGTATTTAAAAAAGGCTCGTCCCCTCCTGATGTTGTTGTGGGTATTTCTGGTGTGTCCGAGTCTGGCGTTGTCTGGAGAATTGCCCTTGGTGTATCAGAAGCTGGCGTTGTATGGAGAATTGTCCTTGGTGTATCAGAAGCTGGGGTTGTCTGTAGAATTGTCCTTGGTGTAACAGAGGCTGTCCTTGTCTGGAGAATTGTCCTTGGTGTTGAAGAAACACACAAGAGAAACAAATAAGTACTGACAGACAACAAACACCTAGTTGTAAGTTCATGTGAAAAAAACAACTCCCCAAAAACAAACAAGGGATACTAATGGGTCATGTTTACTCAAATGAATATAATGTTTTCAATTCAGAATGAATTATCAATACACTGAACGCATGGAAAAGTGTAATATTTTATGTATACATTTACAGCTTGAAGGTTACAATGGATACAGGCAGTTTATCCGAGGGTGCTACCATTACCTTGGGACGAGAAGCCGGATCCCCATACCATCCTGTGTGACATCAGTTATCCGGGACACATTTCCCAAGGGGACACACAATAACATGGGATATGTGGATGAAATGAAAACTTAGAGAAGCACTCATAGACTGCTTGGCGCGTTTCTGGGATGTCGAACTTGGAGTTCAGATTGGGTGGAATTTTTACTGCTTCCATCTTCTCATCTTTTATTTCACTGTTGTTGTCAAAAAATCTTACATTACCCAAATACCCAGCTGGGTAAACCATATTATTTTTTTTGCATTTCTAAAAAATGTCTGCTCACCTTGTGATGCACGTTTTTCTCCACTGCATTAGACCACCAGGCTGTCATTCACAGCACTGACATTCAATGTTGTTGCAACATCATCAACCAAAAACTACAATCGGCAGTGTATGTCACTAAGTCACGCTGGCAACAGTTACTTACCCATAGCAGCGTCAGCAGTGAATGTGCCCTGTTTTTGATACCAATATGATCAATGGTTAAAATACGCATAATGTCACTATTATAAGAACAACATACTGACCAAGACGCCAGTATTTATCTGAAAATATTTCCCTACGTTTCACGTATACTTTTATCGATTCTGGTCTGTTTATGTGTTTGATTTGCAGAGAAGTTCCACGTGAATAAATAAACGATGAATTGTATCCGCCGGAAGTGTGAAGCCAGTGTTCAATGCGATAAAACGCAGTGTTGTACCATAGCGCACAACCACTGGGTTAAGCAAGAATTTATCAGAATTGTACCACACACTCTTTTACACATACGCTGTCTTTCAATGCATGATTACATCCAAATGATTGGTTTCATTACAAATCATTCTAGACATCAGTGACCACAGTGAACGCTCTATATTTGCCTGTGGTAACCAGCTATATAGGGTCGAATGAGTTCAGGTGTGATAAAAATATCACATAAAGTTTAATTTAGTCTTAATTCAATCGTGTTTAACCTGATTTCGAAAAGTTGACACTTATGACAGTGAAATCCATTCAATTTCAAAATTGATCGACGTAACATTCCCCTTCCCCGTAAAATAATTAAATAAATAACTTAACTAATATTGAAGGTTGTTCTGTTAACTAATATCACCTCACACACACACACACACACATCAATAACGTTATAGCAGTCATAACGCAGCAACGACGTGGACGCAAAAGGGTATGGATTATCGGATAAATTGTAGACCAACATATGGTTTGAGATTTTGTACTCATCGATCGAGACACGAGTATCCAGTACCCAGGTTCTGCGCCTATGCATTTCCTAGAGACCCACAGACTGTGAGCTAATTAAATGGTGTGTTTCTAGCGTTGACAACTTGATGTTGAAACGAGACAATCATTCATTGATATGCAGGAAAACTGATGTTGTGTGTATAAAGGATATAAATCAAAATGTCTCATCGGAAAATATTCAGAATCGGCTTGATTATCACTTTATCGATTTCTTTCGTCGAATGCACCGTATTGTGATGGCTGTTGTTCACCATGAGCTAAGTACAATGGATTACATTTAACAATATCAATTTTACCCATACTATCATTATATGACATAAGTGAGTTGTTGGAGTTTTGCTTTAGCCATGGAGAAGTGGATAGGAAAGGTTGTCTTGGTGACAGGTGCATCATCGGGTATTGGGGCCGCCATCACACGAAGCCTGGCAGCTTAAGGGATGCGAGTCGTTGGGTGCGCACGCAACATAGAACCAATTCAGGTAGGACTGCCTTTCCATTGATGAATCATTACAAAGACCAGCATTTCTGTCTTTTTCCCCAAATACAGCAGTTATTGCTCTACACACACAAACATACGCAGGCACACACACAGACACACAGACACAGACGCAGACATTGAATATGCGGCCCTATCTTGAAAGAGTCTTAAGAATATACCTAGTGCTTGATAAGAGCCCTTGAAAATAACCAACATTGCGACCAAAAGTTGGTCTTTTTTCATTCTATTTTACTAGCGGTCATTTATAGTTATTTCTGACCGGAGGCGTCCTAAGCTTGGGTGGAACACCACTTAACCAAGAGCGTTGAAGACTCAAATAGGGCGGCCGACTGACATTGCGCAGCCTCCTGCACTCATTCACACCCATTCTCTGTCTACATGCTATTTCTAGCTTTATTTTGTGTGTAATGAACTGTATATAATTCAGGTAATCACAAACATGAAGTAAACACTGCTGACTGCATAGTCAAATGTGATGAGCATTGGAAGGATTGGTACGGAGTCTTGTCTTAATTGCGCGTTTTTGGCAAATGCTTCGGCATTGCTTGAACATAGCTGACAAACAAATAATAACCTCGTAGCACCAACCGCTTGAATGTAATGAATTCGTGCCTGCACTGGCCAGAATCATTCCATGTTCTAAAAGTATTAACAGGTGTTATTTTGCTGTTGTTGGCCATGGTTAGTGAGCAGGACTTCTAGGTAGTTGTTGCCCCAAACAAGCAGCTGATCTTGGTTGAGTGGATAGGCAGTTGGGACAAATATCTTAAGTAACGGTTCCGTTAAAATTGCCATGTTGAAAACTTTGAGGTATCTGCATGACCTCAAGTAGTTAAGCATTTGGAAATCCCTGCAGTTGATTTTTCACTAGGTTCTCCAGAAGTTGCCTTGAGGTGTTTTGAAATATAGCAACAAAGTCTTGCTCGCCTCCTTCTTTTTACATTCTTAACTGAACTGACACTTTGCAAAGATCTCTGTTTGCATCATCCATTAAAATAATTCAAACCCATTACATGCAGAAGAAAAAATTGTCATAAGTACAAAATGTTGTAGGGATGTCCCGAGTTGCATGGAAGTATGATGCAGCCAATAAATGTGGTTTTTACTTCAGTAATCTTGTCAATATATCTAACTTTCCCAACAGGATGCTTTCGTCGATTCAAATACGAACAGTGGGGCTCCTCCCGTTGTCACGACATCACTCAGGCATTAGGTTAGCTGATTGAAAATATAAGGTGAATCATAGTTGACATTGCCCCCAGCACTAAGACCAATTGTCTGAGGTGTTTCTAGGGGTTGTAAGAAGCCAACAAGAACCTTGTTTGCCACATCATTTGTTGCCATACAGTAGGTGCTTTTAAGATCCTGACACAACATTTCTCCCTCTTACCTCAGCAGTATGCATCTTTTTCTTTGAGACGGGTTTAGTTTGAGTCCTTTCCAGGAAGGGCTCGTTTGCGGTCAATAGACCCAGAATGAGTAATGATTCATCTATTTGAACATTCACAGTGTAGACTTGGCAAGCTCCTAATGGATCATGACATGCAACAGAGAAGAGTAACTTGGGGGTTAAATTTTAGAGTTGCAAAGCCCCCAGACATGCTTTGGAATATTTTACTATGAAATTGTACCTAAGTTTAAAGGGCCACTAAAACGATTTTTTTATCCCACATATCGAAAGATTCATGCATGAGAAATTCTCTGGTGAAGGTTTGAGGTGTTTAGTCGGACAAATAAAACGAAATTGTTAGAGGTTAAAGATGCACTAATCGCGCCGTACAGCGCAAACTGGCGGGGTCAAGGTCGCGCGAGTGTGACATCACAAAAGGAGTTGACCGAGTTCACAGCGACAATGGCGTCAGCAGAAGAGTGTTTGAGCGATACGGATATTTTTAACGACGATCTTGACAAATTTGCGGTTTACTTCGAGGAGGAAATTAACTGAAATGCTCGATCAGAGTTTTCAGATCAAATTGATGAAGAAATTGAGATTAAACCGTAACAGTTAGAACCGGAGGACGAAGAGGATCGGGGCACATTGATGTTGACCGAGCCGTCAGAAGAAGACCCACAAGAAGAAAATCGACTGCAGCTGTCCATCGATTCCTGGTAAATTAAACATTTTGATCCGATTCCGTGATTATCACACATTGTAATTTGATTAAACCTGATTGAGATCATTAAGCGCCTGTCTCTAACGTTGACTCCATGCTATCGGTTAGCATCTTATTCAAAGGCGACATGGCTAGACAATGTACAGTCTATAGAGGTTAACAGCTCTACTGGGCTCTCTTTCCCTTCAGCTACCGAGCATTTTGTTTAGATTATCATTCACGTTTCCGTGTTTAGCGTTTAGAAAGTGCTCCGTGTTGCTTTATGTAAAATGCTGAAAGGTTATTTTATTAAAGTATGTACAAATATCCACAGCTTAGACCATTTGACATGTTGAATACATTTTCCACAATTAATTTATTCTGAACTCCATCAATGACAATGATGCTATGTCAGAACATTTAAAAAAATCTTAAAATATTTGAAAAGTTACTGTTGAAACATAATAATGTGATACAAGCTACTGTATTCTTGCAGGTGTACTTGCTCTTACTGCACGCAAATGTGCACTGCCACAGAATATGTATGCTGTCAGGAAATCCCTCAGGTAAAAAGTGATGGCTGACTTGAATGATTCAAATGCACTGCATGGCGCTCCTGTCACATGCATCATACATCAACCCGGATTTGATGGGGTGTGTCTCAATCCGTGGGCACTCAGGGTTGCATATCGGGCGTATATACAAAGGTACAGTGATGGTGGTGAAACATGCTATGCAAGAGTGAGTGGATTATTGATTTAACTTAAGCATGTTTTATTGAACATATGTTCCAATAATTTCCAAGTGTATGATTCCAGGCGGTACAGGTATACAGCTTACAAACTACATGTGAATGGTGCTGGGGATATCTAGGGAAGCGCATCAGAGTTCCACTACCAGCATGTGCTGTGGCGCGCATCAGAAAGGCATTCCCCAGTGACGCAGCACAACACATAAGGGGTTTAAACCTTCTGATCTGTCATGAATATCATGAATGACTCATTTAAATCTTTAACTATGTTAGAGTAGAGCTGTGGCTTTGTCAGGTCTGACATATGCCGAGCACATTGGTGGTGGTACATCAAACTCATCAAGCAGATGTGCAAACTTCTCTGGGTTGACAGCAACTTCATTGAACAAGAAATTGTTCAAGGTGTTCACATAGTCTAAAAATAATATAATACAGTTTAATATTATTATATGCATCATATATTTTATTATTGGTGTCTTCGATCTGTAAGTATATATATACTAAGTAAATTGCTAAATTTCTTTTTTTTTTGCCTTGACAATGTGGTCTCCTTTCTTGTTCTTGGGACAGTTGATGAGATAAAATGGCCCCCCTTTCTTGTTAACTGCCTGTGTTCGACAACTGTGGGTTGCTTCTGGGAACGCGAACACTGACACACCCCTTCTTGCTGTGTTAACAGCACCATTTGGCAACACATTTCTCCGGCATGATGACAGGTGATCGTTGGACTTCTTTCAGTGGTATTCTCAAGTATCTCAAAACAGTAGATCTATTGTCGCAGGTAAAAAGTATGAAAGTTCTACAAAACCAACGCCCGAGTGTAAAAAGCAACAAGATACTGAAATGTACGCGAAATGATAGCGGAGTCGTTTGACTGGGGAGGGTACTAACAGCGAACGCGCATCGGAGCGAGGTGATGATTTGTAGAATGCGCGACAAAGGTACGCTGAGAATCAATATTATTAGCTGCCGATTAAATATTGTGCGTATAGTATCAGTTCTACCGTAGCGCGGAACTTTTAACGTAAAGTTTAATAACTCGATGTTGTTTCATTAAAGTGCCACCACCCTTGCACAGCATAACTTCCCGCGGCTCTCGGTCGCCAGCCTCTCGAGACACAGCAGCCCTCGCTGCCTTCCCGAGTGGTTCCTTTTGTGAGTCACAGTGTCAAGTTACCCGTCGCCGCGCTGGAGATCGTTTACACACAAGGTTTTAGATTGATGCATATTTGCTACTGTGGAAATTTTAAGAAAAAGAAATTTTAGTGGCCCTTTAAGTTAGACACACGGAAGCCTAGCTCTTTATTTACACCCAACAAAAAAGTGTGCAGTAATTGTTGTGGGCAACCTGCATTTTGACGAGACAGTAAACCCCTATGCTGCCCGGTTATACGGTCATCGCACTTTCGTGTTGAACCATAGGTGATTGTATGAGCCATGATCTCGTAACTGTTAGCTGTCTACCATTCATTGGCGCAAAAACCGACTGACAGCAATTACTCTTTAGAGATGCAATACCGACATCACAATCATCATCATCATCATCATCATCATCGTCGTAATCATCATCATCATCATCATCATCATCATCATCATCATCATCATCATCATCAAAAGCAACAACTTGCCTATGTCTCTGGAAGGGGATGAACCCGATGAGGTAGCTGAATAGTATCTTGCTCGACCTTCGTCCCATAGGCTTGGGTTTTGCAGCCCTATCTGGCCACTGGGTTTTTGCCAAGTGGGCGCAGGCACTTAAGGGGAGCCGCCCAAGCATCACAATCATTCTCATCCATCACCGTCGCGATATCACCTCGTTGTTGAAAGTGACCGAAACCTCAGTATTATCATTACCATTTCATGTCAAATTTGCATGCAACGCCCAGCTGGATCTCTGCTTAGGAATCCGATTCATTCGCTCGGAAACCTAATATATGGATCCTTAACTTTGTCCACAGACCCTGTCGGAGGAATTATCTGGCACAGGAGGTCAAATTGAGGCTGTGAGGTGCGACCTCACCAAAGAGGATGACATCTTGAAGCTCTTTGCAGTAATTGAAGAGAAGTTTGGAGGCGTGGACGTTTGTATCAACAATGCTGGTCTGTCATTCGCGGCGTCTCTGATGACGGGCGAGACAGACAAGTGGAAGGCTATTCTAGACGTATGACGACATTTTGGTTTCCTTAAGACAATAACAAACGTAATTACTATACTATATTGTCCCTATTTGAACCTCAGCCCTTTTTGAGGCTCGCCCCACTATTCTGAAAGGCAATCCTTGACACACACTGGTTACAGTGATATACTTGTTGGCAATCATAATTTGAACCTATGCAAAATGGCCGATGTGAACGTTATATTACCATTGCTGATACACAATGCTGCTCAATTACAAATCGAGAAACATAAATAATTAGAATTGAGGCCGATTCTGTGAATCACCCGATTCTGTGGTACCATAAATGACATCCAATACTGTTCCGTAGGTGAACGTTCTTGCGCCCAGTATCTGCGCACGGGAGACGATCAAGTCACTGCGCAATAGAGGTCGTGATGAAGGTCATATCATACATATCAACAGGTCAGATCCATAAATATATATTGCGCGCTTCTTAAACTGTTCTTTATATGTTTAGCGTTTTGGTGTACCATACCAAGTATTACATATTTTTAGGGTATGTTTCATGTATGCAACTCTTCACGAATTCAATAACTCTACTGCCATTGCAAGATGGCTAGTTTTGTAGTAATGACATTGTAGTTTCCTGTTGATAGAGATTGCTTCTCTGTATACGGGTATTAATGTTTTATACAGTGTATCGGGTCACCAAGTGAAGCCAGCGCGCGCTCATTTCTACTCTGCCAGCAAGCACGCCCTCACAGCTCTGACCGAGGGTCTCCGCAATGAACTCCGCAGCACTGAATCGAACATCCGTGTCTCTGTGAGTCATGGGTTCTTGTACATATAATCGACCTCACTCGGATTTTAGAGGCTGTGACAATCAACCATATTCATTCTTATATCTCATCTCCGAAGAAAACCCATTTATGTTATTCACAAAGCTTATATCTTAAATGTTAGATCCGCTGTTCCGTATGGCTTATCCTTTACCATTGCTTCAGCATTCACTTAACCTTTCGATGTGATGTTCTCTTACAGAGCAAGCTAGTAGCCCCACATTGCACATGGATTCTTCTCATGCTAGTGTCTCCTTGTCAACTAAATCCTGTGTGACTTTTGACCGCTGAGTGATAATATAACAACATATATCTTATGTACATTACAAACCCAATTGCTTAATATCACGTTGATGTATACCATAAGAGAGGCTTTTAGTGAACTTGGCCTCCCTTCAGAGATCACACCCTCCAATCATATATGTATGAATCTGACACATTTAAGCGAAGCTGTTTGTCAACACAGCTAATAGAAAGTTTTCGTTGCATTTGTTAACACATTATGGCAGGCCTCCCCCATGATCCAATGATAGACCAATTTGACCAGTCCGTCCGTCCCTACCTTTGTCCATTGATGGCAAATTTAATCAGGAAGCAAGATAGCAACCCAAAATCATAGATAGACTGTTCTAAATTGACCTCTAAAATTAAATTTGGCTCCGTAATTTTGCACGTATTTATTCATCTAGACCTGCACTGGGCCTCCCTTGCTAAGTGATATTACGCTAATTACTCCGGGGGATATTGATGTTTCAAAATGTAAGGGTGAAATGATTGTGCGTTTGTTTGATGTTTATGTCTTAAGCAAATCAGTCCTGGCTTGACCCATACTCGATTACATATTTGCTACCTTGGAGAAGAGATGGGGAATGAATTGTACAGCAGTCGCCAGGTATGATAATATTGGGTGATTTTAACAACGAAAGGTGTATCTGGAACATGGCTGACTGATATCTATTACTGAACATGACATCATCATCATCATCATCATCATCATCATCATCATCATCATCATCGTCATCATCATCATCGTCATCATCATTATCGAGATCACCAGGATCAACATACGATTGAACATGATCGTTGTCATCATCATCGGGATCATTGTGGTGATCAGGATCTTGACATCTTTGGCAACCCATTTTGAACAAACCAATACATTGAACACATATTGCCAATAGTTGCCAAAGTTTTAATGCAAGTTCTTAACGTTTCAATGAAGTTTCCATGGCTTCAGGTTAGGTTAATTATTCCGATTTCTTAATTGAATGAAAATTTTAACACTTTTTTCCTTACATTACTCGCAAATGTAAACCATTTTCAAATCAGGCCATTATTTGGGGAGTAGTTGATGAATTTCCATTATATTTGATGTTGACTATTATTATAATGAAAGATCAAAACGAGACGTCTGGGTTTTGCGCAAGGTCAATCCTCAGGGGTTATTGAATACCTTAGGTGCGAAATTGTCACATTCCCACGCAACATTGTACATATGATATGTATTAAATAGGTATTTAATTAGTGATAGAGAGTAACCAAATGTACGATGGTATAATCCAGTGGCTTAAGGTTAAAGATTAATAGGATCCAGGATTGAGAAATCATCATGTTGTGAGTTTTACATATAGGGAGTATTTTCACTTGGATGTATGCAAATATATACGTTGACATGTAGTAATATATAATAACGCATCATTGCCCTACATTTGTTGTATGGTTGGTGTCCTCTCTCTGATAACAACGTCTTTGCTGATTTCACCAGTGTCTGCAGCCGGGAGATGTCGCTGACGCCGTTGTATACGCTCTGTCCTCTGTCCGCCCCACCACACGTTCAGGTAAAATACCCTCATATACCCATGCACACATTTATCCCAAACTCACATACCTTTCCAGTTATGTCAGAATTCCGAGCGCCGATCAGTTGACCATTGCATAGATCCATCAGATCGACGCTCGGAAAGCTAACATCAGGGTTCCTTCACAACTGATCTTTCACAATTGTGCCCTTATTGGTCACATGTTTTCCAGGTTCGTGACGTCATCATGGAACCAACCAAGCAAAACCCTTGAATACTCCCCCACCTTGAATCGCTCGTTACAACACTAACTGTATGCATTTTTTAGTTCAAGAAATTAATCGTGTGATTACTGTAACAACAGATATTTTCTCATGCTATTCATAAAAATGTGACTCTTGGGCCCGGTCAACCTGAAACATTGATGCCAAGATCATTTAGAAAATTCGGTATCATACAATGACATAATAGTGTCGGTGATCGAGTGGGGAATTTTTTCTCATACCTGTTGTTTATTTTAATGCATTTGCGTTTATTAAGTATTAAATAAACGAACACTGTGATGTGATGTGAATAAATGTGGTTGACACATATTTGCATTTTGTAAATGTTTTATTTATCGTGGTTGATAATTGTGACAGAGCGCTTAAATCTACAGTTCTACCTCTTGTTTCCTGGGAAAAATGCGATGCCAACTATTCAATGAATAGAATAACTGTCTGTTTAGGGAATTTCAATGAATAGAGTTATTCGACTTTGAACTTAACCACCGTTTCCTTTTGGACATCTGCTCTTTGCTTCAGAACAGTCAAATTTGGACTCTTGGAACCGTAATTGAATGTGGCGCTAAATTGATTTGACGATATTTTTTAAATAAGTCTCCCTGTTGAGATATTAGGTATCTCTTTAAAGTGCCTATGACACCAATTTTCAATGATAATTTTTATGAAACCGAATGAAAGATAAATTTGCGTTTACTCGGTTTTTGTTGTTCAATTTCCGAACAAGTCACCCTAACATGAAGTAAATTGAAATACAAAGTCAATTATTCAGCACCCGTTGCCATTTTCCAAATTTGTGGTCCGGCATACCATGACGTCACATAATGAACTCGTCACTGACAGTTCCTCTGACAGCGTCTGGGCTGGACTACTCCAATATCCGCGCTGTAGAATGTGGCATCAGATCATCAAAACACCAGTGCCTTGATTAGTTTCATCCAATAAACTCATGTTCTCCAGTAGATCTTTGTTTTATGTATTTTATAGGTTTTAAAACCATGGTTTCATGTGCCAATGTGGCAGCTGCTCACACATGCCAGTCAGGGAATGTGTCTGCTGACGAGAGCTCTGTGGAGCCGGAGATGTTAAAAATAACAAATTTGTTAGAAATTAATGTGTGGCACAGGCATCCAAATTTGAATGCTGTATGCTTGAATAATGATGTGTTGGAGACACACAAGGGAAACAAGTTAGTACTGACAGACAACGAACACCTAGTTGTAAGTTTATATTAAAAGAACTATTCCTATTCCCCAAAAAACAAACAAGGGATACTGCTGGGTCACTTGTACTCAAATGAATATAATGTTTTCAATTGAGACTGAATTATCAATACACTGAACACATGGAAAAATGAGTGTAACATTATATATATACATTTACATCTGAAAGTTTACGCTGGATACAGGCAGTTCATCCGATGGTGCTACCATTACCTTGGGAAGAGAAGTCGGATCCCCATACCATCCTGTGTGACATCAGTTCTCCGAGACACTTTAGGAGGAGGTGATTGTAGAGGAGGTGGAGGCGGCGGTAACTCTGGAGGGAGAGGAGGGGGTGATTGTGGAAGAGGTGGAGGTCACTCTGAAGGAGGAGGAGGAGGAGGAGATGATGGCGGAGGAGGTGGAGGAGAAGGAGGTGGCGGTGGTATTTGATATTTCTGATTTTCCTTACAATGGACATTGTCATTAAGCAATGAACGCTTGGTGCCATCACAAATTATCTTCTGAGTCACGTCAACGATATCCATACAAGTTAGCCACCCATGAGATTCATCAAATACGGACACTCTTGTTTCCACCATAATATTTTGTTTGATTTATTTGATATACGTGTGCCATTGTTTTTCTTACTGAACTTGTTAATTCTTGATATGTTTATCAACCACAAATGTCTTTTTATTTGTGTTAAGTTGTAAAATAAATAGCGCGTAATATTTGTTTACACACACACACACCCAGAACGTTAATGCAGTCATAACGCAGCAACGCACATGGCCGCAAATGTGCACAGTTATTCGGATAAATCGTAGGCCAACATATGGTTCGAGGTGCAAGTACCAAGGTTCAGCGCATATTCAATTCGTCGAGACAGACAGACGGTGTGTTTCTAACGTCGACAACGTTGCTGTTGAAACTGGACAATCATTCATTGATATACAATAAAACTGATGCTGTGTATATGAAGGATATATATCTAAACGTCTCATTGGAAAATACACAAAATCGTCTGGATTATCACTTTATCGATTTCTTTCGTCGAATGCACCGTATTGTGATGGCTGTTGTTCACCATGAGCTAAGTACAATGGATTACATTTAACAATATCAAATTTACCCATACTATCATTATATGACATAGGTGAGTTGTTGGAGTTTTGCTTTAGCCTTGGAGAAGTGGATAGGAAAGGTTGTCTTGGTGACAGGTGCATCATCGGGTATTGGGGCCGCCATCACACGTAGCCTGGCAGCCAAAGGGATGCGAGTCGTTGGGTGCGCACGCAACATAGAACCAATTCAGGTAGGACTGCCTTTCCATTGATGGATCATTACAAAGACCAGCATTTCTGTCTTTGTTCCCCAAATACAGCAGTTATTGCTCTACACACACAAACACACACAGACACACACACAGGCACACACACACGGGCACACACACACACAAACACATACATGTGTATGTGTGTGTATGTATGTGTATGTGTTTGTTTATGTGTGTGTACGTGTGTGTATGTGTGTGTGTATTGCAAATGCGGCCCTATCTTGAAAGAGTATTAAGAATGTACCTTGTGCTTGACAATAGCCCTCGAATATAACCAGAATCTATGTGGCCTGAATCTATCCATGTTCTCAAAGTAATGACAAGTGTTATTTTGCTTCTGTTGGCCATGAGTGAGCAGGACTTCTAGGTAGTTGCCCTAAACAACCAGCTGATCTGGAATGAGTGGATAGGCAGTTGGGTCAAATAGCAACAGTTCCATGAAAATTACCATGTTGCATTTGCAATGAAACCACATACTATTTTTGTAAACTTTGAGGTACCTGTATGATAACAAGTAGTTAAGTATTTGGAAATCTCCGCAGTAGATTGTCCATCAGGTTCTCCCAGAAGTTACCTAGAGGTGTTCTGTAATATAGCAACAAAGTCTTGCTAGCTTTTTTCTCCTTTCATTCTTAACTGAACAACCTGGAATGTGTGAGTGGCTACACACTCTCGAAGGCTGACGCTCTGCAAAGATCTCTGTTTGCATCATCCATTAAAATAAGTCAAACCCATTACATACACAAGATAAATTACAACATGTTGTGAGGAAGTCTCAAATCGCGTGGAAGTATGATGCTGCCGATAGATGTTTTATCACTTCGGTAATCTCATTACTATCACAACAGGATGCTTTCGTCGATTCCGAAACCAACAGTGGGGTTCCTCCTGTTGTCACGACATAACTCAGGCATTAGGTTAGCTGATTGAAAATATAAGGGGAATTAAATAGTTACATTACCAACAGACCCAAAGTGAGTAATGATTCCCATCCTCTATTTTAGAGGTTTCGCTTACTTTTCTAGTTATGTCAGAAATCCGAGCGCCGATCAGTTGACCAATACATAGATCCATCAGATCGACGCTCAGAATGCTGACATCAAGAGCCCTTCACAACTGTTCATTCACAATTGTGCCATCATTGCTCACATGTTTCCTAGGTTCGTGACGTCATCATGGAACCAACCAAGCAAAACCCTTGAATACTCCCCCACCTTGAATCGCTCGTTACAACACTAACTGCTGCATTGTTTAGTTCAAGAAATTAATCGTGTGATTACTGTAACAACAGATATTTTCTCATGCTATTCATAAAAATGTGACTCTTGGGCCCGGTCAACCTGAAACATTGATGCCAAGATCATTTAGAAAATTCGGTATCATACAATGACATAATAGTGTCGGTGATCGAGTGGGGATTTTTTTTCTCATACCTGTTGTTTATTTTAATGCATTTACGTTTATTAAGTAATAAATAAACAAACACTGTGATTTTAATAAATGTGGTTGACACATATTTGCATTTTGTAAATGTTTTATTGATCGTGGTTGATAATTGTGACAGAGCGCTTAAATCTACAGTCTACCTCTTGTTTCCTGGGAACATTGTGATGCCAACTATTCAATGAATAGAATAACTGTCTGTTTAGGGAATTTCAATGAATAGAGAGTTATTCGACTTTGAACTAACCCACCGTTTCCTTTTGGACATCTGCTCTTTGCTTCAGAACAGTCAAATTTGGACTCTTGGAACCGTAATTGAATGTGGCGCTAAATTGATTTGACGATATTTTTAAAATAAGTCCCCCTGTTGAGATATTAGGTAGCTCGTTAAAGTGCCTATGACACCAATTTTCAATGATAATTTTTATGAAACCGAATGAAAGATAAAAATTGCGTTTACTCGGTTTTGTGGTTCAATTTCCGAACAAGTCACCCGAACATGAAGTAAATTGAAATACAAAGTCAATTATTCAGCACCCGTTGCCATTTTCCGAATTTGTGGTCCGGCATTCCATGACGTCACATAATGAACTCGTCACTGACATCACTAGATCATCAAAACACCAGCGGCGAGTGCCTTGACTTGTTCAATCCAACAAACTTATGTACTCCGGTAGTCTTATGTATTTTATAGGTTTTAAAACCATGGTTTCAGTTGCCAATGTGGCAGCTGCTCACACATGCCAGCCAGACAGGGAATGTGTCTGCTGACGAGAGTTCTGTGGAGCCGGAGGAAGTGTTATAAGAAATTTAATGTGTGGCACAGGCACCCAAATTTGAAAGCTGTATGCTTGAATGAAGATGTGTTGGAGACACACAAGGGAAACAAGTTAATACTGACAGACAACGAACACCTAGTTGTAAGTTTATATTAAAAGAACTGTTCCCGAAAAACAAACAAGGGTTACAGCCGGGTCTTTTTTACTCAATTTGAATATAATGTTTTCAATTCAGACTGAATTATCAATACACTGAGCGCATGGAAAAGTGTTTACACGAGTGTAACATTATTTAAATACATTTACATCTGGGAGGTTATGCTGGATACAGGCAGTTCATCCGATGGTGCTACCATTACCTTGGGAAGAGAAGTCAGATCCCCATTCCATCCTGTGTGACATCAGTTATCCGGGACACATTTCCCAAGGGGACACACAATTATGGGGGATATGTGCATGAAATGAACACTTAGAGAAGCACTGATAGACTGCTTGACGCGTTTCTGGGATATCGAACTTGGAGTTCAGATTAGGAGGGATTTTTACTGCTTCCATCTCATCATTTATTTAACTGGCCTTCATTGTTGTTGTCTAAAAATCTTATACTTCCAAAGTTGGTGCATTCAGCACTTCCCTCACTAGCACCTAACTCTTCCAACATTTTCATTGAAATGGATAGTTTCTACGATTGCTATAAAATCTTTCTATAAGTTTGAAGCAGGATAAGTATGTGCTTCACATGTTTTCTTAATCAGATGTTTTGTGATAAGTATTTTATGTTGTGGTAATACATCAACCAAAAACTACAATCGGCAGTGAATGTCGCTAAGTCACGTTGGCAACAGTTACTTACCCATAGCAGCGTCAGCAGTGAATGTGCCCAGTTTTGGATACCGCTATGATCGATGGTTTAAATACACAAAATTGTTAACACACTGACCAAGATGCCCGTATTCGCCCGAAATTAATTCCCTACGTTTCACGCATACTTTTATCGATTCTGGTCTGTTTATGTGTTTGATTTGCAGAGAAGTTCTACGTGAATAAATAAACGATGCATTATATCCGCCGGAAGTTTGAAGCCAATGGTGAATGCGATAAAACGAAGTGTTGGGCAACAGCGCACACCCACTGCGTTAGGCAACAAAAACAGAGTTCTACACATACGCTGTACACGATGCGTACAGTTAGGTGCTAGTCAGGCAACATATACGTTACAGCTTGACGAACTAGTCCTAGAAAAACTGCACAAACATAAATAAAGCATACTAGAGCTGGAGGGGTTACTATGTTTCAACATTTTACATATTTTGGCAGTGGAAGTATTATAGTGTCGTTGTCAATTATGGCTTCTTGGTAGGTTATAAAAAAACTAAATTCTGACATATTCTTAAAGACCGCCTCTGGTGACAACGGTTACTGATATGGGCAATCTATTCTCGAGTGGGCGTAGCGGAGGAGGTCGTCTAAGCGATGGGGGGGACGTTACAGAGGTGGAACAGGATACACGACTGGAGGAGGATATGGAGGTGATTATGGTGGACATCATGGTGACGGCGACGGTCACTATGGAGGGTGAGGAGGAGGTGAATGCGGAGGAGGTGGTGGCGGAGGTTACACACACACACACACACACACACACACACACACACACACACACACACACACACACACACACACACACACACACACACACACACACACACACACACACACACACACACACACACTCTCTCTCTCTCTCTCTCTCTCTCTCTCTCTCTCTCTCTCTCACACACTCACACCCATACACACTTACACACACATACCAATAACGCTATAGCAGTCATAAAGCAGCAGCGCACGTGGCCTCAAAAGTGTACAGTTTATCGGATAAATCGTAGACCTACATATGGTTCGACACTCTGTACTCATCGGCCGAGACGAGAGTATCGAGTACCAAAGTTCAGAACCTTTTCAATTCGTCGAGACCGACAGACGGTGAGTTTCAGGGCTAAGTTAATGGTGTGTTTCTAACGCCAACAACGTTGATGTGGAAACGGGACGATCATTCATTGATATACAGGGAAACTGATGTTGTGAGATTGAAGGATATATATCTAAACGTCTCATTTGAAAATACACAAAATCGGCTTGATTATCACTCTATCGACTTCTTTCGTCAAATGCACTGTTTTGTGATAGCTGTTGTACAATTGATTACAATTGATTATAATAATATCAATGTTATCCATACTATCATTATATGACATAGGTTAGTGTTGGGGTTTTGTTTTAGCCATGGAGAAGTGGATAGGAAAGGTTGTCTTGGTGACAGGTGCATCATCAGGTATTGGGGCCGCCATCACACGTATCCTGGCAGCCAAAGGGATGCGAGTCGTTGGGTGCGCACGCAACATAGTACCGATTCAGGTAGGATTGCCTTTCCATTGATGGATCATTAAAAAGACCAGCATTTCTGTCTTTTTCCCCAAATACAGCAGTTATTGCTCTACACACACAAACACACGCAGGCACACACACAGACACACAGACATTGAATATGCGGCCCTATCTTGAAAGAGTCTTAAGAATATACCTAGTGCTTGACAAGAGCCCTTGAAAATGACCAACATTGCGAACAAAAGTTGATCTTTTTCCATTCTTTTTTACTAGCGGTCATTTATAGTTATTTCTGACTGGAGGCGTCCTAAGCTTGGGTGGAACCACACTTAACCAAGAGCGTTGAAGACTCAAATAGGGCGGCCGACTGACATTGCGCAGCCCCCTGCACTCATTCACACCCATTCTCTGTCTACATGCTATTTCTAGCTTTATTGTGTGCGTAATGAACTATATATAATTCAGGTAATCACAAACATGAAGTAAACACTGCTGACTGCATAGTTAAATGTGATGAGCATTGGAAGGATTGGTACGGAGTCTTGTCTTAATTGCGCGTTTTTGGCAAATGCTTCGGCATTGCTTGAACATAGCTGACAAACAAATAATAACCTCGTAACACCAACCGCTTGAATGTAATGAATTCTTGCCTGCACTGGCCAGAATCATTCCATGTTCTAAAAGTATTAACAGGTGTTATTTTGCTGCTGTTGGCCATGGTGAGTGAGCAGGACTTTTAGGTAGTTGTTGCCCCAAACAAGCAGCTGATCTTGATTGAGTGGATAGGCAGTTGGGACAAATATCTAAAGTAACGGTTCCATTAAAATTGCCATGTTGAAAACTTTGAGGTATCTGCATGACCTCAAGTAGTTAAGCATTTGGAAATCCCTGCAGTTGATTTTTCACTAGGTTCTCCAGAAGTTGCCTTGAGGTGTTTTGAAATATAGCAACAAAGTCTTGCTCGCCTCCTTCTTTTTACATTCTTAACTGAACTGACACTTTGCAAAGATCTCTGTTTGCATCATCCATTAAAATAATTCAAACCAATTACATGCAGAAGAAAAAATTGTCATAAGTACAAAATGTTGTAGGGATGTCCCGAGTCGCATGGAAGTATGATGCAGTCAATAAATGTGATTTTTACTTCAGTAATCTTGTCAATATATCTAACTTTCACAACAGGATGCTTTCGTCGATTCAAATACGAACAGTGGGGCTCCTCCCGTTGTCACGACATCACTCAGGCATTAAGTTAGCTGATTGAAAATATAAGGTGAATCATAGTTGACATTGCCCCCAGCACTAAGGCCAATTGTCTGAGGTGTTTCTAGGGGTTGTAAGAAGCCAACAAGAACCTTGTTTGCCACATCATTTGTTGCCATACAGTAGGTGCTTTTAAGATCCTGACACAACATTTCTCCCTCTTACCTCAGCAGTATGCATCTTTTTCTTTGAGACGGGTTTAGTTTGAGTCCTTTCCAGGAAGGGCTCGTTTGCGGTCAATAGACCCAGAATGAGTAATGATTCATCTATTTGAACATTCACAGTGTAGACTTGGCAAGCTCCTAATGGATCATGACATGCAACAGAGAAGAATAACTTGGGGGTTAAATTTTAGAGTTGCAAAGCCCCCAGACATGCTTTGGAATATTTTACTATGAAATTGTACCTAGTTTTAAAGGGCCACTAAAACGATTTTTTTATCCCACATATCGAACGATTCATGCATGAGAAATTCTCTGGTGAAGGTTTGAGGTGTTTAGTCGGACAAATAACGAAAATATTAGAGTTTAAAGATGCACTAATCGCGCCGTACAGCGCAAACTGGCGGGGTCAAGGTCGCGCGAGTGTGACATCACAAAAGGAGTTGACCGAGTTCACAGCGACAATGGCGTCAGCAGAAGAGTGTTTGAGCGATACGGATATTTTTAACGACGATCTTGACGAATTTGCGGTTTACTTCGAGGAGGAAATTAACTGAAATGCTCGATCAGAGTTTTCAGATCAAATTGATGAAGAAATTGAGATTAAACCGTAACAGTTAGAACCGGAGGACGAAGAGGATCGGGGCACATTGATGTTGACCGAGCCGTCAGAAGAAGACCCACAAGAAGAAAATCGACTGCAGCTGTCCATCGATTCCTGGTAAATTAAACATTTTGATCCGATTCCGTGATTATCACACATTGTAATTTGATTAAACCTGATTGAGATCATTAAGCGCCTGTCTCTAACGTTGACTCCATGCTATCGGTTAGCATCTTATTCAAAGGCGACATGGCTAGACAATGTACAGTCTATAGAGGTTAACAGCTCTACTGGGCTCTCTTTCCCTTCAGCTACCGAGCATTTTGTTTAGATTATCATTCACGTTTCCGTGTTTAGCGTTTAGAAAGTGCTCCGTGTTGCTTTATGTAAAATGCTGAAAGGTTATTTTATTAAAGTATGTACAAATATCCACAGCTTAGACCATTTGACATGTTGAATACATTTTCCACAATTAATTTATTCTGAACTCCATCAATGACAATGATGCTATGTCAGAACATTTAAAAAAATCTTAAAATATTTGAAAAGTACTGTTGAAACATAATAATGTGATACAAGCTACTGTATTCTTGCAGGTGTACTTGCTCTTACTGCACGCAAATGTGCACTGCCACAGAATATGTATGCTGTCAGGAAATCCCTCAGGTAAAAAGTGATGGCTGACTTGAATGATTCAAATGAACTGCATGGCGCTCCTGTCACATGCATCATACATCAACCCGGATTTGATGGGGTGTGTCTCAATCCGTGGGCACTCAGGGTTGCATATCGGGCGTATATACAAAGGTACAGTGATGGTGGTGAAACATGCTATGCAAGAGTGAGTGGATTATTGATTTAACTTAAGCATGTTTTATTGAACATATGTTCCAATAATTTCCAAGTGTATGATTCCAGGCGGTACAGGTATACAGCTTACAAACTACATGTGAATGGTGCTGGGGATATCTAGGGAAGCGCATCAGAGTTCCACTACCAGCATGTGCTGTGGCGCGCATCAGAAAGGCATTCCCCAGTGACGCAGCACAACATAAGGGGTTTAAACCTTCTGATCTGTCATGAATATCATGACTGACTCATTTAAATCTTTAACTATGTTAGAGTAGAGCTGTGGCTTTGTCAGGTCTGACATATGCCGAGCACATTGGTGGTGGTACATCAAACTCATCAAGCAGATGTGCAAACTTCTCTGGGTTGACAGCAACTTCATTGAACAAGAAATTGTTCAAGGTGTTCACATAGTCTAAAAATAATATAATACAGTTTAATATTATTATATGCATCATATATTTTATTATTGGTGTCTTTGATCTGTAAGAACATATATATTAAGTAAATTGCTAAATTTCTTTTTTTTGCCTTGACAATGTGGTCTCCTTTCTTGTTCTTGGGATAGTTGATGAGATAAAATGGCCCCCCTTTCTTGTTAACTGCCTGTGCTCGACAACTGTGGGTTGCTTCTGGGAACGCGAACACTGACACACCCCTTCTTGCTGTGTTAACAGCACCATTTGGCAACACATTTCTCCGGCATGATGACAGGTGATCGTTGGACTTCTTTCAGTGGTATTCTCAAGTATCTCAAAACAGTAGATCTATTGTCGCAGGTAAAAAGTATGAAAGTTCTACAAAACCAACGCCCGAGTGTAAAAAGCAACAAGATACTGAAATGTACGCGAAATGATAGCGGAGTCGTTTGACTGGGGAGGGTACTAACAGCGAACGCGCATCGGAGCGAGCTGATGATTTGTAGAATGCGCGACAAAGGTACGCTGAGAATCAATATTATTAGCTGCCGATTAAATATTGTGCGTATAGTATCAGTTCTACCGTAGCGCGGAACTTTTAACGTAAAGTTTAATAACTCGATGTTGTTTCATTAAAGTGCCACCACCCTTGCACAGCATAACTTCCCGCGGCTCTCGGTCGCCAGCCTCTCGAGACACAGCAGCCCTCGCTGCCTTCCCGAGTGGTTCCTTTTGTGAGTCACAGTGTCAAGTTACACGTCGCCGCGCTGGAGATCGTTTACTGAGATAAACCGATATATGACGGCGATTTTCAAACCTTTAGAGTTCAAAGTTTTGAAAACGGATTGCACACAAGGTTTTAGATTGATGCATATTTGCTACTGTGGAAATTTTAAAGAAAAAGACATTTTAGTGGCCCTTTAAGTTAGACACACGGAAGCCTAGCTCTTTATTTACACCCAACAAAAAAGTGTGCAGTAATTGTTGTGGGCAACCTGCATTTTGACGAGACAGTAAACCCCTATGCTGCCCGGTTATACGGTCATCGCACTCGTTCGTGTTGAACCATAGTGTTGAACCATAGGTGATTGTATGAGCCATGATCTCGTAACTGTTAGCTGTCTACCATTCATTGGCGCAAAAACCGACTGACAGCAATTACTCTTTAGAGATGCAATACCGACATCACAATCATCATCATCATCATCATCATCATCGTCGTAATCATCATCATCATCATCATCATCATCATCATCATCATCATCATCATCATCATCAAAAGCAACAACTTGCCCATGTCTCTGGAAGGGGATGAACCCGATGAGGTAGCTGAATAGTATCTTGCTCGACCTTCGTCCCATAGGCTTGGGTTTTGCAGCCCTATCTGGCCACTGGGTTTTTGCCAAGTGGGCGCAGGCACTTAAGGGGAGCCGCCCAAGCATCACAATCATTCTCATCCATCACCGTCGCGATATCACCTCGTTGTTGAAAGTGACCGAAACCTCAGTATTATCATTACCATTTCATGTCAAATTTGCATGCAACGCCCAGCTGGATCTCTGCTTAGGAATCCGATTCATTCGCTCGGAAACCTAATATATGGATCCTGAACTTTGTCCACAGACCCTGTCGGAGGAATTATCTGGCACAGGAGGTCAAATTGAGGCTGTGAGGTGCGACCTCACCAAAGAGGATGACATCTTGAAGCTCTTTGCAGTAATTGAAGAGAAGTTTGGAGGCGTGGACGTTTGTATCAACAATGCTGGTCTGTCATTCGCGGCGTCTCTGATGACGGGCGAGACAGACAAGTGGAAGGCTATTCTAGACGTATGACGACATTTTGGTTTCCTTAAGACAATAACAAACGTAATTACTATACTATATTGTCCCTATTTGAACCTCAGCCCTTTTTGAGGCTCGCCCCACTATTCTGAAAGGCAATCCTTGACTCACACTGGTTACAGTGATATACTTGTTGGCAATCATAATTTAAACCTATGCAAAATGGCCGATGTGAACGTTATATTACCATTGCTGATACACAATGCTGCTCAATTACAAATTGAGAAACATAAATAATTAGAAATGAGGCCGATTCTGTGAATCACCCGATTCTGTGGTACCATAAATGACATCCAATACTGTTCCGTAGGTGAACGTTCTTGCGCCCAGTATCTGCGCACGGGAGACGATCAAGTCACTGCGCAATAGAGATCGCGATGAAGGTCATATCATACATATCAACAGGTCAGATCCATAAATATATATTGCGCGCTTCTTAAACTGTTCTTTATATGTTTAGCGTTTTGGTGTACCATACCAAGTATTACATATTTTTAGGGTATGTTTCATGTATGCAACTCTTCCTTCACGAATTCAATAACTCTACTGCCATTGCAAGATGGCTAGTTTTGTAGTAATGACATTGTAGTTTCCTGTTGATAGAGATTGCTTCTCTGTATACGGGTATTAATGTTTTATACAGTGTATCGGGTCACCAAGTGAAGCCAGCGCGCGCTCATTTCTACTCTGCCAGCAAGCACGCCCTCACAGCTCTGACCGAGGGTCTCCGCAATGAACTCCGCAGCACTGAATCGAACATCCGTGTCTCTGTGAGTCATGGGTTCTTGTACATATAATCGACCTCACTCGGATGTTAGAGGCTGTGACAATCAACCATATTCATTCTTATATCTCATCTCCGAAGAAAACCCATTTATGTTATTCACAAAGCTTATATCTTAAATGTTAGCTCCGCTGTTCCGTATGGCTTATCCTTTACCATTGCTTCAGCATTCACCTAACCTTTCGATGTGATGTTCTCTTACAGAGCAAGCTAGTAGCCCCACATTGCACATGGATTCTTCTCATGCTAGTGTCTCCTTGTCAACTAAATCCTGTGTGACTTTTGACCGCTGAGTGATAATATAACAACATATATCTTATGTACATTACAAACCCAATTGCTTAATATCACGTTGATGTATACCTAAGAGAGGCTTTCAGTGAACTTGACCTCCCTTCAGAGATCACACCCTCCAATCATATATGTATGAATCTGACACATTTAAACGAAACTGTTTGTCAACACAGCTAATAGAAAGTTTTCGTTGCATTTGTTAACACATTATGGCAGGCCTCCCCCATGGTCCAATGATAGACCAATTTGACCAGTCCGTCCGTCCCTACCTTTGTCCATTGATGGCAAATTTAATCAGGAAGCAAGATAGCAACCCAAAATCATAGATAGACTGTTCTAAATTGACCTCTAAAATTAAATTTGGCTCCGTAATTTTGCACGTATTTATTCATCTAGACCTGTACTGGGCCTCCCTTGCTAAGTGATATTACGCTAATTACTCCGGGGGATATTGATGTTTCAAAATGTAAGGGTGAAATGATTGTGCGTTTGTTTGATGTTTATGTCTTAAGCAAATCAGTCCTGGCTTGACCCACACTCGATTACATATTTGCTACCTTGGAGAAGAGATGGGGAATGAATTGTACAGCAGTCGCCAGGTATGATAATATTGGGGCCTTGGGTGATTTTAACAACGAAAGGTGTATCGGGAACATGGCTGACTGATATCTATTACTGAACATGACATCATCATCATCATCATCATCATCATCATCATCATCATCATCATCATCATCATCGTCATCATCATCATCGTCATCATCATTATCGAGATCACCAGGATCAACATACGATTGAACATGATCGTTGTCATCATCATCGGGATCATTGAGGTGATCAGGATCTTGACCATCTTTGGCAACCCATTTTGAACAAACCAATACATTGAACACATATTGCCAATACAAGTTTTAATGCAAGTTCTTAACGTTTCAATGAAGTTTCCATGGCTTCAGGTTAGGTTTGCTATTCAGATTTCTTAATTGAATGAAAATTTTAGCACTTTTTTCCTTACGTTACTCGCAAATGTAAATCATTTTCAAATCAGGCCATTATTTGGGGAGTAATTGATGAATTTCCATTATATTTGATGTTGACTATTATTATAATGAAAGATCAAAACGAGACGTCTGGGTTTTGCGCAAGGTCAATCCTCAGGGGTTATTGAATACCTTAGGTGTGAAATTGTCACATTCCCACGCAACATTGTACATATGATATGTATTAAATAGGTATTTAATTAGTGATAGAGAGTAACCAAATGTACGATGGTATAATCCAGTGGCTTAAGGTTAAAGATTAATAGGATCCAGGATTGAGAAATCATCATGTTGTGAGTTTTACATATAGGGAGTATTTTCTCTTGGATGTATGCAAATATATACGTTGACATGTAGTAATATATAATAACGCATCATTGCCCCACATTTGTTGTATGGTTGGTATCCTCTCTTTGATAACAACGTCTTTGCTGATTTCACCAGTGTCTGCAGCCGGTAGATGTCGCTGACGCCGTTGTATACGCTCTGTCCGCCCCACCACACGTTCAGGTAAAATACCCTCATATACCCATGCACACATTTATCCCAAACTCGCATACCTTTCCAGTTATGTCAGAATTCCGAGCGCCGATCAGTTGACCATTGCATAGATCCATCAGATCGACGCTCGGAAAGCTAACATCAGGGTTCCTTCACAACTGATCTTTTACAATTGTGCCCTTATTGGTCACATGTTTTCCAGGTTCGTGACGTCATCATGGAACCAACCAAGCAAAACCCTTGAATACTCCCCCACCTTGAATCGCTCGTTACAACACTAACTGCTGCATTTTTTAGTTCAAGAAATTAATCGTGTGATTACTGTAACAACAGATATTTTCTCATGCTATTCATAAAAATGTGACTCTTGGGCCCGGTCAACCTGAAACATTGATGCCAAGATCATTTAGAAAATTCGGTATCATACAATGACATAATAGTGTCGGTGATCGAGTGGGGAATTTTTTCTCATACCTGTTGTTTATTTTAATGCATTTACGTTTATTAAGTAATAAATAAACAAACACTGTGATTTTAATAAATGTGGTTGACACATATTTGCATTTTGTAAATGTTTTATTGATCGTGGTTGATAATTGTGACAGAGCGCTTAAATCTACAGTCTACCTCTTGTTTCCTGGGAACATTGTAATGCCAACTATTCAATGAATAGAATAACTGTCTGTTTAGGGAATTTCAATGAATAGAGAGTTATTCGACTTTGAACTAACCCACCGTTTCCTTTTGGACATCTGCTCTTTGCTTCAGAACAGTCAAATTTGGACTCTTGGAACCGTAATTGAATGTGGCGCTAAATTGATTTGACGATATTTTTAAAATAAGTCCCCCTGTTGAGATATTAGGTAGCTCGTTAAAGTGCCTATGACACCAATTTTCAATGATAATTTTTATGAAACCGAATGAAAGATAAAAATTGCGTTTACTCGGTTTTGTGGTTCAATTTCCGAACAAGTCACCCGAACATGAAGTAAATTGAAATACAAAGTCAATTATTCAGCACCCGTTGCCATTTTCCGAATTTGTGGTCCGGCATTCCATGACGTCACATAATGAACTCGTCACTGACACATCACTAGATCATCAAAACACCAGCGGCGAGTGCCTTGACTTGTTCAATCCAACAAACTTATGTACTCCGGTAGTCTTATGTATTTTATAGGTTTTAAAACCATGGTTTCAGTTGCCAATGTGGCAGCTGCTCACACATGCCAGACAGGGAATGTGTCTGCTGACGAGAGTTCTGTGGAGCCGGAGGAAGTGTTATAAGAAATTTAATGTGTGGCACAGGCACCCAAATTTGAAAGCTGTATGCTTGAATGAAGATGTGTTGGAGACACACAAGGGAAACAAGTTAATACTGACAGACAACGAACACCTAGTTGTAAGTTTATATTAAAAGAACTGTTCCCCGAAAAACACAAACAAGGGTTACAGCCGGGTCTTTTTTACTCAATTTGAATATAATGTTTTCAATTCAGACTGAATTATCAATACACTGAGCGCATGGAAAAGTGTTTACACGAGTGTAACATTATTTAAATACATTTACATCTGGGAGGTTATGCTGGATACAGGCAGTTCATCCGATGGTGCTACCATTACCTTGGGAAGAGAAGTCAGATCCCCATTCCATCCTGTGTGACATCAGTTATCCGGGACACATTTCCCAAGGGGACACACAATTATGGGGGATATGTGCATGAAATGAACACTTAGAGAAGCACTGATAGACTGCTTGACGCGTTTCTGGGATATCGAACTTGGAGTTCAGATTAGGAGGGATTTTTACTGCTTCCATCTCATCATTTATTTAACTGGCCTTCATTGTTGTTGTCTAAAAAATCTTATACTTCCAAAGTTGGGTGCATTCAGCACTTCCCTCACTAGCACCTAACTCTTCCAACATTTTCATTGAAATGGATAGTTTCTACGATTGCTATAAAATCTTTCTATAAGTTTGAAGCAGGATAAGTATGTGCTTCACATGTTTTCTTAATCAGATGTTTTGTGATAAGTATTTTATGTTGTGGTAATACATCAACCAAAAACTACAATCGGCAGTGAATGTCGCTAAGTCACGTTGGCAACAGTTACTTACCCATAGCAGCGTCAGCAGTGAATGTGCCCAGTTTTGGATACCGCTATGATCGATGGTTTAAATACACAAAAATAGTTAACACACTGACCAAGATGCCCGTATTCGCCCGAAATTAATTCCCTACGTTTCACGCATACTTTTATCGATTCTGGTCTGTTTATGTGTTTGATTTGCAGAGAAGTTCTACGTGAATAAATAAACGATGCATTATATCCGCCGGAAGTTTGAAGCCAATGGTGAATGCGATAAAACGAAGTGTTGGGCAACAGCGCACACCCACTGCGTTAGGCAACAAAAACAGAGTTCTACACATACGCTGTACACGATGCGTACAGTTAGGTGCTAGTCAGGCAACATATACGTTACAGCTTGACGAACTAGTCCTAGAAAAACTGCACAAACATAAATAAAGCATACTAGAGCTGGAGGGGTTACTATGTTTCAACATTTTACATATTTTGGCAGTGGAAGTATTATAGTGTCGTTGTCAATTATGGCTTCTTGGTAGGTTATAAAAAAATAAAAAATTCTGACATATTCTTAAAGACCGCCTCTGGTGACAACGGTTACTGATATGGGCAATCTATTCTCGAGTGGGCGTAGCGGAGGAGGTCGTCTAAGCGATGGGGGGGACGTTACAGAGGTGGAACAGGATACACGACTGGAGGAGGATATGGAGGTGATTATGGTGGACATCATGGTGACGGCGACGGTCACTATGGAGGGTGAGGAGGAGGTGAATGCGGAGGAGGTGGTGGCGGAGGTTACACACACACACACACACACACACACACACACACACACACACACACACACACACACACACACACACACACACACACACACACACACACACACACACACACACACACACACACACACACACACACACACTCTCTCTCTCTCTCTCTCTCTCTCTCTCTCTCTCTCTCTCTCTCACACACTCACACCCATACACACTTACACATACATACCAATAACGCTATAGCAGTCATAAAGCAGCAGCGCACGTGGCCTCAAAAGTGTACAGTTTATCGGATAAATCGTAGACCTACATATGGTTCGACACTCTGTACTCATCGGCCGAGACGAGAGTATCGAGTACCAAAGTTCAGAACCTTTTCAATTCGTCGAGACCGACAGACGGTGAGTTTCAGGGCTAAGTTAATGGTGTGTTTCTAACGCCAACAACGTTGATGTGGAAACGGGACGATCATTCATTGATATACAGGGAAACTGATGTTGTGAGATTGAAGGATATATATCTAAACGTCTCATTTGAAAATACAGAATAAAAATCGGCTTGATTATCACTCTATCGACTTCTTTCGTCAAATGCACTGTTTTGTGATAGCTGTTGTACAATTGATTACAATTGATTATAATAATATCAATGTTATCCATACTATCATTATATGACATAGGTTAGTGTTGGGGTTTTGTTTTAGCCATGGAGAAGTGGATAGGAAAGGTTGTCTTGGTGACAGGTGCATCATCAGGTATTGGGGCCGCCATCACACCGTAATCCTGGCAGCCAAAGGGATGCGAGTCGTTGGGTGCGCACGCAACATAGTACCGATTCAGGAGGATTGCCTTTCCATTGATGGATCATTAAAAAGACCAGCATTTCTGTCTTTTTCCCCAAATACAGCAGTTATTGCTCTACACACACAAACACACGCAGGCACACACACAGACACACAGACATTGAATATGCGGCCCTATCTTGAAAGAGTCTTAAGAATATACCTAGTGCTTGACAAGAGCCCTTGAAAATGACCAACATTGCGAACAAAAGTTGATCTTTTTCCATTCTTTTTTTTACTAGCGGTCATTTATAGTTATTTCTGACTGGAGGCGTCCTAAGCTTGGGTGGAACCACACTTAACCAAGAGCGTTGAAGACTCAAATAGGGCGGCCGACTGACATTGCGCAGCCCCCTGCACTCATTCACACCCATTCTCTGTCTACATGCTATTTCTAGCTTTATTGTGTGCGTAATGAACTATATATAATTCAGGTAATCACAAACATGAAGCAAACACTGCTGACTGCATAGTTAAATGTGATGAGCATTGGAAGGATTGGTACGGAGTCTTGTCTTAATTGCGCGTTTTTGGCAAATGCTTCGGCATTGCTTGAACATAGCTGACAAACAAATAATAACCTCGTAACACCAACCGCTTGAATGTAATGAATTCTTGCCTGCACTGGCCAGAATCATTCCATGTTCTAAAAGTATTGACAGGTGTTATTTTGCTGCTGTTGGCCATGGCGAGTGAGCAGGACTTTAGGTAGTTGTTGCCCCAAACAAGCAGCTGATCTTGATTGAGTGGATAGGCAGTTGGGACAAATATCTAAAGTAACGGTTCCATTAAAATTGCCATGTTGATAATTTTGTTTGAGGCATCTGCATGACCTCAAGTAGTTAAGCATTTGGAAATCCCTGCAGTTGATTTTCCACTAGGTTCTCCAGAAGTTGCCTTGAGGTGTTGTGAAATATAGCAACTAAGTCTTGCTCGCCTCCTTCTTTTTACATTCTTAACTGAACAACCTTTGCAAAGTGTTCTCGGTTTGCATCACTTCCATTAAAATACTTTGCAAAGATCTCTGTTTGCATTATCCATATGAAAATAATTCAAACCAACGCCCGAGTGTAAAAAGCAACAAGATACTGAAATGTACGCGAAATGATAGCGGAGTCGTTTGACTGGGGGAGGTACTAACAGCGAACGCGCATCGGAGCGAGCTGATGATTTGTAGAATGCGCGACAAAGGTACGCTGAGAATCAATATTATTAGCTGCCGATTAAATATTGTGCGTATAGTATCAGTTCTACCGTAGCGCGGAACTTTTTAACGTAAAGTTTAATAACTCGATGTTGTTTCATTAAAGTGCCACCACCCTTGCACAGCATAACTTCCCGCGGCTCTCGGTCGCCAGCCTCTCGAGACACAGCAGCCCTCGCTGCCTTCCCGAGTGGTTCCTTTTGTGAGTCACAGTGTCAAGTTACACGTCGCCGCGCTGGAGATCGTTTACTGAGATAAACCGATATATGACGGCGATTTTCAAACCTTTAGAGTTCAAAGTTTTGAAAACGGATTGCACACAAGGTTTTAGATTGATGCATATTTGCTACTGTGGAAATTTTAAAGAAAAAGACATTTTAGTGGCCCTTTAAGTTAGACACACGGAAGCCTAGCTCTTTATTTACACCCAACGAAAAAGTGTGCAGTAATTGATGTGGGCAACCTGCAGTTTGACGAGACAGTAAACCCCTATGCTGCCCGGTTATACGGTCATCGCCACTTTCGTGTTTAGACATAGGTGATTGTATGGAGCCATGATCTCGTAACTGTAGCTGTCTACCATTCATTGGCGCAAAAAACCGACTGACAGCAATTACTCTTTAGAGATGCAATACCGACAGACATCATCATCATCATCATCATCATCATCATCGTCGTAATCATCATCATCATCATCATCATCATCATCATCTCATCATCATCATCATCAAAAGCAACAACTTGCCCATGTCTCTGGAAGGGGATGAACCCGATGAGGTAGCTGAATAGTATCTTGCTCGACCTTCGTCCCATAGGCTTGGGTTTTGCAGCCCTATCTGGCCACTGGAATTTTTGCCAAGTGGGCGCTCGGCACTTAAGGGGAGCCGCCCCTCACAATCATTCTCATCCATCACCGTCGCGATATCACCTCGTTGTTGAAAGTGACCGAAACCTCAGTATTATCATTACCATTTCATGTCAAATTTGCATGCAACGCCCAGCGGATCTCTGCTTAGGAATCCGATTCATTCGCTCGGAAACCTAATATATGGATCCGAATTGAACTTTGTCCACAGACCCTGTCGGAGGAATTATCTGGCACAGGAGGTCAAATTGAGGCTTGAGGTGCGACCTCACCAAAGAGGATGACATCTTGAAGCTCTTTGCAGTAATTGAAGAGAAGTTTGGAGGCGTGGACTATTTTGTATCAACAATGCTGGTCTGTCATTCGCGGCGTCTCTGATGACGGGCGAGACAGACAAGTGGAAGACTATTCTAGACGTATGACGACATTTTGGTTTCCTTAAGACAATAACATACGTAATTACTATACTATATTGTCCCTATTTGAACCTCAGCCCTTTTTGAGGCTCGCCCCACTATTCTGAAAGGCAATCCTTGACTCACACTGGTTACAGTGATATACTTGTTGGCAATCATAATTTAAACCTATGCAAAATGGCCGATGTGAACGTTATATTACCATTGCTGATACACAATGCTGCTCAATTACAAATTGAGAAACATAAATAATTAGAAATGAGGTCGATTCTGTGAATCACCCGATTAAGTGGTACCATAAATGACATCCAATACTGTTCCGTAGGTGAATGTTCTTGCGCCCAGTATCTGCGCACGGGAGACGATCAAGTCACTGCGCAATAGAGATCGCGATGATGAAGGTCATATCATACATATTAACAGGTCAGATCCATAAATATATATCGCGCAGATCTTAAACTGTTCTTTATATGTGTAGCGTTTTGGTTACCATACCAAGTATTGCATATTTGTTGGGTATGTTTCATGTATTCTACTCTTCACGAATTCAATAACTCTACTGCCATTGCAAGATGGCTAGTTTTGTAGTAATGACTTTGTATTTTTCTGTTTATAGAGATTGCTTCACTGTACATGGGTATTAATGTTTTTAAAAGTTTATCGGGTCACCAAGTGAAGCCAGCGAGTGCTCATTTCTACTTTGCCAGCAAGCACGCCCTCACAGCTCTGACTGAGGGTCTCCGCAATAAACTCCGCAGCACTGAATCGAACATCCGTGTCTCTGTGAGTCATGGGTTCTTGTACATATAATCGACCTCACTCGGATGTTAGAGGCTGTGACAATCAACCATATTCATTCTTATATCTCATCTCCGAAGAAAACCCATTTATGTTATTCACAAATATCTTAAATGTTAGCTCCGCTGTTCCGTATGGCTTATCCTTTACCATTGCTTCAGCATTCACCTAACCTTTCGATGTGATGTTCTCTTACAGAGCAAGCTAGTACCCCACATTGCACATGGATTCTTCTCATGCTAGTGTCTCCTTGTCAACTAAATCCTGTGTGACTTTTGACCGCTGAGTGATAATATAACAACATATATCTTATGTACATTACAAACCCAATTGCTTAATATCACGTTGATGTATACCTAAGAGAGGCTTTCAGTGAACTTGGCCTCCCTTCAGAGATCACACCCTCCAATCATATATGTATGAATCTGACACATTTAAACGAAACTGTTTGTCAACACAGCTAATAGAAAGTTTTCGTTGCATTTGTTAACACATTATGGCAGGCCATCCCTATGGTCCAATGATAGACCAATTTGACCAGTCCGCCCGTCCCTACCTTTGTCCATTGATGGCAAATTTAATCAGGAAGCAAGATAGCAACCCAAAATCATAGATAGACTGTTCTAAATTGACCTCTAAAATTAAATTTGGCTCCGTAATTTTGCACGTATTTATTCATCTAGACCCGTACTGGGCCTCCCTTGCTAAGTGATATTACGCTAAATTACTCCGGGGGATATTGATGTTTCAAAATGTAAGGGTGAAATGATTGTGCGTTGTTTGATGTTTATGTCTTAAGCAAATCAGTCCTGGCTTGACCCACACTCGATTACATATTTGCTACCTTGGAGAAGAGATGGGTCATGAATTGTACAGCAGATCGCCAGGTATGATCATATTGGGGCCTTGGGTGATTTTGACAACGAAAGTTTTGTATCGGGAACATGGCTGACTGATATCTATTACTGAACATGACATCATCATCATCATCATCATCATCATCATCATCATCATCATCATCATCATCATCATCATCATCATCATTCGTCAGGTCATCATTATCGAGATCACCAGGATCAACATACGATTGAACATGATCGTTGTCATCATCATCGGGATCATTGAGGTGATCAGGATCTTGACCATCTTTGGCAACCCATTTTGAACAAACCAATACATTGAACACATATTGCCAATACAAGTTTTAATGCAAGTTCTTAACGTTTCAATGAAGTTTCCATGGCTTCAGGTTAGGTTTGCTATTCAGATTTCTTAATTGAATGAAAATTTTAGCACTTTTTTCCTTACGTTACTCGCAAATGTAAATCATTTTCAAATCAGGCCATTATTTGGGGAGTAATTGATGAATTTCCATTATATTTGATGTTGACTATTATTATAATGAAAGATCAAAACGAGACGTCTGGGTTTTGCGCAAGGTCAATCCTCAGGGGTTATTGAATACCTTAGTGTGTGAAATTGTCACATTCCCACGCAACATTGTACATATGATATGTATTAAATAAAGGTATTTAATTAGTGATAGAGAGTAACCAAATGTACGATGGTATAATCCAGTGGCTTAAGGTTAAAGATTAATAGGATCCAGGATTGAGAAATCATCATGTTGTGAGTTTTACATATAGGGAGTATTTTCACTTGGATGTATGCAAATATATACGTTGACATGTAGTAATATATAATAACGCATCATTGCCCCACATTTGTTGTATGGTTTGTGTCCTCTCTTTGATAACAACGTGTTTGCTGATTTCACCAGTGTCTGCAGCCGGGAGATGTCGCTGACGCCGTTGTCTATGCTCTTTCCCCCCACCTACGTTCAGGTAAAATACCCTCATATACCCATGCACACATTTATCCCAAACTCGCATACCTTTCCAGTTATGTCAGAATTCCGAGCGCCGATCAGTTGACCATTGCATAGATCCATCAGATCGACGCTCGGAAAGCTAACATCAGGGTTCCTTCACAACTGATCTTTTACAATTGTGCCCTTATTGGTCACATGTTTTCCAGGTTCGTGACGTCATCATGGAACCAACCAAGCAAAACCCTTGAATACTCCCCCACCTTGAATCGCTCGTTACAACACTAACTGCTGCATTTTTTAGTTCAAGAAATTAATCGTGTGATTACTGTAACAACAGATATTTTCTCATGCTATTCATAAAAATGTGACTCTTGGGCCCGGTCAACCTGAAACATTGATGCCAAGATCATTTAGAAAATTCGGTATCATACAATGACATAATAGTGTCGGTGATCGAGTGGGGAATTTTTTCTCATACCTGTTGTTTATTTTAATGCATTTACGTTTATTAAGTAATAAATAAACAAACACTGTGATGTTTTAATAAATGTGGTTGACACATATTTGCATTTTGTAAATGTTTTATTTATCGTGGTTGATAATTGTGACAGAGCGCTTAAATCTACAGTTCTACCTCTTGTTTCCTGGTAACATCGTGATGCCAACTATTCAATGAATAGAATAACTGTCTGTTTAGGGAATTTCAATGAATAGAGAGTTATTTGACTTTGAACTAACCCACCGTTTCCTTTTGAACATCTGCTCTTTTCTTCAGAACAGTCAAATTTGGACTCTTGGAACCGTAATTGAATGTGGCGCTAAATTGATTTGACGATATTTTTAAAATAAGTCCCCCTGTTTAGATATTAGGTAGCTCGTTAAAGTGCCTATGACACCAATTTTCAATGATAATTTTTATGAAACCGAATGAAAGATAAAAATTGCGTTTACTCGGTTTTTTGTGGTTCAATTTCCGAACAAGTCACCCCAAACATGAAGTAAATTGAAATACAAAGTCAATTTTTCAGCACCCGTTGCCATTTTTTTCCGAATTTGTGGTCCGGCATTCCATGACGTCACATAATGAACTCGTCACTGACATCACTAGATCATCAAAACACCAGCGGCGAGTGCCTTGACTTGTTCAATCCAACAAACTTATGTACTCCGGTAGTCTTATGTATTTTATAGGTTTTAAAACCATGGTTTCAGTTGCCAATGTGGCAGCTGCTCACACATGCCAGACAGGGAATGTGTCTGCTGACGAGAGTTCTGTGGAGCCGGAGGAAGTGTTATAAGAAATTTAATGTGTGGCACAGGCACCCAAATTTGAAAGCTGTATGCTTGAATGAAGATGTGTTGGAGACACACAAGGGAAACAAGTTAATACTGACAGACAACGAACACCTAGTTGTAAGTTTATATTAAAAGAACTGTTCCCCGAAAAACAAACAAGGGTTACAGCCGGGTCTTTTTTACTCAATTTGAATATAATGTTTTCAATTCAGACTGAATTATCAATACACTGAGCGCATGGAAAAGTGTTTACACGAGTGTAACATTATTTAAATACATTTACATCTGGGAGGTTATGCTGGATACAGGCAGTTCATCCGATGGTGCTACCATTACCTTGGGAAGAGAAGTCAGATCCCCATTCCATCCTGTGTGACATCAGTTATCCGGGACACATTTCCCAAGGGGACACACAATTATGGGGGATATGTGCATGAAATGAACACTTAGAGAAGCACTGATAGACTGCTTGACGCGTTTCTGGGATATCGAACTTGGAGTTCAGATTAGGAGGGATTTTTACTGCTTCCATCTCATCATTTATTTAACTGGCCTTCATTGTTGTTGTCTAAAAATCTTATACTTCCAAAGTTGGTGCATTCAGCACTTCCCTCACTAGCACCTAACTCTTCCAACATTTTCATTGAAATGGATAGTTTCTACGATTGCTATAAAATCTTTCTATAAGTTTGAAGCAGGATAAGTATGTGCTTCACATGTTTTCTTAATCAGATGTTTTGTGATAAGTATTTTATGTTGTGGTAATACATCAACCAAAAACTACAATCGGCAGTGAATGTCGCTAAGTCACGTTGGCAACAGTTACTTACCCATAGCAGCGTCAGCAGTGAATGTGCCCAGTTTTGGATACCGCTATGATCGATGGTTTAAATACACAAAATAGTTAACACACTGACCAAGATGCCCGTATTCGCCCGAAATTAATTCCCTACGTTTCACGCATACTTTTATCGATTCTGGTCTGTTTATGTGTTTGATTTGCAGAGAAGTTCTACGTGAATAAATAAACGATGCATTATATCCGCCGGAAGTTTGAAGCCAATGGTGAATGCGATAAAACGAAGTGTTGGGCAAATAGCGCACACCCACTGCGTTAGGCAACAAAAACAGAGTTCTACACATACGCTGTACACGATGCGTACAGTTAGGTGCTAGTCAGGCAACATATACGTTACAGCTTGACGAACTAGTCCTAGAAAAACTGCACAAACATAAATAAAGCATACTAGAGCTGGAGGGGTTACTATGTTTCAACATTTTACATATTTTGGCAGTGGAAGTATTATAGTGTCGTTGTCAATTATGGCTTCTTGGTAGGTTATAAAAAAACTAAATTCTGACATATTCTTAAAGACCGCCTCTGGTGACAACGGTTACTGATATGGGCAATCTATTCTCGAGTGGGCGTAGCGGAGGAGGTCGTCTAAGCGATGGGGGGGACGTTACAGAGGTGGAACAGGATACACGACTGGAGGAGGATATGGAGGTGATTATGGTGGACATCATGGTGACGGCGACGGTCACTATGGAGGGTGAGGAGGAGGTGAATGAGGAGGAGGTGGTGGCGGAGGTTACACACACACACACACACACACACACACACACACACACACACACACACACACACACACACACACACACACACACACACACACACACACACACACACACACACACACACACACACACACACACACACACACACACTCTCTCTCTCTCTCTCTCTCACACACACTCACACCCATACACACTTACACACACATACCAATAACGCTATAGCAGTCATAAAGCAGCAGCGCACGTGGCCTCAAAAGTGTACAGTTTATCGGATAAATCGTAGACCTACATATGGTTCGACACTCTGTATTCATCGGCCGAGACAAGAGTATCGAGTACCAAAGTTCAGAACCTTTTCAATTCGTCGAGACCGACAGACGGTGAGTTTCAGGGCTAAGTTAATGGGTGTGTTTCTAACGCCAACAACGTTGATGTGGAAACGGGACGATCATTCATTGATATACAGGGAAACTGATGTTGTGAGATTGAAGGATATATATCTAAACGTCTCATTTGAAAATACACAAAATCGGCTTGATTATCACTCTATCGACTTCTTTCGTCAAATGCACTGTTTTGTGATAGCTGTTGTACAATTGATTACAATTGATTATAATAATATCAATGTTATCCATACTATCATTATATGACATAGGTTAGTGTTGGGGTTTTGTTTTAGCCATGGAGAAGTGGATAGGAAAGGTTGTCTTGGTGACAGGTGCATCATCAGGTATTGGGGGCCGCCATCACACGTATCCTGGCAGCCAAAGGGATGCGAGTCGTTGGGTGCGCACGCAACATAGTACCGATTCAGGTAGGATTGCCTTTCCATTGATGGATCATTAAAAAGACCAGCATTTCTGTCTTTTTCCCCAAATACAGCAGTTATTGCTCTACACACACAAACACACGCAGGCACACACACAGACACACAGACATTGAATATGCGGCCCTATCTTGAAAGAGTCTTAAGAATATACCTAGTGCTTGACAAGAGCCCTTGAAAATGACCAACATTGCGAACAAAAGTTGATCTTTTTCCATTCTTTTTTACTAGCGGTCATTTATAGTTATTTCTGACTGGAGGCGTCCTAAGCTTGGGTGGAACCACACTTAACCAAGAGCGTTGAAGACTCAAATAGGGCGGCCGACTGACATTGCGCAGCCCCCTGCACTCATTCACACCCATTCTCTGTCTACATGCTATTTCTAGCTTTATTGTGTGCGTAATGAACTATATATAATTCAGGTAATCACAAACATGAAGTAAACACTGCTGACTGCATAGTTAAATGTGATGAGCATTGGAAGGATTGGTACGGAGTCTTGTCTTAATTGCGCGTTTTTGGCAAATGCTTCGGCATTGCTTGAACATAGCTGACAAACAAATAATAACCTCGTAACACCAACCGCTTGAATGTAATGAATTCTTGCCTGCACTGGCCAGAATCATTCCATGTTCTAAAAGTATTAACAGGTGTTATTTTGCTGCTGTTGGCCATGGCGAGTGAGCAGGACTTTTAGGTAGTTGTTGCCCCAAACAAGCAGCTGATCTTGATTGAGTGGATAGGCAGTTGGGACAAATATCTAAAGTAACGGTTCCATTAAAATTGCCATGTTGAAAACTTTGAGGTATCTGCATGACCTCAAGTAGTTAAGCATTTGGAAATCCCTGCAGTTGATTTTTCACTAGGTTCTCCAGAAGTTGCCTTGAGGTGTTTTGAAATATAGCAACAAAGTCTTGCTCGCCTCTTTCTTTTTACATTCTTAACTGAACTGACACTTTGCAAAGATCTCTGTTTGCATCATCCATTAAAATAATTCAAACCAATTACATGCAGAAGAAAAAATTGTCATAAGTACAAAATGTTGTAGGGATGTCCCGAGTCGCATGGAAGTATGATGCAGTCAATAAATGTGATTTTTACTTCAGTAATCTTGTCAATATATCTAACTTTCACAACAGGATGCTTTTTCGTCGATTCAAATACGAACAGTGGGGCTCCTCCCGTTGTCACGACATCACTCAGGCATTAAGTTAGCTGATTGAAAATATAAGGTGAATCATAGTTGACATTGCCCCCAGCACTAAGGCCAATTGTCTGAGGTGTTTCTAGGGGTTGTAAGAAGCCAACAAGAACCTTGTTTGCCACATCATTTGTTGCCATACAGTAGGTGCTTTTAAGATCCTGACACAACATTTCTCCCTCTTACCTCAGCAGTATGCATCTTTTTCTTTGAGACGGGTTTAGTTTGAGTCCTTTCCAGGAAGGGCTCGTTTGCGGTCAATAGACCCAGAATGAGTAATGATTCCCATCATCTATTTGAACATTCACAGTGTAGACTTGGCAAGCTCCTAATGGATCATGACATGCAACAGAGAAGAATAACTTGGGGGTTAAATTTTAGAGTTGCAAAGCCCCCAGACATGCTTTGGAATATTTTACTATGAAATTGTACCTAAGTTTAAAGGGCCACTAAAACGATTTTTTTATCCCACATATCGAACGATTCATGCATGAGAAATTCTCTGGTGAAGGTTTGAGGTGTTTAGTCGGACAAATAACGAAAATATTAGAGTTTAAAGATGCACTAATCGCGCCGTACAGCGCAAACTGGCGGGGTCAAGGTCGCGCGAGTGTGACATCACAAAAGGAGTTGACCGAGTTCACAGCGACAATGGCGTCAGCAGAAGAGTGTTTGAGCGATACGGATATTTTTAACGACGATCTTGACGAATTTGCGGTTTACTTTTCGAGGAGGAAATTAACTGAAATGCTCGATCAGAGTTTTCAGATCAAATTGATGAAGAAATTGAGATTAAACCGTAACAGTTAGAACCGGAGGACGAAGAGGATCGGGGCACATTGATGTTGACCGAGCCGTCAGAAGAAGACCCACAAGAAGAAAATCGACTGCAGCTGTCCATCGATTCCTGGTAAATTAAACATTTTGATCCGATTCCGTGATTATCACACATTGTAATTTGATTAAACCTGATTGAGATCATTAAGCGCCTGTCTCTAACGTTGACTCCATGCTATCGGTTAGCATCTTATTCAAAGGCGACATGGCTAGACAATGTACAGTCTATAGAGGTTAACAGCTCTACTGGGCTCTCTTTCCCTTCAGCTACCGAGCATTTTGTTTAGATTATCATTCACGTTTCCGTGTTTAGCGTTTAGAAAGTGCTCCGTGTTGCTTTATGTAAAATGCTGAAAGGTTATTTTATTAAAGTATGTACAAATATCCAGCTTAGACCATTTGACATGTTGAATACATTTTTCCACAATTAATTTATTCTGAACTCCATCAATGACAATGATGCTATGTCAGAACATTTAAAAAAATCTTAAAATATTTGAAAAGTACTGTTGAAACATAATAATGTGATACAAGCTACTGTATTCTTGCAGGTGTACTTGCTCTTACTGCACGCAAATGTGCACTGCCACAGAATATGTATGCTGTCAGGAAATCCCTCAGGTAAAAAGTGATGGCTGACTTGAATGATTCAAATGAACTGCATGGCGCTCCTGTCACATGCATCATACATCAACCCGGATTTGATGGGGTGTGTCTCAATCCGTGGGCACTCAGGGTTGCATATCGGGCGTATATACAAAGGTACACTGATGGTGGTGAAAAGCTATGCTCGAGTGAGTGGATTATTGATTTAACTTAAGCATGTTTTATTGAACATATGTTCCAATAATTTCCAAGTGTATGATTCCAGCGGTACAGGTATACAGCTTACAAACTACATGTGAATGGTGCTGGGGATATCTAGGGAAGCGCATCAGAGTTCCACTACCAGCATGTGCTGTGGCGCGCATCAGAAAGGCATTCCCCAGTGACGCAGCACAACATAAGGGGTTTAAACCTTCTGATCTGTCATGAATATCATGAATGACTCATTTAAATCTTTAACTATGTTAGAGTAGAGCTGTGGCTTTGTCAGGTCTGACATATGCCGAGCACATTGGTGGTGGTACATCAAACTCATCAAGCAGATGTGCAAACTTCTCTGGGTTGACAGCAACTTCATTGAACAAGAAATTGTTCAAGGTGTTCACATAGTCTAAAAATAATATAATACAGTTTAATATTATTATATGCATCATATATTTTATTATTGGTGTCTTTGATCTGTAAGTATATATATACTAAGTAAATTGCTAAATTTCTTTTTTTTTGCCTTGACAATGTGGTCTCCTTTCTTGTTCTTGGGATAGTTGATGAGATAAAATGGCCCCCTTTTCTTGTTAACTGCCTGTGTTCGACAACTGTGGGTTGCTTCTGGGAACGCGAACACTGACACACCCCTTCTTGCTGTGTTAACAGCACCATTTGGCAACACATTTCTCCGGCATGATGACAGGTGATCGTTGGACTTCTTTCAGTGGTATTCTCAAGTATCTCAAAACAGTAGATCTATTGTCGCAGGTAAAAAGTATGAAAGTTCTACAAAACCAACGCCCGAGTGTAAAAAGCAACAAGATACTGAAATGTACGCGAAATGATAGCGGAGTCGTTTGACTGGGGAGGGTACTAACAGCGAACGCGCATCGGAGCGAGCTGATGATTTGTAGAATGCGCGACAAAGGTACGCTGAGAATCAATATTATTAGCTGCCGATTAAATATTGTGCGTATAGTATCAGTTCTACCGTAGCGCGGAACTTTTAACGTAAAGTTTAATAACTCGATGTTGTTTCATTAAAGTGCCACCACCCTTGCACAGCATAACTTCCCGCGGCTCTCGGTCGCCAGCCTCTCGAGACACAGCAGCCCTCGCTGCCTTCCCGAGTGGTTCCTTTTGTGAGTCACAGTGTCAAGTTACACGTCGCCGCGCTGGAGATCGTTTACTGAGATAAACCGATATATGACGGCGATTTTCAAACCTTTAGAGTTCAAAGTTTTGAAAACGGATTGCACACAAGGTTTTAGATTGATGCATATTTGCTACTGTGGAAATTTTAAAGAAAAAGACATTTTAGTGGCCCTTTAAGTTAGACACACGGAAGCCTAGCTCTTTATTTACACCCAACAAAAAAGTGTGCAGTAATTGTTGTGGGCAACCTGCATTTTGACGAGACAGTAAACCCCTATGCTGCCCGGTTATGCCGTCGTCACTTTCTTCATCAGATAATAATATAAACATTCATCGCACTTTCGTGTTGAACCATAGGTGATTGTATGAGCCATGATCTCGTAACTGTTAGCTGTCTACCATTCATTGGCGCAAAAACCGACTGACAGCAATTACTCTTTAGAGATGCAATACCGACATCACAATCATCATCATCATCATCATCATCATCATCGTCGTAATCATCATCATCATCATCATCATCATCATCATCATCATCATCATCATCAAAAGCAACAACTTGCCCATGTCTCTGGAAGGGGATGAACCCGATGAGGTAGCTGAATAGTATCTTGCTCGACCTTCGTCCCATAGGCTTGGGTTTTGCAGCCCTATCTGGCCACTGGGTTTTTGCCAAGTGGGCGCAGGCACTTAAGGGGAGCCGCCCAAGCATCACAATCATTCTCATCCATCACCGTCGCGATATCACCTCGTTGTTGAAAGTGACCGAAACCTCAGTATTATCATTACCATTTCATGTCAAATTTGCATGCAACGCCCAGCTGGATCTCTGCTTAGGAATCCGATTCATTCGCTCGGAAACCTAATATATGGATCCTTAACTTTGTCCACAGACCCTGTCGGAGGAATTATCTGGCACAGGAGGTCAAATTGAGGCTGTGAGGTGCGACCTCACCAAAGAGGATGACATCTTGAAGCTCTTTGCAGTAATTGAAGAGAAGTTTGGAGGCGTGGACGTTTGTATCAACAATGCTGGTCTGTCATTCGCGGCGTCTCTGATGACGGGCGAGACAGACAAGTGGAAGGCTATTCTAGACGTATGACGACATTTTGGTTTCCTTAAGACAATAACAAACGTAATTACTATACTATATTGTCCCTATTTGAACCTCAGCCCTTTTTGAGGCTCGCCCCACTATTCTGAAAGGCAATCCTTGACTCACACTGGTTACAGTGATATACTTGTTGGCAATCATAATTTAAACCTATGCAAAATGGCCGATGTGAACGTTATATTACCATTGCTGATACACAATGCTGCTCAATTACAAATCGAGAAACATAAATAATTAGAAATGAGGCCGATTCTGTGAATCACCCGATTCTGTGGTACCATAAATGACATCCAATACTGTTCCGTAGGTGAACGTTCTTGCGCCCAGTATCTGCGCACGGGAGACGATCAAGTCACTGCGCAATAGAGGTCGCGATGAAGGTCATATCATACATATCAACAGGTCAGATCCATAAATATATATTGCGCGCTTCTTAAACTGTTCTTTATATGTTTAGCGTTTTGGTGTACCATACCAAGTATTACATATTTTTAGGGTATGTTTCATGTATGCAACTCTTCCTTCACGAATTCAATAACTCTACTGCCATTGCAAGATGGCTAGTTTTGTAGTAATGACATTGTAGTTTCCTGTTGATAGAGATTGCTTCTCTGTATACGGGTATTAATGTTTTATACAGTGTATCGGGTCACCAAGTGAAGCCAGCGCGCGCTCATTTCTACTCTGCCAGCAAGCACGCCCTCACAGCTCTGACCGAGGGTCTCCGCAATGAACTCCGCAGCACTGAATCGAACATCCGTGTCTCTGTGAGTCATGGGTTCTTGTACATATAATCGACCTCACTCTCGGATGTTAGAGGCTGTGACAATCAACCATATTCATTCTTATATCTCATCTCCGAAGAAAACCCATTTATGTTATTCACAAAGCTTATATCTTAAATGTTAGCTCCGCTGTTCCGTATGGCTTATCCTGTACCATTGCTTCAGCATTCACCTAACCTTTCGATGTGATGTTCTCTTACAGAGCAAGCTAGTAGCCCCACATTGCACATGGATTCTTCTCATGCTAGTGTCTCCTTGTCAACTAAATCCTGTGTGACTTTTGACCGCTGAGTGATAATATAACATCATATATCTTATGTACATTACAAACCCAATTGCTTAATATCACGTTGATGTATACCTAAGAGAGGCTTTCAGTGAACTTGGCCTCCCTTCAGAGATCACACCCTCCAATCATATATGTATGAATCTGACACATTTAAACGAAACTGTTTGTCAACACAGCTAATAGAAAGTTTTCGTTGCATTTGTTAACACATTATGGCAGGCCATCCCTATGGTCCAATGATAGACCAATTTGACCAGTCCGTCCGTCCCTACCTTTGTCCATTGATGGCAAATTTAATCAGGAAGCAAGATAGCAACCCAAAATCATAGATAGACTGTTCTAAATTGACCTCTAAAATTAAATTTGGCTCCGTAATTTTGCACATATTTATTCATCTAGACCTGTACTGGGCCTCCCTTGCTAAGTGATATTACGCTAATTAATCCGGGGGATATTGATGTTTCAAAATGTAAGGGTGAAATGATTGTGCGTTTGTTTGATGTTTATGTCTTAAGCAAATCAGTCCTGGCTTGACCCACACTCGATTACATATTTGCTACCTTGGAGAAGAGATGGGGAATGAATTGTACAGCAGTCGCCAGGTATGATAATATTGGGGCCTTGGGTGATTTTAACAACGAAAGGTGTATCGGGAACATGGCTGACTGATATCTATTACTGAACATGACATCATCATCATCATCATCATCATCATCATCATCATCATCATCATCATCATCATCATCATCATCATCATCATCGTCATCATCATTATCGAGATCACCAGGATCAACATACGATTGAACATGATCGTTGTCATCATCATCGGGATCATTGAGGTGATCAGGATCTTGACCATCTTTGGCAACCCATTTTGAACAAACCAATACATTGAACACATATTGCCAATACAAGTTTTAATGCAAGTTCTTAACGTTTCAATGAAGTTTCCATGGCTTCAGGTTAGGTTTGCTATTCCGATTTCTTAATTGAATGAAAATTTTAGCACTTTTTTCCTTACGTTACTCGCAAATGTAAATCATTTTCAAATCAGGCCATTATTTGGGGAGTAGTTGATGAATTTCCATTATATTTGATGTTGACTATTATTATAATGAAAGATCAAAACGAGACGTCTGGGTTTTGCGCAAGGTCAATCCTCAGGGGTTAATGAATACCTTAGGTGTGAAATTGTCACATTCCCACGCAACATTGTACATATGATATGTATTAAATAGGTATTTAATTAGTGATAGAGAGTAACCAAATGTACGATGGTATAATCCAGTGGCTTAAGGTTAAAGATTAATAGGATCCAGGATTGAGAAATCATCATGTTGTGAGTTTTACATATAGGGAGTATTTTCACTTGGATGTATGCAAATATATACGTTGACATGTAGTAATATATAATAACGCATCATTGCCCCACATTTGTTGTATGGTTGGTATCCTCTCTTTGATAACAACGTCTTTGCTGATTTCACAAGTGTCTGCAGCCGGGAGATGTCGCTGACGCCGTTGTATACGCTCTGTCCGCCCCACCACACGTTCAGGTAAAATACCCTCATATACCCATGCACACATTTATCCCAAACTCGCATACCTTTCTAGTTATGTCAGAATTCCGAGCGCCGATCAGTTGACCATTGCATAGATCCATCAGATCGACGCTCGGAAAGCTAACATCAGGGTTCCTTCACAACTGATCTTTTACAATTGTGCCCTTATTGGTCACATGTTTTCCAGGTTCGTGACGTCATCATGGAACCAACCAAGCAAAACCCTTGAATACTCCCCCACCTTGAATCGCTCGTTACAACACTAACTGCTGCATTTTTTAGTTCAAGAAATTAATCGTGTGATTACTGTAACAACAGATATTTTCTCATGCTATTCATAAAAATGTGACTCTTGGGCCCGGTCAACCTGAAACATTGATGCCAAGATCATTTAGAAAATTCGGTATCATACAATGACATAATAGTGTCGGTGATCGAGTGGGGAATTTTTTCTCATACCTGTTGTTTATTTTAATGCATTTGCGTTTATTAAGTATTAAATAAACGAACACTGTGATGTGATGTGAATAAATGTGGTTGATACATATTTGCATTTTGTAAATGTTTTATTTATCGTGGTTGATAATTGTGACAGAGCACTTAAATCTACAGTTCTACCTCTTGTTTCCTGGGAAAAATGCGATGCCAACTATTCAATGAATAGAATAACTGTCTGTTTAGGGAATTTCAATGAATAGAGTTATTCGACTTTGAACTTAACCACCGTTTCCTTTTGGACATCTGCTCTTTGCTTCAGAACAGTCAAATTTGGACTCTTGGAACCGTAATTGAATGTGGCGCTAAATTGATTTGACGATATTTTTTAAATAAGTCTCCCTGTTGAGATATTAGGTATCTCTTTAAAGTGCCTATGACACCAATTTTCAATGAAACCGAATGAAAGATAAATTTGCGTTTACTCGGTTTTTGTTGTTCAATTTCCGAACAAGTCACCCGAACATGAAGTAAATTGAAATACAAAGTCAATTATTCAGCACCCGTTGCCATTTTCCAAATTTGTGGTCCGGCATACCATGACGTCACATAATGAACTCGTCACTGACAGTTCCTCTGACAGCGTCTGGGCTGGACTTCTCTAATATCCGCGCTGTAGAATGTGGCATCAGATCATCAAAACACCAGTGCCTTGATTAATTTCATCCAATAAACTCATGTTCTCCAGTAGATCTTTGTTTTATGTATTTTATAGGTTTTAAAACCATGGTTTCATGTGCCAATGTGGCAGCTGCTCACACATGCCAGTCAGGGAATGTGTCTGCTGACGAGAGCTCTGTGGAGCCGGAGATGTTAAAAATAACAAATTTGTTAGAAATTAATGTGTGGCACAGGCATCCAAATTTGAATGCTGTATGCTTGAATAATGATGTGTTGGAGACACACAAGGGAAACAAGTTAGTACTGACAGACAACGAACACCTAGTTGTAAGTTTATATTAAAAGAACTATTCCCCAAAAAACAAACAAGGGATACTGCTGGGTCACTTGTACTCAAATGAATATAATGTTTTCAATTGAGACTGAATTATCAATACACTGAACACATGGAAAAATGAGTGTAACATTATATATATACATTTACATCTGAAAGTTTACGCTGGATACAGGCAGTTCATCCGATGGTGCTACCATTACCTTGGGAAGAGAAGTCGGATCCCCATACCATCCTGTGTGACATCAGTTCTCCGAGACACTTTAGGAGGAAGTGATTGTAGAGGAGGTGGAGGCGGCGGTAATTCTGGAGGGAGAGGAGGGGGTGATTGTGGAAGAGGTGGAGGTCAATCTGAAGGAGGAGGAGGAGGAGGAGATGATGGCGGAGGAGGTGGAGGAGAAGGAGGTGGCGGTGGTATTTGATATTTCTGATTTTCCTTACAATGGACATTGTCATTAAGCAATGAACGCTTGGTGCCATCACAAATTATCTTCTGAGTCACGTCAGCGATATCCATACAAGTTAGCCACCCATGAGATTCATCAAATACGGACACTCTTGTTTCCACCATAATATTTTGTTTGATTTATTTGATATACGTGTGCCATTGTTTTTCTTACTGAACTTGTTAATTCTTGATATGTTTATCAACCACAAATGTCTTTTTATTTGTGTTAAGTTGTAAAATGAATAGCGCGTAATATTTGTTTACACACACACACACACCCAGAACGTTAATGCAGTCATAACACAGCAACGCATATGGCCGCAAAAGTGCACGGTTATTCGGATAAATCGTAGGCCAACATATGGTTCGAGGTGCAAGTACCAAGGTTCAGCGCTTATTCAATTCGTCGAGACAGACAGACGGTGAGTTTCAGAGCTAAGTAAATGGTGTGTTTCTAACGTCGACAACGTTGATGTTGAAACTGGACAATCATTCATTGATATACAATAAAACTGATGTTGTGTGTATGAAGGATATATATCTAAACGTCTCATTGGAAAATACACAAAATCGTCTTGATTATCACTTTATCGACTTTTTTCGTCGAATGCACCGTATTGTGATGGCTGTTGTTCACCATGAGCTAAGTACAATGGATTACATTTAACAATATCAACTTTATCCATACTATCATTATATGACATAGGTGAGTGTTGGGGTTTTGTTTTAGCCATGGAGAATTGGATAGGAAAGGTTGTCTTGGTGACAGGTGCATCATCGGGTATTGGGGCCGCCATCACACGTAGCCTGGCAGCCAAAGGGATGCAAGTCGTTGGGTGCGCACGCAACATAGAACCGATTCAGGTAGGACTGCCTTACCATTGATGGACCATTGCAATGACCAGGAACTCTGTCTTTGTTCCCCAAATACAGCAGTCATTGCTCTACACACACACACACACACACACACACACACACACACACACACACACACACACACACACACACACACACACACACACACACACACACACACACACACACACACACACACACATATACATATACACACACGAGTGCGTGTGTGTACACACAAGTGTGCATTTGTGTGTATTGAATATGCAGCCCTATCTTGAACGAGTCTTAAGTATGTACCTAGTGCTTGAGTACTTGAATATAACCAACAGTGCTTGAACGGTGCATGAATCATTGCGACCATTTTCACTAGCGGCCATTTATAGTTATTTCCGACCGGAGGAGTCTGGGGCTTAGGTGGAACACCACTTCACCAAGAGGCAGGCAGTGAAACTCTTTGTGCACTTTGATTGGGTCTCATCTATTTCAAACTGATTAGACCTAAAACAAGAGACAATTCAAAGCATAGCATTTTAAGTGTATTATCTAAGCATCATATGATCTTCCAAATCGTTGCCTCTTCAGAAGAACCTGCGGGATATTTCACGTAGCTTTAGTCAAATGGAGTTCAATGAGGGTATTTTTACAACGTAATCTATCGGTATACTCAGAGCTTTAATGAAATTTGGTACTCCTTTAACGGAACACGATGCGCATCGCCAAAAGGTGGTGTATGAGTGGACTAAAACTGAACTAAAACGGAATAGGATTAATGGTTATTTTGAAGCGTTCATTTTATCAGTAGCTGTAGTAAAAGTACTAAAGTGCAACCTAGCTTTATGTTGCACAGCTTTGAAGAGAGATCAAGAGGGCGGCCGACTTACATTGCGCAGCCCCCAGCACTCATTCACACTCATTCGCTGTCTACATGCCATTTGGGTCTTGTGACCTGTAGATGATAGAGGTAATCACAAACATGAAGTAAACTCTCTGCTGCCTGCATAGCTAAATGTGATGAGCATTGGAAGGTACAGAGTCTTGTCTTGATTTGATTTTGGCAAATGCTTCGGCATTGCTTGAACATAGCTGACCAACAAATAATAACCTCGTATCAACAACTGCTTGAATGCAATGAATTCTTTCCTTCACTGGCCAGAATCTATCCATGTTCTCAAAGTAATGACTTGAATGATTCAAATGAACTGCATGGCGCTCCTTTCACATGCATCATACATCAACCCGGATTTGATGGGGTGTGTCTCAGTCCGTGGGCACTCAGGGTTGCATATCGGGCGTATATACAAAGGTACACTGATGGTGGTGAACAAGCTATGCTCGAGTGAGTGGATTATTGATTTAACTTAAGCATGTTTTATTGAACATATGTTCCAATAATTTCCAAGTGTATGATTCCAGGTGGTACAGGTATACAGCTTACAAACTACATGTGAATGGTGCTGGGGATATCTAGGGAAGCGCATCAGAGTTCCACTACCAGCATGTGCTGTGGCGCGCATCAGAAAGGCATTCCCCAGTGACGCAGCACAACATAAGGGGTTTAAACCTTCTGATCTGTCATGAACATCATGAATGACTCATTTAAATCTTTAACTATGTTGGAGTAGAGCTGTGGCTTTGTCAGGTCTGACATATGCCAAGCACATTGGTGGAGGTACATCAAACTCATCAAGCAGATGTGCAAACTTCTCTGGGTTGACAGCAACTTCATTGAACAAGAAATTGTTCAAGGTGTTCACATAGTCTAAAAATAATATAATACAGTTTAATATTATTATATGCATCATATATTTTATTATTGGTGTCTCTGATCTGTAAGTTTATACATACTAAGTAAATTGCTAAATTTCTTTTTTTTGCCTTGACAATGTGGTCTCCTTTTTTTTACTTGGGATAGTTGATGAGATAAAATGGCCCCCCTTTCTTGTTAACTGCCTGTGTTCGACAACTGTGGGTTGCTTCTGGGAACGCGAACACTGACACACCCCTTCTTGCTGTGTTAACAGCACCATTTGGCAACACATTTCTCCGGCATGATGACAGGTGATCGTTGGACTTCTTACAGTGGTATTCTCAAGTATCTCAAAACAGTAGATCTATTGTCGCAGGTAAAAAGTATGAAAGTTCTACAAACCAACGCCCGAGTGTAAAAAGCAACAAGATACTGAAATGTACGCGAAATGATAGCGGAGTCGTTTGACTGGGGAGGGTACTAACAGCGAACGCGCATCGGAGCGAGCTGATGATTTGTAGAATGCGCGACAAAGGTACGCTGAGAATCAATATTATTAGCTGCCGATTAAATATTGTGCGTATAGTATCAGTTCTACCGTAGCGCGGAACTTTTAACGTAAAGTTTAATAACTCGATGTTGTTTCATTAAAGTGCCACCACCCTTGCACAGCTTAACTTCCCGCGGCTCTCGGTCGCCAGCCTCTCGAGACACAGCAGCCCTCGCTGCCTTCCCGAGAGGTTCCTTTTGTGAGTCACAGTGTCAAGTTACACGTCGCCGCGCTGGAGATCGTTTACTGAGATAAACCGATATATGACGGCGATTTTCAAACCTTTAGAGTTCAAAGTTTTGAAAACGGATTGCACACAAGGTTTTAGATTGATGCATATTTGCTACTGTGGAAATTTTAAAGAAAAAGACATTTTAGTGGCCCTTTAAGTTAGACACACGGAAGCCTAGCTCTTTATTTACACCCAACAAAAAAGTGTGCAGTAATTGTTGTGGGCAACCTGCAGTTTGACGAGACAGTAAACCCCTATGCCGCACGGTTATACGGTTCGTTGTATCGTTTTCGTCGTCATTTTCTTCATCAGATAATAATATAAACATTCATCGCACGTTCGTGTTGAACCATAGGTGATTGTATGAGCCATGATCTCGTAACTGGTGGCTGTCTACCATTCATTGGCGCAAAAACCGACTGACAGCAATTACTCTTTAGAGATGCAATACCGACATCACAATCGTCATCATCATCATCATCATCATCATCATCATCATCATCATCATCATCATCATCATCATCATCATCATCATCATCGTCGTCGTCGTAATCATCATCATCATCATCATCATCGTCATCAAAAGCAACAACTTGCCCATGTCTCTGGAAGGGGATGAACCTGATCAGGTAGCTGAATAGTATCTTGCTCGACCTTCGTCCCATAGGCTTGGGTTTCGCAGCCCTATCTGGCCACTGGTTTTTTGCCAAGTGGGCGCAGGCACTTAAGGGGAGCCGCCCAAGCATCACAATCATTCTCATCCATCACCGTCGCGATATCACCTCGTTGTTGAAAGTGACCGAAACCTCAGTATTATCATTACCATTTCATGACAAATTTGCATGCAACGCCCAGCTGGATCTCTGCTTAGGAATCCGATTCATTCGCTCGGAAACCTAATATATGGATCCTTAACTTTGTCCACAGACCCTGTCGGAGGAATTATCTGGCACAGGAGGTCAAATTTAGGACGTGAGGTGCGACCTCACCAAAGAGGATGACATCTTGAAGCTCTTTGCAGTAATTGAAGAGAAGTTTGGAGGCGTGGACGTTTGTATCAACAATGCTGGTCTGTCATTCACGCGTCTCTGATGACGGGCGAGACAGACAAGTGGAAGACTATTCTAGACGTATGACGACATTTTGGTTTCCTTAAGACAGTAACATAAGTAATTACTATACTTTATTGTCCCTATTTGAACCTCAGCCCTTTTTGAGGCTCGCCCCACTATTCTGAAAGGCAATCCTTGACTCACACTGGTTACAGTGATATACTTGTTGGCAATCATAATTTGAACCAATGCACAACGGCCAATTTGAACGTTATATTACCATTGCTGATACAAAACGCTGCTCAATTACAAATTGAGAAACATAAATAATTAGAAATGAGGCCGATTCTGTGAATCACCCGATTCTGTGGTACCATAAATGACATCCAATACTGTTCCGTAGGTGAACGTTTTTGCGCCCAGTATCTGCGCACGGGAGACGATCAAGTCACTGCGCAATAGAGGTCGTGATGAAGGTCATATCATACATATTAACAGGTCAGATCCATAAATATATATTGCGCGCTTCTTAAACTGTTCTTTATATGTGTAGGGTCTTGGTGTTCCTATTAAGTATTGCATATTTGCAGGATATGTTTCATGTATTGTACTCTTCACGAATTCAATAACTCTACTGCCATTGCAAGATGGTTATTTTGTAGTGATGATTTTGTAGTTTTCTTTTGATAGAGATTGCTTCACAGTATGTTACATGGGTATTAATGTTTTATACAGTGTATCGGGTCACCAAGTGAAGCCAGCGCGCGCTCATTTCTACTCTGCCAGCAAGCACGCCCTCACAGCTCTGACCGAGGGTCTCCGCAATGAACTCCGCAGCACTGAATCGAACATCCGTGTCTCTGTGAGTCATGGGTTCTTGTACATATAATCGACCTCACTCGGATTTTAGAGGCTGTGACAATCAACCATATTCATTCTTATATCTTATCTCTGAAGAAAACCCATTTATGTTATTCACAAAGCTTGTATCTTAAATGTTAGCTCCGCTGCTGTTCCGTATGGCTTATCCTTTACCATTGCTTCAGCATTCACCTAGCCTTTCGATGTGATGTTCTCTTACAGAGCAAGCTAGCAGCCCCAAATTACACATGGATTCTTCTCATGCTAGTGTCTCCTTGTCAGTTAAATCCTGTGTGACTTTTGACCGCTGAGTGATAATATAACATCATATATCTTATGTACATTACAAACCCAATTGCTTAATATCACGTTGATGTATACCATAAGAGAGGCTTTCAGTGAACTTGGCCTCCCTTCAGAGATCACACCCTCCAATCATATATGTATGAATCTGACACATTTAAGCAAAGCTGTTTGTCAACACAGCTATTAGAAAGTTTTCGTTGCATTTGTTAACACATTTTGGCAGGCCTCCCCCAGGGTCCAATGATAGACCAATTTGACCAGTCCGTCCGTCCATACCTTTGTCCATTGATGGCAAATTTAATCAGGAAGCAAGATAGCAGCCCAAAATCATAGCTGTTCTAAAATGACCTCTAAAATTAAATTTGGCTCCGTAATTTTGCACGTATTTATTCATCTAGACCTGTACTGGGCCTCCTAGGCTAAGTGATATTACGCTAATTACCCCGGGGGATATTGATGTTTCAAAATGTAAGGGTGAAATGATTGTGCGTTTGTTTGTTGTTTATGTCTTAAGCAAATCAGTCCTGGCTTGACCCTTTTGCTTACCTTGGAGAAGAGTGGGGAATGAATTGTACAGCAGTCACCAGGTATGATAATATTGGGGCCTTGGGTGATTTTTAACAACAAAAGGTGTATCTGGAACATGGCTGACTGATATCTATTACTGAAACATGACATGATCATCATCATCATCATCATCGTCATCATCATCATTATCGAGATCACCAGGATCAACATACGATTAATCATGATCGTCGTCATCATCATCGGGATCACCGTGGTGATCACGAGCTTGACCATCTTTGGCAAACCATTTTGAACAAACCAGTACATTGAACACATATTGCCAATACAAGTTTTAATGCAAGTTCTTAACGTTTCAATGAAGTTTCCACGTCTTCAGGTAAGGTTAACTATTCCGATTTCTTAATTGAATGAAAATTTTAACACTTAGTTCTTTATGTTACGCGCAATTGTAAACCATTTTCAAATCAGGCCATTATTTGGGGAGTAGTTGATGAATTTCCATTGTATTTGATGTTAACTATTATTATAATGAAGATCAAAACGAGACGTCTGGGTTTTGCGTATGGTCAATCCTCACCTCAGGGGTGTTTGAATACCTTAGGTGTGAAATTTCCACATTCCAACGCAACATTGTACATATGATATATATTAAATAGGTATTTAATTAGTCGATAGAGAGTAACCAAATGTACGATGGTATAATCCAGTGGTTTAAGGCTAAGGATTAATAGGATCCCGGATTGAGAAATCATCATGTTGTGAGTTTTACATATGGGGAGTATTTTCACTTGGATGTATGCAAATATATACGTTGACATGTAGTAATATATAATAACGCATCCTTGCCCCACATTTGTTGTATGGTTGGTGTCCTCTCTTTGATGACAACGTCTTTGCTGATTTCACCAGTGTCTGCAGCCAGGAGATGTCACTAACGCCGTTGTCTACGCTCTGTCCGTCCCACCACACGTTCAGGTAAAATACCCTCATATATCCACGCACACATTTATCCCAAACTCGCATACCTTTCCAGTTATGTCAGAATTCCGAGCGCCGATCAGTTGACCATTGCATAGATCCATCATATCGACGCTCGGTAAGCTAACATCAGTGTTCCATCACAGCTGATCTTTCACAATTGTGCCCTTATTGGTCACATGTTTTTCAGGTTCGTGACGTCATCATGGAACCAACCAAGCAAAACTCGATGTTGTTTCATTAAAGTGCCACCACCCTTGCACAGCATAACTTCCCGCGGCTCTCGGTCGCCAGCCTCTCGAGACACAGCAGCCCTCGCTGCCTTCCCGAGTGGTTCCTTTTGTGAGTCACAGTGTCAAGTTACACGTCGCCGCGCTGGAGATCGTTTACTGAGATAAACCGATATATGACGGCGATTTTCAAACCTTTAGAGTTCAAAGTTTTGAAAACGGATTGCACACAAGGTTTTAGATTGATGCATATTTGCTACTGTGGAAATTTTAAAGAAAAAGACATTTTAGTGGCCCTTTAAGTTAGACACACGGAAGCCTAGCTCTTTATTTACACCCAACAAAAAAGTGTGCAGTAATTGTTGTGGGCAACCTGCAGTTTGACGAGACAGTAAACCCCTATGCCGCACGGTTATACGGTTCGTTGTATCGTTTTCGTCGTCATTTTCTTCATCAGATAATAATATAAACATTCATCGCACGTTCGTGTTGAACCATAGGTGATTGTATGAGCCATGATCTCGTAACTGGTGGCTGTCTACCATTCATTGGCGCAAAAACCGACTGACAGCAATTACTCTTTAGAGATGCAATACCGACATCACAATCGTCATCATCATCATCATCATCATCATCATCATCATCATCATCATCATCATCATCGTCGTCGTCGTCGTAATCATCATCATCATCATCATCATCGTCATCAAAAGCAACAACTTGCCCATGTCTCTGGAAGGGGATGAACCTGATCAGGTAGCTGAATAGTATCTTGCTCGACCTTCGTCCCATAGGCTTGGGTTTCGCAGCCCTATCTGGCCACTGGTTTTTTGCCAAGTGGGCGCAGGCACTTAAGGGGAGCCGCCCAAGCATCACAATCATTCTCATCCATCACCGTCGCGATATCACCTCGTTGTTGAAAGTGACCGAAACCTCAGTATTATCATTACCATTTCATGACAAATTTGCATGCAACGCCCAGCTGGATCTCTGCTTAGGAATCCGATTCATTCGCTCGGAAACCTAATATATGGATCCTTAACTTTGTCCACAGACCCTGTCGGAGGAATTATCTGGCACAGGAGGTCAAATTTAGGACGTGAGGTGCGACCTCACCAAAGAGGATGACATCTTGAAGCTCTTTGCAGTAATTGAAGAGAAGTTTGGAGGCGTGGACGTTTGTATCAACAATGCTGGTCTGTCATTCACGCGTCTCTGATGACGGGCGAGACAGACAAGTGGAAGACTATTCTAGACGTATGACGACATTTTGGTTTCCTTAAGACAGTAACATAAGTAATTACTATACTTTATTGTCCCTATTTGAACCTCAGCCCTTTTTGAGGCTCGCCCCACTATTCTGAAAGGCAATCCTTGACTCACACTGGTTACAGTGATATACTTGTTGGCAATCATAATTTGAACCAATGCACAACGGCCAATTTGAACGTTATATTACCATTGCTGATACAAAACGCTGCTCAATTACAAATTGAGAAACATAAATAATTAGAAATGAGGCCGATTCTGTGAATCACCCGATTCTGTGGTACCATAAATGACATCCAATACTGTTCCGTAGGTGAACGTTTTTGCGCCCAGTATCTGCGCACGGGAGACGATCAAGTCACTGCGCAATAGAGGTCGTGATGAAGGTCATATCATACATATTAACAGGTCAGATCCATAAATATATATTGCGCGCTTCTTAAACTGTTCTTTATATGTGTAGGGTCTTGGTGTTCCTATTAAGTATTGCATATTTGCAGGATATGTTTCATGTATTGTACTCTTCACGAATTCAATAACTCTACTGCCATTGCAAGATGGTTATTTTGTAGTGATGATTTTGTAGTTTTCTTTTGATAGAGATTGCTTCACAGTATGTTACATGGGTATTAATGTTTTATACAGTGTATCGGGTCACCAAGTGAAGCCAGCGCGCGCTCATTTCTACTCTGCCAGCAACGCGCACGCCCTCACAGCTCTGACCGAGGGTCTCCGCAATGAACTCCGCAGCACTGAATCGAACATCCGTGTCTCTGTGAGTCATGGGTTCTTGTACATATAATCGACCTCACTCGGATTTTAGAGGCTGTGACAATCAACCATATTCATTCTTATATCTTATCTCTGAAGAAAACCCATTTATGTTATTCACAAAGCTTGTATCTTAAATGTTAGCTCCGCTGCTGTTCCGTATGGCTTATCCTTTACCATTGCTTCAGCATTCACCTAGCCTTTCGATGTGATGTTCTCTTACAGAGCAAGCTAGCAGCCCCAAATTACACATGGATTCTTCTCATGCTAGTGTCTCCTTGTCAGTTAAATCCTGTGTGACTTTTGACCGCTGAGTGATAATATAACATCATATATCTTATGTACATTACAAACCCAATTGCTTAATATCACGTTGATGTATACCATAAGAGAGGCTTTCAGTGAACTTGGCCTCCCTTCAGAGATCACACCCTCCAATCATATATGTATGAATCTGACACATTTAAGCAAAGCTGTTTGTCAACACAGCTATTAGAAAGTTTTCGTTGCATTTGTTAACACATTTTGGCAGGCCTCCCCCAGGGTCCAATGATAGACCAATTTGACCAGTCCGTCCGTCCCTACCTTTGTCCATTGATGGCAAATTTAATCAGGAAGCAAGATAGCAGCCCAAAATCATAGATAAGCTGTTCTAAAATGACCTCTAAAATTAAAGTTGGCTCCGTAATTTTGCACGTATTTATTCATCTAGACCTGTACTGGGCCTCCTAGGCTAAGTGATATTACGCTAATTACTCCGGGGGATATTGATGTTTCAAAATGTAAGGGTGAAATGATTCTGCGTTTGTTTGTTGTTTATGTCTTAAGCAAATCAGTCCTGGCTTGACCCTTGGAGAAGAGGTGGGGAATGAATTGTACAGCAGTCACCAGGTATGATAATATTGGGGCCTTGGGTGATTTTAACAACAAAAGGTGTATCTGGAACATGGCTGACTGATATCTATTACTGAACATGACATCATCATCATCATCATCGTCATCATCATCATTATCGAGATCACCAGGATCAACATACGATTAATCATGATCGTCGTCATCATCATCGGGATCACCGTGGTGATCACGAGCTTGACCATCTTTGGCAACCCATTTTGAACAAACCAGTACATTGAACACATATTGCCAATACAAGTTTTAATGCAAGTTCTTAACGTTTCAATGAAGTTTCCACGTCTTCAGGTAAGGTTAACTATTCCGATTTCTTAATTGAATGAAAATTTTAACACTTAGTTCTTTATGTTACGCGCAATTGTAAACCATTTTCAAATCAGCCCATTATTTGGGAGTAGTTGATGAATTTCCATTGTATTTGATGTTAACTATTATTATAATGAAGATCAAAACGAGACGTCTGGGTTTTGCGTATGGTCAATCCTCACCTCAGGGGTGTTTGAATACCTTAGGTGTGAAATTTCCACATTCCAACGCAACATTGTACATATGATATATATTAAATAGGTATTTAATTAGTCGATAGAGAGTAACCAAATGTACGATGGTATAATCCAGTGGTTTAAGGCTAAGGATTAATAGGATCCCGGATTGAGAAATCATCATGTTGTGAGTTTTACATATGGGGAGTATTTTCACTTGGATGTATGCAAATATATACGTTGACATGTAGTAATATATAATAACGCATCCTTGCCCCACATTTGTTGTATGGTTGGTGTCCTCTCTTTGATAACAACGTCTTTGCTGATTTCACCAGTGTCTGCAGCCAGGAGATGTCACTAACGCCGTTGTCTACGCTCTGTCCGTCCCACCACACGTTCAGGTAAAATACCCTCATATATCCACGCACACATTTATCCCAAACTCGCATACCTTTCCAGTTATGTCAGAATTCCGAGCGCCGATCAGTTGACCATTGCATAGATCCATCATATCGACGCTCGGTAAGCTAACATCAGTGTTCCATCACAGCTGATCTTTCACAATTGTGCCCTTATTGGTCACATGTTTTTCAGGTTCGTGACGTCATCATGGAACCAACCAAGCAAAACCCTTGAATACTCCCCCACCTCGAATCGCTCGTTACAACACTAACTGCAGCTTTTCTAGTTCAATAAATTGATTGTGTGATTACTCTAACAATAGATATTTTCTCATGCTATTCATAAAAATGTGACTCTTGGGCCCAGTTAACCTTAAACATTGATGCCAGGATCATTTAGAAAATTCGTTATCATACAATGACATAAATAGTGTCGGTGATCGAGTGGGGAATTTTCTCTCATACCTGTTGTTTATTTTATTGCATTTGCGTTTATTAAGTAATAAATAAACGAACACTGTGATGTGACGTGAATAAATGTGGTTGACACATATTTGCATTTTGTAAATATTTTATTTATCTTGGTTGATAATTGCGACAGAGCGCTTAAATCTACAGTTCTACCTCTTGTTTCTATGACACCAATTTTCAATGATATTTTTTATGAAACCGAATGAAAGATAAAGTTGCGTTTACTCGGTTTTTGTGGTTCAATTTCCGAACAAGTCACCCGAACATGAAGTAAATTGAAATACAAAGTCAATTATTCAGCAACCGTTGCCATTTTCCTAATTTTTTGTCTGGCATACCATGACGTCACATAATGAACTGGTCACTGACAGTTCCTCTGACAGCGTCTGGGCTGGACTTTCGATCTCTAATATCCGCGCTGTAGAATGTGGCATCAGATCATCAAAACACCAGCGACGAGTGCCTTGATTAGTTTCATCCAATAAACTCATGTTCTCCAGTAGATCTTAGTTTTATGTATTTTATAGGTTTTAAAACCATGGTTTCAGGTGCCAATGTGGCAGCTGCTCAGACATGCCAGTCAGGGAATGTGCTTGCTGACGAGAGTTCTGTGGAGCCGGAGATGTTAAAAATAACAAATTTATTAGAAATTAATGTGTGGCACAGGCATCCAAATTTGAATGCTGTATGCTTGAATAATGATGTGTTGGAGACACACAAGAGAAACAAGTTAGTACTGACAGACAACGAACACCTAGTTGTAAGTTTATATTAAAAGAACTATTCCCAAAAAAACAAACAAGGGATACTGCTGGGTCATTTGTAACCAAATGAATATAATGTTTTCAATTCAGACTGAATTATCAATACACAGAACGCATGGAAAAGTGTTTACACGAGTGTAACATAATATATATATATATATTTACAGCTGGAAGGTTACGCTGGATACAGGCAGTTCATCCGATGGTGCAGTTATCATCCAGTGTGACATCAGTTAACCTAGACACAATAGGAGGAGGTGATTGCGGAGGAGGTGGAGGCGGAGGTCACTCTGGAGGGGAAGGAGGAGGTGATTTCAGAGGAGGTGGAGGAGGAGGAGGTGGCGGTGAGATTTCTGATTTTCCTTACAATGGACATTGTCATCAAGCAATCAACGCTTGGTGTCATCACAAATTGTCGTCTGAGTCACGTCAACGATATCCATACAAGTTATCCACCCATGAGATTCATCATAATACGGACACTCTTCTTTTTGTAAGCGATGTTTCGTATCACACAACCTGAATAAATTCATATGCTGACATTTAACCTATTTAAACACCCACCCACCCATCCATCCACTTACCCGACCCCACACCCCCACACACACACACACACACACACACACACACACACACACACACACACACACACACACACACACACACACACACACACACACACACACACACACACACACACCAATAACGTTTTAGCAGTCATAACGCAGCAACGCACATGGCCTCAAAAGTGTACGGTTTATTGGATAAATCGTAGACCTACATATGGTTCGACATTCTATACTCATCGATCGAGACACGAGTATCGAGTACCAAGGTTCAGCGCCTTTTCAATTCATTGAAACCGACGGTGAGTTTCAGTGCTAAGTAAATGGTGTGCTTCTAATATCGACAACGGTGACAATGGACATCGTCGTTAAGCTATGAACGCTTGGTGCACTCACAAATTATCTTCTGAGTCATGTCAACGATATCCATACAAGTTAGCCACCCATGAGATTCATCAAAATACGGACACTCTTGTTTCCACCACATTATTTTGTTTGATTTATTAAATTTACGTGTGTCATTGTTTTTCTTACTGAACTTGTTAATTCTTGTTAATTTGCTTATCAACCACAAGTGTCCTGTTATGTTTGTTAAGATGTAAAATAAACAGCGCGTAATATTTGTTTATAAGCAATTGCTGCTTTGATGTGCTCATGTTATATCATAATTTGGAAGCGACATTTCGTATCACTCAACCTGAATAAATTCATATACTGACATTTACACACCCACCCATCCACCCACCCATCCACACACACACACACACACACACACACACACACACACACACACACACACACACACACACACACACACACACACACACACACACACACACACACACACACACATACACACACACCAATAACGTTATACCAGTCATAACGCAGCAACGCACATAGCCTCAAAAGTGTATGGTTTATCGGATAAATCGTAGACCTACATAAGGTTCGAGATTCTGTACTCATCGATCGAGACAAGAGTACCGAGAACCAAGGTTCAGCGCCTATTCAATTCTTTGAGACCGACAGACGGTAAGTTTCAGTGCTAAGTAAATGGTGTGTTTCTAATATCGACAACGTTGATGTGGAAACGGGACAATCATTAATTGATAAACAGGAAAACTGATGTTGTGTGTATGAAGGATATATATCTAAACGTCTCATTGAAAATATACAAAATCGGCTTGATTATCACTTTATCGACTTCTTTCGTCGAATGCACCGTATTATGATGACTGTTGAACACTATGAACAAGTACAATAGATTACATTTAATAATATAAATTTTATCCATACTACCATTATATGACATAGTTTAGTGTTGGGGTTTTGTTTTAGCCATGGAGAAGTGGATAGGAAAGGTTGTCTTGGTGACAGGTGCATCATCGGGTATTGGGGCCGCCATCACACATAGCCTGACAGCCAGAGGGATGCGAGTCGTTGGGTGCGACATAGAACCGATTCAGGTAGGACTGCCTTATGATGGACCATTACAAAGATCAGGAGCTCTATCTTTGTTCCCCAAATACAGCAGTTATTGCTCTACACACACACACACAAACACCCGCACACACATACACACATGCACACAAACATACATACATACATACATACATACATACATACATACATACATACATACATACATACATACATACATACATACATACATACATACATACATACATACATACATACATACATACATACATACATACATACATACATACATACATACATACATACATACATACATACATACATACATACATACATACATACACACATACATACATACATACATACACACACAAGTGTGTATGTGTGTACACACAAGTGTATACGTGTGTGTGTGTGTGTGTGTGTGTGTGTGTGTGTGTGTGTGTGTGTGTGTGTGTGTGTGTGTGTGTGTGTGTGTGTGTGTGTGTGTGTGTGTGTATTGAATATGCGGCCCTATCTTGTAACAGTATTAAGAATGTACCTAGTGCTTGACAATAACCCTTGAATATAACCAGCATCTATGTAGCCAGATTTCCAGGAAGGGCTCGTTTGTGGTCAACAGACCCATAATGAGTAATGATTCCCATCCTCTATTTGAACTTAACAGTTTAGTCTTGGCAAACTCCTAATAGAGCATGACATGGGATGCAATATCGAAGAGTAACGTGGGGGTTAAATATTAGATTATAGAAATACAAAGCCCCCAGACATGCTTTTGAATATTTTACTATATAATTGTACCTAAGTTTAAGTTAGACAGACACACGGAAGCCTAGCTCTTAATTTACACCAAACAAAATAGGGCGCAGTAATTGTTGTTGGCAAACCTGAAGTTTGACGAGACCGTAAGCCCCTATGACGCCCGGTTATATCACCTCGTTATGAAAGTGACCGAAAACCTCAGTATTATCATTACCATTTCATGTCAAATTTCCAGGCACCGCCCAGCTGGATATCTGCTTAGGTTTCCGTTCTATTCGATGGGCGTTCGGAAACCTAATATATGGATCCTTAACTTTGTCCACAGACCCTGTCGGAGGAATTATCTGGCACAGGAGGTCAAATTGAAGCCGTGAAGTGCGACCTCACCAAAGAGGATGACATCTTGAAGCTCTTTGCAGTAATTGAAGAGAAGTTTGGAGGCGTGGACGTTTGTATTAACAATGCTGGTCTGTCATTCGTGGCGCCGCTGATGACGGGCGAGACAGACAAGTGGAAGACTATTCTAGACGTATGGCGACATTTTGGTTTCTTTTAGACGGAACATATGTAATTATTATACAATATTGCCCCTATTTGAACTTCATCTCTTTTTGAGGCTCGCCCCACTATTCTGAAAGGCAATCCTTGAATCAAACTGGTTACAGTGATATTTGTTGGCAATCATAATTTGAACCTATGCACGACGGCCGATGTCAACGTCATATTACCATTGCTGATACACAATGCTGCTCAGTTACAAATTGAGAAACATATTTAATTAGAAGTGAGGCCGATTCTGTGAATCACCCGATTAAGTGGTACCATAAATGACATCCAATACTGCTCCGTAGGTGAATGTTCTTGCGCCCAGTATCTGCGCACGGGAGACGATCAAGTCATTGCGCAAAAGAGGTCGCGATGAAGGTCATATAATACATATTAACAGGTCAGATCTATTAATATATATTGCGCGCTTCTTAAACTGTTCTTTTTATGTATAGCGTTTTGGTGTACCTATTTAATATTGCATATGTTCACCTAGCCGTTCGATATATGTTTTCTTACAGAGCAAGCTAGCAACCCCAAATTACACATGGATTCTTCTCATGCTTGTGTCTCCTTGTCAACTAAAACCACCTCTGTTTGACCTTTGACCGCTGAGTGATAATTAACAGCATATATCTTATGTACAATACAAACCCAATTGCCTAATATCAAACATTTAAATAATTACTCCGGGGGATATTGTTGTTTCAAAATGTAATGGTGAAATGATTGTGCGTTTGTTTGTTGTTTATGTCTTAAGCAAATCAGTCCTGGCTTGACCCAAACTCGTATGTCTTTTCGTTCCCTTGGAGAAGAGAAGGCGAAGGTATTGTACAGCAGTCGCCAGGTATGATAATATTGGGGCCTTGGGTGATTTTAACAACGAAAGGTGTGGGGGGAACATGGTAGACTGATATCTATCACTGAATATGGCATGATTACCATCATCATCATCATCATCATCATCATCATCATCATCATCATCATCATTATCAACATCATCATCATCATTATCATCATCTTCATCATCATCAAGATGACCAGGATCAACATACGATTGATCAAAATCGTCATCATCATCTTCAGGATCACCGTGGTGATCATGATCTTGACCATCTTTAGCAACCCATTTTGAACAAACCAATACATTGAACACATATTGCCAATACAAGTTTTAGTTCTTACAGTTTCAATGAATTTTCCACTTCGTCTGGTTAGGATTGCTCTTCAGATTTCTTAATGAAATGAAAATTGTAACACTTGGTTCTTTACCTTACTCGCAAATATAAACCATTTTCAAATCAGGCCATTATTTGGGGAGTAATTGAATAATTTTACTAATTTTCTTCATTTTAGATGTTGACTATAGTTATAAAGAGAGATCAAAACGATACATCTGGGTTTTGCGCTCGGTAAATCCTCATCTTAGGGGTTATTGAACGCCAAAGGTGTGAAATTGTCCCATTCCAACGCAACATTGTACGTACATATGATATGCATTAAAAGGTATTAATTTAGTCGATAGAGAGTAACCAAGTGTACGATGGTATAATCCAGTGGCTTAATGTTAAAGATTTATAGGATTCCGGATAGAGTTAGAGATTAAGAAATCGTCATATTGTGACATTGCTGGTAAGTTGTGACATATAAATGACGTCAGCTGTGAGGAATAATGAAAACACAAAGTAATAGCTTAGTGTATGTGGTATAACTTCGGGGCAGGTTCACTTTGCCTTGCCCGGATCCATTTTTCTTTGAGGTTAAATATGGGGGAAACTGTGAGTATTTTCACTTGGATGTATACATACATATGCGTTGAAAATTAAACCACTATCTTTTTTATGTAGATCACTATGCAATATTAATCGATAAAATTACAAAGCTCTCACTTTAAACTTCCTGTGCGACTCTTTTGATGCTGCTTCTATTCACTGCTGTCATACTTTTACCAATATGGACAGCATATTGTCGATTTTCTTGAATGTTTTGATATGTTACATGATTTTCGACATTTGGCGCTTTAGAAAACTATTCATAATTCACAATTGCAAGTAATTGTAAACATTTTATGATCAGATAAACGGGGTCATGCATTAATTGTATTAAAAAATGCACATAACCGACTCTCTCATTGTCGAATGAAGTGTCACTCTGTGCGGGTGCCTGTATGTCCGCTAAGAGGAATTCGCGTGTGCGTGTGATACGTTGTTTGTCAATATTGCAGCATTATGTGTGATGTCATATGATATGTAGTTATGTATAATAACGCATCATTGTCCCACATTTGTTGTTTGGTTTGTGTCCTCACTTTGATATCAACGTGTTTGTTGATTTCACCAGTGTCTGCAGCCGGGAGATGTCGCTGATGCCGTTGTCTACGCTCTGTCCGCCCCACCACATGTTCAGGTATAATACCCTCACATACCTACGCACACACATATCCCAAACTCGCTTACCTTTCTAGTTATGTCAGAAATTCGAGCGCCGCTTAGTTGACCAATGCATATATCCATAAGATCAGCGCTCAGGATCCCTTCACAACATCAGGATACCTTCACAACTGATCTTTCACAATTGTGCCCTTATTGGTCACGTGTTTTCCAGGTTCTTGACGTCATCATGGAACCAACCAAGCAAAACCCTTGAATACTCTCCCACTTCGAATTGCCCGCTACAATACAAACCGCAGCTTTTCTAGTTCAATAAATTGATCGTGTGATTATTCTAACAATAGTTATTTTCTCATGCTATTCATAAAAATGTGACTCTTGGGTCCTGTCAACCTTAAACATTGATGGCAGGATCATTTAGAAAATTCGTTATCATACAATGACATAATAGTGTTGGTGATCGAGTGGCGAAATTTCTCTCATACCTATTGTTTATTTTAATGCATTTGCGTTTATTAAGAAATAAATAAACGAACACTGTGATTTGAATAAATGTGGTTGACACATATTTGCATTTTGTAAATGTTTTATTTATCGTGGTTGATAATTGTGACAGAGCACTTAAATCTACAGTTCTACCTCTTGTTTCCTGGGAAAAATGTGATGCCAACTATTCAATGAATAGAATAACTGTCTGTTTGGGGAATTTCAATGAATAGAGTTATTCGACTTTGAACTAACCCACCGTTTCCTTTTGGACATCTGCTCTTTGCTTCAGAACAGTCAAATTTGGACTCTTGGAACCGTAATTGAATGAGGCGCTAAATTGATTAGACGATATTTTTCAAATAAGTCCCCCTGTTGAGATATTAGGTAGCTCGTTAAAGTGCCTATGACACCAATTTTCAATGATAATTTTTATGAAACCGAATGAAAAAATTTGCGTTTACTCGGTTTTGTGGTTCAATTTCCGAATAAGTCACCCGAACATGAAGTAAATTGAAATACAAAGTCAATTATTCAGCACCCGTTGCCATTTTCCGAATTTGTGGTCTGGCATTCCATGACATCACATAATGAACTCGTCACTGACATCACTAGATCATCAAAACACCTGCGGCGAGTGCCTTGACTTGTTTAATCCACTAAAATCATGTACTCGGTAGATCTTAGTCTTATGTATTTTATAGGTTTTAAAACCATGGTTTCAGGTTCCAATGTGGCAGCTGCTCACACATGCCAGTCAGGGAATGTGTCTGCTGACGAGAGCTCTCTGTGGAGCCGGAGAAAGTGATGTTAAAAATAACAAATTAATTAGAAATTAAAAGTGTGGCACAGGCATCTAAATTTGAATGCTGTATGCTTGAATAAAGATTTGTTGGAGACGCACGAGGGATACAAGTTAGTATTCACGGACAACGAACACCTAGTTGTAAGTTTATGTTAAAAGAACTATTCCCGAAAAACAAACAAGGGATACTACTGGGTCATTTTTCAAAGGAATATAATGTTTTCAATTTACACTGAATTATCAATATACTGAACGCATGGAACAGTGTATACACGAGTGTAACGTTATATATATACATTTACAACTGAAAGGTTATGCTGGATACAGGCAGTTCATCCGATGGTGTTACCATCACCTTAAGAAGAGAAGTCAAATCCACATTCCATCCTGTGTGACATCAGTTATCCGGGACACATTTCCAAAGGGGACACACAATTATGTGGGATATGTGGATGAAATGAACACTTAGAGAAGCACTGATAGACTGCTTGGCGCGTTTCTGCGATATCGAATTTGGAGTTCAGATTGAGTGGGATCTTTAGTGCTTCCATCTCCTCATCAATTATTTCACTGGCCTTGTATAAGTTGATTGTTGTTGTCAATAAACCCGAGTTGGTGCATTCAGCACTTCTCTCATGGTGTGACCTCTTCCAACATTTTCATTGAAATGGATAGTTGCAACAATTGATCTTAAATCAGTTTTGAACCTTTCTATCAGTTTGAAACAGGATAAGTATATGCTTCACATAATTGATTCATCAGAGGTTTTTCTGATAGGTGGGATTCAAGCCTTAGTGTAGGAGGTCTGGGTTTTGGTTGAAAGCATCATGATGTCCCAACATAATGTTTTGTTGGTGAAAATGTTTTCCAATTCCATGGCACAACTTGTATCTATGGACATAAAGAGCAATTTAACTACAATTTTTTTTGTGTTTCAAGGAATGTGAAGGATCTCTTGTTTTTTTTAGTCTAAATTCTAAAATGATATGTTGCAACACTTGGCTTGATACACCTTTTGCATCGCTCTCGACCAGTCATAGACCCATAACAAAGGACTGAAACAGACCTGCAAACATTATATGCATATATTAAGCATCCAAACAGATAATATTTTAGGACCACCAGAGCAGGACCACAGTGATTCCCTCTTTCCTTCAGGGGCAAGTCAAACAAGGTTTTGTTTTAAGACCAAAATTATGAAAAAATGTAAAAATCTTCCATGAATGTGCTAATCCAAGCAGCTATACTCGTTAAGGGACTTTGGATACCATGTTGCATTATTGTATTAGATGATTAGCTTAGTTAAACCTATTCTGCTGATGCTTCAAAAGGAATGGAATTATAAATATATAAATAATACCCTTTATCTTCACTGCTTGGGGGAAGGGGGCGCTATTATCCAGCTTGGTAAACCATATGATTTTGCTAACATTTCTAAAAAATGTCAGCTCACCTTTTGGTGCACGTTTTTCTCCACTGCATGAGACCACCATGCTCTCATTCACAGCAGTGACATCCAATGTTGTTGCAATATCATCAACCAAAAACTACAATGGGCAGTGTATGTCGCTAAGTCACGTTGGCAACAATTACTTACCCATAGCAGCGTCAGCAGTGAATGTGCCCAGTTTTGGATCCCACTATGATCAATGGTTTAAATACTCATAATGTCACAATCATTAAGAACAACATGCCGCCCAAGACGCCAGTATTTGTCCGAAATTATTTCCCTACGTTTCACGTATACTTTTATCGATTCTGGTCTGCTTAAACGTGAATAAATATAACGATGCATTATATCCGCCAGTGGTGAATGCGGTAAAAGGCAGTGTTGGACAAAAGCGCACACCCACTGCGTTAGGCAAAAAGATCAGAGTTCAACAATCTCTTAAAATTGTACCGAATTGTAACTCTTGTACACATACGCTGGACGCGATGCGTACAGCTAGGTGCAAGTCGGGCAACATAAACGCTACAGCTTGACATACTAGTCAGTAGAAAACTGGGATTCAACCGAGCTTTTCTGCTGTCATTGTGTTTTGGATGTCTTTCAAAGCAAGATTACATCCAAATGCTTGGTTTGGTTACAGATCATTCTAGACATCAGTGGCCACAGTGAACGCTCTATATCCGCCTGTGGTAACCATGCTATATAGGGGCGAATGAGTTCAGGCGTAGATAACCAATGTAAAAGAAGCGATCGTTACGATGGTGTGCTACACGACCGTGCGACCTCATGTGAAAACATAAATAAAGCATACTAGAGCTGGAGGGGTTACTATGTTGGTTTGTTTTCAAAATATTAATGTATCACTATATGATTGTGGCAGCTATGCGTTGTGTGTAGCTCTAACGAACCAAACTGCATTCACATATTAGTTCTGAAGGCGAACCGTATAAATTTGGTAAACGGTATTTTCCAGATCCAAATATGACCTTATGATCAAATACAACCACCTTATTTCTTTGGCAACCAGGAGTGATATCGCGACATTGCTTCGCTGCGGCGCCAAGCGAGAAGTGCTGGGTTGAGTATTTACCAACTGCTTTTTCAGAAAAATAATCCAGTTATCGCCCAATCAATTCAGGAGACAAACGCGCTGTTTTCTGTCCTCAGTGTATAAAGAAATATGCCCAATCACATTCAAATACAACTACAGTCACGGTCTCAAGCGTTAACAAGCCATAGATGTAGCCATACGAGACGCCTGAGTAGTATATATTTATATTACCGTTCTACCTGATCTAGAGATAGATACCGAGAGTCAGCGGCAGAAAAACTTCCGTTGCAACTCATAAAGCAATTATCAAACCGCCCTTTACCAACGTCATATTTTTGAGTTCGGTGAATAACGACAAAATCTTAAAGTGTCGAATTTGTTTCATCAGGACTCATGCTGAGCATATTGATGTCATTTTTTCTTTATTCTCTGTGAAAGTTGGTAATTTATCTTAGATTATGTGAATTAATGTCAAATTTTCATGACTCAATCCAATTCTCTCTTTCTTCTGAGCACGATAGTGGAATCTACGGGGTTTTGCAATTGTTCGCTTTTAGACCAACATGGCGTATACTTCTATGTTGGTCGATAGGCTATTTGAGTAGTTTAACGAAATATGCAGGACAGGCATGTCAAATGTTGGCATCTGTTAAAAAATTGAGCGCATGTTGGCGAAATGGATTTATTTTGTGATATCTCCACTCGAACTCTTTCTGTCTCGTTTTTTTACTTGTTTCCAATGATCATTTTCACATTGATTTAGAACCCAAATTAATTGCCCCAGTTGACCACGGATTCTTCAAACAGACTTGAATCCTATTTGTGAGATGGCATTGCAAATAATATCGAGTAACCCCTCCTACAGAGCATTTGTGAAATTTAATCGGCATAAATAACCGTATTCTTGTTTATCCCATCCAGCTGCCCATATATAACAGTTTAAACCCACCGGAACAAGAAGCAGGTAAAAAAGGAAGAGGTTCTTTTTTGAGTTTAATAACTCCTGATTCCTTAACAGAGGCTACATTGCCTAGACACGGCAAAGAGATCATTTGTTCATGGGTAAGTTTCTTAAAACTGATCTACAATATTCAATGTATTTCTGTTTTCAACATTTTACATATTTTGGCAGTGGAAGTATTATAGTGTCGCTGTCCATTACGGCTTCTTAGTATGTTACAGACCATTATAAAACAAAACTCTGACAAATTCTTAAAGACCGCCTCTGGTGACATCGGCACTGATATGGGCAATCTCTTCTGGAGCGGGCGTAGCGGAGGAGGCCGTCGAAGCGACGATGGGAAACGTTACAGAGGTGGAACAGGATACGCGACTGGAGGAGGATACGGAGGTGATCATGGTGGACATCATGGTGACGAAGGAGGTCACTCTGGAGTGGGAGGAGGAGGTGATTGCAGAGGAGGTGGTGGCGGAGGTCACTCTGGAGGGGGGGAGGGGGTTAATGCGGAGGAGGTGGAGGCGAAGGTCACTCTGGAGGGGGAGGAGGAGGTGATTGCGGAGGAGGTGGAGGAGGAGGAGGTGGCGGTGGTATTTGATATTTCTGATTTTCCTTACAATGGACATTGTCATTAAGCAATGAACGCTTGGTGCCATCACAAATTATCTTCTGAGTCACGTCAACGATATCCATACAAGTTAGCCACCCATGAGATTCATCAAATACGGACACTCTTCTTTCCACCATAATATTTTGTTTGATTTATTTGATTTATGTGTGCCATTGTTTTTCTTACTGAACTTGTTTATACTTGATATGTTTATCAAACACAAATTTCTTGTAATTGTTCCCAGGAAAAAAGAGGTAGAACTGTAGATTTAAGCGCTCTGTCACAATTACATTTACAAAATGCAAATATGGGTCAACCACATTTATTCACATCACATCACAGTGTTCGTTTACTTATTACTTAATAAACGCGAATGCATTAACACACACACACACACACACACGCGCGCGCGCGCACACTCACGCACACACACACATACACACACATACACACACACACACACACATACACACACGCACACACACACACACTCACACCTAGAACGTTAATGCAGTCATAACGCAACATAGCACATTGCCGCAAAAGTGCACGGTTAATCAGATAAATCGTAGGCCAACATATGGTTCGAGGTGCAAGTACCAAGGTTCAGCGCATATTCAATTCGTCGAGACAGACAGACGGTGAGTTTCAGAGCTAAGTAAATGGTGTGTTTCTAACGTCGACAACGTTGATGTTGAAACGGGACAATCATTCGTAGATATACAAGAAAACTGATGTTGTGTGTATGAAGGATATATATCAAAATGTCTCATTGGAAAATATACAAAATCGTCTTGATCATCCATTTATCGACATCTTTCGTCGAATGCACCGTATTGTGATGGCTGTTGTTCACCATGAGCTAAGTACAAGTGATTACATTTAACAATATCAATAATATCCATACTAACATTATATGACAAAGGTGAGTGTTGGGGTTTTGTTTTAGCCATGGAGAAGTGGATAGGAAAGGTTGTTTTGGTGACAGGTGCATCATCGGGTATTGGGGCCGCCATCACACGTAGCCTGGCAGCCAAAGGGATGCAAGTCGTTGGGTGCGCACGCAACATAGAACCGATTCAGGTAGGACTGCCTTTCCATCGATGGACGATTACAATAACCAGGAACTCTGCCTTTGTTCCCCAAATACAGCAGTCATTGCTCTACACACACACACACACACACACACACACACACACACACACACACACACACACACACACACACACACACACACACACACACACACACACACACACACACACACACACACACACACACACACACACACACACACACACACACACACACACACACACACACACACACACACACACACACACAAACACACACATACACACACACACAAACACACGCACTCACACACAAACACACACACACACATATACATATACACACACACGTGTGCATGTGTGTGCATTGAATATGAGGCCCTATCTTGAACTAGTACCTAGTGCTAGACAAAAGTCCTTGAATATAACCAACACTGCTTGAACTGTGCATGAATCATTGTGATCATTTTCACTAGCGGCCATTTAAAGTTATTTCCGACCGGAGGCGTCTGAGGCTTGGGTGGAACACCACTTAACCAATAGGCAGGCAGTGAAACTCTTTGTGCACTTTGATTGGGTCTCATCTATTTCAAACTGATTAGACCTAAAACAAGAGACAATTCAAAGCATAGCATTTTAAGTGTATTATCTAAGCATCATATGATCTTCCAAATCGTTGCCTCTTCAGAAGAACCTGCGGGATATTCCACGTAGCTTTAGTCAAATGGAGTTCATTTTACAGCGTAATCTATCGGTATCGCTAAATTGTGGTGTATGAGTGGACTAAAACTGAATTAAAACGAAATTTAAAAAAACGGAATAGGATTTAATGGTTATTTTGAAGCGTACATTTTATCAGTAGCTGTAGTAGAAGTGCTAAAGTGCAACCTAGCTTTATGTTGCACAGCTTTGAAGAGAGATCAAGAGGGCGGATGACTGACATTGCGCAGCCCATAGCACTCATTCACACGCTGTCTGCATGCCATTTCTAGCATTATTTTGTGTCTTGTGACCTGTTGATAATAAAGGTAATCACAAACATGAAGTAAACTCTCTGCTGTCTGCATAGCTAAATGTGATGAGCATTGGAAGGTACAGAGTCGTGTCTTGATAGTGCGAATTTGGCTAATGCTTCGGCATTGCTTGAACATAGCTGACTAACAAATAATACCCTCGTATCAACAACCGCTTGAATGCAATGAATTCTTTCCTGCACTGGCCAGAATCTATCCATGTTCTCAAAGTAATGACAAGTGTTATTTTGGGTCAAATATCTAAAGCAAAAGTTCCATGAAAATTACCATGTTGCATTTGCAATGAAACCACATTCTATTTTCGAAAACTTTGAGGTTTCTGCATGACATCGAGTCGTTAAGCATTTGGAATTCTCCGCAGCAGATTGTCCATCAGGTTCTCCAGAAGTTGTTTAGAGTTGTTCTGAAATATAGCAACAAAGTCTAGCTCGCCTCTTTCTTCTTACATTCTTAACTGAACAACATGGAATGTGTGAGTGGCTACACACTCTCGAAGGCTGATGCTCTGCAAAGATCTCTGTTTGCATCATCCATTAAAATAATTCAAACCAATTACATGCACAAGATAAATTACAGCTCTCGGCAACCTAATACATCGTTCCTTTACTATGTCCACAGACCCTGTCGGAGGAAATATCGGGCACAGGAGGTCAAATTGAGGCCGTGAAGTGCGACCTCACCAAAGAGGATGAAATCTTGAAGCTCTTTGCAGTAATTGAAGAGAAGTTTGGAGGCGTGGACGTTTGTATCAACAATGCTGGTCTGTCATTCGTGGCGCCGCTGATGACGGGCGAGACAGACAAGTGGAAGACTATTCTAGACGTATGACGACATTTTGGTTTCTAATAGACAGTAACAAACGTAATTATTATACTTATTGTCCCTATTTGAACCTCAGCCCTATTTGAGGCTCGCCCCAATATTCTGAAAGGCAATCCTTGGATCACACTGGTTACAGTGATATTTGTTGGCAATCATAATTTGAACCTATGCACACCGGCCGATGTCAACGTCATATTATCATTGCTGATACACAACGCTGCTCTGTTGTAAATTGAGAAACATAAATAATTAGAAATGAGGCCGATTCTGTGAATCACCCGATTGAGTGGTACCATAAATGACATCCAATACTGTTCCGTAGGTAAACGTGCTTGCGCCCTGTATCTGCGCCCGGGAGACGATCAAGTCACTGCGCAATAGAGATCGTGATGAAGGTCATATCATACATATTAACAGGTCAGGTCCATAAATATATATTGCACCTTCTTAAACTGTTCTTTATACGTGTAGCGTCTTGGTGTTCCTATTAAGTATTGCATATTTGCAGGATATGTTTCATGTATGCTACTCTTCACGAATTCAATAACTCTACTGCCATTGCAAGATGGTTATTTTGTAGTAATGATTTTGTAGATTTCTGTTGATAGAGATTGCTTCACTGTATGTTACATTGGTTTTAATGTATTATATAGTGACTCAGGTCACTACGTGATGCCACCGCGTGCTCATTTCTACTCTGCCAGCAAGCACGCCCTCACAGCTCTGACCGAGGGTCTTCGCAATGAACTCAGCAGCACTGAATCTAACATCCGTGTCTCTGTGAGTCATGGGTCCTTGTACATATAATCTCGCTCGCTCGGATTATAGAGGCTGTGACAATCAACTATATTCATTCTTATATCTCACCTCCACCTTTTAATCTCCGAAAAAACGCCTTTATGTTATACACGAGATTTATATTTGAAATTTTAGCTCCGCTGATCAGCATGGCTTATCGTTAACCATTGCAGCAGCGTTCGCCTAGCCGTTCGACGTGATATTTTCTTACAGAATAAGCTAGCAACCCCAAATAACACATTAAACATTTGCTCATGCTTGTGTCTCCTTGTCAACTAAAACCACCTCTGTTTGACCTTTGACCGGTGAGTTATAATTAACAGCATATATCTTATGTACAATACAATCCAATTACCTAATATCAAGTTGATGTATAGCGTAAGAGAGGCTTTCAGTGAACTTGGTCTATCTTCAGAGATCACACCCTCAAATCTTATGTGTATGAATCTGATACATTTAAGTGACGCGGTTTGTCAACACAGCTAATAGAAAATTTTCGTTGCATTTGTAAACATATTTTGCATGCCTCTCACATGGTCCAATGATAAACCAATTTGACCAGTCCGTCCGTCCCTACCTCTGTCCATTAATGGCAAATTTGATGATAATTAACAGCATATATCTTATGTACAATACAAACCCAATTGCGAAATATCAAACATTAAAATAATAACTCCGGGGGATATTGTTGTTTCAAAATGTTATGGTGATATGATTGTGCGTTTGTTTGATGTTTATGTCTTAAGCAAATCAGTCCTGGCTTGACCCAAACTCGTATGTCTTTTCGCTCCCTTGGAGAAGAGATGGCGAAGGAATTGTACAGCAGTCACCAGGTATGATAATATTGGGGCCTTGGGTGATTTTAACAACGAAAGGTGTGGGGGAACATGGCAGACTGATATCTATCACTGAACATGGCATGATTATCAACATCATCATCATCTTCTTCTTCTTCGTTTTATTCATCATCATCATCATCATCATCATCATCATCATCATCATCATCATCATCATCAAGATGACCAGGATCAACATACGATTGATCATGATCGTCGTCATCATCATCGGTATCATCGTGGTGATCACGATCTTGACCATCTTTGGCAACCCATTTTGAACAAACCAATACATTGAACACATATTGCCAATACAAGTTTTAATGCAAGTTCTTACAGTCTCAATGAATTTTGCACGTCGTCTGGTTGGGATTGCTACTAAGATTTCTTAATGGAATGAAAATTATAACACTTGGTTCTATACCTTACTCGCAAATGTAAACCATTTTCAAATCAGGCCATTATTTGGGGAGTAATTGATGAATTTTGCAAAAACCCATTATACTTGATGTTGACTATAATTATAATGAGGGATCAAAACGAGACGTCTGGGTTTTTCGCATGGTCAATCCTCATCTTAGGGGTTATTGAATACCTTAGGTGTGAAATTGCCACATTCCAACGCAACATTGTACATATGATATGTATTAAATAGGTATTAATTTAGTCGATAGAGCATAACCATAGTATAATCTAGTAGCTTAAGTTAAATGATTTATAGGATTCTGGATAGAGATAGAGATTGAGAAATCGTCATATTGTGACATTGCTGGTAAGTTTTGAAATATAAATGACGTCAGCTGTGAGGAATAATTGAAACACAAAGTTATGGCTTAGTTTATGTGGTATAACTTCGTGGCAGGTTCACTTTTCCTTGCCTGGATCCATTTTGGTTTGAGGTTAAATATGGGGAAAACTGTATTTTCATTTGGAGGTGTACATATATATACGTTGAAAATAAGAACACTATCTGTGATATGTAGATCACTATGCAATAATAATCGACAAAATTACAAAGTTCTCACCTTAAACTTCCGGTGCGACTATTTTGATGCTCCTTCTATTAAATGATGTCATAATTTTACCAATATGGACAGCTTATTGTCGATATTCTTGAATGTTTTGATAAGTTACATGATTTTCGACATTTGGCGCTTTGGAAAACCATTCATAATTCACAATTGCAAGTAAATGTAAACATTTGACGATCAGATAAACGTGGTCATGCATTATTTGTATTGAAAAAAATGCACAAATGATAATAACCGACTCTCTCATTGTCGGATGAAGTGTCACTTTGTGCGGGTGCCTGTATGTCCGCTAAGAGGGATTCACGTGTGCGTGTGATACGTTGTTGGTCAATATTGCAGCATTATGTGTGATGTCATATGACATGTGGTAATGTAACGCATCATTGTCCTCCATTTGTTGTATGGTTTGTGTCCTCTCTTTGATATCAACATGTTTGTTGATTTCACAAGTGTCTGCAGCCAGGAGATGTCGCTGATGCTGTTGTCTACGCTCTGTCCGCCCCACCACATGTTCAGGTAAAATACCCTCACATACCCACGCACACACCCATTCCAAGTTTGCAACTGTTTTTCCCCACATTTGAGCCCGTTCAGTTTCCTGCCTTGTTGGTCGCATGTTTTCCAGGTGCGTGACGTCATTATGGAACCAACAAGGGACAATCCTTGAACACTCTTCCACCTCGAATCTTCTGCTACAGCACGAATCCCATTTTATCTAGTTCTTTGAATAGATTTTGTGATTTATCCATCAATGAATATGTTATTTGTGAAAATGTGTCTCTTGGGCCAAGTTTTATATTCCTATGCAAATATGTTGATTTAAGCATGATTCATCGAATCCTGTGGTACTAGACGGAATAAATGTTGTTGATGCATATTGGAATCGCTTGTTGTTTTGTTTGTTTAAAAACAATTATCCTGATTCAACATGGTAACAGAACGTCTTATCAAGAAAATCCTCGTTTGTCGGTGCATGTGCTGTCCGTTTTACGGTGCTTTTCGTGGGAACAAGGTAACATATGCAGCCAATGATAGCCTCGCACCGCAGTCACGTGGCAATGATATGCTATTCAGCTATCAAGTGATATCATCGCAGTACATCATTTCTGGTATTCCATCCTTACCTTCATATCAAATGCCACAAAGGCGGTGATTGCTGAATTATGCTCTCCATCACCTGACAAGGTAATGTCGTGTCCTTCCAGGGCTCTCATAATTGCGCAGGATGTTAGACATGAAAGAGTCATATTCAATGCGATCGTGTGGCAACCAAGAACACCATGGGTAGCGCAGGTGTGTTCGTCGATCACCTCTTCGATCACATGGGTAATTAAAACACCAATACGGTCGTTGCCAACGATGATTTTTTATTCCCCTTTCTCTCTTGCGAAGATTTGCCTTCTACCTTGACCCTGAAGGGTTGTTGGCCTTGGTTCCACAATTGCTGGCGGCGACTGGTGGGCCAACGGCCGCAGTTGTTTGATATCCTCTTGGCGGGTGTGATTTTCTTGATGACAGTGACAGTTTTTGTTTGAACCTTTTGTGATTGTAGTATCTAAAAAGGGCTCGTCCCCTCCTGACGTTGTTGTGGGTATGTCTGGTGTGTCCGAGTCCGGCGTTGTCTGGAGAGCTGTTCTCGGTGTGTCAGACTCTTGTGTTGTCTGGAAATTTGCCCTTGGTGTATCGGAAGCTGGCGCTGTATGGAGAATTGTCCTTGGTGTATCCGAAGCTGGGGTTGATTGGAGAATTGTCCTTGGTGTAACAGAAGCTGTCCTGGTCTGGAGAATTTTCCTCGGTGTTGAAGACACACAAGAGAAACAAATAAGTACTGACAGACAACGAACACCTAGTTGTAAGTTTATGTTAAAAAAACTATTCCCAAAAACAAAACTACTGGGTCACTTTTACTCAAATGAATATAATGTTTTCAATTCAAACTGAATTATCAATACACTGAACGCATGGAAAAGTGTTTACACGAGTGTAACATTATATATATACATTTACACAGGCAGTTCATCCGATGGTGCTACCATTATTTGGGACGAGAATTCGGATCCCCATACCATCCTGTGTAACATCAGTTATCCGGGACACATTTCCCAAGGGGACACACAATTATGTGGGATATGTGGTTAAAATGAACACTTAGAGAAGCACTGATAGACTGCTTGGCGCGTTTCTGGGATATCGAATTTGAAGTTCTGATTGTGTGGGATCTTTAGTGCTTCCATCTCCTCATCTTTTATTTCACTGGCCTTGTATATATTAATTGTTGTTGTCAACAAATCTTATATACCCAAGTTGGTGCATTCAGCACTGCCCTCACGGTCTGACCTCTTCCAACATTTTCATTGAAATGGATAGTTGCAACGATTAATCTTAAATCAGTTGTGAACCTTTCTATCAGTTTGAAACAGGATAAGTATGTGCTTCATATTTGATTCATCAGATGTTTTGTGATTAGTGGGATTCAAGCCTTAGTGTAGGAGGTCTGGGTATTGGTTGAAAGCATCACGATGTTCCTACACAATGTTTTGTTGGTGATAATTTTTTCCAATCTCATGGCACAACTCGTATCTAAAGACTACAAGATTTAGTTTTTCAAGGAAAGTGAAGGATCTCGTGGTTTTTTTAGTCTAAATTCTAAAATGATATGTTGCAACACCTGGCTTGATCCACCTTTTGCATCGCTTTCGACCAGTCATAGACCCATGAACACAGGAATGAAACAGACCTGCAAACACTATATGTATATATTAAGCATCCAAACAGAGAATATTTAAGGATCACTAGAGCAGGACCACAGTGATAGCCTTTTTCCTTCAGGGGCAAGTGAAACAAGATTTTGTTTATATACCAAAATTATGGAAAATGTAAAAATCTTACATGAAAGTGCTAATCCATGCAGCTATACTCGTTAAGGGATTTTGAATACCATGTTGCATTATTCTATTTGAGGATTAGCTTAGTAAAACCTATTCTGCTGATGCTTCAAAAGGAATGGAATTATAAATATATTTATTAAACCCCTTATTTTTACTGCTTTGGTGGGGGGGGGGGGGCGTTATTATCCAGCTGGGTAAACCATATGATTTTTTAACATTTCTAAAAAATGTCAGCTCACTTTTTGGTGCACGTTTTTCTCCACTGCATTAGACCACCATGCTCTCATTCACAGCATTGACATCCAATGTTGTTGCAATATCATCAACCAAAAACTACAATCGGCAGTGTATGTCGCTAAGTCACGCTGGCAACAGTTACTTACCCATAGCAGCGTCAGCAGTGAATGTGCCCAGTTTTGGATCCCACTATGATCAATGGTTTAAATACTCAAAATGTCACAATCATTAAGAACAACATGCCGCCCAAGACGCCAGTATTTGTCCGAAATTATTCCCTACGTTTCACGTATACTTTTATCGATTCTGGTCTGTTTATGTGTTTGATTTACAGAGAAGTTCAACGTGATTAAATAAACGATGGATTATATCCGCCGTAAGTGCGAAGCCAGTGGTAAATGCGATAAAACGTAGTGTTGCGTTAGGCAACAAATCTGTTAAAATTGTACCGACAAACACTTTTACACATACGCTTGAAGCGATGAGTGCAGTTAGGTGCTAGTCGAGCAACATAAATGCTGCAGCTTGACAAACTAGTCAGTAGAAAACTGCACAACTTGGATCACTGGGATTCAACGTAGCGTTTTCTGCTTTCATTGTGTTTTGGCTGTCTTTCAATGCAAGATTACATCCAAATGCTTGGTTTGGTTACATATCATTCTAGACATCCGTGACCACAGTGAACGCTCTGTATCCGCCTGTGGTAACCAGGCTATATAAGGACGAATGAGTTCAGGCGTAGATAACCAATGTAAAAGAAGCGATCGTTACGATGGTGTGCTACACGACCGTGTGACCTCAATGCGTAAACATAAATAAAGCATACTATATTTTACATATTTTGGCAGTGGAAGTATTATAGAGTCGTTGTCAGTTATGGCTTTTTGGTAAGTTATAAACCATTATAAAACAAAACTCTGACATATTCGTAAAGACTGCCTCGGGTGAAATCGGCACTGATATGGGCAATCTCTTCTCGAGCAGACGTAGCGGAGGTGGCCGTCGAAGTGGCGGGGGTAAACGTTACAGAGATGGAGCAGGATACATGACTGGAGGAGGATACGGAGGTGATCATGGTGGACATCATGGTGACGGCGGAGGTCACTCTGGAGGGAGAGGAGGAGGTGATTGCGGAGGAGGAGGAGGAGGTGGCGGTGGTATTTGATATTTCTGATTTTCCTTACAATGGATATTGTCATTAAGCAATGAACGCTTGGGGCCATCACAAATTATCTTCTGAGTCACGTCAACGATATCCATACAAGTGAGTCACCCATGAGATTCATCAAAATACGGACACTCTTGTTTCTACCATAATATTTTGTTTTGTTTGATTTATTTGATTTAAGTGTGCCATTGTTTTTCTTACTGAACTTGTTAATTCTTGATATGTTCATTAACTACAAATGTTTTGTTATTTGTGTTAAGTTGTAAAATAGATAGCGCGTAATATTTGCTTATAAGGCATGCACATGCTGCATTGATGTGCTCAAGTTATATCATAATTTGTAAGCGAAGTTTTGTATCACTCAACCTGAATAATTTCATATGCTGACAATTCAAATGGGCGTTGATGTAATATTGATATGATTTTTGTTAATTGTGGTCATACAGCCATATGATGATTATTTTTCATTGCGTAAAAATATCAAACATAGTTTAATTTTGTCTAATTCAATCGTGATAACCGAAATAGTTTCGTTTTGAAAATAATTAAAAAAGTTGACACTTTTATGACTCAAATGGAGTCCATTGAGGATATATTTACAACGTACTCTTTCGGTGTACTCAAAGCTTTTATGAAAGTCGGTACTCTTCTAACGGAGCACGAAGCGCATTGCTAAAAGGTGGTGTATGAGTGGACTAAGTTCAGTCAAGCCAACAAAACTGAATTAAAACGAAATAAACATAAACGGAATATGATTTAATGGTTATTATGAATCTTACATTTCATCAGTGCTGCAGTGCAAGCTAGCTTTATGCTGAAAAGCTTTAAAGCCAGATCAAGAGGACGACCGACTGACATTGCGCAGCCCCCTGCACTCATGCACACCCATTCTCTGTCTACATGTCATTTCTAGCATTATTTTGTGTCTTGTGACCTGTATATAATACAGGTAATCACAAACATGAAGTAAACACTCTGCTGTCTGCATAGCTAAATGTGATGAGCATTGGATGGATTGGTACAGAGTCTTGTGTTGATTGCGCGTTTTGGCAAATGCTTCGCATTGCTTGAACATAGCTGACAAACAAATAATAACCTCGTAGCAACAACCGCTTGAATGCATTGAATTCTTTCCTGCACTGGCCAGAATCTATCCATGTTCTCAAAGTAATGACAAGTGTTATTTTGCTTCTGTTGGCCATGGTGAGTGAGCAGGACTTCTAGGTAGTTGTTGCTGATCTGGATTGAGTGGATAGGCAGTTGGGTCAAGTATCTAAAGCAACAGTTCCATTAAAAGAAGTTGCCTAGAGTTGTTTTGAAATATAGCAACAAAGTCTTGCTCGCCTCCTTCGCCTTACTTTTTTAACTGAACAACCTGGAATGTGTGAGTGGCTACACACTCTCGAAGGCTGAGACTCTGCAAAGATCTCTGTTTGCATCATCCATTAAAATAATTATAAACCAATTACATGCAGAAGATAAATATGTCATAAAGTACACAATTTTATGAGGATGTCTCGAGTCGCATGGAAGTATGATGCAGCCGATAAATGTGGTTTTCACTTCAGTAATCTCGTCAATATATCTCACTATCACAACAGGATGCTTTTCTTGTGACATATCAGTGCTTTCGTCCACTCAAAAACGACATCACTCAGGCATTAGGTTAGCTGATTAAATATATAAGGGGAATCATAGTTGACATTACCTCCAGCACTAAGGTCAATTGTTAGTTTGAGTCTTTTCACCATCGCGATATCACCTCGTTGTTGAAAATGACGTAAAACCTCAGTAATATCATTACCATGTCAAATTTCCATGCACCGCCCAGCTGGATCTCTGGTTAGGAATCCGATTTATTCGCTCGGAAACCTAATAGATGGATCCTTAACTTTGTCTACAGACCCTGTCTAAGGAATTATCTGGCACAGGAGGTCAAATTGAGGCCGTGAAGTGCGACAACACTAATGAGGATGACATCTTGAAGCTCTTTGCAGTAATCGTAGAGAAGTTTGGAGGCGTGGACGTTTGTATCAATAATGCTGGTCTGTCGTTCGTGGCGCCGCTGATGACGGGCGAGATAGACAAGTGGAAGACTATTCTAGACGTATGGCGACATTTTGGTTTCTTTTAGACGAAAGCATACGTAATTATTATACTATATTGCCCCTATTTGAACCTCATCTCTTTTTGAGGCTCGCCCCACTACTCTGAAAGGCAATCCTTGAATCACACTGGTTACAGTAATATTTGTTGGGAATCATAATTTGAACCTATGCACAACGGCTGATGTGAATGTCATATAACCATTGCAGATACACAACGATGCTCAGTTACAAATTGAGAAACATAAATAATTAGAAATGAGGCCGATCAGAAATGAGGCCGATTCTGTACCATAAATGACATACTATACTGTTCCGTAAATATATATCGCGAGCTTCGTTTTTATGTGTAGCGTTTTGGTGTACCTATTTAGTATTGCATATTTGCAGGGTATGTTTCATGTATGCTACTCTTCACGAATGCAATAACTCTACTGCCAATGCAAGATGGCTAGTTTTGTAGTAATGACTTTGTATTTTCTGTTGATAGAGATTGCTTCACTGTATATGGGTATTAATGTTTTATACAGTGCATCGGGTCACACCGTGAAGCCAGCGCGTGCTCATTTCTACTCTGCCAGCAAGCACGCCCTCCGCAGCACTGAATCTAACATCCGTGTCTCTGTGAGTTATGGGTCCTTGTACATATAATCTCAACTACCTCGCTCGGATTTTAGAGGCTATGACAATCAACTATATTCATTGTTATATCTCACCTCCGCCTTGTAATCTCAGATTTATATTTTAAATTTAAATTTTAGCTCCGTTGTTCAGCATGGCTTATCCTTTATCATTTCTCCAGCGTTCACCTAGCTGTTCGATATATGTTTTCTTACAGAGCAAGCTAGCAACCCCAAATTACACATGGATTCTTCTCATGCTTGTGTCTCTTTGTCAACTAAAACCACCTCTGTTTGACCTTTGACCGCTGAGTGATAATTAACAGCATATATCTTATGTACAATACAAACCCAATTGTGAAATATCAAACATTAAAATAATAACTCCGGGGGATATTGTTGTTTCAAAATGTTATGGTGATATGATTGTGCGTTTGTTTGATGTTAATGTCTTAAGCAAATCAGTCATGACTTGACCCAAACTCGTATGTCTTTTCGCTCCCTTGGAGAAGAGATGGCGAAGGAATTGTACAGTAGTCGCCAGTTTTGATAATATTGGGGCCTTGGGTGATTTTATCAACGAAAGGTGTGGGGGAACATGGCAGACTGATATCTACCACTAAATATGGCATGCTTGTCATCATCATCATCATCATCATTATCATCATCATCATCAACTTTTTCATCATCATCGGGATCACCGTGGTGATCACGATTTTGAACAAACAAATACATTGAACACATATTGCCAGTACAAGTTTTAATGTTTACAGTTTCAATGAATTTTCCACGTCGTCTGGTATGGATAACTATTCTGATTTCTTAATGGAATGAAAATTTTAACACTTAATTCTTTACCTTAATCGCAAATGTAAACCATTTTCAAATCAGGCCATTATTTGGGGAGTAATTGATGAATTCCCATTATACTTGATGTTGACTATAATTATAATGAGAGATCAAGACGAGACGTCTGGGTTATGCGCATGGTCATTCCTCACCTTAGGGTTACTGAACGCCAAAGGTGTGAAATTGTCACATTCCAAAACAACAAATGATATGTATTAAATAAGTATTAATTAAGTCGATAGAGTGTAACCAAATGTACGATGGTATAATCCAGTGGATTAAGGTTAACGATTTATAGGATCCAGGATAAAGTTAAAAAATCGTCATGTTGTGACATTGCTGGTAAGTTGCCACATATAAATGATATCAGTTGTGAGGAATAATGAAAACCCATAGTAATGGCTTAATGTATGTGGTATAACTTCGGGGCAGCTTCCATTGTGCTTTGAGTTTAGGTATGGGGAAAACTGTAGAGTATTTTCACTTGGATGTATACAAATATATACGTTGAGAATTAAACCATCTACGTTTTGTAGATCACTATGCTATGATTATCCACAAAATTACAAAGCTCTCACTTTAAACTTCCGGTGCGACTCTTATGATGCTACTTTTATTAACTGCTGTCCAAATTTTACTAGTATGGACAGCATATTGCCGATATTCTTTAATGTTTTAATATGCTATATGATTTTCGACTTTTGGCGCTTTGGAAAACTATTCATAATTCACAATTGCTATAAATGTAAACATTTTATGATCAGATTAACAAGGTCAAGCATTAATTGTATTGAAAAAATGCACATAACCGTCTCTCTCATTGTCGAATGAAGTGTCACTTTGTGCATGTGCATTTATGTCCGCTAAGAGGGATTCGCGTGTGCGTGTGATACGTTGTTTGTCATTATTGCTGCATTATGTGTGATGTCATAGGACATGTAGTAATGTATAATAACGCATCATTGTCCCACATTTGTTGTATGGTTTGTGACCTCACTTTGATATCAACGTGTTTGTTGATTTCACCAGTGTCTGCAGCCGGGAGACGTCGCTGATGCCGTTGTCTACGCTCTGTCCGCCCCACCACATGTTCAGCTAACACTTATCCCAAACTCGCTTACCTTTCTAGTTATGTCAGAAATTCGAGCGCCGCTCAGTTGACCAATGCATATATCCATTAGATCGGCGCTCAGAAAGCTAACATCAGGATCCCTTCACAACTGATCTTTCACAATTGTGCCTTTATTGGTCACGTGTTTTCCAGGTTCGTGACGTCATCATGAAACCAACCAAGCAAAACCCTTAAATACTTCCCCACCTCGAATCGCCCGCTACAATACCAACCGCAGCGTTTCTAGTTCAATAAATTGATCGTGTGATTACTCTAACAATAGATATATTCCAATCGATCATTTCTGAGAGATAAGCATTACAATCAAAGAAACATGTCTGTGAGATAAATATTTCAATCAATTGACCATGTATGTGAGACAAGCATTTCAAACGATCATGTCTGTGTCATAAGCATTTCAATCAATCGACCATATCTGAGAGTAGCAGTTCAATCGATCGACCATGTGTGTGAGGTAAGCATTTTTATCAATCGACCATGTCTGTGAGATAAACATTTCAATCAATCGACCATGTCTGTGATATAAGCATTTCAATCAATTAACCAGGTCTATGAGATGAGCATTTTACAATGCTCGCGAAGCTTTTCTACACTCTATCTTCTTCTTAGTTGACACCAATATCTAGGACCAAGCACCGTTGTCGAATGAAACCTAGCATACGCCTCCGTTTAATCTTTGACCAACATGGCAATGTGACGAACTAAGAAAGAGCGCGATGGTCAGTTAGTCTTTGTGATAAATCTAGTAACAGAGCGATGGTAGGTAAGTCATTGTGATAAATGTAGCAACAGAGATATGGTCAGTAAGTAGTAATCATGACGAACTTATGTGATGACTTCAGATACTGGCCTATCGTCAACGTGTTAACGATTTCGTCATCGTCGGTTCATGTGCCGATGAAAAGAGTTCCATTGAACTCACACAACAGAGCATAGGCACTCAAGTGATAAAACGCCCCTCCTTTCTCCTTGATAATATATCGAGTCTTTGGTGTCTCGATTAGACGTACTGCATACATAAACGTTAATAGTTGAATAACATACGAAACAAACATTCCATTCTATCCCAAGGATGGGCCTAAGCACTCGATATATGTCTCATTTTCGCTTAAAAATATACTACGCCAAATTAATGAAGGGCTGCAAGAAGTTTTTCGCCTCATCTGCATTAATTATGTGATATAAGTCGTTAATGTCAGTTGATGACCACAGCTCTATTCATGTCAGGTGAACGGTGCCTACTCTCTACATTTCTTTGAGTTTGAAAAAGCCCGTTGCGGTTAACTCGCCCAGCGTTGTCCCCTTTAAAGCACACCGGGCGATCTTTTTAGGGCGTAAACAGTTTTACTAATAAAATATTTCGACAGCGGCCATATTCATTATTAGGTCTACGTTGTCAACTTTCGCATGTTTTGTCCCTCTGTCAGTCTGTTAAAGCCTTGTAAATGATGAGGTCCCAATCTGTCACGGACTTGTGAGGACGGGAAAAACATTTACCATTTGTTCAACACATTCTCTTTAGACAATTTACTTTCTGCTATCACACTCTCGCTGACTACCTGTTATACTGGTTTCTGTGCGGATTTGCTCTTGCTCTGTCAGTTTTGACCACGCTCTCTATCTGACCCTCTAACGAAACACATATCTGGAAAATTCACAAATGGCCCAAATTGACCAAGTTAACTAATTTTCATTACCATCGCACGAAGTATGATGATTTTACAAGCGATCAAATTAATTAAGGTAATCATGCTCTCCGAGGCCATGATAGATTAACAATGATTTGACTGACTCAAGGCAATATAACCGTGGCGTGCCACACGCGAGGGTGTGCTGGTGAGGCCAACAGAGAGCTACGGCGACGTTTGTACATCGCAATGTGTAGTGACGCCCGCTGTACTTCAAGCTTACTATGTGAGAAAACACAGCTTATCTCAAAGAGAGAGAGAGAGAGAAGGGGAGAGAGAGAGCTAGACACAAAGTGAAAAGCACCAAAGGAATGTATATAGTATGCGCTCGGAGTGGTGTTGTTTCCTTCGTCAAGAGACCGTTACGAACAGGACTGGAATAGAAGAAGGCGAGACTCTCTACTGACATCTACGACTCATGTACCATGATGAATGAGGGCCGGGCACCAAAGTTATCACGATCTCTGGCAGCTCTTCTTTTGTTTGGCATGATGTATTATTAAGCAAGAGAGCAAAATATCGAGCGTTTAGGTCTATCCCTGTGGTAACATGCAGCTCTTGTTGCGTACGTTATTCAGCTATTCACGATAGCCTCTGCTGCACATTCGCTCGAGTGTTTAATATTATTGGTTAGTGAAGGGCTTGTTTCAATACTCTGCTGCCTGTACTCTCGCATGGTGTTCTATGCAATGATTTTTTTCAATTGCACAATGATCCGACGTAGACAAAATCGTCAACACGAGCTATTCCCCGCTTGCTCTGATCGCCTGTTAGTAAGTTCAGATAGCGGAATGACTAAGCGAGCCACGTCCTGTTCCTCGCAATGAGTAACTGACAATCGCCCTGTTACTAAGTTGATCACAATGACTTACTTGACCCTCACTCATACATAACTACTCACTTAACTGCTCATTAACTCGCTCATTCCCTCACTCACTCACTCACTCACTCACTCACTCACTCACACTTAAGTACCCACTCACCACTCACCAACTCACTCCCTCATCCATACTTAACAGCTCACTTACTCACTCATCAAGTCGCTCGCTCACTCACTCACACCCAACTCACTCACTTACACGTAACTACTCACCCACTCACACTTAACTACCAACTCACCAGTCACTTAATCACTCACTCGCTCACTCATACTTAACTTCTTATTCACTCACTCACTCACTCACCCACTCACTCACTCACCCACTCACTAACTCACTCACATCTAACTACCCACTCATCCACTCACTCATTCGTTCACTCACTCAATCATTTGCACTTGGTCACCCGCTCACTCCCTGACTCACATTGTCATTTGGTGGCTGATTGCTTATTTCTTAACCCATTCATGCACTCAGTCGCTCTTTAATGCTGTCATCAGTGGAATCCTTTTGACCCAATCTTGACGCAATGTCCTGTTTCCCCTTTCTTCAGGTATTCTGCTTCCCGACCTGGACGTTTAAATTATGCGCTTGATTAATTCGATTGAAGCCTGACTTATTCAAACAGAAAGTGTAGATATTGATGAGTATGAATGAAGATATATATCAATGTAAGTGTCACCTCGTGCATGTGACATTATCGGCCATACAGAGAAAGAGGCAGCGTTGGTGCCCGTGGGTAAGTTGCTAACCAAGCAAATGTGATTGAAACACACAATGTGTAACTTCTTAGATGGTCTTTTACGCCCAACGACCACGAAACGTTGATATTCTTTGAATCGTGGTCTTGTAACCTCTTAGAGAACTGCATGAATTGGCGTGGGTTTTTTAAGCAACAGGTTTTCAATGAGAAATCCAGTCGCAATGCGCGCCAGTCAACTAGCAAAAACTTACATCTATTTTGCTACACCGACGAACGCACCAGACAGAAACGAATAGATCTGTAAAAAAGAACAGCAAGAGGCATCCATGTATGAGGCGGAACTCGGCGAACTTTGATGAACTTTCAGGGGCGTAGCCAGTCTTGATCGAATGTTACGTACAGACGTAGGGGGGAATCTACAGTTCCAGACAGAAAAGTCTAACCCTCCTTAGCTTTTGACTTAGATGCCATTTTTGGCCATAACTATTACTTCACTTTTCAATTTGATGTTGCGCACGTGCGTAAGTGCGTATCGATGGGTACGCCCCTGCTTTTTACTGATCATAATCATTATCATCACCATTATAATCAAGAAGGTTAACTTCAGAATTATCGTCATCACAAAAATCGTCATTGACATCATTTTTATCGTCACAACCCTTATCGTCATTAAAAACTAGCACACACACACACACACACACACACACACACACACACACACACACACACACACACACACACACAAACAAAAACACACACAACACACACACACACACACATATATATATATATATATATATATATATATATATGTATGTAAGAGATATTTATATACATATATATATATATATATATATATATATATATATATATATATATATATATATATATATATATATATATATATATATATATATATATATATATATATATATATATATATATATATATATATATATAACGCTTTTAGTTCAATTCAGCTACAATAATCAGTTATTGCATTAACGATTGTAATCCTTTTTAAGGGAGATATTGATGATTTTAAAAAAAATCGACGACCTTGACCTTAGTTTGTGTTCAAGATCAAAACAAAATCACTGGGGTTTTGCGCATCCATTACACCTTCCATTTTTCAAAGGCATTTCGATTTAATACTTAAAATTGTGAACTGCATTGCGAGAAAAAAATAAGTTAACAAAGATTTTTTACGAAGATGACCAACGTTAAACCAACAAGTTCGAGAAATTTCCGAACCGGTCTGCCATACTTGCCGCGCCCCGCGAGCCAAGCGCGGAGCAGCGGCATCCTCTGTGCAGCGTGAGAGGTCCGCGCTGTTGTTAACAAAACAGTGAAGAGCCAGCAGAAATGACACGCACTTTACTTCAAACTAACTTTGGGAGAAAACTGTCGGTTATTTACATCAGACATGAGCTAGTCATACGTTTAGAATTGAATGGGCTTCTTTCGAGAGTAAACCAATTTACAATACGACCATTCACGACGGACAAACGACGCGGTAACTTCAGATTTCAGTCCCGTTTTAACTTTGATTTGTTCGAAGCCGGAAGTGAGGAAACCGATGTAAATAAAATAAGCGGATTAGATTTGCGCTGTGAATGTCAACATCTGAGCTAATTTTTATTACTATTGAACTGATATTTACGATTTTATTAGCAATCGAAAATTTGACGAAAATTTAATAAGTGAAATTTGTTTTTCAAACTCTATATTAAAGTTTGGTAATTGTATCAGCTTTAAGAAAATGTTAATTGTTTTACAATCGAACGGTAATTAATGAAGTAATTACGAAATTAAAAAGTTTAGAGATTTGGGCTACCATAAATTATCGACCTGCTACGATTTTTTTTAAACGAGGCATTGTTTACAATTATAGTAAAATAGAAAAAGTTAACAAATACATTGAACTGTCAGAATATGTTAACTGCTTTAAAATAGAATTCTAAAGTATGGACGTATTGAGCATTAAACTTGTGTCATTTTTTGAAAACCGGAAGTGACGTCATCGACATTCCATGAAATCCAAGGATCCGTCTTGAGCGGTTACGGAGTACATGTGATTCTATTTTTATTACTATCGGACATATATTGACGGTTTTATTTGCGCTCAAATTATTCATGAAACCTATGTTGTCATTCGGACCGATGCCACAATTTTCCGGCCTGAGGCTCTTGCGAAAACTATTGGTTTGATGTCCACATATGCAACTGAAAAAAAGAAATTAGAAAGAGCTACACAATGTTGTAAATTATGTACCGATCAGACCATTGATAACGGAGATATTTGAGATACTTGTTTTTCACTTATTCGATGACCTTGACCTTATTTTCAAACCAAGGCAAAATAAAACCTCTAGGATATGCGCATTATCGACGCCTAACGATTAAAGAAGAAAAAAATCAAAAATGTTAACAAACATCCAAACAAACATCCAAGCATACAAACCGGACTGATCGCCATAACTTTGCGAATGCGAATTCGCCAAGTTAATAATAACTGTCTATTTAGGGAATTTCAAGGAATAGAGAGTTATTCGACTCTGAACTAACCCACCATTTTATTTTTGACATATGCTCTTTGCTTCAGAACAGTCAAATTTGGACTCTTGGAACCGTAATTGAATGGGGCGCTAAATTGATTTTAAAGATAAAAATGCGTTTACTCGGTTTTTGTGGTTCAATTTCCGAACAAGTCACCCGAACGTGAAGTAAATTATAATTTAAAGTCGATTTTTCGGCACACTCCGCCATTTTCCAAATTTGTGGCCCCGCATATCGTGACATCACTTCATGAACTCATCGCTGAGAGGTCCTCTGACAGCGCCTGGGCTGTCTGTTACTTTCGATCTCTCATATCCGCGCTGTAGAATGTGGCATCAGATCATAAAAACACCAGCGGCGAGTGCCTTGACTAGTTTAATACAAATAACTAATGTACTCCAGTAGATCTTAGTCTTACGTATTTAATAGGTTTTAAAACTATGGTTTAAGGTGCAAATGCTGAAGCTGCTCAGACATACTAGTCATGGGAAGTGTTTGCTGACGAGAGACACATAAGGGAAACAAGTGGGTACTAACAGACAACGAACACCTAGTTGTAGAGAATATTTACAACGAAAGAAGAACTACTAGCATAGAGGGTCAGCTAGTCGATTTCCCAGATCCCAACGCACTTTCTGCATGGCAGGCCGACATGTTAAATGCACCCGAGCTTACTGAGGCTTACTGTCTTATTTATTTGATGACCAAGTGCGAATGGAGTCCTAGCAGGGTGGCATCGTTTGAAAGCGAAAGGGGATATCAGCGTTTCCTCAACAGACACATACATGCAGCTTAATATAAATTCCTGAATCATTGTAGGTGTTTTCTGAGGTGGGAAATGTGTTAGGGAGCAGTCCCAGACCGAGCAACGATACAATGTATGGATTCTCCTGTCCCCATCTGGTACCATAGAGTCTGCTGGATGTGAATGCACAGGGTAAGTTTTAATCTATATAATTAGAATATTTAACTTTAAAAAGTTGAATACAGTGATGTCACAAAATATGTATAAATAACTATGAAGACTCGCTGGTACAATATTAACTTTGTGTTTTGTTTTATGGGTTGTTGTGGTATGGTGGAAGATTTTATTAGAGGATTAGCTTAGTTAAACCTATTATGCTGATGCTTTCAAAAGGGATGGAATTATAAATATATATTTATACACCCCTTATTTTTACTGCTTGGGTGGATGGGTGTGGTGGGGGGTGGGGGGGTCATTATCCAGCTGGGTAAACCATATGATTTTTAAACATTTCTAAAAAATGTCAGCTCACCTTTTGGTGCACGTTTTTCTCCACTGCATTAGACCACCAGGCTGTCATTCACAACACTGACATCCAATGTTGTCACTACACCAACATCCAATGTTGTCACAATATCAGCAACTAAAAACTACAATCGG